>CM074179.1:29469402-30069402 GCA_037179385.1 Holothuria scabra
AGGTAGGCTGTTTGTATTTCTCAAGCTCTGTAGTATGTATTTTTGAAATGTTAGACTTGAGGTACACTTTGAGCTTGCATTGTTTAGAGACGTATAAGCTTCATACTTTGATATTTAAAGTAAACATAAAGGGTGAAATTCTAAAACATATATTTTTCAAAGCATGAAAAATGAACGCAATAGGTGAAATTCATATCTTCATAAGACATTCTTGAGCCGAGATATAAAATGATTCAATTTATTTACTACATTAAAAAAAGGTTTATTGTACAATATTTCGCAATGTCAGTGTTGTACCACTCAAATTGCATTCTTTGTTTTTATTTGGTTCTCCGTAAGCAACCGCACTTTGAGACAAAATATGACTGCGTTCTTAGCGCTATTAAGGTGACTTGTGAAGGAACACATCAGTAAATTTCAGAAGGTTACCTCTAAACAACTGTTATGCAAATAAACACTTATTTTGCCCTCAGTTTATGAATATAAACACGTTTAAATTTTAAACATGTTTATCTATTTAACACTAAATGTTCAGCGTTTAAACGTCTTCAAAAGCAAAATGTGAAGGAATTAAATAGGTGTTTTTAGCATCTAAACGTGTTTACAAAGTGGGGTGAAAATGTTAGGAAAAAATTTCAATTCCTATACACCTTTTCCCTATATCTCTTTGTTTTATTTCACAGCTGTTTTCCTTGTCGGCCATTTTCATCAACATTTTAATCGTGGCGGTAAAAAGTCCACCAGAATACGAACCATTGATTTCAACTATGCTAATTCTGCTAAACCTCATTATTCTCCTTATTATAACTGGTAATTTGTGACGTAATCATCTAAAGTTGTGTTAAATTGTAACTGAACGTGTAACAACCTCGCAAAATGTTTACCCTGAAGCAAGCCTAGTGTGTTACTCCCTAACTACTTCCTTTACGGATAAGAAGCATTTACCCATTATTTCCCCCCTTGTATGTAGTTATTTATATTTACAAACAAATGACGTCACGTTTGTTTGACAACAGAGTTGATGAGGTGCGCTTACATTTCGTTGCAATGAAATTTAGATTGTAATTCGTCTGCATACTGCGTGCACTCGAAAGATCGCTGCTCTAGCATAACTTAATTTGCACACATGTTTCTGTGATAGCACTGTGCCAGCCATTGCCATCCAAGGCAACCAGTGATGTGACTAGTCTTTTACTTTGGCAACAACCGACAGTTGACATCCGGTTTCTTTCAGATGCATCATTGACATAATAATTGGTCATGCATATGCAATTATTTTTGGGGTCTTTCTTCCCAAGTGACCACTCCCTGACCTTTGACTTTATTTAAATTATTTAACTAATAACGACAAAGAGCGAGGTTGCGACACCATGATGGACGGTAAACTATCGTAAAAGAATGGCGAAAGGTTTGACTTATGCTATTTTTTTTTCGTTCCCAATCACTCATTCTAACACGATTTTCGCTCAACAGTTCGGGAGATAACCGTTTTCCGGTGAAAATGAGAAATCACCCGATCGGAGGAAATTTTCAGCTTAATTATTCATGAGCATTGAGTGTGTACCACTTCGCAGTCGCCCCTTTCTTTTATAAGTGTTGATATATTCAGGTACAAGGTTATTGTTCACCACCACTAAGCGAAATTGAAAGTAACTGTCAGCATGTTAAGAAACACAACTGAACGCACGAGTAAATTGCACAACTTTTTTTTAAAAACATTGCATAAATGTTGCTGCTGTGTCAAGTCTACAATTTAAGCTTTTGACACAGAACGTGGCAAAATCTGTCGATACCTCGATATTTGCACAGTAAACGGCAAATATAATCCAGCTTTTTTTTTTGTTCCCCCAGCAACAAATTGTCTAAATATGCCAGAATTTCCTTATATTTTCTAAGATTGATGACAATTTTCATTTGTTTTTGAACGTTCGTCTGGGCTGAATTTGGTAGATTCGCAAAGCATCCTGGAAGAAATTTGAAAACCCATGGCAGGATTTACCCCGAATAAGGGTAGCTCCCGAACTGCTCAAAATCGTGCATTAGTAGAATAATTGGCGAGACAAATAAAACTATAGTATAAATGATGGGCTCAATTTCTATGAGCACCGAGATATATAATTATTCCTATTGTAAATAACGTATGGCCACAACGTAAAACTTGCAGCTTATTGATAACGCAGGTACAGCATGGTGAAACAAAGGATGACGTCAAGTGCAAGACCAATACAATTCTTCAAAAGATCACCTTAAAAGTTGTATGACCCTTTGGTCCAAAGGTCAGCCCTGCTTGCATCATGCGGGTCACATCTAAATAAACAAAAGAAATATTTTGAATTGTTGAATAAAATGGATGTTTTGAATTGTGAAACTTCGAGGTATTGCTACACCAAACCTAAAATCTGCTGTCTTTTGAGGACTTTACGAAAAATATGTTTTTTTTTATATATATCTTAGTTCAAACAGGGGCTATTTTGTGGAAATTTATGTTTACGAAATGAAATTTAAAAATTTAACATTCAGCCTTCAAATCGCCGCAGATTTCGACTTTGGTGTCAACGCACCTTAAAATTAATATAAGAAACTTATGAAGCTGCTGTGTGTATCTTATTTAGGCAGTAGCCTATTTGAATAATATTAAAGCCATGTTCACACTTCAACGAATTCGGATCGGATTCCGATTTTTTCTCGGTATTTTGTAAAAATCTTCTTTATCTCTGGTTGGAAAGAGTTAAACATTTGCACCCACTGTAAATAGATGATTGACATCTGATGTCTATGAAAACAAAACGCCAACTAATTTTGTACGTGACGTCACACCGACATACATTTTTATCGGACAGCGTAGTCCGATAAATCCTGTCTACCGATGTGACGTCAGGAGATGACCAGCATAAATTTAATTTTTTAGAATCATGTGGTACAACAATATATTTACACAGGCTGGCATATTTTTTGCTCTTTATGACCAGAGATGGAGAAGATTTTAACAAATTCTCACAAAAATCGGATCTGAGTCCGATCCGAAATCGTAGTGTGTCCGCGGCTTTACACTTTGAATAAAATTTTATTGACAGTCTTCGTTCTTGGTCTTTGTTCTATTGCAGGGGAGATGGCACTGGGTATACTTCGCTTTGTCAGAAACAAATGTGTACGCAATCACAGCTCAAGCTCTGAACAACCTGAATAACCTTGTACGCCGACGATTATAATTACCACCTTAGAAATCAATGAAGAGAAGGCTTTAAGATTTCTGGATGATCCATATAAAAGTTTAAGCCGTTCAGTTTAGTTGATAAGACTTCAGCTTATAGGTCGATTTTAAAGTATGTACCATACTGTATAAAACGGAGTGGTCAGTTTATTGCCGTGACGTCCTAAATGCTTAAAGACGAGCAAAATGTTATTTAGTTCAATACCTTCAAGTTGTCAATTCGGACAAAAGATCGTTCAATCAATAACAGTATACACTCTTTTATTGATGGAAATTAAACTTCAACATATTTTTAGCAAAGCAAAACAAAACCGGTTTCATGCTCCATTGATGAAAAGTGCGCCCTCTACATAACATATGTTAGTGAAATGGGGTTCTAGGCCTCACATTTACAACTAAACTTAATGTATGATCATAGTATATACTTAACGTATTATACGGGTTATCGCTACAGCAAGAAGTTAATATTTTAAGCTTAAATCAAAATAAGGAAAAAGCAAGACTGATCAAAAGGGAAAGTCAAGAAAGCATTTTCACTACAAAACTATGGCGAGATAATCGGGTGTTAAAAAATGCTGGGGCCTGGGAACAATGACTTTTGATTAAAGTTAAAGGGAGGTTCTTTCATGGCATGATAGAAAGTTTCACTTGTAAATATGACACCAAAAGTAGTTAGTACCACTTAAATATGAGTATGAATGTAACTTTTAGTTTCGCTGTCTATTCATGTGAAACCATAACAATCGTTCATTTCCTCTGAAGTAATTTGTTATTGTATACCTAAATGCAAAGAAAAAATCTAAAAATAAATATTATTTTCCCGATTGACTGCTACATTAACTACAGTTTTGAGAATGCATCCGCATATATGTTTTGGGTTCGGTGGTAAATGTGGGAAAGGGAAAAATCCCCCAAACAACAACAGGAGCTTGTCGCCATGCATGCGTGTTTTAATGTTCTTGAAATGTTTTAAATACCGTGTAGATATTGCATCTCAGCCCACCTAAAAAGCTGAAAAGGAGGGACAATGTCTCCCCCCGGCAAATACCTGCCCATTCCTCTGCATAGGGGTCGGAACGGATCGTGAAAATTTGCCCATTTGCTATTTATCATATTATCAAATGATATAGAGTCCTTTTTGTAAGCCAAAACAACAAAGGCTTACACAATTTTGTCTCACGGTTATTTAAATGTTTTTTCTCAGTTACGAAAACTATAGATTTTTTTTCTGAAAACATGCACTTTGATATTATATAAAAGACAATTTTGTATTGGGTTAAACCAATGGTGCATAATAAATTGCATAAATAATTGATTGGTACATATATGATAAACGGTGGTAAACCTTAAGTGGTATACTTTGAATGGTGAAATATGAGGAACATCTTCAAATTTTAAAATTTTTTAAACTGTTGAACTTGAAAATTATCTTATTTTCTTGTGCATGGGAAGCAAATGATATAGAGGGCGTTGGCCAAAATAATTTAATTTGGGTCTTAGAATTATGCAAAAACCAATTTACGTAGGTTACTCAAGACTTGTGAAAGATTCATTAGATAAAACGAGAATGTAATTTATTTGAATTGTTAATCACTGAAGTGTCAAGATGTTGGTTTGCAACATTATTCAACATTTGAACGATAGTTATGACCTAGATCGGGTTGCTGAAGTAAAGTAAGACATATTTTAGGGCTAGGTTTTCAATGAAATGTTTATAACGGAGTAACGTTGATTTTGCGTGACCACATTTTTTTTTTTTTTTTTGAGATTTAAATGTTGCAAAACCAGACCACCTTTTAATTACGTTAGATGCAGAGGTTCTATTTATCAGAGGAGTGAGTGTGTTTATATAGTTTGAGCCTACAGGAAATTAATTCCATTAGTTTTAAATATTTTAAAGGGAATTCATAATTCACCGTTAGAAGAGACCCTCGGTTGTACAAATGCAGAAACCTTTCAAAATTTAGACAATAATTAAACATTGTTGAAAGGGTTGTATTTTTAATGTTTGGATAAACTTCAATTGAGTAGATATTAAAGCCTTAACTTTGTTAATATTATTGGTTTCAGGCTAGCACCAGTGTTGTTGCAGGTAATGTCAGTTCCGTACAGGCTCGTGAAGAGTATATACTTACAGAGAAAGGCCTCTCCTGATCTTTGAATTTTCAAGAAAGACAAGATCATACTAAGATTACTACTCTTTCTGTACTCATTTTAGTATCTAAAGTCGAGATTGCTGGAACGAAAGTCAATATTACAGGCAGTGGCGTAGCCAGGATGATTTAACGGGGGCAAACATACTGAAAGACTATCTAAGCGGAGCGCCAACATCGGTTGGCGCGGAGCGTACAGAAAATTTTGAAATATCGCGACCCCTCAGACAGCGGGAAATGGCATTTCCCGGGCTTGTAAGTAGAGTTTAAGCAGTCGTCAATTTGAACTATCTTTTTCAATAAAATGTTCACTTCAATAAAAAATGAGTCAATTGCAGAAAGACCAGAAAGTTTTCAAATAAGCCACAGATACGTCACAAGGTTCTTGTTGTGAGGATGGGACAAAGTCGACAAATCGTCTCCATTCTTAATCGCCGTCTTAGTGGCTGGGGAATACGGTGAAGAGGGTTTATATGAGGGTAAATTTGATAAATTTAGGCCGAATAGTGGGGATGATGATCAACTGCTGATAAAGATTTATCAAAGGGAGCATTTTCTACACGCACGGCTGGATCAAATTGAGAAACATGAAAAAAATCTCAATCATGCCTGTGACTTGAGAAAAAGTAGAAACATACTAGTTACAATCGATGTTACCCAATAAAATGTACACTGTCCACTATAAAGGTAGTATCTCACGAAGAACGCGTACGGTTTGCGACCGGTTTGCGACTAAAATTCGCGTGGTTCGCAATATGTTAGCAAAACTGTCGCACGTCTGTCGCGCAATTCGCAGAGGTCGCAAAAGCTTCGCAAGCAGTTTTGAACATGTTCAAAATTTTCTGCGACTAATTTGGGAAAGATCAAACGCGAGATGTTAGCAAAGTGTTCGCAAAGCGTTATCACTAATGTCGCACTAACATCGCACTAATGTCGCCCGTTTTGTGAATCCTAACTGGGTCGGATTTGCTCTTCTTTTCGCACGCCAAAAATGCGAAGTTATTGCGAAATTAGAGCGAAGTTAGTACGAAGTTAGTGCTAATATTTCGCGACTGTTTCAAGGTCATGTTTGGACGTGAAACATACTCGCGTACGACGTGCACATGTCGCACGTACACAGCTGAATACGCACGTTACGGGGTCACAATACGACCGGCCAGGTAGCGCTGTCTGTTTGGATAAACCTATATTAAACTGGTAATATTACAGCTATCGTTTATGTCCATAGTGCGTGCCACGGTTAGTCAGCCATCATGCCTGCCAAGAAGAAACAGAGGAGGGTAACTGCTGTGGCTTAATAAGTGCCTGCCGGTTCGGGCGAAGGGGGAGATGATGGTGTTCCTGTTGCTGATGGTACTCAGGGTAATGATGAGTCTGTCGGTACCACATCCAGCTACAGCTGGACTGAGGCCCAGAAGGAGACTATGGTGGAATTCCTTCAAGAACATGATTTTTTTTTTATAACAACAGCCACAAGGAGTTTAAGAACACTCTAGTCAAGAAGTTTAATTCAGACTAATTTTCAATTGTTTAAATCTGTGGGTTTTATAAGTGGCGTCCAACTGAAATATTCGCAAAACGTTCGTATTTTGGTCGCAAAGTTTGTGAGACGTTAGTGCAACATTCGCGCGACTGACGCGAGACTGGCAGGTGATTTAGACGTCGTTTGTGATGTTAGCACGTCAGTCGCACTACTGTTGCACTAATGTCTCACGAACGTTTGGCGAATGTTTAGCGTCGATTTCCACAAATGCGCTCAAAATTCGCACTAATGTCGCACTAATGTCGCACTAACTTCGCACGAATTTTTCGCGACTTTCTTGACAACTTTTTCGACGCGAAAAATATTTTGCGACTGCCGCGTTTTGAAATTCGCAATAGACGCAAAAATAAATGTGCGAATTGTTCTTCGTGAGATACCAGCTTAAGTCTTAGCTGGATAAGTATGGCCAGATTTTCAAATCTAAAGCCGAGACCCTCTATGCGTTTTTTTACAAAAAGTTTCAGGAGCTCGTCAGTATCCATGGTGCTTACCACCTCCCGTTCAACAGAAAGAAGCATGAGGGATATGAACCGTGTTTGTGCCATAGTGGAGCGGAGCTTTGATTTAATAATCCCCATATTTCAAAAAAAATGTGATTTTTTCAGATTTAAACACGCTTTCTAGATACTGATCAGCTCAGTTCATCACTCCACTGGACCATGGATCCTAGGATTGCAAATTCGAAATCCTGCTCGAAGTTGCGAGCAGCTGTTCCAGTGCACGAGTGAGGAAGGTGTTTCCATAGGCCTAGGAGAGCATTTCAGTTTGGGGCAGAAGATTTTTTGCCCGAAAAATGTAATTCTGCCCGAAAGACAATCTGAGCGAAGCTCCGCCACTGGTTGGCGCGGAGCGTCTAGAAAATTTGAAAATTCGTATATCTCAGATAGCCGAAAATGACATTTCCCAGGCTTTGAAGGAGATCCAAGCAGTCGTTATTTTTAAGTTTTCAATTGCAGATAAACTTTCACTTCAAACTAAAATTCAGCCAGAAAGACTAAGCTGAGCGCCACCACTGGTTAGCGTGAAGCGTACAAGAAATTTTGAAATATGAGACCCCTCAGACAGTCGAAAATGGCATCTCCCAGGCTTATAGAGAGATCTAAGCAGTCGCTTTTTGAGTTTCCGTTTTCAAAACATTTTCAAAACTTAAATTCTGCTGAACTCAAGATGCCATTCTGGATGTCTGGTGTGGTATATCTGGCATTTCTTGCAGAATGCTCGAGATGTTTCTTTATGGTGTCATCATTTCTCCCTAAAGTTTCAAGGATCTCCAGGAAAAGACCCTTGGTCAATGATTCGCCTCTTTCATCATGTCCTAGAGATGTTCTCAGTATATATTGCCCTCGATCATTACTAGTTGGCGGTGCATTTCACTATTTTCAATTTTTCATTACGTATTTAGTGACTGCTAAAAGGCAACAAACTGTGTGTAATCACTGTCTAGAAAAGAAGAATATAAGGTTTCCCTCAACGGCAACTTTAGCAAATGTTTAATGACTGTGGTTTTTAACAAATTTTACACTCCCCGGACATTGATCAGTAAAACAGCCCTTTTTTACTATTTGTAGTGGAATTTTCCCCTACTTTCCTAGATATTTTTCCAGAAATAAATAAATTTCATTCGATTCTTTTAATGTCATATTTCCTTTACTAGATCACTACTTCACTGCTTAACGGTAATTGTATTTTGAACGTTTCATGTAGCCTAACTAATTATCCCAGCTAGTCAGGAATATTTGATCGGTCCTTTGACGGCCCATTGTCGGCCCATCATCGGAAAAATATCTGGGTCTACGGTTCGCTGACGGGCGTGAGGATGATTGGCAAAAACTTTCTACCCATCATGCACTTTTCACGGTGTCAAGCCAGCGGACCTCCGACGGCTCTCCGTCGGCCAAATGGCCACCGACAGACCGCCTGCTTACATGATATGATGCTTCAATATACTGTGGGCGTTTTGGTTGATTAGTTTCGGCGAGCAGTCAACAGTTCGGGAGATAACCTCTTTCGGGGGAAATCAATTTTCACCCGATCGGGGGATCATTTTGCCATGGGTGGCGCCATTTTCAAATATCTCCCACGATGCATTGCGATCCTACCGCGCAAATTCAACGGAGAAAACGTTCAAAACAGCCTTGCAATTTTTATCGATTTTAGGAAAGAAAAATTCGGGCGTTTTAAAAAACTCTATTGATAGAGGAATAAAAAAGATTCGTCATGTTTGGTTGTTCACCACGCCGATTTTGAGAAATCGAGCAATTTTGCTACATTCTTTGTCCTAAGCTTAATTTATAGACTCCACGCAGTCGTAAGTTTTGTACACCATTTTTCACTTAAAGCGTGTCCAAGTGGGTCGTGCCAATACATATGTTTGTAAATACGTAGTTGAAGGTCCATGGTAATTTCGTTTTTGTATGTCTGAACTATTACCTCACAATTGAATATACACACATTTATTAAACAATTCGACGGCTGTGAAGAGGTAGACACTATGTGCTCATAAATATTCATACCGTTGATACAGGCAAATCTTCCCCCAATCGGGGTAATACTCATTTTCTCCCGAGAGCGGATATCTCCCGAACTGATCAATCAACTATCGATTTTGGGTGATTGTAGTGCTATAGGCTATTACAGTGGTGACGCTTACATCACTGGTTGGCATTGGTTGACATAGAGCTTGCGCAAGAACACATGGGTGTATGTTTGGTGTTGCGCGTGTTAACGCTTGCGGGGTTGCACGCAGAGGGTAGACAAATTGAAACTTACCGTCCATTGTGACCACGGTGTAAGCGCGCCCACTGAGCTATATGGCATAGAGGTCAGTAAGTGCGCCTTTCCAACTCTTTTGACGCCCAGCCGTGATGGCATTTGTTTGTAAATACTGATTGAGTGTATTGAATAGTGTTCGCGTTTAGCGTGCGTACACCGTTGGACATCAACAGAAATGCGGAACGAACCGTGGAATATGTTTACTAATTGTACAGTATGACCCTTGAAAGGCAAATGACCAGCCTAGGCCAAGGCCACGAACGTACCTTTTACTATCGTAATTTATTTATTTATTTCTTTTTCATTCATTTTTTTTTCGGGCATGAACAGGGAGGCATGGCCCCCTTGTGCCCCCCCCCCCCCCCCCCGTCTACGCCAGTGATTACAGGGACGACTGTTTACCATTAACAGCTAGAATTATGTGGAATTTTCAAACTGTTACTTTTTTAGTTCCCTTTCAAGAAGTTCTTCGTTTTTTTAATTTGATGCCTTATTATTTACATACAGTATGTTTTGTTAGTATCTTGAACCTATACAGGAGGAGGTAATGAAATTGAAAAAAATATAAATCTAAACCGATGCAAGAAAACAGGGCGTAATCTGAGGACATTGCGCACGTTCAATAGCCTACTGTATCTATCGGCACCAATTGACCTAAGTACAGTTGCTTATCAAGGGCGCCCTCGTTTGTATGTGACCTATTTTGAAATTGTCCATACAGTGTAATGTATAAGACAAGCGTTTGAATAAAAAACTTGGAAACCTTGACAAAATGACTGGGGAGAGAATTGGCCAGGTATCATTTGTTGTCCTAGCACAAAATACGTTCATTCTTTCATATCGCAAGTGACATTTTACCAGAAGATATTTACGAAAGGACAAAAGACATACCGTGGAATATCTTCCCGACTGATTCGATTTCATCACTAGTTCGTCTAGGGTAAATTGTACCAGGGAATGTTTAAAAAGGTCATTTGTCAGACAATAGGTCTATGTATTTGTGAAACGATTTAATCCTTTAAATTGTCCCTATTTGATTGACAGGTCTTTTTGTTTCTGTTGGTAAAAGTCTGTTTGACCAAACCATTTTAATGATGACTTTTTGATGTTCTCTTCTATTTTATGCAAGTAATCCCCTAACAATCGCTATAGTTTATGCTTTGAAGTGAACGCTTTGTTTCCTTAAACAGGATTGTAAGTAGACACAATTTTAATACGTCATTCTGCTGCAATTTACTTGAATTCAACTCAGATTCATTAGTAAGCAAACGTTTACCATCCTTAAAGATGGTATGTCGTTTTACAAGTATCCAGGGCTCTGGATGACGTCACAACACACCCTTATCTTGACTTTGATTGCAAACCGATTGCATACACAATCGATAATGTCACACCAGAGTATCGAAAGCGTTTGCATAGACCTATTTCCAAATAGCAGTTACAAAGGATTGTGGGATAGAGTTTTGGTGTTTGTCATTTTTGTCAATGGCATTTTACTGTGGTGAAAATTGACACACACCCAAAACTCTATGCCACAATTCATTGTAATTGCTATTTGGAAATAGGTCTATTATTGACCTGGCATCGAATCGATTCGGAATCTAATTTGAGAAAAGGGTATTCTGTGATGTCATCCAGAATCCGGCATAGCTCTTATTGCATTTTAATGAGACGACAGGTCATCTTAAAAGTGGAAACGTAGTGACTCCAGCTTTAATCAGTATAGTAGATTTTCCTGTTTTATCATTGGCTATTGCGAATCATGTGACGCTTTATTTCTCCCATAGTGTGGAATTTACTGGTATTAACCGCTTGTTTACTTTGAATATGCAATAATAAAGCCCTGAAGTGTTAAGAAAGATACAGTGAAGAGGAAAAAGAAGGAAACAACAGCAAATTTGCTGTTGTTTCAAAATAAGTTTAGGGCGAATGCTCTTGCGATTAAGAGATTAAACTAAAGATACTTGTAATTATTTGTTGTAAATAAAATGAAAGAGTCATTTTTTTCTTTTCGAGATTTTTTTTCTTTTGGAGTTAGTTTTCGTTGCGGTAATCGTTGTATACATCAATATTGAATGCTTTGTAGATTGTATCGCTCGGTGTCGTATGTTCATAACATTAAACTAAGGCATTCTTAGGTCCAGACTTAAATGAAACATAGATCACATAACGTGACATTAAATAGGGGGTTAAATGGAAAAAGCCCCATAAAACACCCCTTAGGACCAATGCAGTGGTCTGAAAATTGTTTGTTTGGAGGGGCAAGTGATTGTTAGAGTGTCACTATCCCGGGACTTGAAATAACTGTTTGTTTGCAGTCAGAAATGAAAAGGGGAAACTCCTTCAGGAGATAAATCACAGTGAAATCGGACGATGGAAGAAACGGAAGAAAGAGAGTGAGAAGGAAAAACTTGAGAGGAAACGAACAACGCAAAAATAAATGGACAGAGAAGAAGAAAAGGTGGTCTACTGGTCTAGAATTATCTCACGTACACTTACGTAAAAAACGTAATTAGCAATTACACTCTAAATTTGCCTTAATCTTGTGAACACATTTTAATTCTAAACATGTTTAGCTATAAAACACTAAACGTTTAGCAATTTAAGGTGTTAAAAAGCGAAAGGGATAGGAGTTAGACACGTCTAACATCTAAACGAGTTCATAGAGTGTAGATAAAAAGCCATTCGAAAAATGTTTAATCTTTAAAACACTATTTTAAGTGTGTGGAAAATTAAGCCAGAACGTGCATGGAAAAGTCAATTGGATTGCCTTATAAATCGAAGTAGTCCAAAATGTCCCGATTATACTTACAGACTTTTTTGACGGGCTTGGCACCCTTTCATCATATTTGCCGTTGTTCTTTTAAGGGACAGTTTGAGTAACATGTATTCAAATCTTAAGGCATTCCCCTTTAACGGTTAACTATAAAACCAAGGAAGAGCCTGTATATTACTAACTTCCAGGAAGTGGCATTTTCAGCAGTCTTGGGGTATTTTACCAAAACATCATTTTGGTACGATTCACGCCAGCTAGTGGTGTTCCTCGGCATGGATGCTGTCTCAAACGTCAATGTAACTGATTTAAAAAAGGCCACTAGAACTGCCTGTAAAATTCGTGGGTCTTACGTGGGTCGCTCCCTAGCCGACAAGGCACACTGGCGTCATCAAATCGATCACAATTTCGTGGAACTTTGAACAGATAAATCGTGAACTATTTGCGTTGGGTCTCACCCTGACATTGTCTTCGTAAATATCGATTCAATAAATTGTTCTAAAGCCCGCAATTCTTTTTGCTGCCCCAGTGATTCTCAGTCCAAGCAGTCACTGGCCTATGTCAAGGCTAAGTTCTGCCGATTGTTATATCTCCTTTATTTACACCGATTTGAAAGTGGCCTATACGTGCATCAACGATTGAAGCATGATGGGCTACGCCTCGTATCATTGAACCAACCAATCTAGCTTCGGCAACGACTTCCAAGGGGAGAATATGTAAGACGAGGTAACAAGCCAGTACCGCATCTCCAGAGAGGGGGGGGGGAGGGGGGAGGACTTCGTCGGAAAGCCTAGACTTGACAGATGCTAGGAGATGCCGTGGGATGCTAACTGCACCACAGCCTTCGAGGGACCTATCTCTTATAAAACTTAGAGCTGGTGGTGTCATTCTTTTGTCATTCTTTTGCCATTTTGGCAGTGCAACTATCATTGACGTAAGGGAGAAAGAAAAAACAACACAAATCTAGTTCAAGTTCCAACTTTCGAAGAAAGTAAAATTCGTATCCATGACAACATGGTTGGGAGACGAGGATTTTGTCAATAAAATACTTGCTTCATGGCTCCTGACAGCTAAATACCCGCAACGTCATCATTGTTGGCATGCGGTATGTGCCAAGAAATTTATATATATGGCAATCTTTTTTATCCGAAGACGGCAACCGTAGTGCGGAGTGGAGGGCGCTATGAGAAAAGAGCTCACGTTTTCGATAACCTCTTTGTCCATGTTTTTCTCACATCTTTTTCTTCTCTTTTTGCCTTCATTTTGCTCACTTGTTTGTGTTCTGCCACTGAACATGAACTCGAGAAAAAGACATTTTTTGACAAAAACAAAGCCAAATCAATCAAATTCTTCATCTGAGTTAGTACGACGAAAGGTTGAAATTTTATGTCTGTATAACGGTAGGCAATGACAAGTAGTTAACGAGCACAACGTAAATTGTGTTACAGCTCATTGGTATTTTGAAACTACATCTTCGATTCCAGTTGATCTAGGCATCATGATAAGAATGTTGCTATAAAGAAAGGCACGACTACACTCTAAAATGAAAGGGGAATAAATTAATCCCTCTTATAGAGTCAAAAGTGTGAATTCACTCCATTAGAGTAAAAGTTCACTCAAAGAATAGCGAAAATCACTCTTAAAACGAAAAGCCAAGTTTCACTCTTGATGGCGTGCCTACAGTGATCACTTTAAAAAAAAAGGGGGTGATTGTTGCAGACACTCGTGGAAGAGTGGGTTTTTACCCTTCCTGGATTGATTTTCGCTCTTCTTGGAGTGAATTAATACTTTTCGCTCTACTAGAAAGTGACGAAGTTCACTCTTTTGATTTTAGAATATAACGTCGGTTGTGGGCCTAATTTGGAGTTGCCAGGAACTACATTGAGACATAAGGTGCGTTTGCCAGATTTAGCGACTCGAGTGGGCTCAACTGGCTCAGCCAACGATCGAGCTTTCTGAAAAGTGATCTTAACGTCATCAAAACGTCACAACTTGAGCCGGCCAAAACGATCAGCCCTCCGAGGTGGTCAGGTTGAGCCGGTGACGTAGTTAACGTCACATTTCGTCCAGTCAAGAAACTGGTTAAGCCAGTTGAACCGTCTCGAGCGGCTTAATCGAACGCATCTATAGTAATCATTCATGCTGTGACCGTGACGTTGCTTCTTGAGAAAGCAACATAGATACCCCAGTAGATCAAGGGCGGTGAGGGTGTAACTGGTATCTAAGTTTGTTACATGATTTCTGCCCTCAAATACCAGGGTTTATGCTTTCATTGTGTCCCATTGCGTGAAAAGCAATTAACACAAGATTGAACGGCCTGTTAGCTAAACCCAGATGTTTTTGTGTATTTTAAATCTACTATACATCCGATACTGTAAATCAATTAATCTGATGTGAGACATAATTATATCAAATGTGGTGTAACTCCCCTAACAACTCTCTGCTATATATTTAACGTGTGTGCAGTGAACTCAGTAATTACCTCCCTGAAACGACATGAGGTAATCAGGCAGAAAAGGATTAAACAAAATGTTAGAGTTTCAGTATTTCCAAGTACCGAACTTCAATTCCAAACAACTCAGTCCCTGATTTACTACACGTAAATTAGCTAAGCTCGATGGCACTGTTTCATTTGCGCAGCAGGACAGGATTACGTGGGGTGAAGGTAAAGTTATCGATGACGTCATGATTACTGACTACTTCCGTACTTCATTTTGTGAGACACTTGCTTATACATAGTAGTCTGTATAATAGTCTGATTCATCCACATTTACCCCTATTGTGCTCTTCTATGGGGTGACAAGTATTGTTCCAGGATTTATCCCCTCTTAGTTCTTCAGAAGTGAGATCTTCGTCTTATTGCTAATTATCATCCGTGTCAAATTACCTGTGATTTGTTTACAGAATTCAACATTCTCCATATCTACGATATTCATCGCCATCAAATTGGTATTTTTATGTACTCCTGGTGTAACAATATTCTGCTAAATATCTTCAAATCCATGTTTCACTTCCGACATGAATCACACACATACTTTACACGTTCCGTGAATTCTCTTTCTATTCCCTCATTTAGGCTAACATCTTCGCAGCAAAGAATTCGTTTTACTGGACCCACTCTTTAGAACTCCCTCTCACTTAATAATAAATGGTGTCACTCCTTAAACCTTTTTAAGAAATCCCTTAAAGTTTTTCTGATGAGTAAACGTAGCTGACTGTTCTTCCCGGACAGTTTCCCTTCTTCCCAGTTACATTTCTCTATTTTTCCTGTTGTTGTTTTTCTGTAATCTCTTTCCTTTTGTAAACCTTGTCATTGTTATTATTTTTTCTTTCATGGAGGGCTCTTTTACAAGCTCTATGGAGTTTTTCTGATTTTCCTCCTGAGTCTCTCTTTAGTTTTGATTGGTTGCATTATTTTCTGAATTGTGTTACATGTAAATCCAGAGAATGACTCAAATAAATGTTGTCGAAATGAAACGAATAGACTACCCAATAATGCACCGAAGCATTGCTCTACGGTAGACGTACTGCCGAAGTACCGTACTTGGGAGAGGAAAGATGATGGGGTGGCACATTATACGAAGTAACCACAGAACCGATTCTAATATATTAAAGACAGTCAACTCTCATCCAAAATTTCAATTTTCTTGTTTTCTTAAGCATAGGCTAACTTTTATCAAGAACTAGTACCAGTACTGTGTGATTCGAATTTATAACAATTTCTATAGTAGGGTCTAAATTGAATGAGTATACATCCCCCCCCCCCCACAGTTTCTATAATATTCACTCATTTTGTTCCAGCCTAACCAAAGATACGACACTGGTCGGAAAATTCAGCTGATAGTCATGGCTGTAAGGGCTAGAGGGCTGGGGGCCAAGGACTAGCTTCAAACCCTACATCCACGCATCTCAGAAAAACGCGACTATGATCAGGCACTGATATAGCCTATTTTGTTTGACTGAGTCGCCGGCTGAACAAACATTGAACAGTAATAAAGGAAATCAGCACCGATGACCCTCTCTGAGAAATACAGTCCTGTGCCATTCATGCTGATAGGCTGGACAGTTAACCCTCTTCCACAATTCAGATCAAACTGAGAATTGTGGGACAGGGTGTTGGTAGTATTCGTTATTTTTGTTAACGACCGTGTTGTAGCACTTAAACATGCACACCGAAATTCTGTACCGCAGTAATCATTTGCGGAGCTATTTGTAAAATTGGTCAATGAAGTTGGTAATTGTAACTGTCAAGTACTTTAACCTTTTCAAGGAAGAGCAATTTCGGCAAACGGATATACGTATCTGCCTATCCAAATTTACGACGTCCCCGGAGGATCTCGAGGCTGCAACGACTGGATGGAGGCCGGGAAATCCATCTCTCTGACAACCAAGTTAAACGGCCTTATATAGTGACCTGCAGAAAAAACACCAAACTAATAATCAGTAAGAGTCAAGTTGCCCTGCCTCTGGTTTTATTTAAAACAAAATCGAAACATATTTTCCCGCAGCGTGGGCATGTTTTGATGAGCCTTGTCACAATTGGTAGGCAAATGGAGGCCAGAACATTGTCTCGAGATTTCAATACAGCTAATGTCTGGCGACTGAAATCTTCTCTTCTTTACTCTTCAAGTAAATGTGAAGGTGTTTTTGAATAAAACTTTTACAAAATACACTAGAGGTAAAGCAAATCCGACGACTTAATAAGAGTGGAAAAGAATGCAATTGTGTATTGCATTGTAATAATAACTATCGAGGTACCTATGTACTACCACTACGTAGAGGTGAAGGCGTGCAGCCACAAAGAGCGTAAACTGATGGACCAAATCAGTAAAACCCATCGGTAAACCCCGTTCCAAATTCTCCAAAATAAATTTTCCTTGACCTAAATTAACTCTGATTGACGTCTTCGATTACAAGTTACTTTTCTGTCTTCCATTCTTATAAATTACACAATAGTTCTCGATCAGCAAACCAGTCCAAACAGAAGCTGCTCTCACAGGTAACTATGTACCGTACTGTTTATTCCTTCTCTCTCCCTAATCCCCTTTGTAAATCGATAATGGAGGATGCCTTCCCATCCGACTTAGTTCGTGAAAGTGCTAACTATGAACTGAAGGACCCATAGTAATGAGGTGTTGTATCCGTACACACAGTATTATGGAAACTGTATAGAAAGTAACCACGTTCAGTGATTTTGATGATATTCCCTTCGTCATTGTCGTGCAAGTTGTGCGTTGGAAGTCAAGCGGTTTGACCTGAATTTGGCTGTTAGTTCTGCTATTTTCGGCCCACGACCAGCTACGAATCATCAGTGACTGATCTGCAATAATTTTCACTACTGAAGGTAAGTTATAAGTTAAAATTAACTTTAACTTTGACAAAGGATTCACTAAGCATTATAACGGTTTCATTTTACTCTTAAAGATTTTATTGTAGACTAACAAATGTTTTCGGTAGTCGCAATGGTTTATTTATTGCACTGTGAGTTTTGATGTATGTGGGGTTTACTGTGCATATATCCACCTTTCTCCATAAGGGGATGAGTTTGCATGTTGACTACATCATACATGGTCAATTTTGTTAAGTGTGGGACTAATTGAGCAACACTGAAGTCGGGCACCCTTGCCTCGCCTTGGATTGATATTTATCACATTTTCCCACAATATTATACCACCATTAGTAAAAAAAAAAGTCGCTATAGTCGTTGGACAGGTGGGGAATGAAAGTGAGTTAACTTGCAGTCATTCACCACCCCAAACGACAATATTACTTGAAGTGCCAACGAAAATTCTCAACTGAAACATATCATTGACATCGAAAACTAAGAAAAAATGCAGATGAGCTCATATGTAACACAGCAAGTGTTGAGAGTGTTCTGATTGCATACAGTATAGCCTGCGGGAATGGGGGCCTTCTAGGCCTATATTGTCCTCACCAGGGTCATGATGACTTGCAGCAATTAACTGGGATTGTATCTGGATGAATTTTAGACATATAAAAGGTGGTTGGGAGAATTGGGACTGGCTGGGTGATATAAAACTGCGGGTGTTCATCCAGACCCCAGGTAACTTTCTCATATGGGAGCCACACAGGGCGGCGGATTTAGGTGGGCCGCAGGCTAACAAAAAGGTCAAGCTCAACTTAAAAAAATGATGCAGCTTTATTGCAACTCAAAAGGCCTACATGATCTGTCATATCTGCTTAATGACACCCTAGGTAAGGTACTGCCTTCGAATAATTCTTCCCATCCATCCAAGTAGGCCTATGTCGTGCCTCACTCCTTCCCATGACAAATGACAAGTAGAACGATTTTTTTTCGACAAGTTCTCTTTTTACTAGTTGGCACTGGCGCCCGGACGGATTTGTAAAATGTCCACAAGGTCCGCACTTCATGTGTTTCCCGCATGATCCGTACTTCTGCTTTGCGGTTTAAATATTTTGAGAGAATTACTCGTGGTATTTGAATTTTGACCAAGTAATGTACCAATGACTGGACAAATACTGCACCATTTTGCATCTAAACACCCACTGAAAACCGGAAGACATTGTTTCCTTGGTAGTATGTCACCTGTAAAATCTCTACAAAGACAAAAAATGAGTATCTTGAAAATTTTCATGCCCCCCCCCCCCAAATAGGAAAATCCTAAAACGTAGGCCTATAATCAGTTCAAAGTTTTGCCAAACATTTCACCATTTTGCATCTAGCAAATCTAACGCAAAGAAAATTTCTCAGAGGGGGACACAACTAATTTTGGTTTTCCTATTGAAGCTGGAATCTATTCAAAAATTGCCGCATTTGCGATCTACGTTCTCCTGAAGTTCACAATTTTTCCCAAGAGAAAGGGAGACACCGGTTCCCTTTAGTCTCATCCCCTAGACAATGGCACAGCTCAGAAATGCCCAGATTTTGGGTCCCTAAAAAGTGTACTTTTATCATTTTTCGTAGATTGATTTTTATTCACACTATTTGAGAAGCGGCAGACATGAGACTCGTATTTCAAGGATGAGTACATCCAGCTTAAAACACTTGGGAATTAAGTGCCGTTTCCAGCCATCTGGAGGGTTTGTAAAACCCAAAAATTTCTTGTACGCTTCTCGCCAACCGATGGTGGCGCTCCGCTTAGATAGTCTTCCCGCGCCAGACCCTCGGATGTACCAGCCCCCCCCCCCCCACCCACTTGTTACCTAGGTCCCCAAAAAAATTCCATCCTGGCTACGCCACTGTGTTATTCCCGCCTGACTGAGTATTTCCCAAATTTTTTGAACGCTTGGCGCCAACTGATGGTAGCAATTCACCTAAAGGGCCGAACCTCTCACCCCAAACTATAATTTTGGTACAGGTGTACCGAAATTCTCAATTGGCTCTTCTCTTTGATTGACAGCTAATTCAAACAATGCAGAGTACCAAAGCTTATATTACTGTGCACAGCATGAACAGTACTGAAAGATTTTGATTATATACAATGATTTTTTCCATACTCACCTTCAAGCAATAAACTGAGATAGTATCTGTTTGGGGTGAGAGAACTGGGCCTTTAAACTGTTTGTCGGGCAATGCCATTTCTAAATCATGTGTAAGCGGTTGTGACTTTTCCAAATGTTTTGTACGTTCCACAACAACTTATGGAGATTAGTCCTTCAGGCAGGATAACAAAAGATTTGCCAAGGTTCTGCATACAGTACAGTGCGTGCCTGCCCAATGCCATTTCCGGCTGTTTGAG
This sequence comes from Holothuria scabra, assembly GCA_037179385.1. NCBI lineage: Eukaryota > Metazoa > Echinodermata > Holothuroidea > Aspidochirotida > Holothuriidae > Holothuria > Holothuria scabra. The sequence goes on from CM074179.1 coordinate 29,489,576, forward strand.
GGGTCGCGATTTTTCAAAATTTTGTCTAGGCCTACTGTACGCTTCGCGCCCACGGATGGTGGTACTCCGCATAGTCTTCCGGGCAAGATTGCATTTTTCCGGATAAAGAAGCTTTGTGAGAATTCTAGTCAATTCCAGTATTGGAGTGCTATAGTCTCATCAAATAGGTAAGAATTTTAGCACCACCCAACCTAACTTTCAAAATGTAGTCATGTGATTTAAAAACTTGAAATCCATTCAAGGATACCCAGGTAAGGAAGATTTTACTATTTTTTTTTCTCTTAGAAGAAAACATTGCCATTTTGAGATTTATTGGTGGTGGGTCTTACATTTGTGCAATATGACATGATGGCAAATTTTTCAGCTATAACATTATTTGACGAGTTTGACGAGAAGTCTGATTCTCTAACCACTTGACCATGCAACGAATGTCGAAACATGTGGTGAAATACAGGACAGTCACTGTAATGAGCAGCAGTTGTTGTTTTCTCTTTTTAAAGAACTATACAGTACAATAATATTCCCATAAACGCACTCTGTAAATATATAAAATGCTAAAATTGTCATACTGCGATACGTAAATCAAAAGTACTGTATGTACAACACCAATCGGTATATCACCTACAGTGTTGAAAATCAAAGTTGACACGACCAAAATAGATAGAAGTATATAAGTGTTATTAAAGCAGTCGAATTTTCATACTGTACAGCTCTCCCGTGTACAATGTTCTAAATCAAAGTTGACTGAACCAAAATATAAATAGTTTTTCATATCACTGTTATTACAGCAATCAACTTCTTAGTTCCGCTGCCTCCCGCCGATGACGGAAATTGAATTAACTAATGCCGAGTGATATCTTACTCATTATTCCGTACACGATCCGTACTGTATTCAGCAACGTGCCTGGATAGAGCTACAGGTTTCGGAGGAAGGGATACAGTTTAACTTGCTGGGAAATATTGCAACAAAACCAAACAATATACGTTTTACGGTGTACACTGTATGTTCTCTAATTGCACCGCACTGTAAACACAAATTAGTCAAAGTAGTGTCTCAATTGAATAACCACGTTAGTCACTCATATTTGACATCTTTGTGGTGATATCTGACTAATGTCCGTCGAAATGGAATAAAGAATATCAGTCTCACCTTACTCAAGGAGGTGTAATATTTGTTGGAAACTTGTTCAACTGAGTATTTGCAAATATTAGTCAATATTGTTGACTAACGTGATTGGTCGATTCGGGAACTGTTTGACTAATTTGTGTTTGCAGTGAGCAAAACAGAAACATTTTCTCCTGTACTGTACAATACAGGTATATGTCATTTATTTTTACATCACTCCTCCAAATTCGACTAAAACTGATGCTTTAGTATAATCTCACCCAATGAAAATTCACATTTAAAGTTTTAGGGCGGGGAATGATATTACAGTACTTGGAAAATTGGAAAATCTCTTGGATTACTTGGAAAATACTGCCACCAGAACCATACATTGCTGTTCAATTGCACTGTGGGCACTCCATCAAGAGTGAAACTTCACTCTTTTGGAGTGAACTTCACTCTTTTTGGAGGGAACTTCACTCTTTTTGGAGGGAACTTCACTCCTCTTGGAGTGAATAATCACTCTAATGGAGTGAATTTATACTTTTCACTCGATCAAAGAGTGACTAAGTTCCCTCTTTTGATTTTAGAGTGTAACACTCTCATCAATAGACTAAGTAGTATAACTCTTTCCTTTTTCTGACTTTGTTTCTTCATTTTTCACAGTTTTTGGTATAATGGACAGGCATTTTATAGTCTGAAGCTTTTAAAATACCATGGTTCGTCGCCACTTTAATGACTAACCAGTGACGTAACCATGCAGGATTGTCGTGATAGAAGACTGAACGAGGGGTGGATGTTGCTGTCGGCATGTTTAGAAACTGCCATTTAATTACCAACCTGCAGAAAAAATGTAAATACTGTATCATGTCGTCACGAAGTCCTAATTTGTATCATGAAGTTTTTTATCTAATTTAGGTCAAGGAAAGAGTAAATAAAAATCTCCGGGATTGTACCGCCGTGTTAAGCTGAATGAAACGTTTCACAGACACCCGTATTGTGATATACTTCAAGTAGAAAATAATCATATTTTACCGGTCCGTTTCCTTACAGAGGGCAAACATGGCGCTGGTGTCGTCTCGAGGGCTCCTGAAATTTCTTATCGGCCTCGTTATTGTATCTGTGGGCTACGTTGCTTTTACCACGAAGACGCTTGTTACATTCCGTAAGTTTTATTTAAAAATTGTTACGTACTGTATTATGTTCCTTCATACTTTTGTCACATTCTCAACTTTAACTGGTCTAATACGGTCAACAGGTCAAGTGATCATGCGTATTGCGAGATAGTGATAAACGCAATCATTTTGGACTCCATTTTACCTTGAGTTGTGTTATTGTTATGTGGTTATTTGCCAACGAAAACTGTTAGTGTGCTACCTATTTTAAATCAAAGTATTGTTGTTAACGCTGTTAAAAATTTCGGTAAATTTTCAGAAGAAAAAATGAAGAAATACATTAAAAAAACGGAAAAAGGACTGTCAATTTGTTTCAAAAATTTGGCAGCACCTTTTCAATACCCGCTTTCTATTTCTTTCTTTTTTGTTCTGTAAATCTACAACATGTACTGTACGTGAAATTTTTAACAGTGTATTAGAGTATGAGTGAACAAGTATAACCAGCTCCGGACCAGTTCATAAGAACACTCGATGGCTGCCCCTCTTTCATCGCTTCCAAAAAACCCTCAAATCGTCACGGTGTAATATCCTGTGGTTATGCACAGTCAATGGTTGTTTAACCTTAACATTATTATCCTATGAATCATCTGAATGTATCAAGGATATCGCATTTCTGGTTATTTCGTTGAAAGGTCGAACAGTTTCCACACGGCATAAAAATAAATAAAAATTAAAAAAGAAAATAAAAATTTTTGTTCTACAGTTTTGCTATAAAAGAACCCTTTTCTCTGTAAAATCATTGGATACTGAAACACAAGGGCAATCAACTCCCCCCAACCCCACCCCCCCCCCCCAAAAAAAAACTACATTTTTGTAATAAGCTTCAATCTTCAATTGACACAACTCTTTGATTGAAAGCAAGTTAAAAAATGATTCGATAACACATTGGGGTCTTGTGTATATTTACCCTGAAGAAATAAACTGAGATTATATCTGAAATGAGATGAGTTTTAGACAGTAAACAGGTGAGAAGATGTTTGGGTGAGGGAACTGGTTCTTTAAACCAAGGACTATAAAGATGCTGCTTGGCTTTAAATTAGGTTAGATTAACCTAGAGACGGTTTTAACCTCAACTTAACCTGTGTCACCTTGTGGTTTAACCTAGCGCCAAGGTTATTTTCCAGTTGTGGAGCACTGGGTTTTTGTCTCTACTCCGTCACATTGACAAATAGCTTTTATTGGACTACGCGTATCCCATAAAAGCTGTCTGAGGATGTGACGTCACTGAAAAATTGGTAAAACTTAGAATTTCGTAGTCTTGCATTACAATTTATATATCTACGCAGGTTGGCAAATTTTTGTTTCGTTCCGACCAGAGATGAAGGAGATATTAATTAAAACTACCAAAAATCGGAACGATTCCGATCCGATACCACTGCAGTAGGACCCGGCCTGCAAGTATACGCAGAGTACAAGTTGGGACTTCATGAAAGCGAAAATAACCAGTTTTGCATAAAGTTAGTAAATGCTGACAACTTGACCTCATTAACGGGCTAACTACAGTAGGATATAGTAGTATGAAAAATAATAGAGGGCGTCGTTCAAGTATCACTCAAGTAAATAACTTTTTGAGAAACTGCAAAAATTGGAATCTTTCGTGTAAATTACCATACGGAGTTTCTTGGCATCGATATGCTGCAAAGGATTAGAATGCAGGGATACTGTAGTTGTAGCTGTGTCTGTCATTTTATCGTTTTCCTTCTTATATTCCAAACATGCACATGTTTTAACAGGGTTCGATTCGGATAACGATAAACCTGGCTTGGTGAAAATTGATAACCTTGGCAAGCCGAAAGGTAACGACTGTGTGCAACCAAACTAACAGATTGCTGTAAAAATTCTTTTAACAACACCTTTTGTATTTCGTGTAAAATGAGAAAACACACATTTTATTAGTTACTTTTAATGCAGGCCTCGTCTCCAAAACAAGACTGAGAATTGTTATATTATACTTGAAGTTCATTTGTCTAATATTAAAAGTAAATATTATTTGTAGAATATTATAGTAGACGAAGAGTTGGTTTCTTTCTGAGTATTTTGAGATTACAAAGGGCATAATACAGAATGCCAATCTCGCGATGCCATTATGTATAGCCATCATCCCCTAATCCATGCAGTGTTCAAAACCACCCTTTGTTAGTGAAAGTTTTAAACACTGAATCGATTCCTTTGAAAGTGTTGATTTAAAAACCTCACTTTTCTGTTGTCTAGGTGAAATGCATCAAATTTCAAGCCCCACCGCTAGTGATGCAATTATATCACTACATAAATTTTCATTCTACTTACAGTAGGTGAAAATAGTTTGACGGTGCAAGGTAGGCTATGGTTGTGAATAAAGCTCCCCCTACATGCTCTCTCTGCATGCTCCCTTTGCATGCTCTACATACCGTGGCTGCGTTAGTTGCAGCTGGGTTAAATGTCTTTGTCTGCCTATAACATAGATCACTTTTAACCATTAATCCCAAGAGGATAGTCTGTAAATCCTTAAGACTGTAATTAAAGACGGATCTATAATTTAGACCGGACATTTCTAAAGGGGTAAGAATAACACGTAATTTGACTCTAAATGAGTGAAAAATCACTCTTGGTTTTGGAGATTACTGTGTCAGATTTTGCAATTGGGGTAGGAATAAACTGGAGTTCATATTTTGAACGGTTTTTAACATTTTAATGTCACTTTTTATAACTGTATTCAATATACACACATTCCTTCGGAGGACCTATATCTACAGTATGTGCGGATGCATTAGGAGAACGTTGAGCCTCTTACCAAATATTTTGATCTCTGGCAAGTTATTTCCCGCCAACGCTCAGAAGCAATGGCGCTGGTTTCTGGGGCTACAGCATTGGTATACTACTGTAAAAGCTTAGTTAAGACGAGTTCCACCGTCACCAATAAATCATCGGACTTGCTAAATATAAATAGGCTATATGGAGCAACCTCTCTCCGAGAAGTAACAACTTTGACTAAAAATATGGGTAAGAATTCAGAAAAATTTAGAGTTACTTTGTAAAGGTAAATGAATCAGAAAACTGCTTCAACTATTCCTGTCTTGAAAGGAAGATATTAAAAATTGAAGAACATGGTCACGTGATTATTATTGGTTCTTATTGACTAGAGGGCACATTTCCATCGCAAAATCCCATTCGTATTTTCTGGTGTATAGTTTACGCAAGGAGGTTGGTTTAGTATAATACTGTTAGCATGTGCACCTTTCTGTATATGCTGTGCTTGCACACAAACTTCTGTAACCAATCTTCTTAGCTTTCCGTTGTAAGCAAATTTGATGGATGGACAAGTCTTATTGAGTTCTATTTACCTCCTTCCTATCCATGTCAGAGAATATCGATTCGTTAGGGATTGATTTGCCCGGTTAAGCAAGATCTTTGGGTACAGGTGAAAGCACTCACATAGACAAGTTGTTCGGTTGGTTACAGCTTATTTCGCAACCTCTGTTAATCCGTAAACTGACTGGTGTTGCTACGACAACCCAAAATAAGTGAAGTGATCATTTTCAAAAGTCGGATTGGTGAGTGGAGGGAAAATAGAAATGTTTTGGCAAAATATTTTTCGCCTAAGTTTTACCTGTGGAGTCCAGACGTCCCGGAAACTACAAGGTTTGACACAATTCCGGCAAACAAATTCAGTCTTTGGACAAATGGGGTCCAGGTCTTACTAAGGTGTCCTCAAGCTGTTGGATTCCATGAGGGAAAGGCCTTGGTGGGGGTCCAGAGGCAAGTCCCTAAAAATTCTGAGATCTTGGTATATTTTCTAGGTGGAAAATTATGTCACAGGGTAGGGTGAGTGACGGACTATGTCCCCATGATATATTTGGTTAAGGATTGAGGGCATCTGGGCGGAAAGCAAGCCTGCCTCCCCCCCCCCCCCCCCGTGTCACCACTGAAAAGTAAACTCGATTATTAACACACAAAAGGGACCTTCCTCTTCTTCTCACCCAATGCTGCTGGTAGCCCTATAGACTGCTCACGTGAAGTCAAAATTGATGAGCCACTATTTACTGCGGCGTGCAAAAATCAACAGTGTCTTAGTGCATAGGACATTCTTGAGCCGAGATATAAAATGTTGAAATTTATTTACTAAATTGAAATGGTACATTGCGCAATAATTTGTGATGTCACTGTTGTACTACTCAAATAACAATCTTTGTATTTCTTTATTTTTCCGAAAGTTACCAAGGTGTGATGGCACTCTTGCTCTTATGGGGTGATGCAATTAATTAAGTCCTTTCTGTTCAACATACTATGCAAGCAAACTCTGTTTTTCGTCAGTCCGTGCGTACAATACTATCCAAGTGTCTAGTAATAGCTTCTTCGGGAAGCAGGGAAAATTTGGTTTCGACCTTTACCAGAGGGTCGGGAATACTTAGGAAAAACTAGCCAAGTGCCTAGTCAACTCTAACTATATATAGGGTTCTCAGTCCTTTTTAAGGTAGATTAAAATGTGAATTGTTTCACCATTAAGACCATTTAAACACAATCCACTACACAAAACCACAACTTGAGGTCCCTCCTTATCCATACGTGACGGATGGATTAAGAAAGAATGACACATAATTTTCATGTTCACTCAAATTTTGGAATACGCGGTGAAGGTGCGGGATTGGTTTGATTACCCGACGATTTGAAGGGAGTGCGCACCTGCATATAGCCACCAAAACGAATTCCCAACTGGCTTATTCATAGTTGGTCAAGTGATTACGTGGTCCGGATGTCCACCTCCACCCAAATGTTTAACGTCAACTTATTACCCATGATAGTTATCGAGAAATGACAACCACCCCATGCTTCCTGTCATCAATTGTATGTTGTTGAAATGACCAGAAGACGTCAAAACGTATCAAAACATATCCAGTGGCGAACCTAGGTATTTTGATCAGAGGTAGAGGATAACCTGCATGAAGGGCTGCAGGGGGCGCGATAAAAAATGGTGTTAGCCTTCTACATAAAGAGGGCGCAGACAGGGAATTTTGATCAGACCATGTGGTAGTTCCGGCACTTAACTTATCTTGTGATACGACAAATATTATTTCGCTTTCTGCTACTTTTTCAGATTCGTATCAACTCAAGTCAATAAGAGGAGAGTACTTTTCAATAAAAGCTGACTTTGAGCGACTTCCAGATAACGCCCAGCAAACCCAACGATATTTGGAAGCTCTAAGAAGCAATCTTCCAGAGGTAAAAGATTGTCACGTTTTTCTTCACAATAAAATAAAAAGACGATAATCTTTGTCGTAAAAGGAGAACATTGACGTAGCTGATATAGTCTTTTTACTGAGTAATCAGCAGTCATGAGATGCATACTTAAGCGCGCTATACCATCTACTCCACCCTTCTTTGCAATTAACTAACGAAACTCGCCCTTCTTCTATCACAAGAGGCATTGTTCCCTTCGTGCTAAATTAAGCTTTGTATTTTTTTTACTTTTACATCTTATTTTGGATAAATTAAGCCCTTATTTATGTTGGTTCCTTTTATCAGTTCATCGACCAGGAAGAAGATGCCGGTGGTGATGCAGGCGAGACTATCGATGATTTCAGCTCACCCACAGAAGCATTAACAACAGCATCGATGGCAAGTTCAACTCTCAAAACTGCTTTACCAGAAGAGAAAAACGAAACTAAGTTTAAGTTTGTGTCTCGCCGCAGTATAGAAGAAGAGCAGAAAATACGTAAGAACAGGATCAACGAGGTCTGTAGGAAAGAACCAGAGTTACAAGGGAATTTATTGTACCGAGATACATTCGCTCACTTATACGTCATTGACAAGTATAAGCTCCTATTCTGCTACATACCCAAAGTTGGCTGTTCAAACTGGAAAAGAGTGCTAATGGTTTTAGCAGGAAGGAAAAACACAATAGAAAACATTACGTCACATGAAGCGCATGCGCACAATGGACTTAAGACTTTCCGACGTTTGAATAACTGGCAGCAGAAATATGCCATAAAAAACTACAGGAAGATTATGTTTGTAAGAGAACCATTCTCTAGAATACTGTCAGCTTACAAGAATAAATATGGAGATTTAGAGGTTTATAGGAATTCTCCGCCGAATTTTCATTCATATGCGACTAGGATTATTCGGAAGTATCGTGACAACCCTTCTCCCGATGCCCTTCTCACCGGTGAAAATATAACTTTCTCGGAATTCGTCGAATACCTTACAGACCAAAGGGAGAGACCGAATTTTGATAGGCATTGGAAGGAGATGTACAAACTTTGCTCCCCTTGTAATGTTAAATATGATTTCATAGGGAAGCTAGAAAACTTAGAAGAAGAAGCGAACTATGTGTTAGGATCCGTGCCTGGCGTAAGAGATATTGTGTCCTATCCAACTAAAGCTAACAGCCATCCGACAAACACATCGGTGGATATAGTGAAAGAGACCTTGTCTCCTTTTTCGGACGAAAAATTACTGCAATTGTGGGACATTTATAAATCAGACTTTAATCTCTTCGGCTATGATAAGCCCTCTTTTATACCATAGTTAATTATACTTATGCAAGAATTATTTATTTTTACAGAGCAAAACTGCAAAATTCCATTACGTAATCTCGCTCTAAAAAGGGTGCATAGGAATTAAAAGCTTGTCTAAACACTTTTTGCCCCTTTGTTAACACGTTTATATGCTAAACACTCATATCTTATTCCCAAATATTTCGTTTTAAAAACAAGTTTAAACACTAAACACTACGTGTTTGAATGCTAAACATGTTTAGAATATATAAACGTGTTTACAAGGTGGGGCAAATAATTGTTTATTGGTAAACACGTTTTAGAGTGCATTCAACTTACATTCGTGGTAGCTGTTTTCTTTCTCAAAGAAGTGGCCTTTACAAGAAATTTGGACATAACTCTCCTGTTTGCTTTTCTCTTGACACTCTAGGACTTCGCCCGATGTTTTCCTTTTCTAGTTTTACCTAGTTTTACCATTTTTATATAGTTGACACAATATAACGCTTGGTGTGTCTAACCAACAATGCAACAGTTTAATGCTTTGTAATGTAATTTCGCGTTTCAAAATATTTCGTCCTTCATGTACTTACCTACTGTAGACCACTTTTTGCCCTGTTACCAATTCGCCGACCAGAGGCAAAGAAGCAGCCGTTTGCTATTTCGAAAAATATTTATGGATCATTCATTGTGGCTATCTAGGCCTTGGACGCAAATTTTATTTCTTTTAATCGGAACTAAGAAGGTTAGGTCTACATAATAGTTTAAAGTGTAAACAATAATAAAGCAGCCGTTATAACATAATACCTGAAACTTTTTGTTTTTCCAAAGGTGTAAGAAAATTTGAAGCTGTTAGGTTAATTACAATATTTTGAAAACGAATTGCCAAAAGTAAAGCTGGTAGGTGAGTCTGTGTTTCGAAGTTCCTGCTTCCCATGTTTGACCCTGGCACTTTTGTGATCCCTGGATGATCCTTATACACAATCAATTAGTTACCATCTTATCGACATTCATCGCGTGACGTTATTTGGCCAGCTAAGAAGGGTTGCATGCGGCAATCACCACATTCAGACTCAGAGGCGTATACGAAGGTGCTCACATGATAAGTGAAAGCGAGAAGCCCATTTTCATAAGACCTCTTCAAGCACCATGGTGTACGGGACAAGAGTGAGACCTTGCATGTACCAGCTCAGGTTTATTTACGGCATATAAACACTTCTAGTGCATCATTCCTAAAATAAAAACTATTTATTGATATGTTAGCGTTTATAATGAGGAAAAGTTAGTCATAGCCTAAGGCCACCAACTCAATCGTGCCCAGAGGCACACATACTGGATGGAACTTTGATGAAAGGACAAAGAAAGCTTTAGTGGCCGGGTCACCGCATTAGCTAGCAGTGAGAGTATCACAATAATTGTTACGCAAATATGCATGTATCTAAATTTTATTGTCATTGTTTCATTATTTTACTCACAATGCCTTGAGCTTCAACCTTTTCATGCAGGTTGTCATCCTGTAATGCAATGCGCTGTAGCTGGGCGGAAAGATGCCAATGCATTGAAGTACCGAGCTCCTTAAATGCTTTACTTTGTGTTGCAATATTGTTTCACCATCATGATATGCAGTATGGCACTTTGATGGCTCCGTATTGCGGTCTAATTACCCAAAGGAAATGATCATTTGCATGTACTCAATGAGAAAGAGTATTTTATTTATTTACGTTGTACCGTATCTTTTGTAAATTCTTGAAAAAAGTTCTTCTTCTAATGATAAACCTTGAGTAGATGTTGTAATTTAATTAATGACAAAGAATTAAAAAAATCAATAGCCATATCATACCACACGGTAGCATCGTTACTGTTATGACATCGGTGCATGACCTCTATATACCTGTATTTCTGTCCCTCGGAGGCTCATAAACACATTTAACTTTATTTATTCGTTATTTGATGCAATCTCTCGTTTTCTATGCTGAATTCCATGTGTATTTTATAGCTATTCTGAATCAGAACAATTGCAATACATTTCAAACTTGTAAATACACTGAATTTCTTTCATTACGTTTAATGATTGTGTATTTTTCACCATGAATGGAAGACTGGGTCCGTTTTAGTACTTCTTATATTTGAAAGAATGATCATTTTGCAAATTCCAAATGTCGAAGTTTTATGTTAACCTGTTTAGGGCTGTCAGCGATTAGCGATTAATCGCCGATTAATCGCCAGCCAAGTAATCGTTTAGTAAAATGTTACATGCGATTAATCGCATCTCATGCCCCGGGGACTCTGACCTGCGTTAAGTTAACAGTGTATCCTCCTTCTTCGCAAGTTTAGCTGCCTTGACAAAGCATACGATATCTACAGTATGGACAAGCTCAAAAATTGCGCAGAGCTTTCACATGCACGTGTTATCCACCCAACCCCCCGCTAGTTTACATGTGATTGTGTGCGGTGTCATGGGGGACGTTTTAATCCGTGAACCCCAAACACGGAACTTGTTGTGACAGGCTTTACTTCAACACCACCAATACATTTGTAATGAACATAATTTACAATGAAATTATAAAGCACCAAACGTATGCATACACCACAGTGTCTTTTCAGTACCTTTTGCGCCATTGTGCACTTCGCCGTAATAGTTCAATTTCAACAGCCACTTGTCAGTTCGCTACTGGCGTACGTCTCCCAAAATTTCAACTTGAAATCAAAAAATTTCAAAAAATTACAAGTTCAGCTTTCTAACCATGTTGTTGCTGTCCGTGTATCACGTAGGAGTGTTTGTAAGTCATGTATTGAAAAAAGTTTCAAAAAAGTCTCGATCGCCGTTTATCAAGACCACCAGCGTACATAGTAGCAGTTGCGCACGGTAGCAGTTGGCTGAAAATCGTTGCAGGCGACTGACGACATGAGCAGATGAGTGAGGTAGAAACATTCGTCCCCCATTTCGTACGATAGGAGATGCATTCTTTCTACCTTAGTACGAGTCAAACAAGATGAATTCCTAAAAGTAGCCTACTAAGCTTGATCCGCTTATATTGAGATTCAAACATACATTCTCTCTAGTTTAGAAGCAACGAAATCTGCCTACCCTGCATATTAGCAAATTAGTAGGTTTTCGGAACTACAAAGATCGTTGGGGTTTCGTAATGTTTCCAACGTCTAAGGATTGAAGATTTCCTACGAAATTTTAAGTTTCGAAACTTTGTTGCCATTTTCCTTGAATTATTTTAATTTGAGAGCTTATATTGGAGCAGAGAGCTATAAGAACACTTAGCTCCCTGATCGAAAAAAAAAATATTTGAATTTTCTAAAAGAAAATTTGGGGAAACAACACTATAGTCGACTGGTGTTACTTGTTAATCTCATGTTACAAATGGCAAATTTCCGACTTTCTAATTTATTTTTTTAGAGTCAAGATGCGGTTGTGGCCTTACCCCCGTAGCTATGCCACTCTCACGGAAGTGACAATAATGGCACCACATGTTGCAGTAAAATTCATTTTTGGTTGGAACTGCCATTCTTTGCTCAGTAAAGAGGGCTGTTTAAACTCCCGTATTTTATACCTGTGCCGAGAGGATAGGGAGTAGGTAAACAGGAGTTGAACAAAAATAAATAAATTTTGTTTCCGTCCCCCTTTAAATTTTCAGGAAAGTTGAAGACTGCTGGACTGTAACAGTGTCCACCTTACCCGAATCCTAGTCAATTCCGATTTGACTGTGTGTTAGTCATCGTGAAGCATGGCTCACCTTCCCAACCACTATTGATGAAAATGAGTAACCTACCTACCTCTTCGCCCTCTAGTATTAATTCACACTTAGAACACAATGAAGAGCTAAAATTTTGAAGTGACTGAGTCTGACGGCTGTTCTTACTGAGATGTTAATTTCAATTTTAATAATGTGCAAAAAAGATGCAAGTAAACCAAACTCAAACTCAAAAGATATGGTACAGGCAGTAGTTATAAAATTTCGTATCTTCGTTCAGTGTTAAAAATAGCTGTTAAATTTACATGACAAAACTTTAAGGTACATAAATATGAAAGAAAAATTGAAGCAAAATACTTGCCAAAAATGTGTTATATTTATATTTTGTTCTGTAAATTTACCGCCATTTTAAACAGTGTTGATAATACAGTTGCAAGGTTTTGATCGAATAATTTTACTCATTTTACTGTTCGAAAATGGGGCTAGATGCGCACTGTTTAACAAGGTATTTTTGATTGGCTGTTGCCATCATTATATTGTTTCGATTGTAATCGTTGTTTGGGTTAGGGATGAGGTTAGGGATTAGGGTTGTCGTTAGCCAGTTAGGAAATTTCTTGTTAGACAGTGTGCATCGTCCCAAAAGTGGGGTCTCAAAGATGGGTGAAATATGGAGGTTCAAATATTTAAAAAATAATGGAGTCATTTCAACTGAAGTCTCTTACATATTTTCTCAGAGTAAACAAGGATACATCCAATGTAATTGGGGGGGGGGCATCTAGAAAGGCGTTGGTTAATTTATACAACTAACGTTAAAATGGTTTCCTGAAAGGTAAGTCAACGGTTCTGCACAATAATGAACTTTCGTGTAAGATGTAGAAACTTGTGAGAATGTTTACATGATGGAAAGAATCTCCCTCGTCACCTTGTCACCATGGATACTAAAGGTGCCGCACTCATTTTTTGAAAAAGACAGACTTACCCTGCATGCGGGACACCTTAATTATAAATATTCTCAAAGATTTTACTCAATTAGTACAGTGTTCCCAGTTTCGTATGTTAAAAGTGTTTTGAAGCAGACCATTGGTGATGTCACTTACGTGAGCTAGAATGGTTTTCAGAAGTATATTGATCAAACGTTAAACCTATAGGTTTTTAAAGGAAAAGTTAGAGGTTAAAAATTAATTGAAATTGAGTATTACATTTGCAAATCATTTGAATAGCAAAACGAACAACAAGAAAGAGAAAAATGAGTGAAATAAATAAACGAAATTATAGGATCAATGAACATAGAAAACAGTTCAAATTGATGAAGGAACGTTATGCCCCGACCTGGGACTATACGCAATCCTGAACCGTTCACAAAATGACTCTACTACACTTGAAATTGCTCCTCGCGTCTGAATTTGACTTTATACAAAATTTTCTATAACATAAATGCTCTGCACTCAATTAAACAATGAAATTTATTCCCATGCGACCCTTTTGCAGAATGTACAAATTCTATCCTGCATTTCAATATGTTTAAATCTACCAATTACTGTACTGGAATCTAAATATTACCACAACAAATTTTACTTAAATTAATCCGTCCCCGCGCGCGTAAACGTAATTCTTATCGGTTTTAATATCTCTTCGGAGTATTACTAATCTTCTAGAGAATAAAGTAAAACTGAATTTGAGGAGAAAAGTTCTCGACCCGTAAAACTGGGCAATGTTTGCTCGATAGGGAAGTATTAGGTCCAGCTCAGACAAGGTTAAGGGATGATGAAGCCATATATTTCTGATTTCTTTGAAGGACTTTTATTGCAGAAAAAATAAGGAAAATTTCATAAGTTTCTGTTGAGGACAAATGAGATGTTTTATGCAAATTACGGTTTTGGTTCATTTTGAAAAAAAAATAACTGCCAACAAATAAAATGCATGACAACCGTCACTAAACAACCGACCTTCTTCGGTGAAACATCTCTTATGGTCACACGTTCGAAGCTTGAAAACTCCCTCCCTCCCTCCCTGCCTTCCGACGAAGTGACCATGCCCTATCCTTGTAAGGCTCAAGGGCGGATCCAGAAATTACTGTAAAGGGGAGAACGAAATTCACAGAGGTTGCACCACGAGTGCAAATCATGAATTCTAACGCGTTAGATTAAAGGATACGCGTAAGGGCCCTGTTGGGGTCCAGCGGAGAAGCCCCTCGTGGGGAAGGGGTGAGAAGCCACAGGGGACTCTCTTAATAAAAAACAACCTGTACTTAGAAAAGTTATTTTAAAAGCGTCTCAAAAACGAAAAAATTGAGAATCCCTCACCTTTACCCATTTCATGATCGGGGAAGCACTGAGGAAACGAGAGGTGCTTTTCAATAAAGGTGACAAAGGGAAAGGGATTTACGATTTCTGACAAAACCCAACTAAAGGGATGGATGTTACTGCAATTGATGCAAATTTATTTAAGATATCAAATCAAAATCTATTTTCGTCGTGATCTTATTTAGCTACGGTATCGTATAATCCGTACGACATTACTGATTTGACATAGAAAATGACATTTCGTTTTTACCCTGCGATCAACATTTTATCCGAGTTGGATAAGCTGTGAAGTACATTATTGAGGCTAAAACAAAAGAGCGAAATTCACCCCCAGAGAGTATCCACGTGGTAGCAGGGGCGTCGACCAGGGAAGGGGAAAGAGACTTCCCCGGAAAACCTTGTGCACCCTGTGCCCTCATGAGATTTGGAATTTGAAAAAAAAAAATCTTCTGTAGTCTGAGATTGACTACCAGGTTTCTTGTAATTTGATTTTTTCTTTGGACAGAAAGGCATTAATATCTACTTCCTTCAAACAGCCTGGTCAAATGAAGTCTCCCAAACACGTGGGAATGCAATTTCTAGCGATCTGGGGTAATTGCGTTTTCTCAAACATTGCTGTACACTCGCCAATTGAAAGTGACGCTCATTCAGCTTAGGTAGCCTTTCAGGCAGGTTTACGTGTTTCTTTAAGAGAATTGCATTTAACTGCCAGTCAATTTCTCTATACGTCATTTCCCCATCCCTAGCCCTTCATTCAAAATGTTTGCCAGGTCCGCTACTGATAGAAGTTCTTTTCCAATAAAGTCTTGCTTATAAGTTACCGGTACCCAACTAATTTTGAGACCAGTTTTTTAGTAAATAGAATTACGACTTCGATACCTCACCAATATCCTAGCTTTGAAAAGCCAGGAGCACTCCCACCCAAGCTTTACTCATTGGCCCCACCAGGGGCCCTAGGGCTGGTCCCTGGGTTCCGTCCCTCCTCCCGGTTGGGCCTTGCGTTTCGCGCTCGGTGGCGCCTCCGGTATCATGGGTGTGTCTCGCATTCTTCCGTGGAAAAATCCTTGTGCTACTTACTCCAGTGCCCCCTAGAATGAAAAGTCTGATGACGCCAATGCTCAGTAGATGTACCCCTAGTAAGATTTTGCCCAGAGTTTATTCGAGAATTCACGTTCAACACTAAAAGCTGCAGTCGTTGCAGGCTGCGTTTAATTCCATGTGTATGAATTAAGACTCTATTCAGGTAGAAATTCACAGGGCTGTAGGACTCGAGTCCGGACTCGAGGTCGAGTCCGGACTTAAGTCCACTTTTTTTGGACTCGGACTTGGACTTGGACTCGGGGTCTCTGGACTTGGACTTGGACTCGGACTCGGGCCCTCTGGACTTGGACTTTGGCTTGGACTTGAAGTCGAGTCCTTCAAGTCCGGCAGCCATTTTCTCTGATTCTTTCTTTATAATTTCATGATGGATCCACCAAAAACCCCAGCACTCTCAACATATACTTGGGCTTTATTTTCCTTAATATAGGATACAGGACTATATTGGCCTGCATATCTTTATGTTACTTGATCATTTTCAAGAGTCACATGCCAGTTGTTGACATGATTCGAATGAAGTTTGTTTCTTGCATAATATTATGTAAACAGTGTTTAACATAAAACAGCTGCAACATGGTACTCTTCTTTCAGTGCCATCCTCTGGGGAAGAGCCCTAAAATTTTCCTTGTCCCTCAAAATTAGACAAATGCAATAAAAATGCTAGGGAAGGCATATGTGACTCCTAAAAATAGTTAATTAGCAACAATGAACATGGTCTGGCTGTGCCTTGCGCCTTGCAGCATTGTCAGTAAATCTT
Source organism: Holothuria scabra (assembly GCA_037179385.1). Taxonomy (NCBI): domain Eukaryota; kingdom Metazoa; phylum Echinodermata; class Holothuroidea; order Aspidochirotida; family Holothuriidae; genus Holothuria; species Holothuria scabra. The sequence goes on from CM074179.1 coordinate 29,506,188, forward strand.
CTGAAATCCTTTTCTTTGTTGTTATGGATTCCAAAGATGGGCCTGTATACTTCTTGCATCCTGTTTCTTTTTTTTTTTCATACAAATTTTACAAAAAGTCTGCATGGGTTTCACTGCTGCTCATCTAACCAGTAACTGCTACTTCTACAAAGGGAATTATTGCCTTTGTTATTTATTTTGGGATACTGTAAGATAGGCCTATAAATATCCTACCAATTGGCTTCTGCTGAATCTTCATATGAAGTTTGCAATACTAATGATATGTAAGTCAGGTAAATACACAACAATAAAGCTTAAATTTTAAAACATATAAGGCAAGAGCAGTCACCCCAACTTGAAGTAGTGTATACTGTCCTGTTTCATGAGATGACTCTTTGGAGTTATATGTGACAATATTTTTTGTACTCAAATGTGAAGAGTATACTGCTTAGTTTACCTTGAGTACGCAATATGGAGCGGGTCCTAAAATGTTATAAAAGATGCTTTGAAGAGAAATATGGGGATTATTGTGACATTTTAGGCTGTTGCTTCCAAAAAAAAAAAAAAAAAAAAAAAATATTTGAGGCAACTGCTCCTGCCCTTTATATCTGGAACATTGTTTACCATAACAGTTTGATGAGGGTTTATAATCATGGGGTGATGCATTATGTGGAGTCATGGGTGGCAGAGTGGTCAGGTGGTCTAGTTGTTCCAGAGCTGCTCTGTATCAATACTGTGTTGCACATGCATGTGCATATTTACATGGAGTCCTCCTGTTCAATGTATGTGGGTTTTTCTACGGTAGTCCGGCTATCCGCCTCCTACTTGTAAATGAACAGGCTTGCTACTAAAATAAGTTGCCCAGCTACACAAAGTTAGTTGCACACTGGACTGAAGCACCTTTGGGTGGACCATTTTACTAGGCAACGTTGGGCTTTTATGCATCATGTGGGGATCACAAGGAGAGTTTTTAGCTAAAGGCCTATGCCTACAGGTCTACGTGATTGTCAATGTCACAAAATAAACCATCAAACTTCAAAGACATTCTTCACATACATCTCACCCATTTCAAACAAATGTTAGACCTGCATGATCTGAATTAGTAATGATAACCTTCCTAGGCATTTTGCATCACACAGTTACAATGCTACTTAGACGCAGGTCACAGTATAGAAGGCACAACCAAAAAAATTAAATTACTGTGGTAGGTATGGCAATTACAGTTATGCCCCAGAGAGTTTGTACGGGTGGCACTAGTTCTGCAAAGAAAATTGTGTGAGATCTATTGACAAGGCTGCCTAACAATATACACTGTATTTTTAACATACCTTATAATTGACCTGGAAGTTATGAATATTCAACTATAGCCAAGTTGCCTTTGTGGCTTTGTTCATTGTCTGTTTAAAAATTTGGTTAAGTTCTAATGACACCATCATACCTTCTAGAGCCACTAACACTATTGAACCGGCTGCCAAACCAACGTAGTTGTAGCCTACTATGTTATTGCAGTATCTAAATTACTACGTCATTACGTACGTAGGCCTATTCGAATTCCTGCCTAGCCTGTTGACAAGTTGTATGGTTTTCATCATCATACCTCCTCCACCTTTCTGGAACAATTGATCCACCTCATGCTTCCCATGGACTAGAAACGGTACAGACACAGCAAGGTAAAAACTTCTATAATGTAGCAAGTAACAGTTAATATGGTGGCCGGTAAAGTCACCTAACTTGTCAGGCCATCTGCGAGTCGGATCATTTACATGCATGTATGTCAATACTGTAATGCTTTGAACAGTATAATGTACAGTACATTATTGATGTTGTTTTGTTGTTGGCCCTAACAAGTAACATATGTGCAACTTTCATTAGCCTCTGTATTTATATGTGTGCTTTACTACTGTATGATATTCATGAAGACAAATGGGCAATATGGCAGCTGGTTTTGCATGCATATGTGGCATTGTCCAGAGATAGCTTTGTGGGCTTTATGCTAGCAGAGCAGCTACTGAGGGATTGCCCCTACAACCAGACGTCTGCAGGATAGCTTTAGACAGGCTCGACTTGAACAAATAGGTTGGAAAGTGGGCCGTAAAACTCTGTCTGACTAACAAATTAACTATAGATAGGCAATATAATTAAAGCCTCTGTTATTTAAAAATATTTGATGTGCCCTCCCAAAATTGGTTTCAGGTTGCTTCAGAACTGAGTGCATTCCCACTTTTGGGAATCCTTCATGCAATTCCTGCATAATCACCAATAGCCTTTATATTGTACTATATTCTCAAACAGCTTGTCCTTTGGGTTACAAATTTAAAACCAGACTGTATTTTAACAGTGTTTCTCTATAGCCAGCCTGTAGTTCCAGGACAACTTAAAAAATCCATTACCCCAACAAAAAGGCTTTGGCCCACCTACAAAATTCCTGAGTATATTTGAGCATTCCCATCAGGACCCCATGCACTGCTGTAAATATCCCCAGGCTGGGGCATTTCTCCCAGACAATTGACTGATTTTAAGTGAAAAATATGAGCTCCTGTTTACTTAGCAAGATAAGTGGACTCAGCTGCATGGGCTCCGCTTCGATTTCAGGTCCAGTTGCAGCCCATTCCGGCCCAGTTCCAATTTCAGGACCATTCCAGGCCAATTCCAAGTACAGGAAAAATCAGATTATATCAGGAATTGAGTCCAAGTTTGTCCCTGTTCATACAGCTATACCCCCATAGGCCTATAGATCTTTACCAGATAATAATATTGTTGTTTTACTACTTTTGGACTTGGACTCGGACTTGGACTCGAGAGCACTGGACTCGGACTTGGACTTGGACTCGAGCCCCTTGGACTTGGACTTGGACTCGGACTTGAGCTTTTGGACTTGGACTCGGACTTGGACTCGAGCTTGTTGGACTCGACTACAGCCCTGGAAATTCACTCTATCAGTAGTCACTGGTTAGGCTACACTCATATTAGAGTCAGTGGATTTCGCTTATACTGAGGGACTATGATCTTCAACACCGCCGGCCCTTGTTCTCAGCAAATACTCTGCACGGAAATGGGCTCGGTCATTGTCTCTGGGTACTTGGGTAGTAATTACACATTTGCATCATTTACACCGCCCATAATAGCTACAAGTGCCATCCCCTTTCTATGGCGTCAACAGTTCCAACCCTTCACCGTCTGTAACAATGTCATATTTTTGCCATAGTTTACACAAGTAAACACGCCGACTCAGAATTGAGAATATAACACGTAGGCCTATACAGGGGATCAATCTTGATACGGTACTGGAATCGATTATTCTGTCTTTACCAGAATACCGAGAAACAGGACAGAAATAACACGAGTACGATTGAGTATGGTTGGTTTGAGTTTGGCTTACTGTGTTTTCATGGTGTGTCAAAAAACTTCACAACGTAAATCCTTGTCGATTTTCCTATTGTGACGTCCTTTATTTGCTAACCTTTTATGATTGAATAAAAGTAGGCAAGGAAGTATTAGTGCTGCCGTAATGCTTGCACTGTCAAGCACTAACACAAAAGACCAACTTATTGACAATTCATCACACGACTGCGCCGTGGTCATGTTAATTAAGAAGTTGTGCCACATACTGTAGAATGTCCATCAGAGGGCAGTGTAGACTAGCCACATGGGCTCAGTGCGAGACGATTGATCAGCAGTCACTTGGTCCAGTCCGTTAATTTTGTGCCTGATGTCTAAGACCATCAGATTATCGCGATGGATCACCTTTGTTGTCTTCAAACGGGATGAAGTTATCACTGCAACCTCTCAACCATTTTGCCTCTGTTCCAAATGAAAGGAAAACTATTCTCCTGGGATTGAACTTGGCTACATATAGCTCTACCGTTCGAAACATCACAGAGCTACCTGTACACCGTGTGTGATAAGAGTTTTAACCTGTGAGGTCATTAAAGAAGCGGTGGGCTTAAGCAGGGGTTCCGCAACATGACAAACCAAAGGACGCTCATCAGATTAATCAAATACTTGGGGGTACTTCAGGTTTTTCTTTTATCCGTCATCGTCATTCTAACGTATTTCACCAGAACATCTCCCGTACCACACAGCTCTGCTTTGAAGAGAAGCCACAACCAAGGAAAGAAGCCTACTCTAGTCGTGTCAGGTAATCTATCATTTGGATCAACAGTCTCAAAAAACTTAATGTAGAGTGTCGTTACATCCCTGATAATATTTCGTACATACCATTGGTGTTCTGTCGGTAAACACTGGAAGGTTAATCCAGAAAAAATATAGGTGCAGTGGCGTAGGTAGCTAGGCCGAAATTCTTAGGGGTGTGGGTAACCAATGGTGACATTGTTTTTCTGAAATATCACGTATCTAATTACGACAAACATACAGTCTTTTGTTTTTCTTCTTTGTTAAGATTCTTTGCTTACAGTAGACCACTTTTTAAAATATCGTTTATGTAAAGCAAACTGTACCTTACGTGGTTGATTGTACAAACTTTTCCCACTGTTGTGAAGAAACAATTACATGAATTTCCACATGATAAAAGAGAGGCACTCATTGGTAAAATAATTGATGGACTACACTACAGTGTTATTCAATTTAGGGTGATTCAGTGTCCGTTTACATAGGCCTACCCCTTTGTCACTACTGATAGTAACGTGTCTACAAGCACGAAAAAAAAAAAAAAAAAAGGAATTTTTAAAAAATTAAAATTTAATACCCATTGGCTTCATTCATAGTTTACCAGCACACCACTGTCTTCAATTTTTATTATTAATGTTTTATTTGTACTTCGATGGGTAGCACCATCACAGGTGACCATGTTTCGGTTGGATATCAGTTCACGGCTTCTGTTTTTAACGGTTATACGTTACTTAAGAGGTTTTTAGATTCAGGTTCAATGAAATGGACAAGGGCAGTGACACAAAACTTATTTTGGAGCAGCGGCTAAGTCTCACAATTTTCTTCTCATTTCTCTTCAAAGCATCTTTCATACTATTTTAGGTTCCAAGGTAAACCAAACAGTTACTCTTCAGTGCCGTCGGAAGGTATTTTCGATTGGGGGGGGGGGGGCTGACTCGGGCTGACTATCTAAGCGGAGCGCCACCATCAGTTGGCGCGGAGCGTACAGAAAATTTTGAAAAATCGCAACCCCTCAGCCGGAAATGACATTTTCCGGGCTTGTTAATAGTATCTAAGCAGTAGTTATTTTGACCTTTCGTTGTAATAAAATGTTCACTTCAAAAGAAAAAAAACTATATATGGCAAAATTATGGGGGGGGGGGCTGCATCCCCCAGCCCCCCCCCCCCCGGCTTCCGACGGCCCTGCTCTTGCTTAATTTAGTAAATTTCACATTTGAGGAGAAAAAGTATTTTGTCACATGGCTCTCAAGACTGAGCCACTCAATAATCAGGACATCCATGACCCTACTTCAACATGGAGTCAAGGAAGGGACCGCATTCCTTTAACGCCTCATTACCTCAAAAGGTTTTTATTCAACGATCTATCGATGATAGGAATGTCGTACCAGATTATGTAGTTAATCCCCAACATTGTGTACCTTTAAAGGAAGATTAGATGCATACTGGAATGGATTGCCTCGCTTGTTTAATTAAAGGCTAAATTATATCGATCGCTAAGCAAAACATTGTATTTTTTTCTTTGACACTGTTTGGTTTGTTTTCTCTGCTTTGAAAGGAACACTGGATTGACCTTTTCAAGTGGCCAGCAACAGCGAAATTAAAAGGAGGGTTTCAGGTCACATCAAGTTTTTGATTTGTTAGAAGACTTAGTATAAGAATGTCATCGAATTTTGCATTAAATCCAATGTGGGGATATCAGCCAATTAAGTTGACAAATTTTCAACGAAAAGTGAACTTGAAGCAAGCCAGTATGACATCATATCCCCCATCAAAGAGCACATGCAGTCACCCCAATTTGAGCAGGGATAGTAGTCTATACCAGTTTGTGAATGGCTCTTGACGATTATGTGACAATGTGTTTTTCACTGAATTGTGAAATTTACAAGTAGTAACACCTTGGTCAACCTTGAATGTTGAATGTTAAAGCCTTAGTCTTCTTGGAAAAGAAATGTCAGAAAAATAGCAAAATTTAGTAGTTGCTTCAAAATTATTTTGGGGCGACTGCTCTTGACCTTTAATGTTGATTCTTTTGTTCTTCTTTAAGCTTTACAACTAATTTTCCCCTCAATAACCACATGTCATCAGAATGTGGTTGTATAAGTAACAGGAGAATTTTACAAATTTTGCAAAGTTCCCCATGAAGTCCTATTTCTATTAACTTCAAGGTCAAGCCGACTGCAAAAACAAATGGAAACAAATAAATTCAAGGAAGAAATGTAACCTCTGCTGTCCTCAAGATCTTCGTGGAACACAAATGTAGTGACTTCATTTTCTGATCTCTCGAGAATGTTCCGTTTTGAATGGAAGTGTCACCATACTACGATGTAGGTTGGTTTCACTTTCACATGTGAAGATTCAATTTTTGTTTAAACTTCCCCAAAGGCAGTAATTCGTCACCCCCAAACTACCTGAATTGTACCGAAATTCATAATTCACATCCCAAGGCTTTGGTTGGATCTGATTTTGATTGATTAGCATCAAATTCAAAATATGCAAAGTAGCTTCTACTTCAAATGATGCACTGAGAGTGTTTTTATTACACGTCATACGTAGGACATCATGTCTACCAGGGTATTCTCTAAAGCAAAACAACTGGAATGTGTCTGGATAGAAGCGAGGTTATAAGGCAGTTTTCGAATGGGATACAGTAGAAGTAAGAAGATTGAGAAAATTGAATAAGTCTGGTTTTAGGGTGATGAAAAACTGCTTTTAATGTGATGTGATATGATGGATAATGTAACGCTAATGACAAATAACCCAAACTGACACAAACAAGCTGGTTTGTTCTGTAAGTGTGCGTGAACCCTTCCTTGGAAAATATCTATAAGTAATATCTATTAGTAATTGATGAGATTTCCTATTGAGTGCCCTACTGGGCACATCGCTTTAAATTCGAATAGACTCATTCAGTGGTTTCAAACAAATGGTGTCACGACCGAGCTTTTTAGGACCCGGCAGTGCTTCCTGGAATTCGTCCCTAGCTCTTAATAAATATTTCTAGAGTACTTAAGTACTGAATATGTGTCCCGAGAACGATCATGCCTCCCCTTACCCTTCAGTAGCCTACTGTAATGGCTGCCTTCCGACGGCCCTAGTTTGAGGGTATCGGTCAGACGCTAGAATACGTTAACAATGGGTTTGTGGGTGCAGTCAGTACTAGACCCCACACGATTCCAATTGCCCAAACCTATAATAGCAGCTACCTAAAAATCTTCAGTGTGCAGAGATTAGTCTCATCTTTTTTACTGCATTTTTAAAACAACATCTCCCAATTAATTTTATAAACATCGATTCACCTTGTTTAAATATTCTTCACAATCCTCTTAAAATAAAAGGTCTTGCTGCAAAATATAATGTAAAAACAATTACCGACGATGCAAAATTCTTTGAGCCGATCATGAGTGCTGAAATGACCGTGCTCTAAAGGTGCTGAAGTCAAACCAGAACCCAAAGTGGTGCTAATTGATAGTGCTGGCAGCTTGAATAGTAGGCCAGGTTAAATGAAGTTTTACGGCCCAGTTTCTAACCAATTGAGAAGTCAAAGATTTCAAACGAAGTCTTTGACGAAAACGTCAAACGAAAAGTTGGCGAAGCCCCCCAAAAATACAAAAAATATTGAGACTACAAAGAGAAATGTTGTAAGTTTGGTATTTTCTTTATCAGGTTTTATTTAAGCAATTGCTCACGGTGTTTTAAACTACAAAGAACGAAATAACTTTCTTTGGGGTTTCATGTTTTTTAATTTTACAGTATATCCAAAAAAGAACCTTCGTAATGTATAATCTGTTAGGACATTATATTATAATGTTTAACAGAGAGATTTCCTTTGCGGACTAATAGTATCTGTTTTTTCATCCAATCTAGAATGGGGCCACACATGACAGACCAATAATGTAAATGGTTTGAAGGCTGTAAATGTTCTGAAGGCCGTGAGGTTGGCCACGCATTGTCTTTCAGCGGACGCAATAGCTTCTTCGGGAAGCAGTGAAAGTTTTGGTTTCGTCGAACGGCCTTTTGACAGAGGGTCGCAAGGACTTTAGAAAAAGTATCTGTCATTTTCATCCAGTCTAGAATGGAGACATACATGACAGGACAGGTGTTGTCCTTCAGTGGACGTATAACTTCTTTGGGAAGCAGTTTATACAGTTACAGTTTGATTTCGCCGAACGGCTCTTTGCCAGAGAGTCAGGATGACTTTAGAAAAGGTGTTTCTCGTAGGTTTTCACAATGAGCTTTAGGCGCAGCAGGTCGCTATGTAACATTACCAAATGAATCGTTAAAATGCAATCAGTTTATAGTTTACTTAAAATGGAAAATGGGTTATGAATGCCTATATTACATCATGACACTTTCCACTTTCAAACTAGCATAAATTACACTTATTACAGTAGGGTGTTATTTTAGCAACTGGTGTACGTAATAGAGCACCTTCAAAGTGCTAAATAATACTGTATGTCTTAAGGTGCTGAAATCAGCACTTGATTTTTTTAGAGTGTGTTAACAGGTTCAAGATAAATTTGTACTGTAACAAATTCGTGTGACAAATGCTTTAAATGTTATAGAATATATTCTTGTAGTCTAATGACTTAATGTGGGGCGAAAAACACAAAGATACCACCAAATTGACGGATTTTTGGTGGGGTGAAGCATGGGAGAGAGCGATTTTGTGAGGCGGTAAGTTTGTATGGGACGACTTTGTTGTAGGGCAATTGCGTTGACCGAGGGGTTGACTTTTTCAAATGCGACTTGAGTCACTTGACTGCCCTTCATCTACACACACTCATGCACAGTAGTACACTCTAAAAACACCCTGGTCAAAATTGACCAGGATGCGGTCACCAGTTATCCAACACGGATTCCTGGTTAAGCAGTGACATATTCCTGTTGAGATTTGACCAGGAATATGTCACATTTTAACTAAAGTTTGGTCGAATTTGACCAGGAAATCTGGGTTGGATAACAGGTAACCACATCCTGGTTAATTTTGACCAGAGTGTTTTTAGAGTGTACAGTACACTCTTCTGTTGTTTTACATTATTTGCTATGGTTTTTTTGTTGTTAACAGATTCGTTACCCTACCGCCAATGGCGGTCCGAGTGCCGCAGTGCATGGCAGAGATGTAACGAAATCGGGGCATTTCACTGTGTTTAACCCATGTTTGTAGAACTAAAATCCGTATATGTTGAATTTAATTGGTCTTTATCGATTTTCTGAAATATGATGTCGTCTGCTCGTTTGAAATAAACTTCATATGGCCTGTCTCCCAGATCTTCCAGACTGATAAAGTACATCTACCAAAACTGGCCACATTTAGTCTTCAAATTTCCTTCAGGAAGTGAAATTCTTATTATCTTTCTTTTCAACAGGTCTTTCCAAACGACGTCAGAACAATTCGTTTCCCAAAACCTGCGATGGTGGAGGCTGTTCTCGTCCCTCAGAAAAACCACAACTTAACAAGAAACGACGTCCTTTAAAATCCATGAGTAAAACAGAACTCAGACAAAGTCTCGAAGATAATGTGGGTGGGGTTTTATCATTCCCTCCTATTTCCAAATCATCTCAGGAGAGATCACCATTTGTTATATTAACTGCAACAAATTCCAACTTCTCCTCGATAATGGACAACTGGTTGGAATCCATACGCCGATTAAGGGTTCGTTATAATGTTACATTGATGTCGGAGGATGAGGATACATTTTCCTATTTTTCGAAACGATCCAACTCTGAATTCAAGGTTTTAGAAACATCAGCTCTTACCCTCCCGGGAAGACTTCATTTTCGCATTCCAACCTACCAGCAACTCATCCGAAAGCGAACGGTCTATATCTTTGCTCTACTTAGTAGTGGACGTGACGTATTGCTCGCTGATATCGACGCCGTGTGGAAGAAAGATCCCATGCATTTAATATTTGACGAATATAAAGATCATGACATGTGGATTGCTCAAGGAAAGGAACCACATTTTCCCTGTCCGTGTTTCTTCTATATGAAATCAATTCCTCGTGTGATAGATCTTGTCGTAGAATGGGTCCAACTTGTAGCATTTTCGGACAAAACTCTAACTGATCAAAACGCCCTTGCTCTTCTTTTAGAAGCGCCCTCTCTCAATGTTGATGTGAAATATTTAAGCTATAAGCAATTTCCTCTTGGATCGCAGTATTTTAATCAATCCTGGCACGTAGAGCACGCAAATGATGTGTATGTTGTACACGGAAATCATTTAGGAAGAGGCAGTGGAAAAATAGAAATGTTTAAAAGTCATAACCTTTGGTATCTTGATAGGAATGGTTGATAATTCAGATGAGATAGTTAAATTTTCCTTTATTTATTTTAATTTATCTTTTTGCCATAATTGTATTTCAATATTGTAGTGTCCTACTTCTTCTTCTTTTTCAAAGGTGAAATAAAGAGTGGTTTCACTGACGTTACTCACAAGCCCCGCCTTTTTTGTTGTAGTGCAGTACGTATAGACGAATCCGATTACCGCTTGATTTTAGTGACTGTAGGTCACCATTAGTGGGGTCCATCAGCCTTAAATCGTCTTTATTTCTTGTTTACATGAATTTCAAACCCTGATATTTAGTTAAATTGGAGAATTCAAGATACGAATCAGTGCACAACTATCCTACTGTCCATGATAGAAGTAAGACAACCATCCATGATAGAGGAAAGCAAGGAAATCGAAAGATTTAGAGGTGATGGACCCCAGTTATGGCCGACTGAAATCAGACCATCACTTGCTGTCCGGATGCGTGTATAGGCTAGCTGAGAAGCAGTTGATAACTGACATGGTGACTGTTGATTTGTGACCACGTAGTGGGTTTGGCTACCAATTATGATGTCACGTGAAATTACTCTATGTGCATTTACATGCAAATGTTGCAGGTGCTTGATCGTAATACTTCGAAATAACTCACGTTTAAGAAAATGTGTCAGTATTAGGCAATTTTACTGACGTCATTTTAAGGGCAAGCGTCTATTTTATCAACACACACAGTAAGAGTACTGTAAGTGCAACACGTGCAGTTCGAGTCACAATAGTTGCTATGGGAAAACGGTGTGCATTTGTTGCAAACACGCTTACCGCGTGCAAGTTTTGCCATAAAGTGCCAGGCAAACTCAACTGCGTGACGCCACATGGTCAGCGAACTAAATGAAGATATAAGCTACCAATAGGATTGATGCGATAGATTTATTCTGTGGTGTTACAGTAATAATAACACTTAAAGGGCAAATGCAGTCGCTTCAAACTTATTTGGAGCAGCAACTAGATCAGTCACATTTCTTCTTAATATTATTTCCAAGTATCTTTCAAAATATCTCATGGCTTAAACACCGCACAAGACTCTAAAAGTGGAACTAACTACTGCCGTTGTGCATGATGCATAAACTATGGAGAAGGAAATACAATCCTGTGAGCCACAACTGGAAAAAAGGCCGTGACCGGCTCGAACCAATTGGTTGGAAACTGGGCCATAACACTCTATCTAACTGACTCAATGTAAAATAATGAGTTACTCCGACTCCCAACTTTCATTATTAAAGGGCCACAGCCGTCACTCTAACTTGAAGTAGTGTATTAGACTGCCTTGTTTTATGATTGGCTGTTGAGAGTGACATTTTTTCTCCTCAAATGTGGAATTTATTGGAAGTAACTGCTTGAATATGCCGCACAATACAGAAGTCATAAAATATGTGATGAAAGATACGTTAAAGAGAAAAGGGAGGAAAATGGTGATATTTACAGCAGCTGTTGCTTGAAAGTAATTCCCTCGGAGGGTAATTTTGACCTTTTATAAGAAGAAATATTTTACATGACTCTCAAGAGCCAATCATGGAACAGAGCGATTCCTACACTTATACAAATTGGGGATACGCATTTCCTCTTTACAGGACGACAGTAGTCATCTCAGATATATTTCAAAAAAAAAAAAAAAAAAAACCCGCAAACCCCACACCTTTATTCTTTTCACTCCTCCGAGTATATTTGACAATAGATTTGCATATCCGGGACAATTCAAACAGTGAATTTCACAATTACATGTAATAGAGTAAAATGTTGTCGTTTGATTTTAAAGAGCCATTCATAAAATAGTATAGTCTACTATGCTGATTTTTAATAGGTAGATGCATTTTCCCTTTCAAGGGTATTTGCTAAACGATTAAAGCATCTTCCAAGAAGTTCAAATAATTCATGTCATTACGTGTGAACCTCGGAATGGGAACTAGGAAACGTGGTACACGTGAGTCGGGAGACCTTCAGAATGTTCAAGGGTTCGACGTTTTTAACTGTATAGAAATCTCCAAGAATGGGCAAATTATAGTTGTACTTCACGGCCATTGAATACAATAAATCCTTCCGTCCGTAAAGGAACACGATAGATGTATCGTAATTTGTACGTTAATTGACAAATCGCCCCTGAGCAATGAGACGTTTATAAGCATCTTCTGAGCACAACTTCAGAGCTATAAATTGCGAAGGACTGGCGTTGCTAAAATAATAAAATATTTCTATTGTATAAGGATGTTTTAAGATGTAAAGAAAGATTTATTGCCAAAACTAAATCGTATTTTATTGTAACTATCAATTATGGTTTAGGCCAACTTTAGGCGTAGGTAGAAATAGACTACGCCTTGAGGACGTTGAGAAAATTTTAATCCTAAACTGTACTTACAATTTTTCTACTTTTGTACTCAAATCATTCCAATCTTTTTTATTCTCTTACTTGTTACCATGACGACGAGACGACTGACTGTACACTTTTACTAGAGCATGACTGTGACCTGGCCAAACTGCCTTCAAACTATTGATGAGAATGGAGGCAAAACTGTGCCGGAAAGATCAATTTGAGCCATGCTCTATAAAAAAAAAGTGTGTAGGAATTAATCGTTTTTCGAAACACTTTTTTGCTCCCCCCCCCCCTTGTAAGGTACTAGAAAAACACGTCAAATCTGTAAACATTGCGCTTTTAGAAACGTTTAATTGCTAAATAAGAAGTGTCTCATAAATAAACATGTGTAGAACTTACACGAGTTTACAAAGTCGGGCAAAATAATAGAGCGTTTAATTGCTGACCACATTTATAGGGTAAACCGATAAAAATATTTACTCAAAATAAATCACCTGTGGTTGTTTTTTTCACTCTTAAAACAGTATGGTCAATTTGACCTTTAATTTGGTCAACTATGCACCGACTCAAACTATGGTCATATTGCTGACCTAAAATATGGTGACTTTTGACCAAAAGATGACCAAATTCCACCATTTATTAGTAACATTTGACCACAGTTTGAGTCAGTGCGTAGTTGACCACAGTGTTTTTAGAGTGTTGGAGTTGTAAAGCTCTTTACAAAGCGCTACGCATCCGAGTGGTTTTTTTTCTTGATTTGTCGTCTAACCACAATTTGTGATGATAATGTTGATTTTGAGTTTTTTGTTAATTCCGAATGTTTGTTGAGAACGACTTTAATGTTAATTACAACGGTGATATTTCTAATCTTTCATGTGTGTATATAATGCAAATTCATAAAATTATTCCAATGCAGATGTCATACACTCCTGCAATATCAACTTGGAGTTTCGTAATAAATTCTAAAAATATGAATATTCAATGGTGTGATGTACGTAATTTGGTTGCGGATCTGTCATCATAAGCTCCCTTAATAATTCACAGATTTTTATTGACGAACAGATCAACATTATACCAACCTTTCATTATCATTTTACTTCCCTCTTCACAGAATGGGGGTAGATAAGCCCGTACACCTCTCACGCAGAAGGCCCGGGCTCGATTCCCAGGTCGACTCATACCAAAGACTCTAAAAGTGGAATCGACTGCCGTTGTGCGTGATGCTCCGCATAAGCATTGGAGTAGGGAAAACAAGCCAGTGAGCAACAACTGGAAAAAAGGCCTTGACCGGTTCGATCTGAACCAATGTGTTGGAATCTGGACCGTAAAACCCAATCCTACTAACTACACATTGAAATGTATGATAGAACTATGCATGAAACAACGCGTTGAAGTAAACGGAAGAATTATACGTTACCCCGTTCATACTCGTAGGTCCGATCCAGATAAGCACTGGTAGCAATCTGGCCGGGTAGGAAATAAAACACTGACAGCCTTTTCAGATGGCGAATCTTGAGCCTCTATTTACGAAAACGAGAGTGCTTAATTACGGTTGGGGATTCTCTATGTCAGATGCTTCCCCCACTTCTTCCTATGGAAATTTCTCAAATTGTTCGAAACATTCAGAGATACAACTCAAGAGGGCTGTTTCGAAGCCCAACGGTCTTATATTTATATATTATCAAAAAACATAAGGCAGTGTCTATCACATTATGAACATATTCCAATTAAATTAAAACCTTTGGAGTGCTTTACTTATAACAGTATATATTTTAGTAGATGTGAAATCAACGTTTTCCAGTATCAGTGGAGGCATGAAGCTGTCGAAAAGACCCTGGTTCGCGAAACATAATCCGGGCTCAGTACTAGCCTACGTAGCGCCTCTGTGTCGGCCGCCCCCTTAGACTGACTCCTCAGGCTCTCAGAGCCCCCCGGCGATAGTAAAAAATTCCGTTCAGACCACAAATCAAGAATTTCATTTACACTTATTAGCCTCATATTGGACAACGGCAATTGGCCTAAATTGTAACATGAATATGGTCATTTCAATTCTAAAAAGGAAATTGTATTGAATGTTCATAAGCATATATGAAGCTACGTAGATACCGTCCCCGTGTGTAACGTTCAGCAATAACGTTAAAACAGTGAGCTAACACGATACCCCGTGAACAGTACTGTAGGACGATAGTATGTGATAACTAACCTTTACTCGTTGTGAACGGGTTTAACGGTTGGAAGCTTTCAGGTGCGAGTCAAATATTAGAGGCTTCAGCTTGTAACTAACGGTGAGTGGTCCGTTTACTAAACCCCTTGCTAGAAAACAGATAAATAAAAAAAAAAATAAAAAATAGTTTGCTAGGAATTTGAAAGTATATTCGATAGGAATTTGGAGAAGAAACTGTCGAGTATGCCTGGATACCTTGTTCGCATGTGGAGATTCTTCGTATTGTGAGAGATGTTGAATGAATGTGAATATTCATATTGTAATAGAAAACATCCAATTGTTCTTCGAGTTTGTTAATGAACTTTCCGTAAGTTTTCTACGCAGTTGAATAGATTTGGTGTCCAACATCGGCGGAAGAGTTAGTTTTTTTCGCAGCTATAAGCTGGGCGAAAAAACTTCATCTGCTCCGCGGGCTAGCTCAGTACATGTATTGTACATCTCCCCTATATTTGTGTGCAGAACAGGTTTAAAGTGCAAGAGCAGTCACCTCAACTTGAAGTAGTGCAGTAGACTGCCCTGTTTCTTGATTGACTGTTTAGAGTCATGTGACATTTTTTTCTCTTCAAGTGTGTATTTACTAGAAGTTACTGCTTGGTTTACCTTGCATGTGCAATATTGAAGTAATGAAATATCATGGAATATACTCTGGAGAGAAATAACTTAAATCGTGATATTTAGCTGTTGCTTCAAAGTAAGTTTGGGGCGTTTGGTCCTACCCTTTCAGTTAGGTTTAATAGGATTTTATGCCTAGATTTATAGCCTTCTGGTTTCATCACCATGGCAGTGCTACCTCTACCTATAGAGGGCGCAAGTACTATTTGAATTGCAGATATTACAACTTGTAGGAACATGCTGGTATCGCAACTAGCCATTGTGTCGCAATGTGCGCGGTGCCAGCCTTGCAGGGCGAAGATAGGGTCCCGACGCAACACAAAAAATAAACAGACCCCTGGATGAGGACATGCACAAGAACTTCCATATATCAGGGAGCTCCCTACATACACTGACTCGGGAATATGATCAGTACCGGCACCGTTCTTAGCCAGTCAGCCTGGACAACGAAGAAACATAGGGCTGAATCCCTTTTAGATGCTATTCGTGTGACGTGTGGTCAGTAAGATAATTAAGTGGCGTAACTACATTCTTAAATCAAAAGAGTGAACTTGGTCACTCTCTAAAATACAGAAAAGGGTGAATTCACTCCATTAGAGAGTAAATTCATTCGAAGAAGAGTGAAATTCATCACAACAAGAGTGCTGCAATGATCGCTCGAGTGATAGCTGTAGGCTCTCCCTCAAGATTGAAACATGACCCTTTTGGAGTGAATTTCACTCTTTCTGGGGTGCATTAAAACTGTAGCGGAGTGATTTCACACTTTTTCCTTTATTAGAGAGTGGCTAAGTTTACCTTTTTGGTTTTAGAGTGTAATGCGCGTTTTGTGTGAAAAATCCCCTAGCACCAGGGCTTGAAGGGGCACACGACGTTTCTGTCATCCACGATATTACTTTGTTTGCATTGATCCGTGGTCAACCAATCCTTTCCCCCACACCCCAAACTAAAGTTGAGCTTCTGAGAAGCTTTCTAGAACTTTGTGTAGCGCATCTAAGTTGTGATTCATTTCAAACGACCTCGACTATTTAACTATATAAAGTTGATCACTCTTTAATCTGTAATTTCTCACAGAGCTTCCGGTGCAGTAAAGTTAAAGGGGTTTGACACCTTTAAAGGCTGTTTGCTCAGCAGCATGCTTGTTTATAAAAGCGGTTAACTATTGCAATTACAGAGACAAGTTGCACCCGAGACTTAAAAAGGCCCTTTTTCTAGGGTAATATTGACTAAAACGCCCTCTTATTAATTCCGGCGGCGTGTCAGGGGGAAATTTTGGTTTACTTAGTAGGCGGGTAACTTGTAAGATTTGAGTTTTATTTGAGAACCTTTTCCCTCCTTTTCCCACTTCTTGTTGCAGAAACTTGCAAAATGTATCGTCGCTGTTCTCGATACAAAAGTTGTTTAATGTTGCGTATTTATTGAACAATGTCCGCGACGTCACGGCTCAAGCGGCAAAAATCAAACCATACATTCTGGGGACACTTGCAATATATATCCTTGAAACAAAGAACTCGGTGAATGGGTCGTTTCCACTTTCGGGATATTGAGCTTCCGTTGTCTATGAGAGCGAAGTCGTCCTCTATATGCGTTATTTGAAAGCCCGAGATGTGCCACTATGGTGGGGCCCGGATATCATAGCAAAGGAAGTTTAAGCTGTTGACAGGTTGGTGAAAGTAACCGAAAAACGCATCAAAGGCCAGTGGTGGCGCGAAGAGTTTTGTCAAATTGCAGACAAGTAGAAAATTATAGGTTTCACTGAAAGAGAGGTTTGGAAATTTTAACTTAAAACGTAAGAACAACTATAACAAATTTGAGGTTTTATGAACGAGTTGTAATTCTTTGGACCCCCTAACAAAAAACGGAAAAAAGGAAAAGAAAAAGCACGCATACCACAAGTCCGACTATTAGGGTATTCTGATTCCGATTTTAAGGCCCTTTGGGCTCCTTTCCTGACATAGGAGAATTCAGTCCTTTGAAAGGTAGACATTTATACTTTGACCTTGATTTTCGAATCTAGATTCGAAAATTAAGGTCAAAGTTTAAATTTCCACCAGTAGTAACATATTTTTGGGGTTAACCTTAAAATACTGGACATCCACCATTAAAAGATTCTTAAGGATTGATTTGCATTTCCGTGCATGGTTTTGACTGGAATCGAATTCAGTGGCTAAATTAGTTACCGTACTAAATGAATCTCAAATGATGAAAATCGGTTCAATTTAGTGAAGTTATGGGGAAAAAAATAAATTTAAAAAAAATGCAAAAATAGAAATAAATATTCCGGACCAAGTCTGCCATATTGTTGTTATTTGGGACAAAAACATATCAAATGGGTACTATATGTCCAACCATTAACGAAAAACGTGCTCATAATAACAAACAAACGAGCATTATTTCTCGATATTTTAAGCAGTATAATTCACCCAGTCATTGTTTTGGTTGTGGACACCTGTCAAAGAAGTCTGAACGTCAGTTGGTTATTTGCGATTTTCTGTCGTTTAAAAAAAGAAGAAAAAAAAATCGGCCAAGTCATGACGCCCAGGTTCAAGGGGAGGAAATTTCTGATGGACCTGGGCTATGGTTCAAATATTCATGTGGTGCACCCGCTTGGATTGAAACCGTGGGGCAACAAGCTTATTATGTTACATATTTGTATTCCATTACTTTGTTTACACGTAAGCGCATGTCTTTGGCCTTCTAGACACAAAAATGCTCTACCGGGACGGTTTTCCTGCAGTCAGTCACGTAGTCAGTCCCTACGGATCTCCGCCACTGAATTAAGTAGGGGCCTCCGCCACAGAATGTACTAGGGACCTAAAAGAACTTCGTGTAAGAAAGCAATACGACTTAACTGCCGTCAACTACAGCATTATCAAACGCAATGATAAACAAGTATGAAGTGAGGGACTCTAGCCTAGTGATCATAGAGGGTACTATGTATACTCAAGGCCACAGGCGGGATTACGGGGGCAAGGGGGGCACTTCCCCCCCCCCCCACTTTTTTCCAGAGCTTAGTTTTTTTACGTCTTAGTCTGGTTGCTTTTGCTACAAAAATACAAACTAGAACTGACAGAGTTACGCGGGTGATACTTAAATTGTATAATGTTTAAACAGGTCTTGTACTGCATTGAAAACTAAATGAAAACAATGTCCTTTCAATAAATGTCTCAACACTCCTTCTTTTTGACACGCTTCGCTTGCACCCGTTTTAAATATTTCAGGATTCGGGGTTACATCTTGTAGAACACCTCTTCCATTGTCACTGAAACTTTTCACCAGTGTCGGGCCTTACACAGCTGAAGCTCTACAGTAACTAGTGAGAAGGGGGTGGGGGAAGTGAGGTGGCCATCTTCTGGTCCCCTTCTCTGACCAAGTGCGGTCAAGCTTTCCGAAAGGACGATGATCTTATTTTACTCTAATCTGAAGCACCACCCTTTTTCGGCTGAGGTGAAAAGGGGCCCACCCATCTCTAATTTCCATTATTTCTCTTTTGAGATGTCTCATAACTAGTCCTTTTTTGGCGTGTTCAACACGTCCCATCACAGATAAGAACTTTACAAAAATCTCACGAAAAGGACTCTAGAGGAAACCAACGGTACGTTTTCGCTTAGTACAAATATCCTCAGGGGTCACTTTTTTCAGCTGTAGTGAAAGGGGACCACTCTGTGTCTAATTTCAATTTCACTATTTAGATGAAGAAAAAGTTCATTTTTTTCGTTACAGGTAACGGCTCTGTGAAAGTCGCCTGAAAAAGACTATATAGGGAACCACAGTATATGTTTATACTTCGGTAAGAATGTCTTTAGGGGGCACCGTTATTCAGCTAAGGTTACAAGTGACCCAGTGGCGTAGCCACGGGGGAGGGGGACCTGGGGGCCTAGGCCCCTCCCCCAGATTTTTTGCGTCCTGATAAAGTAATTGAGAAAAAAATAAAATGTTTGAACGGAAATAAACTTTGAAGTATTTCTTTCAAAAACAGTAAATAAATAAAATGTGTAACATTCCCGAAGTTTACAATTTTTCCCAAGGGAAAGGGAGCTACCGGTTCCCTTGTGTCCCATTCTCCAGGCCACAGATCAGAAATGCCCAGTTTTGGGGTCCCTAAAAGTGTAGGCCTATGTATTACCAATTTTCCTAGATTTAATTTTTATTTTCATTTTTTGAGAAGTGGCAGATATGAGATTCGTATTTCAAGGCTGAGTACATGCAGCTTAAAACGCGTGGGAAGTGCCGTTTCCGGCCATCTAGAGGGCTTGCAAAGCCCGAAATTTTCGGAGGTACCAGACCCCCACTTGTTTCCTAGGCCCCCTAAAAATTCAATCATGGCTTCGCCACTGAAGTGGCCCCATCCTTTCTCTAATTTTCATTTAGTTTCATTATTGAAATGTCTTAAACGTTAAATTTTTCGTTCGCGCACCCCTTCATAGACAACGCCTGAATTTACATCATATAAAAAGTCCCCTAGCTTTCTGAAAAGAAGATCTGGGGCACCAAGGAGGAAGCCCCTGAAGAACCTCAATTTTAAGTAATCCATTCTCCCTCCCCCGCACCCTCTGCATTATCGCTTCCGGCCGACTTTAATCATATGGAGTAAGGATATCACTGAAGAAAGTCAAATTGCGATATTTGTGTTCTGTTAAGTGTCCATCTTATGTAATTTAAAGTTGAGGATAAAATGCATAATTTGTATGCCTACAATTTCGTAAATACCCAGGAGCTTCCGGGGGCTTCGCCCCCTGGACCTCCACCGGGGCTTTGGCCCTGGACCCCACCAGGGGCCCTAAGGCGGGCCCCTGGACCCTACGCCGTTAGGGGAGGCTTCGCGCTCCCGCGGCGCCTTTTGGTAGTCTGCCCGAATTTGCCCCCCCCCCCCCCTCCCCACTTTCAGAGATCAAATCCCGCCACTGCTCAGGTCTAGTACTAGTCAAAACAATTCATTCTTTTCCTTTCACAGTTCACCGTTGAGAGAAATTCTCCACAGTTTCTTAAAATCGCTTTTATTAGCATCATAATGGAATCTAAATACATGTTTGTAAAGGACACCGACACGACACTGTATCGAGTTTCAAAGGGGAAACACCTCTCCCAGTACATAGCCAACATCTCAGGCCCTGAACTAAAGTGTCGGCCAGTTTCAGAGCGCGTGTGGAAATGGGTTTTTAATGTTCGGACTTTAAAAAGCATCCCATGTGATCAAGTTTTTGTCACACCAGAGAGTTTTATAAAACCTAGTTCCCAGGTCAAACTATAGTTTTCCTCATTTTATGAAGTTCCCGTCTTCGAACTTTTCACAGAAATCTTTTGCAGAGCAGGTCGTTATATTTCTCCTCATTGCAGTGATGGAGGACCATTTTGTTTTGTCCAGGGATTACTTTAAATCGATCTCACCAATCAATTATTCTTTTCACGTTACGAAATTCTTTTCATCTATCCCTTATCTTTAGAGTTCTTTGACTAAGGGGACAACTACACATAAAATACGTGGCTTTTCATTGTTCAGAGCAAGCAGTTAGGGACTCGGAAAAGAGTTATAGGCTATGTGAAATTTGTATGTACTGAACTTTGAATATATGCATGTTCCAAATCATCTGCGTAGATTGTAACTGGTGTAAGTGGCTGCATAAGGGGTGCCATCACGTACTTTATTAACTCATTCACCTCCAAAGAAATTATAAGCAGAGAATGCAGATAAACAGAGGATACCTACTGCAGTTCTTTGCCTTGATTGTCCTGACGCAAGCATTTGTTTACGTCGTGGTGGTACTCAGCACACGATATGTCGGCGATACGTATTTGAACGGTGAGTAACTTAGTACAACAAGTAAGCCGATTGTCAGACCTAACTTAAGATTTGACTAAGTAAACTACAAGTTGTAAAATACAGTCTCATATCTGTTGTAAGTGTTCCATAATTATATAACGCTTCAAAATGTAAGTATTTGCATTCTTAAGAAAAAAAAAAAAAAAAAGCTTTTAAGATTGTACATGTAGATCTAAGTTCACTTTCAAAACTATTGTTAAATAATTTAAAACGGGCCATTACGAATTTATGTACTGGGATACATTAATTCAGTTCATTCTGTCTGCATTTTCCCCTTTAAAGGACAAAAGAAGGGGAATTCCCCAACGTGCAGGTGTCCTTGAACTGTAAACTCTTTGACTAAAACAAAAAGACTTAAAAGCAAAATAACGATTGCCTCATATAATAGAATTCTCCTATACACTCCGAAATCAAAAGAGTGAAATTTACTCCAAAATGAGTGCCCATCATGATATCCCTCCAAAGCAGAAGTGAAAATTACCCGACGTGGAGTGAAAATTCACTCCTACTTTATGTGAAAGTCACTCTGACTTAGGATGGGTTATTTTGGGAACTCTTTTTTGGAGTAAATTTCACTGTTTTGATTTTGGAGTGTAAGGGAAAGTCGTGTCGTTCCGAAAAGTGGAATTCGTTTTAACCAAAGTAGGTACATTAATAGTTGTCAAATACGGTTTTCTCTAGCCAAAAAAAAAAAAGTCAGGACAGTAGTCCGGTATTAGCTGTAACGTTTGGTTAGCAAGTAAGGCTACTGAACTTTTCATGAAAATGGGTAGGCCTATTCCAAAATATGCCAATGAAACTGAATCCGCAAAGAGTATACCGGTATATACTGCAGACTCTTGCAACCGACTTCGACCGGTACAAACAAAAGGGAAAAAGTCCAAAGAGATTCAGTGTTTCAAAGAGAAAGAACTTACGTATTGCAGAGATATCTAAAATCAAATTAATTTCATTCTGAAAGAAAATAAAATAACAATTTGACGGTATTGACATGGTTTTGACATGAAAAATCACTCCTTACTTTGAAAAGAAACTGCTGCGGACAGGATCGCATGCCTTATTTGGGCGCATTGGAGTATCAGAAAGAAGAAGGAGAGAAGGATGGGGTGAACTGGTCTGCACTTCCGGGTCATGGGACGAAATGGTGAACACGAGAAGGAATTGGTTTTTCTTTAGGGAGGGGGAGTGGAAGGGGACCTTATAGGCAAATGGTCTCGGATCTAATGTTCCAATTGAGCCTTTAGCTAGTACACGTCTAGGAATTGCTTTGCACAGTCATGTATAGTCCATTCTGTGGCCAATTGGGCATGTTGAAAGAAGATTTTACCGGACACTCCAGAAGGTACCGATCATATGAAAGCCTCATACGTATTACACTCTTTAAAATAAAAAGAGTGAAATTGCTCTCGTTGGAAGAGTGAGAGTTACTCCAAAGGAGCAAAAGTTCAATCCAAGAAGAGCGAGATTCACTCCAAAAGAGCAAAGTTTAATTTCAATCTTGACAGAGTGCTCTTTAAAAAAAAAAGAGTGATACCTGGAAGTACTCGTTCAAGAGCCTTCTTGAAAGTCAATGTCATACTTCTTAGAGTGAATCAACACTCTGATTGAGTTAATTTACACTTTTCGGTCTATTAGGGAGTGACTGTGTCCTCTCCCTTTATTTTTTGAGTGCACGGCATGTCTTCAAATAGATGTTTCATATTTTATACTACGTATTTATACTACGTATCTGAACTACAAGAGCTTGAACAATTATGCAGTAGTCTTGAGTCGTAGTGTCTGCTTGTTACCCAAAGATCTTGAATGGCGGAGAGATTCACACTTACAGATGTACAAATATACCTTCATTCTGCTGTATGGTGCACTCTGAAAATAGAAAAATTTAAATTTCACTCGTTAGAGGAGAGAAAGGTTATGAAGTTGACTCCAAAAGAGCGAATATATTAAAACTGCTCAAATTTTGCACAAATTGTCTAGTCTTCTCAAAGCTGAATTTTCCCTTAAACTTCCATACTTTTTCCTCTGTCGATAAAAAATACCAAAGTTTTGGAGCATTTTCCTTAAGTACTGCTCTTTCACTGAACTGTCTTCAGGATGAATAATTTCCGAAAAGGGACCATTTGTTCCTTCCGTTTGTAAAGTGTGCAACTTCTACCGTGAATTTGCTCAAATATTTTGAGAAAGTGTCTCGTAAGGTCCCCTAAACTGTCAATATTCAGTTAATTTCCAAGCGGCCCTTACTCTCCCCCTCCACCGCCATGATTCTGAAAAATATATTAAACATTTATACCATTTGACTTGAAGTGCATCTCAAATATTACCAAATTTCATCCAAGTTTGTTCAACTTGTTCAACATATTCACAAACGGATCTCATAATCAACCCAGTTTGCAAAATTTCCCAATATTTCCAGCTTTCTTGTTAAACATTTATTCAATATTCTGCGATAAACATTTCACAGTATTGTACAAGTGTATAGGGGATTTTTGTTTTTCAAAATTGAACGAAATATTCAAAAGTTTCGCAACGTCCGGTCGTATTTGTTCCTTCAATCTCTCAGTCTTTAAAATACCCCCAAAATTTGAACAAAAAAAAAAACACTCAAAAACGTTATTGGTTATTAAACACTTTTTAGCCCACTTTGCAAACTCGTTTAAATTCTAAACATGCTTAGCAAATAAGTACTAAATGTCTACCAATTAGATATATTTACAAGTGAAACGTGTTTACAGTGTGCATGGGGCCAAAATATTGTTTAGAAAACGTTTACTTAGAGTGATATCTTTGAATGTTTCCTCAAATTCCCTACTGTATTAAACCAAATTGTATCCACGGTCCCTCAAATATTCACAGTAATTTGTTTTGCCCACGGAATTTAATTGTTTTTTCAGTGTGTAAAAAATGTTGAAAAGTACAGCATTTTACTTTAACATTTGCTCAATAATTGCAAGTAGTTGTATTAAAGTTCCCACATATTTTCATTTTCCCCACCGGGCATTTGTTGTTGCCTTCAGTCTTTGTTGGTTGTAAAATATTCCAAAATTTGGCAGCTTTTTCCTCAAGAAATAGTCTTTGTCCGAACATCATGTCAAGAAGTACAACTATTTCGTTAAAATATTTTGAGCTGTGCACCAACTGATGGCGTTGCTTCGCTTATAAATTGTAGATCCGCTTACATCAATTTACCCGTGGGAAGCCTCCCAGCCCGCCCTTGGCCATTTTGGGACTAAATTTGACCCATAACCAGACGAGGATCCAGACGTTGCGAAAAAGGCGCCGGGCGAGCTGGACCTCTGAAACATTGTCTAAGCGGAGCGTCACCATGTGTTGGCGTAGCTCACACACATGTATGCATTTTGAAATAGTTGCGATCTCTCAAACCATTTATAAGTTAAGGCTTCTTAGTACAATCTGAACAGTCTACTATTTTCTTGATACTTTTGCAAAACAGATTTATACTTCAATAAAAATGGTCGGTTGACATCCAGTCACAGACAATTTTGAAAAGGGGTTCTTTTCATTTTATTTTCTAAACCACTCAAAAGTGTCGGTCATTCCTATCTCAAGATATCGCGATAACAAGGTTTTCGGTCTTTGATCTCTGGTGACCTCAAATGACCTTTCACCTCCTCCAAAAACAATAGGGTTCTTCCTCTCAACATGGCAAATCTATATACCAAATATGAAAAGTTCCAGTCATTCCTATCTCAAGGTATCGCGATTAAAAGGAGCGTCACAAACACACATACACACACACATACATACACACATACACACGACATCACCATCGCATAAATTCCTTGCCTGCCTTCGGCAAGGAATCAAAAATGGTACTAAAACAGGGAACAGGGAAGAGCCTAGAAACAGTATCTTTATCTAACTAAAGAAAAAACGACTAAAAGACGTGATTTCGAATTTAACAAATGCCGGATAATAGCATGAGTTAGTGCAACAGCGCCCCTCTAGCTATGCCTGTTACGGTTATGTTAGCCTGTCAAGTGATCAAGGAAAATGACACTGTAATATGCATCGTTGTACGTGTTCATGTAACAACAACTAATTTGATTAAACCGGGTCTTAAACTTAAGTCTACAATTTTTTAAATAATACATCTTACAGGTTGCAAAATCAGGCGCTGCAGAGCGAATGTTTAGGTAGGAAGGGGGAGGGGGCGCTGATTACCAAGGAGTCCGATATGATCAACAAATTATTGCAATGTAAAGCGGTCCAAAATGCCTACTACGGAACAAATTGGGGAAATAAATCCCCCAGTCCCATCGACTCCGCAGTCCCCGAAAATGGTTCTTGCAGTACTCATCTTATTTCCATAATAAAAACGTGTTAAATTGCTACTTGATTTCAATTTATTCAATAAAAGAGTCTATTGTGCGGTAATTTGAAACATTCTTATTAACTGTACAACTCAAATTACATGCTTTATTTTGTTCTGGAATTGAAATGCCCACGTGATCTTGGAAGCATTTTATTTCTTGCAGAGAGGGCTCGTATAGAAAAGTAACGACATAAAAGTAAAAGAGCCACCAAAAATTTAGTACAACTCACGTGCGGTAGTTTTCAATTAAAATCAAAGAAATAGAAAAAATTGAATAGTACAACAACGACATCACAAATTATTGTGTAATGTACCATTTCAAATTAAGTTATCAAATAAATATTTTCTTTCCTCGACTTAGGAATGTCCTTCGAAAATTGGAGTTGGACTAGTTGCATAATTAATTAATGTTTTGAAATTTCATTTTTAAGGTACACTTCAACAAGTTACTTGTCATTAACACGGATGAAAACGAAAAATGTTTCTTCCTCTTCCAGATGCTAAGAAACTCGGAAAAAGAAAGGATAAGTCACTCAAAGGCGTAAAGGCTGACTCTGGTGTAAAGTATCTCAAATCACGTCGACTTATTTCACTCGCCCATGAGCAGCTAATCGGCATCGACATTGGAGAACTTCGTGAGGTTTTGGACAAAAACATTCTCAACGATACCGTGTTTGACATCGTCGTGCGAAAAGTAAATGAAACATCACCATTCGTCATGCTTACCGCCACAAATAAAGACTTCGTCAATATTACCGAGAATTTTCTGGAGGGTCTTCGACGACTGCGCGTGCGCTATAACATCACCCTGATGGCCGAAGATAAAGAAGCTTACGATTATTTTTCGCGCCGTTCCAACTCCGAGTTTCACGTTGTGTCTGCTAATCAGTTTATCCTCCCTGGCAAACTTAACAGAAATATATCGTCGTACCAGCAGTTGATCAGACGTAGGACGGTTTACATTTTGACCCTTTTACGTAGCGGTAAGGACGTCCTCCTTGTCGATGTAGATGCTGTGTGGCTCAAGGATCCACTATCCCTAATTTTTCCAGATTATCCAAATTACGACGCCTGGATTGCTCAAGGCAAGAAACCCGGATTTCCTTGCCCGTGTTTCTTTTATATGAAATCAGTTCCTAGAGTGATCAATATGGTTTACGACTGGATTGCTCGTGTATCGTATTTTGAAGATGGAAGACCCGTCACTGATCAGGTGGCGCTATTTAACATTTTGGAGAAAAACAGGCGTGGCGTGCAAGTGAAATATTTGGATTATGAAAGGTTCCCAATCGGTAAACAGTACTTTAATTGGACATGGCATAAAGAAAACGTCAAAGGTGTCTACGTTGCCCATGGCAACCATCTTGGAAGAGAACAAGGCAAAATAGAGACATTTAAAGAGTTTGGTGTTTGGTTACTTGATAACTGACACAAATTTTGTTACGTTAGAGGAGATTTTTACGTCTCACTTTCTAACGATAATTGAGGTAAAAAATCGTCATTGACCAACTTTATCTTGAAGAAAATACAGGTAGAGTACCTGGACAATGAGTTGATTTTATTCAACGTTATGAAGTTTAAGTTACTTGTGGTCACTCTGATAGCAGCGTAGCGCCCTCGTTTTATGATTGCCCGTTGCAATGTTTCCATGAAAGAAAAATGTGTTTTAAGGTAAACTCGAGAACGGGAGTAGAGTCACATGTGGTCATGTGCATAACTCACTCGAAAAATAAAATTTCACTTGTTAGAAGAGTGAATGTTATAACTTAAGTCCTAAAGAGCGGAAATTCGCCGAAAGAAGAGTGAAATTCACTCTAAAAGCGAAGTTTCACTCTTGATAGACTAGTGTTTAAAGTGTCTAACAGTGAATCTCAAAGGGTAAGAGCAATCATCCGAACTTGACGTTGTGTAGTAGACTGTCTAGTTTTATGATTGGCTCTTGATAGTCATGTGGCAGTATACTTTTCTCTTCAAATGTGAAATTGAAAAGTACTAACTGCTTGGTTTGCCTTGAATATGCCAAACTGAAGTTATAAAATATTATAATAGTTACTTTGAAAAGAAATAAGAAGAAAATCGTAAGATTTATGTATTGCTTCAAAATAAGTATGTTCCTCGGCGAATGGTCTTACCTTTTAAACCCCAAGACACTCGTTACAACCTGAATTTCCACTCTCCTTGCAGTGGATTTCACAATTTTTGGAGTGAATTCACACTTTTCACCCTGTTAGTGAGAGTGACTGATTTCACTCTTTTGTTTATATAGTGCATGAAATATATTTTATGGTTATAAGGTCGATGCTATATAGTTTATACACATATGTTACGCACTCTTTCAATGATATAAATCAGGACGTTATATATTCAACCTAATGCCTTTTGCGTGAATCACATTTCAACAAAAGTAACAATTTATGCAAATTTATATAGACAAGCGCTTTATGTACGCAGGTACCTCAAATTCTCTCGGCTGTGCGATTGTAATCCCCCCATATCTGTATGAAGCACCTCCCATTGTGCAGTGACGCACCTAATTGGTTGTCTAGAGGACATGTCTTGGTGAGCAAATAGAAGTATATAATGTAAAATTCAAGCACTCTCTCTGCACTATGTGGAATGTTTACTTCTCTGAATCATCAAGTTTTCACATTTTAATGTCAATCAAAGGCCAACTAACCAACTGAGAATTTCCAAAACCTTCACTAAAAACTTTTTCAAAATTACTTTAAACGTACGAAATGAGTCCTATATTCAGTGCTAATTAAAGGATCCGCCTTGAAGCCCTATTGAGGTTGTACTTTTTTAGGCTGCAATTTGTTGCGGAATTCATATTGTGCAAAATTGAGTGCTATTCTTGCCTGCTTTTCACTAACCACAAAAACCTGTGTATATTTTCCTGCGAAGTGTTACTTATTGAGATATGTTTGGTAACCACTTAAAGGCCTAAGCCTCTCACCCCAAAGTACAATTTTTGTAGTAGTCCACAGAAATTCTCAATTGGCACATCTCTTTTATTGGCAGCTAGTTTAAAACGTGCAGAGTACCGAAGCTCATATTACACAGCATGAGTGTTGTGATTATACACATTGGGGTTTTATAGACTCAACCTGGAAGCAGTAAATTGATGTTGTCTGGATGAGGATGAATTTCAGACAGTTGTGGGAGGGGCTTAAGTAAGTTGACAAGGAGAATTGGAACTGTTTGGGGAGATAAGATGGCCTGTAATGTTTATCTATTGACAGACACGTGTAACGAAGTCATTAGTCATAAGAAAACCCGTGGACGTCGAATGGTGAGGGGGAAGGGGGAAATACGCCCCCATTGACTTTGGATGTTTACAGAGCATATTTTGTTAAAAAGTGGCCATTGACCCCCCATAGTTAAGGTTCGAATTCTTTCCTTTACTATTACTTCTTTGATATACGTAATAGTTCTTACTCTCAAAAACGGTTGAGTACGTAGGCTATTCTTCGTTATAGACTGTTGGGTCACTAAATTACACTAACTTGGTAAAAAATTACCCTTGTTAGATCAAATTCAACCAAGCAATGGACAGTACCATTGTAACCAGAATGCATGTGTAATTTCTTTTACAACTGTTTAGCAAGGGTATACACTGTAAAATAAAATTAGTAAGATTTACAGAACAACAAAATAAAGACATACCGTTAAATAAGGATTACAGAAAATTTCTGGAAACTTGTTACTGAAACTTTTCTGCAATCTTTATGTTTCCCTTATTTTTGTTCAGTGAACTAACAGCGATTTTGAGCCATTTAAGGAACATTGGTTTAAATTAGCCAGTGCTCCTTACCTTCTGTCTTTCTTTAGGGATCCAACCGAGTCGATCAGGTAAGCTGTCGTACATGTTGCAGGTTTTATGCACACCCGATCGATTTTCAAATTATTTGTCTCACTTTTAAAACTCGGTCAGTTTAACTTTCTGACTTACTTATGTACATATTTTGAATTTTTTACATTTTACGCCTATAGCATTCCGTATAACCTCATTTCTGCTTAATCGAGGAGTTAAGTATAGATTAAAAATCTTTTACGTCATATCATTTGTTTGGTTCTTCAATCGATAATTATCAGGGGCGGACTCAGTTCGCACTAGATTGGTCATTTTGCCTTCCCTTTCGTACATCATGATGTACACTCTATAAAAACAACGGAGTTAAAGGAGAAGGCAACCCTGGCTTTTTCTGCCTACAGACTACCATTTTAATGTATGCTCTTTCCAAAAGAAGCACAAAGAAGTTTTTGAAGTATTCATTTCAACCTTAAAAATTGATTTTTAGGAAGCTACTGGTCCGCGCCATTGTTTTTTGAAATTCACCAGTTCCCGGATGTACAATGACGAAAGCGAGCCACATATCATATTTCAACAGAAAAGTTACCAACTCGCATGAACTATCTATAATTGCACATATACTGCATAACACATCTTCTGAATCCCCTTAAAAAGGGAGATAACATTCCTAATATCTGAATAAAATTATTTTCATCATACAATAATAAAGTAAAATGAAAAACAGGTTTTTAACAAGAGCATGAAAAAATAGTTTGCGTAATTGTCAACACCATCGCACCGCTGTCTGTCACCATGCATTTTGCCTGTACCCTTACAGTTCGGGTAACCCTGATGAAAGGAAATAACTGTATGTAGAGAACTGCAAACACGTTCTCATGGCAGAGTGACCTTGACTAATCTACAGTAAACTGTTGTGCAGTGTTCAGTGTGAAAACACTGTGCACGGAGTTTAACGTTACAACTTACGAGCAGGATGTACTCGAACTCTTTGTCGTACACTCTCCCGCTAAACATGGAATATAAGACGGGAACGTTTGTATTGAAAGATGGAGTCAAACGGTATCTTTGGTAGCCTGAGTATTCAGAGAATAAAGAAAGAAAACAGGAAAGTGGCAGAGTGGCAGTCGGCGAGATCTCTTATGAAGGTTCTAGCATCTGGCTAGTACGCTTAGCACTTGTAGGCCTACCAGTTTTGACACTAGTCGGAACCTGTATGATCTTGTCTGTTTTCTACGCAAATAGCGAGTGAGCTAACAGTATCTTGGGGAAGTGCTTTTGAGAAAGATACCAGAATAGTCCCTATGCGGATTTTTTAACTGCCGATATTTGTTTAGTTGAGGCAAAGAAGAGAAGACTGAGTGAACATAACGACAAGGTAGGCAGTTTGCAATTCTTACCGTAGCGAAACAGCAATCGCCAGCTTAGGCCTAGTGAGGTCCTAACAATCTTTTGAGATTGCCAAAGCTGTCGGCAATGCTATCTAGTCCTCCTAGACATATTTTCAAGGCTAGGATGGGTATATACAGACTGTATTGCCCCTGGGAAGGCTCAGACCCTTTTTTTATTGATCCCTTCAGTTTGTGGAATAGTGTACACGCCATGTGCAATGAATGGGAAATCGTATAACTTACGATGTGGCTCGTTTACGTCATATGAAAGCGCCCTCTTTTTTTGTAAACCAGAAAATGGCTACGAACATCATGGGGATTCCTTAGGGAAGAAAAATAATTGAAAAATTCATAAAAATTTGGAACTACGCTGATTCGATTAGCTTTTTTTCAGAAAATGTGTTAGAATTGTGGTCTCTACTAGCTGATAGGTGTAAAATCCGTTGGTTGCCTTCTCCTTTAAATTTAAACAGAGATCGGTGTTCTATTTACTCCAACACAATTCTGAACAATTATCTATAATTCCACCAAACCTAGACCAATTTTTCTGGTTAAAAATTTGTTTTAACGTCAATTTATGGATGAAATTCAGTTTCAGCGAATAATCTTGTATTACTGAGAAAATTACGTCATTAAGCCTTAAGCCACTCGATGTCCACTGCAAGTGAGTTAACCGCAAAAATGTGACATCTGGAGATTTAATCTTTGAAGCTGGTGAAGGCAATTTTGTCCTTCCTTCAAGGGAACGATTCTCTAATGGGTTATAGGATGGATTCAAATCATGAAGATCCCTTTCGACAGGAAAAAGAAAATAGAATCAAGTTTGAGTGTGGCTTTACCTTTATGTAGCTCTATATTTACTCATTCAGTCACATATGATTATGGTGCATTTCAAAGATACTTTTTAACGTAACATTCACTAGTATGGGTTATACATGTGAGGCGATGAGGAGACAGGTCCAACATAAATCATTTCCGATTCTTTCGTTACAGAGGGCCCAACCAACGTTCCAAGGCATGAAAAGCAACAAACTATGATTCTTGTGTCCCATCATATGTTTCAGTTAGTCAACAGAAAATAGACCGAAAATAGACCGAAAATAGACCGAAGCCTATGTGTACGTCAGTGGCGTAGCCAGGATGGGATTTTTTTTTTTTTGGGGGGGGGGGGGGACTAGGTAACAAGTGGGGGGATAGGTTTAGGGTTACGTCCGAAGGTCAGGCACGGCATGACTATCTAAGCGGAGCGCCACCATCAGTTGGCGGGGAGCGTCCAAGAAAATTTTGGGCTTTAAAACCCCTACAAATGGCCGGAAACGGCACTTCCCATATGCTTTAAGCTGGATGTACCCAGCCTTGAAATACGAATCTCATGTCTGCGACTTCTCAAATAATGGGAATAAAAAACCAGTCTATGAAAAATGGTAATACATACACTTTTTAGGGACCCCAAAACTGGGCACATCTGATCCGTGGCCTGGGGGATGAGACTAAAGGGAAGCGGTATCCCCCTTTTCCTTGGGGAAAAATTGTTAACTTCAGAAGCACGTAGATCGCAAATGCGGCAATATTTGAATCTAAGCGGAGCGCCACCATCGGTTGGCGTGGAGCGTACGAGTAAATTTTGGACTTTAAACCCCCCCCCGATGGCCGGAAACAGTACTTCCCAAGTGTTTTAAACTGGATGTACCCAGCCGCAAATGCGGCAATATTTGAATGGATTTCAGCTTACCTAAGGCAGTACCTTACCCTTTAACAGGAAAACCAAAAGTAGTTGTGTTCCGCTTTGAGAAACTTTCTTTGCGTTAAATTTCCTAGATGCAAAATGGTGCTATGTTTGGCAAAACTTTAAACTGATTAAAAGCCTGAGTTTTAGGATTTTCCCTTTTTGGGGAGCATGAAAATATTAAAATATTTTAAGTTTTTGTAGAGATTTTACAAGAGACATACTACCACAGAAACAATTTGCAAAATGGTGCAGTATTTGTCCATCAGTACATTACGTAGTAAAAATTAAAATACTACGAATAAATCTCTCAAAATAATTGAACCGCAAAGCAGAAGTATGGATCATGTGGAAAACACATGAAATCAGGAGCTTGTGGACATTTTACAAATCCCCCGGACGCCAGTGCCAACTAGTAAAAAGTGGACTTGTCGAAAAAAATCGTACTACAGTTGCACTTGTCATGGGCAGGTGTGAGGCACGACATAGGCCTAGGCCTACTTGTTCAGGATGGAAGGGAAAATTATCCGGGGGCAGTACCTTACCCTTACCTGCTTCCGGCATATTTTGTGTATGATAAAGTATAGGAATGGTAGTGTAAGAGTGGTCTCCAGTGTACGATTGCCTTATTTTCAGTAAATCAATCAGCCATCCGAAAGGCAGAAAGGGTCTTACACATAACCTAACAAAGTCAAATTGAAGTTTGTCGTCGAGACTTTCGTTTCCTCTTCTAAGTGAAATGCAATAAACGACATTGCAGATCACAAACGGTTTCTAATTTAGTTAAAGTAGGCATTTTGAAGTTATTACTTGATTTCATACGTGCGCACAAAATGTGTTTTAATCACATTAATCCATTTTTTTAATTTTTACACATTTTATTTATTTACTCTTTTGAAGGAAATATTTCAAAGTTTATTTCCGTTCAAACATTTTATATTTTTCAATTACTTTATCAGGACGCAAAAAATGTGGGGGGGGGGGGGGCTGGAGAAAATCTGGGGGCCCCAGGCCCCCCGTTGCTACGCCACTGGTGTACGTGCTGATTTTAAAAAGGGTCTAAAAGGCGTTGAGAGTCTGCAACTCCTTTCTTTCTTTCCTACTGTACGATACGAAAAGCAAATGTCACTATTGTTTGGTGCGGTCAGCTCAGCCTGGGTCCGAGATTCTGGATTTGCTCCGCAGTTGAATAGTTGACACAAAAATAAACGAAAAGTTTTTCAGATAAATTAAAATTTTTCGAAGTTGATTTATTTGATGTCTCGAGATATACAGGTATCGAAAAAGTATGAGAACGGCTACCGTCCATGCTGGTTTACTATCGTAATGCAGATACAAGTTAACAAGTCCGAGCGAGTTCACGAGTCGAATGGCTTAGGACACACGCCTTGGATCATATCCCAGAAACTTGAAGTCTGCAACTATGGAATATGCATTCTGATTGGATGAAAGCGAGATGCCTATAGGATTGACCAATTACGGAAGTACAATGTCGTGTGCACTGACTAACTTATATGTTAATGAAGATATTGCACCATAATTACTGTAAGCGCACTGTACCATAATAAATTCATACGACAATATCACTGTTTTCATTTTTAACATAACGAAAGTTTGCTTTCACATAACATTCACTGATTTCGTTCATACACGTTACATCATTGTGTGTGATGCTCCGCATAAGCAATGGAGTAGGGAAAACAAGCCAGTTAGCCACAACTTGAAAAACGGCCGTAGTCGGCTCGACTTGAACCAATAGGTTGGAAACTGGGCCGTAAAACTCTATCTAACTAACTAACTAACTACACGTTACATCAAGAAGAAGACAAGGAGATCAGATCCAGTATCTTTCCTGTCGGATCCGTACGTCATTGAAACAGGGAGTTGTGAGTACTCACACCTCCCTGATTTAAACGTCTCAAGGTCTTAACAAACGCTCGAAAAGCAACCAACCGTGATTCTTTTCTCCCTTCTGTTTTTCAGCCACTAGAAAATAGGTCACAACCAATGTGGTGCTGATCCGGATCCCAAGTAGGCCCCAAAAAACCCTCTATCTCTTCTATCTCTTTTTTGTTTTGATTACAGCAGGCCTGCCACAGCAAAAATCATATTTTACAAACTTCACAGCAAACAAAATCTATTTAATCTAGTAAACAGTGTTGTAGTCAAGAAAAGCATACCCGAGAGTAGAAGTTATGGAGACCAAGACCAAGACCTAGGCCGGAAGTACATATTGCATAGGAAACTAAACTGTCCAAATTTTGAATACCTTTTTACTTAATTTTATTACCATATACTCTAAAATGACATGTAACACCAAGAGTGTATCGTCATTGATTTGTACATATTTCATTTTATCCTGTGTCCCACCGTAAGGGAAGGGGGTAGGGGCATGACACACCTCTCTATGACGAATGTGTCATGCCTAAAGGGGTTATCCCTCTTCCAAAGCAGACATTTATACGAACAACTACCGGTATCTGCTCAAACATAGCTAATAATCGACCACAACTTCAGGGTCTACAGGAAAGGCGTCAATGATAAAGCCATCCCCATGTTGGCTTCTCATTGGTTACTTTCTAGAAATCCGGCTCTCCCAATTAGGAAGCTGCAAAAGAAACCCCTCACTTATGATGCACGGAAACTAATTTTGAGCGTTTCCTAGCTTTAACTCCAAAAGGTTTGCTGCGTTTAGGCATAGTCTGGATACAAAATTCGTTAACTTCAAAATAAGCAGAAAAATGTTCCTTTTCAGAAGGTGAAAAGGGCATCCTGATAGCTTAGAGCGTTGGCAAGATGCAAATTTTTAAAGTAATGCAAAGTTTTCTTGGGATTTGATGCTTCATGGGAAATCTGTGATGCCATCGTGGCACATTAATTTAACACTGCATTCAATTTATTTATAATTATGATGCCGCTGCAGGCAATATTAAGCAATGTTGTTTGTCAGTTGTACTCTATTTATGGTGAAGGGTAATGCTAGATCTACAGGAAAAAATATTTAAACATTCCAACAGCATCAACTTTCAAGGACAAACAGGACTTTCAATTATAAAGAAAAAAAAAAAAAAAAACAAAAGAAACTTGAAGCAATGTGCCCACATAACATAACTTTTTTGACTTTATTGAAAAGCCTAGGTATATTTTAACTAAAATAACCAATCTTTAAAGTGCGATATCTTGAGTAAGGAAAATGGTATTGTGATAGGGTTTCAAGGACATGGTGTGGAATATTTTTGTTTTTCTTTCAAGGCAGAGGTGAAAACCCACCACTACTTGCGTTTAAAGGGGATGCTAATAAAGGATACAGTTGGTTCAACTTCAATTGTGAGTCTTACACAGGAAGAATTCCCACATTTTGCAAGAAATTTTTTGGGATAGTAAAATCCGGGGCGTTTGCGCGCTGTTAAACAAGAAAATTCCTAACTGGCTAACGATAACCCTCATCCCTTCAATCCCTACATCCCTACAATCGCAACAGCCAATCAAGAATCACCCTAACCCAGGGGTGGATCTAGTATTTTCCGTTAGGGGGGGGGGGGCGTGCTGACGGTCGATCATCTTCCCGAACGAGTATCTAAGCGGAGCGCCACCATCAGTCGGCGCGGAGCTTACAGAAAATTTTGAAAAATCGCAACCTCTCAGATAGTCGGAAATGGCATTTCCCAGGCTTGTAAGTAGAACCTAAGCAGCCGTTATTTTGAGTTTTTGTGTATCAAAACAATATTCCCCTCAATTAAAAGTGAGAAAATTGCAAAAACTTGCTTCATGAATTAAACCAAAATTTAGTAGATCTTGATTTAAGCTAAGATCACTCTTTAAAAACTTTTGATAAAACATCTTTCCAAAAATATTTCATAATGTTATAGGTACGGAAAAAGTGGTCTAAAGATAAGGGGATCCTCAAACAAGGTAAAGGGATGAGAATCTTTCCTTTTAAATTTTGAATAAAAATTCGCTACAACCTATAATTCTATGAACTTTAAAAATCTGAAAGAATTGAATTTTGGGTTCTCCAACAGCTTCAAAGACGATGGTGAAAATATCTGACCAGTGGCGTAGCTAGGATTTTTTTCTTGGGGGTCTTAGGGTAGCTGGATACTTTTGTAGGGGGACAGGCGTTAAGTATCTAAGCGCAGCGTCACTATCGGTTGGTGCGGAGCGTACAAAGAAAATTTTGAATTTCAATACCTCGAAATATACCTAGAAATAGCTAGAAATGGCATTTGCCAGGTTTAATTGTCTTTGTAATTCTGGTGAGGAAAATTTGTGATTTTCCTCAGATTCAAACACACTTTTGAGATACTGATTAGCTCAGTTCATTACTCCGCTGAACTATGTATCCTAGGATTGCAAATTCGGAATCCTGTTGTATGATGCAAGCAGTGTACTCCTCAGTAAGGTATTTCCATAGGCGTAGGGGAGAATTTCAGTTTTGGGGGCAGAGTATACTTGTCCGAAAATTTAATTCTTCCCGTAGGACAGACAAAGCTGAGCGCCACCACTGGTTGGCGCGGAGCATCCAGAAAATTCGTACCTCTCAGACAGTCGAAAATGACATTTCCCAGGCTTATAAAGGGGATACAAACAGTCGATATTTTAAGTTTCAACTGCAAAAAACGTTCATTCCGAACTAAAATTTATCCAAAAAAGACTAGGCAGAACGCCACCATTAATTGGCGCGATGCGTACAAAAAAAAATTGAAATATCCGACCCCTCAGACAGATGAAAATGGCATTTCCAGGGCTTATGGGGAGATCTTAGCAGTCGCTATTTTGAGTTTCCACTTGCAAAAAATGTTCGCTTGAAACTTAAATTCTATTCTGCTTTGAAGCGGTCTAAGTGGAGCACCACCACACGTTGGGGCGAAACGTACAGGAAATGTTTGAAAAATTTGACCCTCAGACAGTCAAAAATGTCATTTCCTATGCCTATAGGGGGGTCTAAGCAGTCGCTATTTCGATGTTCCGTTTGCAAAAAATGTTCACCCGAAAGTAAAATTCTGCTAGGAAGACTTCCTACGGGGAGCTTCACCACTGGTTGGTGCGGAGCGAACAGAAAATTTTGAAAAATCATACCCCTGAGACAATCGAAAATGACATTTCCAAGGCTTACAAGGGGATCTAAGCAGTCTCTATTTGATCAGAAAATTACCAGATAAAATGTATCACTACCAATCGATGAAATGGTCCCGCATATTTTCGGGGGAAAACTACAAAAACTACAGTGCATTTAGGGTATTGTGTTACACAGGATTTAAAAGCAGGCTCAAGAATGATTGTTTCTTTTATCTGTTTAAGCCGCAGGCTTCCCAGATGTGTGGCGATTTTTTTTTATCTGTTTGATTTTTCGTTACAATGTTACCCTAACTATGATACTCTTCCATTTTCGGGCAAATGCTTGAAAGAATTTCGATTTTCGACAATTTCGGGCATTGTATTGTGATTATCTGTGAAGTAAAAGTCACGAAAAATAGGTTTTTGCGCTGCCCGAGGGTGTAGCATTTTTTTTAATCTTGACTTGGTTTTTCATGAAAATATTATTGCGACTGTCTGACGTTTCTCTCCTTTTTAAGGCATATCTTTTCAAGATTTCGGTCACATTTAGGAAAATTCTGATAAACCATCACATTTTAACAAAATTTAAGAGCTGTCCGAATTTTTTTCCAAATTCCTGTCCGATTTTGCGGAAATTTGGGATAGTCTTCGCCCTGCTCCGTCTCGTACACCACTGGGTATGTCCACTCTACCCAAGATCTACGTGAGGTCCTGTGAGATAATAGTGGTAAGGTCGCAACCCTTGAGACTTGCACTGGCCAATGAATGGCAGCAATGACCGTGCAAAGTGCAAATTCCTTCCAACAATATTTGAGCATGATTTTGGAACAAATTTGTGCATCCCCAGGAATTGAAAAAAAATCCTACAGTTGGATAGAAACAGGTCAGATGCTAGAAGCAAACTGATCCACACCAAGGTAGCCAATTTCAGCCACTCCAATTCTGCTAGAAAAATATTTATCCAGAAACTCGACGAGTAAAAATTCAAGAGATTCCGAAGATATGAAGCTTGTTACAGTCTACCCGATTTATTCCGAAATTCAGAATGGGGCACAGTTGTAGAATACTCTGCCGCTGCGTGGATCTATCGCAAGTGCATCTATGTCATAGTAGTCGGGTAGCCCGGATTGAATATTATCATCGACCAATATGAATTTAATTTTTTCCCAGGTCGCCAGTGGGGGGGGGGGGCTGCTGGGGGCTGGGTAATTCAGTGGGGACTCGAGCCCCCAAGCCCCCTACGTAGCTACGCCACAGTATCTGGCCAAGAATACGATGCACTGCTGTAAGTTCACATTTGAGATGGCAGTAGCTTTCAAAGTCTTTTGCTTGGTGAACTTTACCACTTTATTGTCATGTGCATGATAGATAAACATTGTCAGTGGCGTAGCTAGGATTTTTTTTCCGGGGGGGGGGGGGGGGCAAGGTATGAAATTTCCCCAAAACTTTTCCCGGTCAATGTGTATGTATTTCATATAAAACATGCAAACTTACAAGTATAACAACATTACTATGTCATTTTGTAATATTACACGCATTTTAATCTTAAAGTAAAACAGAGCAATCGGAAATAACAAAGTATATTATTTTGGTAAACAATATCTGGTTTATTTGTATGTACTTACGCAGTGGCGTACGCAGGATTTCTCTGAAGGGGGAGGGGCATGCAGTATGGTCTAAGAGGAGGGGTGTCCGGAAATTTTTTGACGTTTTCAAGGAGCCTAGGTGCAAAATGGTGCAAGATTTTCGACTTTGACAGGAACAGTGTTAAAAGTTGAATCGTGGTGGTTCATGAGGATAAAACTGAAACTTTTGTGCCTTGACATGCATTTCCTTATGCCATTTATGCTACCTTACGAAGAAAAACTTGTCACTAAATTTGCACACTTTTAGGAGTCAAAATAAGAGAACATTGATCGGTATTTGTGGTTTTTCTTGGCCACAAAATGTTATTTTGTCATAAAGATTATCTAAGCGGAGCGCCACCATCGGTTGCCGCGGAGCGTAGAGAAAATTTGAAAAAATCAGACCCCTTATATGGCCGGAAATAGCATTTTGCAGGCTAATACGAAAAATCGAGCCAGTCGGTTTCTTCTTTTGTCGTTTGAAATAAAATGCTCACTTCAAAATATGTTCGCAAACTGCAAAGTGATCAGAGAGTTAAGAGCTAATTTTACCCCAAAAATGTAATTTTGCCCATAAGACCGAGCGAAGCGCCACCATTGGTTGGCGCGGAGCGTAAAGAAAATTTCGAAAAATCAGACCCCTCAGATGGTCAAAATAGCGTATTTATGCTTGTAAAGAGAATCTAAACATGTAGTCTTTTTTATCGATGCCACCAGTGGGAAACAGCGTCTACCTTTTTAAGTAAAAACTGAAATTTGACAGAATTTGCCTAGGTCTATTTGTAGGAATTAAAAAAAAGTTGGCATCACTGAAAGACCTTGCAGGGACAATCCTTCCCCTTTGAAAATTTCTGAAAATTGGGTGTCCTTATAAGCAATCTGGTGCCACATATGCTATCTTTTGAAGTAAAATCTGTGTTAATTAAGTTAGACTAAGTATTTTTAAGGACAAAGAAAAAATGGCATCTGTGAGGGGGTGGGGGATGGCCCAATGGTCTCACTCCACTAAGGAGACCTAATAGTGGCTCGATCACACAGGATATCCTGTTAGAAAAGCAGTCTGTTAAGTGTAGTAGGCCACAAGGTACTCATTGTCCATTTATTGTAACACTCAAAGAAAGCATAAAGCTATTTTCACGAACTAGCTTGTAAGCCTCCAAGGATTAGGCTAAGTAACAAAATCTAAGTGTGCCAACGGATCCCGCTAATTCTAATTTCTAGATTAACTTTACGTTTATCGTTGGCCATGGATTGTTTCAGCCCCATCCATCGTTATGTACACAGAGTAAAATCGTACAGCTACTGCTAGCTTGTAGAAGAACATAACAACCTCGGGGTCTACGGTAGTGACTTGTCAGTTTTCACATCCTTTTACTGAATTCCCAAAGTATCACCTGAATAACAGCTTCCTGTGCACTGAAATGCACTGATCATAACCCCCGTGCGTATACAAGCACAAGAGAACATTCAATCTGCTACGCGGCGAGGACATTTCTGTGAACGCGAACTGGGCCGGTTCATGCGACACTGACGAAATATGAGTTAATTTGTTGCATGAAAATACGAATTATGCATGAGAAATGTTTCACAATTTCTTATTCTAACAAAAATTTTGAGAAATTTTTGTAATAATAAGAAGATTCATCAAATTTCCCCAAAAAATTTTTCCACGGGGGCAACATTTTTAAACGCTTTATGTTATCATTGATTTCATTAGTGGCATTGATATTCAGTCTCCACTCCCTCGGGATAGCAGAATTTTTCCATAATATAATGTAAAAGGAAAAATACTAGTTAAATTACATTTATGGCAGAAAACATTCTAATATGCACTTAGTCGACTCTCTCATTAAAAAATTAATTAATTTTGTCACCATTCTACATGTCCTGAAATTGACCACTTTTCCCGAATTCCTCGTAATTACCTGGAAAGGAATGGGATTGCAACTAATAACATAATTTACATTTACATACAGTTTGAACTTCCATTATCGATGGTGCGCTATAGCTTATGGACATTTTCGCGGTTCTTTTGTTTTTCCATGACGAGTGTATGATAACATTAACGAGGATTTCCGTTGAGTAAAAAACTCCACATCTGATGAACCCAAATAGCAAATGGATTGTAAGAAAAAGTTTCGTGTTCTACATAAAGCGTGGTGCGAAATTGGTTTGAGACCTTCGATATCACTCTACTGACATTTTATTGGAATACTTAAAAATGTGCACATGTGCTCTAAATTGCTATTAGTTTGTAACAATTATTATTACATAGTTTGAAAATTATAAAATAATGGAACATCATGTAGAAACAAGTAGGCTAAATGATCTATTTAGTGAAAGTAAAAAAAAAAATCAGCTTTGGAAAATTTTAGTGGGGGCGCACGCCGGGTGCGCCCCGCCTAAATCCTCCACCGCCCTAACCAGTGAGCTTTTCCCGTAAAATCCAGCTGGCAGGTTCACTTAGGGGTCATGAAAGAATACGTGACAAGGAGACAACTCTAATCCGTCACTGAAACACTAAATATCCTCTCCAAAATATGTAGTTGTGTCTGGATAAAGAATCATCCAAACAGCTGCAGTCGCGGATGGAGGATTTGGCATAAGGGGGACGGTCAGTTATGGCGGAAAAGATTATGGGGAGGGGTGGTTGGGGGTTCAACGCCAGCAGAACTATCTTTTGAGAAAATGTCACGTTACGAGATGGGTTCAAATGGATTTTTAGGAAGACTTATGGGAAGACATTTTTACACTGTATCATCAGTTCGGGAGATAATCCTCCTGATCGGGGGGAAATTTGCGGCATGAATATTC
The DNA here is from genome assembly GCA_037179385.1 of Holothuria scabra. Taxonomy (NCBI): domain Eukaryota; kingdom Metazoa; phylum Echinodermata; class Holothuroidea; order Aspidochirotida; family Holothuriidae; genus Holothuria; species Holothuria scabra. Next base: position 29,548,337 of record CM074179.1, read on the forward strand.
ATGAGCACTTAGTATGTACCTCTTCACAGTCGTCGTTTGTTTTGTAAACATGGATATACTCAAATAAGGTAATTGTACACCACCACAGACCGAAATCAAAAGAAACTTTCAACAACGTGTTAACGAGCACAATTGCAAGAACGAGTAACTTACACAACTTACTTTAGAAAAAAATTTCATAAATCTTGCAACTGTGTCGAGTCTATAATTTAAGCTTAGGACACAGAACGTGGCGAAATTGTTCAAATATCTCAAAATTTGCGCTGTGAACTACCAAACATGATCCGGCTTTTTTGTTCTCTTAGCAACAAAGTTTCAAAATATTCCAAAACTTCTCTTTCATTAGATCGATGAATTTTCCAGGTGTTTTGAATGTCCGGTGGGAAACTGCCTCCCCCCCCCCCCCCCGACAACAAAAACGGGAAGGGACGAAAAAACGGGAAGGGAAGGAAGGGGAGGAAAGAAAGGAAAAAGAGAAAAAGAGAGGGAAGAAGAGAAAAGGAAAAAGAGAAAAGGGAGGGGAAGGAAAGGAAAGAAAGGCAGAAGAAAACAGAAAAACGGAAAAGAAAAGGAAAGAAAGGGGAAAGGAAAAAAGAGAAAAATGAGAAAAGAAAGAAAGTGGGCCAACTATAACATCAAAAGCAAGATTGATCTGCATTAATGGAACACTGTTTTGGTCAATATATGAACATTCATTTAGTCGCCTAAAGTTAATAAAATAATATCTGAGGTCCACTTTATCGGAGGAAAGACTTTCCTCTCTTGCTCTTTGCCCAGGTAAGACTTTCCTTTAGGAAAGCAATCATTCTCAGATTTGCCACCAATATTTGAAGGAAGTGCAGATTCTTCAGTAACCCCCCAACTCTTTACACTTAAAGCTTTCTACAATATAAGCTCCATATCAACAAATTATTGTCTTAAAAGGGCGGAAATTTCGGCGCGCTTTGCGCTCCGGAATACATCCCTGATACAGTGGTGTTCACATTTTCAAGAAAAATCGGAAAACTTAGCTACTACAAGCCCGAGACATGCCATTTCCGGCTGTTTGAGGGGTCTCAATTTTTCAAAATTTTCTGTACGCTCCGCGCCAACTAAAGTTGGCCTACTGTGCTCAAATGCTCTCATACACACCTGTCATCAGATACCTTTCAACCCTGTCAGTTGCGTAATCTTTGAAGATGGATTGTTTAGTTATTTAAGTGTCAAAATTTCATCAATGTTCAATGTTGCAGAGCAGTGGCGTAGCTACAGGAGGCAGGGGCGATTGCGCCCTTGCTTGAAAAAGTGAAAACTTCGAAAATGTGCCATTTGAGGCACTAGTCAAATACAGTGCGGTTTTCGCAAGTTTTTCCTACATAAAATTACGAATTCCTTTTAATAAAAGTTTCATATTTGAAATTACTAGTTTTAAAAAAGCCAAATTTTCCACGCGCTTCGCGCGCCTTAAATCGCAAGCCTTAAAGCGGTAAGTGATCACTCATAAAGCAGTCAGTGGATAATTCGTCCTACCCGCTACACTGCCCTTTCCCTAAACGTTTCTCTAATATAGGTTTTTATTTTTGTCTAAAAAAGACAACAAAGTTTCGATAACACGATCTTCAGTCGACATGCTATCTCAGATATATGCAAATAGGAAAAGCAGATTCTTCGATAGTCCCCCAAATAAGCAAACTTTCTTACAAGAAACCCTAAATCTATTTTCTGAAATACAAGCTCCATATTTGCAAATGTGTAAAAGGATCCAAAATTTCGGTACCTACCTTATACAGAGGTGTTCACACTTAAGAAGAAAATAAAAAAAAAATTATTTGAAAACAAATTGTTCTTGCTCGTAGAAAAAGCAAAAAAAAAAATTAGCATAAAAATTTACCTTTTGGTCAATGGGGTAGGGTGAGTTGCTTGGTCCAAAATTGCCCCCCGAACGTTTTCCTCAAGGTCCTAAGACACCCACAAACCAACACAGCTCAACGAGTACAAAATTGGGAAACCTCTATGCTATTGCCCCCCCCCCCCCCCTTCCGGACAGTCAGGTCTGGTTACGCCATTGCAATCAACATATCTGAATCTAGCGTAAAACAGTTTGAAGCAAATATAACGGTGGAGAAAATTGCACCTTGCTAATTCTTTTGTAATTTAAGAACAAAATGCCCCAGTTATTAAAAAGACTACATATGTCACATTAAATTCGAAATATATATAGTATATACATAGGCTAGCTAACCAATTAAATTAAGGAAGTGAATCGGATTCAAATACTTTTAGCCATGCCTCAAATATTTTGGGGGACATTTGATACGATGTGATCCTCAAAAGATATCCCTGCCCCCTTCTTCCAAAATTGCCGCCCGTGCATTGCTGTTTAATATAGATATGACTAAATGCGTGTGAAACGGATCCCTTCCTACTACTCCGAAATTGCCTCCCGTGCATTGCTGATTTATATCGATGTCACAAAACGCGTCTGAAACGGATTCCTGCTCCCGCCTCCGAAATTGCTGCCCGTGCATTGCTGTTTTATATCGATATGACTAAAAGCTTCTGAAACGGAGCCCTGCCCTCCTCCTCCGAAATTGCCGCCCGTTCATTGCTGTTTTATATCGATATGAATAAACGCGTCTGAAATGGTGACAAGGCGGTTACTCTTTTTGAAAAATCATGCATTAGCCTATGACCGCACTTTCATTTTGTAAAGTAATGCACACACAGGTTGCAATCATATTGGAATGCACACACTGAAAATCCCAGTCGGAAACGGATCCCTGCCTTCTTCCCTTCTTCCGAATTTGCTTGCCGTGCATTGCAGTTAAATATCGATACGACTAAACGCCTCTGAAACGTATCCGTGCTTCCTGCCCCCCTCATCCGAAATTGCCGCTCGTGCATTGCCGTTTAATTCCGACATGACTTAACACCAGTGGCGTCACCAAAGGGGGGGGGGGCTAGGGGGAACGCGCCCCCTGAAAAATCGTTCCCCCCCCCCCCAACTGATATTTGAGATTTTCAAAAAAAGATATGCCTTCTTTAGTCAGAGCGTAACTATGTGAATTTTTAAGATTGGATACTTCTTTTGACAAGAAAAGTCAGTAATTTTCATATTTTTCAACTGGAACTGGAAATTGCCATTTCCAGCTGTCTGGAGGGTTGCGTTTTTCAATAATTTCTGCACATTTCCGACTTCTCCAATTGAAGGTGGCGCATCATAGCTCAGTCAACCGTTCAAGCAGGATTAAGTCCCTATTTTCCTTTAAGAGGATCACATCTAACTGCCCATCAACTGCTTTTTCTTTCAAGTTCAGCTCTCCTTCTTCTTAAAAATTGCCGTATCGGCCGCTCTTCATAGTAGTTTCACTAGTTTTGTTACGGAGAAAGTCTTACTTGAAGTTGCCTTGGAGTAATTCTTAGACCAGTATAAAGACAATAGAATTACCCGCAAATTATGACCTTAATACTTCACGAAACCAGGAGCTTCAGGTGGCGAAGCCACCTGAACCCCCACCGAGACACACATTGAACTGCCCGTCAATTTTTTTTCTCAATAGTTCATCTCCTCTTTCAAAATGTCAGCCGGATCTGCTCTGTTGAATCACTTTTTTTTCACCAAAAGTCTTACTGGAAGTTACCCTGGAGGTATTTTTTAAACCAGTGTTAGTCTATAGAAGAACACTTAAATAGCGGCTTTAATACCTCACAAATACGCTAAAACCCATGAGCTTCCGGGAGGTTTGCTCCCTGGACCCCACCGGGGCTTTGCCCTTGACCCCATCAGGGGCCCTAAGGCGGGCCCCTGGACCCCACCCTCTGAGCCTCGGCGGCGCCATGAGTGGAGTCTAGCAGTGCCCCCCCCCCCCCTGCAAAATTGTTATGCACCCCTAGAATAAAAAGTCCCCTAAAAAAAGTTACCCTATTCGAGAAATTATGCATTAGCCTATGAGCGCACTGAGGGCAGTACATTTTGTAAAGTAATGTACACACAAGTTACTATCATATTGATTTGCACACACTGGAAATCCCCTATCAAGCTGGGTACTATTTCTGTAAGATAACCTTTGCGCCCGACAGGGAAATCATAGTCATGTGATGTGCATAAAACGTATGAAACGTTGTGATACTGTACTGTTTACACATATACACAGTCTTGTTTTTTAGTCATTGTGGTAGACCTACAATATTAACTCTATTATAAGTTAACATCAGCAGAAGGAGGTAGGGCTTGCTCTTGTTAAATCATAAATTACGATAGTTTCTGCATACGATCCAAATCTATGTGATAAAGCTCTCCGTCTTTAGAGAGTGTCAATGTGAAATAGGCTACCAATTAAGACTTATGAGACGTTAGGAAAGGTAAGGCATTATAATTTTATGACTAATTAACGGTTTTTCCACAAATAGGCCTGTAGGTGTCTTTCATTATTGTTATCTATACTAGCCTACTACTTATTGTAGCCTTGTGCCTCGGCACGCGCTACTTCCCCCTTTGTGAAGCGTTCTGTTATATTCATTGTATTCATTGTTGTATGTATTGAATTGTATTCGCTTCTTCTCCTCTCCTGTAAGGGTTTTGGGATTCCCGATTCCTTACAGGTGCTGGTTACCTAGTTTAGCTACTCTTGTATTCTTAACCTTATTCTCATTGTAGTAGCTTTTCGATTGCCATTTTGTATATTTATCTTTAGGGTGTTCTTGAGCCTCGTTATCCTGCCTTGACAATGGAGAGTGCTCTTTGCGCTCTCTGCTCCCAGTTTCGCCCGTGGAAGACCTGGGATCTTCTTTCCGTTTGCCCTGTATGGGATTCCTTCGGGAAGGGAAAGGGACCGGCCAAGGGTAAGGCTTCGGCCAAGCGGGCCGGCAGCTTCTGTCAAGGGAGGCACGAAGACTAAGAAGGAGAGCAAGAGTGGTTCCAAGGCTATAAAGAGAGGACAACCTGGTGTCGGAGTCAACGGCTCCGCCGCCATGGTTGATCCGGGGGTCATGCCATCCATGCGCCCGGAAGGCAGTGCCCCACCGGGTCCGCAGACCGGCGCACTCCGGTAACTACGGACCCAACGAATTCTAGAGCTTCGGCTTCAGAACCCGGATCCTCGGTTCCTCGGAACCAGGGTCCGGGTTCGGAGTCCATCCCTTCGGCTCCATCGGACCCCGCAGGTTCTCCGGCTCCATCTGGGAGCCAGGTTCCGCAGGCAATCCGGGAAGTCACGGGTTCCCCGAGCGCTCCCGCGGGAGCGCCTCGGGGTAGCCAGCCGTCAGACCTGGGGGCCATGGCTCCAGGGTCCGGCGCGGGCTCGGGGGTCATAGCCTCCGAACCCGTTCTGCAGGACACCCAGTCCTCCCGTGGCCGTTCGCGTTCGTCGTCGTGATCGGCAGGGGTCATCTGGTGGCAGATTGCTGGGGAGTCTGGAGACCATCGGTCCCAGGATTCCCCGAGCTTGTCTGGACACCGGAAGAGAAAGAGTCCATCTTCTTCGGACCCGGACTCTGATTCCGATGCTGGGTACCGTCGGGATAGTCTTGGGGGGGATCCCGGATCCATTGGATCCGGGGTGGATGACCCAGTTGACGAGCCTTCTGGGTCCTCTGCTAACGAGGTAGACAAGCAAGGGCAACCGGAGAGGAGGGCCCCTCTTCCGATCGTCCTTCTTCCTGGCCCCGAAAAAGAACGGCCCCTGGAGACCGACCTTCAACCTGAGGCCTCTAAACCTTGCCTACATACGGCCCCGGAGGTTCCGCATGGAAATCCTCGCGGTGATTCTGCTGACCCACCGGATTGGTATGTGGGCGGCGAGTTTAGACCTCAAGATGCGTACCTCCATATTCCCATAGTTTCGGCGCCTCAGAAGTTCCTCGCCTACGAGTACCGGAGAGAGACGTACAAGTTTACTTCTCCCCCCCCCCCCCTTCGGGGCCTTCACGTCCACCGGGTCTTCAACCGGGTAGCGGAAGCGGTCGTCGCCGAACTTCGGAGACGTACGCGGCGTCCTGCTCTTTCCGCGTACCCGGTAAGTGCTTTCGAAGAATTCTCCTCGTTTTTCGCTTCAGGCCAATGAGGACGAGCTGGCGGCCAAGATGGCGGACATATGGGGCGTGGTGTCAAAACTGCCCCGACTTGCCCGCAGCGCGCGAGATTAGTGCAAATAAGATGTAGCAAGGGGTAAATATAGTCGCTCGTGAATACACCCACCAGTTAGGTGGGTGGAGGGGGGGGGGGGGAGAGTGCCAATATTCCAAACATACGCTGTAGTGGCAGGAAGATCTAATAACGTCTTGTTTAATATCGCAAAGTACGCAATGGAATACGGAGGAATTAAACTATTGCATACAAGCCGAAATTTGCTGTCGAAGAATCGCCCCTAAGGCTGGCCCCTAAGGCGACTCCCTGGACCCTAGACGATAAGCTTCGCGCTTTGCGCTCGCTGGCGCGACCGACGTCGTGAGTGGAGTTTGGCAGTGGCCCTCCTGCGAAATTTCTGTGTCCGGTCCAGTGCCCCTAGAATGAAAATTTTGGTGACGCCACTGAGTGTCAGACTTTTCAAAGAGGTGTCAGTTGGAGCAAATGAAAGTACGTGTGTTTCCATGTATATTGAACATGGATTCAAGAGTGGCCATGTATTCTCTAGTTGCACCATAAAATATATCGTTAGTTTGTTACAGTTTAACACAGTTCTACGATAACATACCTGCGAAAAAATTGGTCTTCCGTCTTCTTCGATATTAAAAACATTGGTCACCGCTCCCTGCGCCAGCATCTCCAGGATGTAGTGATATTTGTTGATTTGTTTCGTTGATACCTGTGACCGTCGTGGATCAGAACGAAGCCCCTTCCAATGCATGTTGTGATGTAGGCATCTATCTCCTCCATATTATTCACAACGTTTTCTCGTATTTTAACAACTTGTATTTATCCAGTGATATACGTCTAGTACGCTCGCAAGGTGTGTCAAAACTAACATATTTCGTCACAAATGCTTGCCTTCTCGTCGAATTATTTTCGGGCTTAGATGAAGCGTGCGATAATATAGCCCGAAGGGCCTAGTTTCTTTTAAAGCAAGGGTTTTCATTTTCAGATAGGCCATGATGTGCAAAATTTGTGTTAAATGAGTGCTTAGAGTATAACAAAACGCTATAGTGCCCACTTATGTGGAGGGTAAGACAAGTTACAGTTACGGCCCAAAGGTTGAAAAGTGGGTTTTCCCCATATACTGTAACACGAATTTCGCGGTGTATTTTCAACTTGCCTCTTTAAAAGGCCCACCGTGGCCCAGGGGAATAGACTGTCGCAAGAGTTGATAAATATGGAATAGAGGACACATGCGCGGATACTCCTAGGTAGGTAGGACCCAGAGGTTGAAAAGTGGGGTTTTCTCATATACATTAACGCTAATTTTGAGGTCCATTTTCGACTTGCCTCTGTGAAAAGCCCATCCTGGCCTAGAGAATGGGCATGGAAAATTTTCATCAGGTTTGTACCACATGCCCCGAGTTGTTGGAGGGGTTACTGGCGCATTTCCACCAGTGACAGTAAGGCCCCTAACCCCTAACCCCCAGACAATAACCATAAGGGCAGTGTAATTGAAAGGACATGCCCCGGGTTAAAGGCTCATCGTGACCACAGAGAAGGGGCTACGGCAAACTTTGGCCATTATGTTATAACGAACACATGACCAGATACTCACATAGGTCGATTGACGTCGTGACACCCCGTCTCCGGATGTACAGCAAGGGTTAACTTTTCAAAATGCAGGCACTGACTCTTCTCCTTTTACAAATAATAACTACTGATGGCAATGTGGAAATGAAGTCAAACTTGGAGGACATCAATCCCATGACCTCTTGACCTTTTAAGAAATTACAATGTCCGAACCATTGACCTTGAACTTGAATAGGGGTCAAAAGTAGGGTCCACCTTAGTGACCTTGACAGACTTTCCAACCCTTGATGTAATTTATGTGTGTGACCATCTAAGCGGAGCGCCACAATCAGTTGGCGCCGAGCGTACAAGAAAATTTTCGGTTTCACAGCCGCCCCCCAGCGGCCCCTCGATTCTAAGCTACGTGTACCCAGTCATGAAATAGGGGTCTCATGTCTGAAATTTTCCAAGTAGCCTATTGATGAAAACTTAATGTATGGAAAATAGTAATGCATCTCAAATGGGTTGTGAGACCGTTTGCAAATCCCCACTGGGGGAAGCGAGGAGGGGAAGTTCAGAAGTGGGCTCACACCTTTGCACCCCCTTTTCACTTTCCTCTATTTCTGCGGTGCATTCTAGTGCCACTTTGGATTGAACTTGATGCTCAACACGATATTGAGACTACACAAACTACCAGTAGTTTAAATCCATGTGACTTGTTATTGTATGATCAGCAACAACCCGCACCCGAGACTCAGACTCGAGTTTAGTGGACTCGACTACAAATCTGCTGCTTGCTCATTTCATTACTGCAGTATAATTCCTTATTTCCCATCGAAATTGAGTGTTAGGCTATCGTATGGCTTTGATGAAATAGACTTGTAATACTGTCGCAGTCAAACATGAAACTAAATTCTGACATAATTCCGCTGGCTGTAACAAGTTGGCTGGTCTTTCGATTAATTACAGACATTGCTGACTTACACATAATGTTCCATTTTTACCAATATCACATTTTTTTATCACTTTGCTAATTTATGTCAAGTGAACATTTGTTGCAAACGTAAAGCTGAAAATAACGTCTGCTTCGATTCTCTTCTGACGAGCATGGAGAATGCCACTTTCAGCTATCTGAGGTGATGGTCAGATTTGACCGTTTAAAGGAATATATTTACCACATTTTGGTTCAACAGTTATATTTGAGTGAATATGGTGACCAACCAATGGTCAATTTGACCATAGTAGTGTTATATTGCATGCGCATTTGCAAAAAGGAAACTGATATTCCTGCTCTGAACAGTTACACGCAAAAAATTGATTCATTGACACTACCTTGAAGATCATCATGAATGGGAAGGTCTGAATAGAAAGCAATATTCTGTGAACAAGATTTCGTAATAAAAGTTACTTTCCCAGGGTGAAGGGAGAAATTTGATGCCAACGGAAATTCCGAAAGTTGCCTTGTTCTTCATTGGGTTAAAACAACCCGCGTCCAGGATGCAAAACGACAGCAGATTTCTGAATTTTCTCAGATTAACAGCTCGCTGGTGTAAACAAACCTTTAAATGGGGATTTATTCAATGTTTCTCAGAAGCCTTTATATGCAAATGCTTCACATACTTCTTAGCGATCTTTGGTCAAGTATTTAAATTGATATACATGTGGTGGAATGGAGCACAATATTTCAAACTACCAGATATAGACGAATCCGATTAGCGCTTTTTTTAGTGACTGTAGGCTGCTATTAGTGGGGTCCATCAGCCTAAAACCGTCTTTATTAATTGTTTACATAAATTTCAAACCCTCATATTTAGTGAAGTTGGAGAATTTAAGATAGAAATTAGTGTACAACCATCCATTATAGAGGTAAGCAAGGAAATCGAAAGATTTATATCTGAATGACCCCCAGTTATGGCCGACTGAAATCAGACCATCACTTGCTGTCCGGATTCGTGTATATTGATAATACGAAGGAAATATTTAGAGGTATTTTAATCCTGGCAATAATATTCATTACGTTAACAGTTTTTCCTTCTTTCCCAGGTATCCAGCTTTCCATTCGATGTCATTACAATCTAAAGGTCTTCTTTAAACACTGCTGCAGATTGTAATTAAGGATTCTCAGTGTACGTCACCATGGCTACAAAAGGAACACCTTCAGTTTCGGAATGCCCATTGTGCTTTAACAGGTACAGGAACCCCAAAATGTTGTTGTGTGGTCATACATTCTGCCTTGATCCTTGTCTTCGTGAATTGTTGCAGTCAAGTAGTCCAAGTTCCTGCCCACTCTGTAGGATTTGCATCCAATTGCCTCAGTCTGGAAAGGTAGATGATTTGCCAACGAACTTTGCATTGCAGTCAATGCTCGAGGAGCGGACTACAGACATTGATGAATCTTCTGTTGTCCACAAGAGGAAAGAAATCGGCCCAATAAAGCAGAACAAGTGTTCTACTCATGAGGAAGATTTTATGTTTTATTGTACCGTGTGTTCAGAGTTGTTGTGCCAAAAATGTCTGGAGGGAGGCCATAACAAGGAACATGATGCGTTACAAGTACAAGAAGTTGTAGATAGATACTGTGGTAGGTTGGGCCCTGTTGAAGAAGGTCTAGTAAAACTCATTAAAAAATTAGATGATGTCTGCCTGGTCTTGGAGGATGCTAAAAAGAGGTACGAAACAGAATGTGCTGAAATTAAGAAAACGGTAGCTGGAGCAGGAAAATCGGCCATCGAGGAGATTAGAAAGAGGATGACAGAACTTAATTTGGAATTAGATAAGACAGAAAAAAATGAACGAATGTATCACGATGATCTGGCAGCAAAGGCAGATGCGTTATCAGTGTCCTGCGAGAGTACTTATGGTATACGTGACAAAAGGAAACTTGGCCTAGCGCAGATGAACTTTAAAAAGATGAGTGCAATCGGTAGTGAAACCAAAAAGACACCATCAATTGTTTATACGTCTTTATCTGATTCGGAGGATGAAGCTTTGAAATACTTTATTAGTTTTACAGCGTCCAAGTTGACGGATTTACATTGCAATGTCTCGCATTGTCGTTCTTACCACACTTTCTCATTACTTTCCCCAAATTCCATTGTTTTTCTCATGACAACGAGGGATACGCAGCACGAAATTTTAAATTTTTTGTATCGTACTGGACAATCGGAAACAGAATTGAAAAGCGTAAAAATTGAGGGAGAAATTTCCAATGTATCGTCACTTCGTCTTAACAAACTTACGAAGTTTCTCCTACTTAAAAACAATCGCACACCACTCCAAGCTGTATTCAACGAAAATGATAAAAACTGTGATGTAACAAGTAGCGTAACTCTTGAAAATGCCCTGTTATATCAAATAAATGCATTAACATGGGATGAGCATGGTGAAAACTGCTATGCATTACTTAACGACTGCCAAACAATAAAGAGTTTCACTTTCCATCCAGAAAGGAGGGAAATGTTTCATGTGAGACTTAATGAGAAGGTCAACTGTTCAAACTCCAAAGGATTCCACGTCTCTCAATTTGGTATGGCGATTTGCGACGAGAAAAGAAAGATAGTTATGTACCTTACATCTCTGAGGTTAAATCGCTTAAAGCAACCTATAAGACCTAACCCCGTGGAACTATTTATTTCACCACTCTTCATAAGAGCCCCTTATCCTTTAAAAAGATGGAGTGATTCAAGTCCCGTTTGTGTTACGTTTCTTCAAAGTATTGAGAAATGGTATGTCCTCTGGAATTCATCATACAGTGAGTCAAGTTGTCTTTACCAATATTCCAATCATTTTAGAGAAGAGCACGTTTTACTTCAAGTGTCTTGCAATATAATTTCATTCTCTTTTTTAGATGAAAAGTACATTTCAACAGATGCTCTCACTCGCACTGGCAGGGATAGATACTCACCAAGTACAGTATGCGTTTCAGTGTATGAAATAAAACGCTTTAAGTCCCAGTTCCCTCCCCTCGAAAAGTACCGTACCATTTTTCCTGGCTTTTTTCTTTAGGCCCCTCCCACATTTGTCTGAAGTTCATCTTCATCCAGATACAATCTCAGTTTAATGCTTCAAGGTGAGTATAGAAAAACTCAATTTATTCTCAGTATCCCCGTTCATGCTGTGTAACATAAGCTTTGGTACTCTGTATTGTTTGAATTAGCTGTCAATCAAAGCGCTGAGCCAACTGAGAATTTCGGTACCCCCGTACCAAAACTGTAGTTTGGGGTGAGAGTTTTGGCCCTGTAAACTACGATTGGTAATGACTACCACCTTAATATTATCGATACTTCCCTCTTTTGATAACCTAGTGTAAAAAGGTTGCGCAAAGCATCGACCACTGACAGTTTTCCAAACAAGGAGCACCTACCTCAATCTTGCTTTTAACGTAACCAGGTCCCGTACTCCACTACTCTCAAAATATTTTAAAGGCCCAATTTTCTCACCCTAAACAGTACCAATTTTTTTAACGTTCTTTCTAAAACCCCTCCCACATTTTTCTTAAATTCATCCTCATCCAGACACAATCTAAAATTATTGTTTCAGGGTGAGCTGGTGAGTAAAGAAATGCTCAATGTGCATACAGGTAATCAAAACACTCTAAACACAGCTCATGCTGTGTACAATAAGCTTTGATACTCGACATTGTTTGCATTGGTTGGCAATCAATGAGCTGAGCCAATTGAAAATTTCAGTAAACTCATACAAGAATTGTAGTTTGATGTAAGAGGATTGACCATTTAAGAGTATATTGTATCAATTCTTTCCTTGGACTTTTAAATCAATTCCTCGGAATTTTATGAAGAATTTCCTCCAGAGGGCATCCTTAAACCAAGGTGGTATGCATGAAGCACCTGATTCTAAAATATCTCCTTAACATTAGGGTATCTTGTTGAGTCTCTTCAGTGCATTTTTGTCTTTATTCCCTTGTCAAATCTTTTACAGGCAGCCTTTTTTTAAAACGTCTTTTATTATTACTTACCGTGAAGTGGATGGACCCCGAGCTCGAGAGAAATATCGGAACTGTGGAAATCCTTTGAAGTTTTACCCAGAACATGATATTAGCAAGCAAATTCCTTGTTGTAGAGCGGGGATACTTTGTGACTAAGGATCTTCTGAAGTTCTCACCGAAACACTTACCCCCTCCACCCTCTAACAGTGGTCCCGCAGTCCCTGCATAAGCTTACTACAAGTTTTTGTTAGCAGTGGAGTCACCAGTAGGCGGATGCAAGGGTGGAATGTTGTGCTCCCGTGGTCTCCCTAACTGAGACTTGGGAGTTTCTAAAAATTACGTCTTCTGTAGTCAGAGTCTGGCTTCCAGATATTGTTAGACTTTACTCGTTTTTGAGGTAAAAAGGCAGCAATTTGCATTCTCTCCAAATAAAAGAATTGCCCCAAACACCTGGGAAATGCCAGTTCCGGCTGTCTGAGGGTTTGGTGTTTTTTTGTTTTAATTTTATACTGTCTGCTTCAATTCGAGGTGACGCTCAACTCAGGTTTCTTTTCTGGCGGAGTTACGGGTTTGCTTGAGGGAATCACATTTAACTGACCATAGATTGTTTTGTATATGGTTAAGTTCAGCTCCCTCTTTTTACAAAATTTCATCCGTATTCGCCCTCGTTAGTATTTTCAGAAAGCTACCTAAGCTACTTTTAGACCACTGAAAAGTAAATAGACTTACTTCTAAATGATGACTCCAGTACAAGCCCTTAATATTGGATAGGCAGTCCCCATTTTGCTTCTAAGTGACCATTTTCATCATAAAAGTCGACCACATTTTGAACATTTTTAAGTATTTTATTCTTAAGTTTATTAACTGCATAGTGTACATTGTCCCATTTCTCTTTCATTTTTCTAAATCATGAAAAATAAACACTATGTCATGATACAATTTTGAGCCCCGACCAAATATGCAAATCATTTGTAAAAGTTCTCCTACTTAAACATGGTATGAGCAAAAGTGTAGCCACAAGATAACTGCAATGTCTGAAAGGTGCGCTGTATCCTTAACATGTCTTTATTTGCATATTCACGAATCGAATCAAATAAAAATAACTGACAAAATGCCCATTTGCAATTGTAGCATACCTAGCATATCAAGCTTAATATGGCCATATGAAACTTAAATTGCATAGCTGGAAAGACATTTTATCAGGTCTTTTCAGTATGGTTTCCTACAAGGTTATTCAACTGAAATGTCTGTTGTTAACCTATTAGACAAAGTTTCTACAGCACTAGACAATAAGCTCTCCGTAATAGGAATTTTCATTGACCCTTCAAAGGCATTTGATACTATTGACCACTGTATTCTTTTGAACGAAATTTTCGCTTCTGGTTTTCGAGGAGTTGCATACAATTGGATCAAAAGTAATCTGAAAAATAAGAGTTCAGTCCGTTTATTATAATTTTTTAATGGTATCCTTGGTCCATTAATTTTTCTTTTATATATAAACAACATTCATTCTGCATCCGAAATATCGGATTTTATTCTTTTCGCTGACGACACAATTCTTTTACAGGATAAGAACTTGGGCGATGTAATTTTTTAAGCAGAGAAGGAATTTACTAAAATTTTACATCGGCTCAATGCGAACAAATTGTCCTTAAATATTTAGAAAACCAACGTTTAATTTTTGACAATAAAAGACACAAAGATCCAAATATTTATTAACGCCTTGTAGGCACCTCTATCAAGCCGTCGCCATACACAAAATTCTTAGAAATCTTAATTGACATTACACTGAACTGGAAAGAAGACATTTCTTATATTACTAAAACAATAGCATGTGTGAATGGCATTATTCATAAAACCAAGAATTTTCTTCCTAAAAGTGTACTCATTTTGATTTAAAATTCTTTAATCCTTCCTCTTCTAAATTATAGTTTGTTACTTTGGGGTAGCGCTCATAAAACCATTTTTAATAATTTTCATTCCTTACAATAGAAAATTATTAGACATATTTCATAGTGTCCCATACAGTACTCATTGTACTCCTTTGTTAACCGATTCTAATATTCTACAAATTTTCGATATTTACAGCTATCAAGTTGGGATATTTATGTACAAATTTCACAATGGGCTACTACCTGAAAGCTTTGATTCGTTTGTTGCATACAATTGCGTTTTTCACGATTATAACGCTCGGTCAATAAACTCTACACATGTAGATTACTCTAGGACAAAACTCAACCAATCTCAAATTTGCAGTCCTGAAGCTTTCCTCTGGAACTCACTTTCAAGTGTTATTAAGGACTCAAAATCCTTGCATCGTTTAAAACATCACTCAAGCGTTATATGTAAACTTCATTTATCAAATGTAGCTAGCTTTTTCAAACCTATTTTGGCCCATTGCTCGTCCTCTTCTTAAGGAATTATCATCGTAATAACATAACGTATTGCTTCGAAACCTATTTTGGCCCATTGCTCGTCCTCTTCTTAAGGAATTATCATCGTAATAACATAACGTATTGCTTCGAAACATACATTACTTGTAAATAAGTGCTTTGTTTCTGCTGAATCGAATGCATATTCGTGGCATAATTTGTTCCGCAATTCCATCAATTTCATTTATTTCCTTTCTGTATCTACTCTGTGTTCCTTAGTTGATGTTGTTATAACAGTTGTCTTATTTTCTTTTCTTAAAAGTGATTAGACTTGAAAAGCCCTCTTCCATATCATATCCTAAAGTTTCACTAAACTATATAATCTGTTTAAGCCAGCTTCAAAGTTTTTCAGAGTATAACAAAGTATTTCCACTTCTCCATATTGTTTAATTATTAGATACTTAATTATGTTATAACATAATCTGTTTTGTCGTACGTGGTTATGGTAGAAATAAACTTGAACCACTTGAAACACTTGAAATCTGGCTTGATGGGGTCATATCATACCAGGGACGTAAATCTCTGTTTGAGAGTGGGGGGGGGGGGGGCGAAAGTGCTTACTATGTGCCCATGAGTATTAAACTGTGCACGCGTGACGGGCACCGCGAGCGCGAAGCCCCAAAGGACCCCGGGGGGGGGTCCAGGGGGCAAAGCCCCCGGAAGCTCTTGTGTTCTAGCATTTCCGAAGCTTCAGAAAAACTGTTTCGAACAGAAACTTTCCAATGCAATCCTCTTAGGTTTTAGCACAGTTACTGTTACTAGCAAACGGGTTAGTTTGAGTACAAATTTTGCGAGAGGATGAGAGAGGCAGTATTTTCTCACATGTTCTGGCAAAAGTGGACGTGAGAAGTACGTGCGCATTTTGAAATTTTTGACAAAAGGAAAAATATACGAAATTTGAAACATGACTACTGCAAATGCGAAATTTTACCTTCTGTTATTTTTAGAGTACTGACGATTATCTCTTGCAGTGTTTTTTATTAAAAAGATGCAGTGATACAAATCTTATTTGATAGTTGCAAGCCTCTCATAAAAGAATATACATCACAACAGGGAGTTTAACAGAAGTAAAATTGGTTTTATCAATAGGGAAGTTAACAGCCGTGTTTCAGAGCTATTAGGCACAGAGTTATTGACCGTTTATGCTCCATATTTTTTTTTTCAGAAAAAACAACCACTCACCAAAAAAAGGTAACCGTATTTTTAGGTCTACTCAGTTTTCTGGGGGGAGGGGGGCGCAAATTACTATTTGGTCCCTCCCAATTTTTCACTTGAGGGGGCGAAGGTCCCCCTTGCCCCCTTGCCCCCCCCCCCCGGATTTGCGCCCCTGTATCATACTTCATTTACATATCTGGAATGGCATTTTATCAAGTTATATCTGCCTCAATATGTCCAGATAAAACTGGGAATGCATATCTGGAAATGCATTGGCAAAGTTAATATGGCCATATGAACCTTTATCAAGTGGCACCTCATCAAGTTATATCTGGCTTGATATGGCCATATAGAACTTTTTTTTTGCATACCTGGAAAGGCAAGTTGTATCTGGCTTGATATGATCATATTAAACTCATTTTTACATTTCTGGACTTGTATTTCCTCATTTCATGTCTGGCTTGGTGTGGACAGATGAAACTTGATGTAATGTCAATTAAGGCACCTTTATCTGGTTGTTTACCTGTCTGATATGGCCATTTAATGGCTGTATTAAGCCAGATATAGCTAGACGTCAATCTAGTGTCAATCGTTTCTTTATTTAGCAATGCTGATATCCTGTGTCCGGGTGGAATCAGCACGGATACGCTGTACCCCAAGGAGGTAAGTTGAAACTTGAATGAAAGTTGGCCTTTTAAGCGTTCAGTGTCACTAAGCGCTGGTTTATCGTTTGTGGGAAAGACAGAAGGTCAATTAGGGCCACCAGGGGTTGAACACTGAAAATTTCAATCTAGAAAAGATTTCATACTTAACAGGTATGCGTTGTTACAAGAAGAAAGATCCTATCATTTTGTGAGAGGTTACAGGTCGTTTGGGTCCTAGTTAAAACACTGAAACCTTAGGAATATATCTCCAACAGGAATAAGATTTTACACTTGATTCGTAAATTCGTTATGGGTGAAAATAAATAGTCGTATTTTACGTGGACGCCAGTGGTCGTTTGTTTTCAGCTAGGGCCAAATACTGAAAACTTTGTTAACACGCTTTTTCATGGGCAGGAAGTTTGGACTCAATTCCTTGTCACATTATACATGGAAAAATTTTCAAAAAGTTGAGAATATTTTGAAGTTGAATGCCCAGTGTCTTAACGTTAACCGCAAAAATACGTCCCCCCACCGTTAGATTCGGATATCAAGGTCAAAATATAAATGTCCACCATCCAAGAGGCGTCATTCTCTAAAGTTTACATTTAATATATAGATGTGTAAGTTCTAGAAGAAAAGGTCATCTGGAAACCATGTAAACATAGGCCTACAATGTATCTCAAAATTAGAAACTTACATTAAGTATACGGATTTGTTATGATAAGGAGGTGTATCCTGGCATGTTTGGTAGTGGTCAACGATTATCTGAGGTTATTAAGGGTCAAAATTTGAAAGCATTTTAATCAAGGTAAGAAACCCTGATGGAATCCTTATGTCCTATGAAAATCCGTCATGGCGGGAAGGTGTATCGTATTGTTTTGGTTTATTATGAAAAGTCATTTGGCTCTAATGGAGGCTCGACAGTGACAACTTTTGTAAACAAGATATTACTGCGGGTAGAAAGCTAGACCAGACTCTATAATTCACAAGTTTGAAGTCAAAAGTTGATATACTAAATTTCCAGGATTTTTTTTTTTTTTTTGAATGTAAGAAATCACCCATGGCAAATGAACACGGGCTAAACATGAAACTCCCAAAGAATTGCAAAGGTCAAATACGAACACCGTTTTCATGCCCGCAAATTGAGAGCACATTAAGCCAAAGACAAAACCTCTTGCAGAGATTCCACGTATGTTGATTAAAATGAAACTAAATGAATTTTTAGTCTTAATCTGCCAAAACTACGTTGGGTTCCATGGGCGTCACCAATGGGGGTCGGGGTGCGAACGACCCCCTTCGAGTTTTTCTTTCTTACCGAAACGTTTAAAGGATGTACCAAAAGTCGAAAAAGGATTTCTTCTGCCATTGTTAAGTATAAATTTATGTTGAATGCCTCCTAATCTCGCTGCAATGACAGATCGAGTGCCCCAAATTATTGTTTCACCCCTTACTTCTTGTAAAGTGCCGTCCGCTATCAAGTTCTTTTGGCAATAGCCAATGCAGCTACACCTTTCCATAGTATTAAAATCATATATCCTAATAGTAATTTTATGAAATACTAATCAAGCCATGTAATCTTTTCTTTAACGAAACAAACACTTTTATTGAAATTAGAACGATATATTCATCTCTTGAATTCTGTTCATTTTGGGTGGGTAAACTGCTTCATGTCAATATAGGCTCAGTACACCTTAATATTAAAACGCACTTCCGGAAGTGCACTTGCAAATTGACTTAAAACCTCAAAGAAGAAATAGTTCCAAGGATGATGATATTGTTACAGTAATTGACTGTTCTAAGGGTTAACGTTACGATACACAAAAACCTGCATGTCAAGTAAGACGCCGTCTCTAGATTTCTACTCGTATCTTACTGAATGCATACAGTGTGCTTGTCTGTGATTAATAGCTACCTTTGAGTCAACTGTGCTATATGTCAGTAATAAGTAAATTTTACTTGATTGTATAGTAGTATGAAGAGGTAGTTATCACACCAAAATCTGCCGAGCCAAGTTTAGGAAATAATGGTACCGAAATTTGAGGAATAAATCGCATTTGGCCGACTATTATGGTGAAAAAACCTTCGAGACTTCAAATTGGCAAAATAGCGGACGAGGCGAAGCCAAGTCCGTTATGTTGTCCGTTATTTATTCTTTTTTTTTTTCTTGAGTCGAGAAGGTTATGAGACAGTTATGGTGAGACAAATGTAGTTTATTTCTATTCTACCACCGAAGATATGTGAAAAAATCATCTTTATCGCTGCTTTGACGATTATTGACTGTGTGTAGTAAAAGTACAGATTAGTGTTTACCCAAATTCAGAATGCAGGTTTCTCAACAACGCATGGTAGGGATGGTAGAAATGAAAATTAACTTCTTTTTATCTAAGTATGCATACATATCAAAGTGAGTAATGGGTCAATCATTACTCTAAATCTCAATTTACTTCTTCTGTACTTCCTCTAATTTTTGCCCAGCGTTTTCAATTTTTACCTTTCCGTTACCTCCTTTTAATGGAATAAATGACACTATTTTTTGGTCTTGTGGAAGAAAGCTTCAGAGCAATAAAAACAGAGTTCATTGGTAAATTACGATGTGCACAAGTACCTGTTCTGCTCTACAGAGCCAGATGTCTTAAGTAGTTTAATATACGCTGTTCAATGCAGATTTGAATGATTTTCTTAATATCTTTGCAGTGCAGAGTTCAATTCACTTAAAATTTCTCCATGATTTGTTATTTGAGGTTCGCTATTTTTACCTCCTTAATATTGAATATTTCATTATATTACACTAGCTTCAAAGGGTTTTTGTCCTTGGAATCCCTAGACTCTTGATCCTACTGCTCCAGTTGGTTCTATTCGAGCCCATGGATCCCACGGTACTACCCCACCTTTGAAAGAAAAGCGTTCTGGTGCAATTGTCATTTTAGGTTTTAAAGCTTTTTCTCTGGTCCACATCCATTAGTTAATGAACCTTTATGAAATCATAATTTTGGCATTACCAAACAAGCAATATTGGCGATATTTCACCGCATTTTAAGGCATTTGAAATGTCTAACTCCTCGCAGCTTCCAGGGGGGTTTCGCCCACTGAACCCCCACCGGAGCTTCGCCCCTGGATCCTTACCAAGGGCGATGTTGTAATCGAGTCACTAGATTAGTGACTCGAGTCACCTGTTTTCAAACTTTTAAGTGACTCGAGTCGAGTCATTGACTCGAGTCACTGTACTATTTCAATGGGAAAATTACTCCTGAATTCTATCGAGTCACTATCATTTTGAGAGGAAGTGACTCGAGTCGTGGCTTGTTACAACACTGACCAAGGGCCTTTAAGCGGGCCCCTGGACCCTACGCCGTAGTGCTCGCGCTGCAGCGTGAGCATTGCCGCTGACGCAGCAATAATTTCCTTCTTCTTGTAAATTGCGATCCCCCTCAAAAAATGTCAGGTGAGGCCCATGGGTTTAGACACATATTTACTCAGTAATATGAGCGGACATAATTATTTATACAATCATTTGACCATGGTGCGCCCATTTTTATATCCTTAGGTCCAACTATGAGAAAATAAAGGCCCAAAACCTTGATTCGTAAAACGAGCACTTGTTGAAGACAATTCCGACGTTAAAAGGGTTTTTTGGAAGTAAAATTATGGAATTAACGAAAACTTGGTAGATGTAAGTCAAAATTTAGTCCCAACAACTTTGAATGATATGTTGATGTCATCAGATTTACAGACAGACTTCACTTTCACCAAAGTTTGGTTGTATACTTGTGGAAAATAGATAAATTGCTCAATTAGTGCACACGCTGAATAAAGTTTAGTCGAATCTAAATGGAATCTAATCAACTGGGGCAGGAACTGGAATTTTGTCAGACTTTTGCTAGATTCGACTCATTAATAAGACGGAAAGCTTCACTTTTGAAACATTTCTGGTCAATTTTGAAACGAATCTTCTCAAATATTTGACAAGGTTCCTGTTTGTGCCCCATTTGATTAGATGTTTTAGGGTGTAACTACATTCAGCATAAACACTGCTCACTGTGTTCTTGTTTCCACTGTATTTGTAGCCAGAAAAAATCTTAAAAGGTATTACTGTTTAAGATAAAACGTCCGAAGTTGCAAGTGTGTACTTTAATGCTGTATTTGTGTATATTGAAAAATCATTTCACCAAGAACTGTTTCCAGTACCAATCATTTGCCCATTTAAACGTATGAAAGTGGCCATTAATGGTTTACATTTGATAAAAGTTAATATCAGAATAAACTGAAAGGGGCTGTAGCCCTTTAATGCGCTACAAGTAATGTGATTCGCTTCTTGCCATCTCTTATTTTAGAATTTAAGTTGTTATTTGAATCCCAAAGTTGTTTGACCTTTTTTGTACCAGAACGGTACCCAAAACTGATGCTCATTGAAGCAGCTAATTACAGTAATGAGCTGCATCGGGTACTACAATTGGCAATCACAGTTTTCCCTAAAACTGCGATAGCCAGAATATTGAGTGCTTTCCCATTTTGTTATGAACCTATGCACATTTCAGTGACCATTAGAACACAACTAGAGGCGAGCGCAGCGCTCCGAAAACTTTATCTTTGAAGCAATTTTTCAAAATTATAAAAAATACACAGCGTGTGATTGTTACCTGTCGAGTAATCATGTACACCTGAACTGAAATTTTTACATTACATTATTAGTTCAACCCATTTAAGTGGGGAGAGCTTTTATCTTACTTGGGGGTGCCCATGTCTCCGTTGAAAAGGTTTCATCTTTTGCAATTTGTTGTGCATATACCTGGAGGAAATGATGGTTTCAAATACGCCTAGATCGACTTCTATTCACTTTGACATGTCACTATATAGCGTTACTTTACCTAAGCTAGCAGACGTCATACTTTTGAAGAGTTTCTTGCGTTGCTCCTTAGTAAGTGCTCAAATTTCTCAAATATTTCACTACAACTACTGATTTCACTTAAACTGCATGTTAATCTTTCCTGCTATTGCAAATAAAACAGCTTTGTTCATATATGATCACTTTCTTCACAGTAATGTTCCAATGGTGGCATTGTGTACATTTCAAGGTGCAATTTTATTTATTAATGCAGGATGTAGGAGTTTAATACCCAGATAACAAATCCATGTGGTCTTATAAGGGACTCATTTATTTTTGCACCCAATGGCCGCGTATGGATAGTCCACATGCAGTGAAGAATCTTACAGGGACCATAATTGCCTCACACATCAGTCGTTTACATGATCAGTCCCAGAACTGTATCCCATATGGGTCATATGGGTAATTTGTGCTAACCCATATGGGCCCTTTATCAAACCCGTGTGCAAAATAATATGAGTCAAAATGGGCCAAGAAATGTAACCCTTAAGGATCTGATATGGGGATCTTACTTGGGGAGGCTAAATCAACAGTCTTGTGTTAGATCGGTTAAAAGGGATGTAGACCCCTCTGTAAAAGATATCTGCACCTAACTATGGAGGAGTTAAGATGAAACATGGTGGTATCAGAAGAGTCGTCTCGGCTGGGGAGACATCCATGTCGTCGACGTCGTCGTACTTGTCGTCTTCGTAATCGTCATCGTAATCGTTGTTGTCGTCGTTATCTTGTCAATACTCATAGTTATTCGAACAGCAATAAGACCGATTTGTTAAAACATTTATACCATACATGCCCAATGGACAGATGGAGGCGTACTTGTTAAGGATGGAAAGGAAGAATTATCCGAAGGCAGTACCTTACCCTTACCTGCTTACCGCATATTTTGTGAAAGATAAAGTATAGGAATGGTAGTGTAAGAGTGGTTTCCAGTGTACGATTGCCTTATTTTCAGTAAATCAATCAGCCATCCGAAAGGCAGAAAGGGTCTTAACCTAACAAAGTCACATTAAAGTTTGTCGTCGAGACTTTCGTTTCATCTTCTAAGTGAAATGCAATAAACGACACTGCAGATCACAAACGGTATCTAATTTAGTGAAAGTAGGCATTTTGAAGTTATTACTTGATTTCAGAAGAAAATAGACTACACAGTGACATTAAAATGATTGTGTTTCAAAGAGTCGTTGCTTCTTCGTTGGTTTATAGCAGTATTCAATCAGCTTACCAGCTACAAAATTGATTCAATTCTATAGATTACGCATGTTACCTACTCAATTAAATGGTTTACTCCAAATCACTTTCATGAATGTGTTTTTTTAATCCTGCAAATGTTTGCCTCACAACTTTTTGTTGATTATAGTACCATATTAGCATTATTAACAATGAATGAGTTTGATATATAGTAAGTGGGACACATTTACTCTGTAAACACACAGGTGGACGCCACGCGCGGTGGGCTTCCTCTTTACAGTGAAGAAGTAAAAGCGAGTCATTTGTCCTGCATCTTTGGATTGTGTCTAAGTCCATAGAGCCAAAGATGTGGGTACATTACTGGGACTCAGAATAAAACAAGTGGACACATCTTAAACAGTGTTACCCATTTTATTAAAACCCAACTACGAAACATTAAAAAAGAAGTAAAAGTATGTCACAGTTACTCTTAATGATGCATCCCTCTTTTTGTTTCTGCCACACACAAAGGGATTAAACATATATAGAGAAACAGTGCTATCAGACTAACTTCAACAAGTGGGGTCCACACAAGTAATGTAGCAAAGTTAAACAAACCCGAGGACAAAATAGCAAATTAACCACCAAGAAAGTTCATCCAAAATTCCGCAAACATAACAACATGATTTGCCTACTGTACAGGGTAATTGACAACTGTCTAACTTTAGCACTGATCTCTGTGGGTACCCCAGGGGGTGACTGTGCCACTGATCCAAGGTCTCCACAGGACCCTAGCTCCAATTAATCAAGCAGCAGAGTACTTCTTTCCCGCACTGCAATAAAACACATATTAAACATCACAAAATAACTGAACGAACATTTTTAAATCCAAACATTGAGACGCATGAGCACTGTGATGGGGCTCAGATCAGGGATCCACGGAGTGACTTCAACCTGAGAGCAAACCTCGACCAACACAATGAACAATAATTATGTAACACAATATTCTCTTTTGCTTACAGTACATGGGGAATTACATTACTTACAACAGGCCTAACCTTATACTGTACACTCAAAACCGTTACACATGGTTAAGCACACATTATCGCTATGGATGGACTCGAAGGAATACAACAATCTCACGTCACATTAGTTCTTAACACTTACGATTCAACTTACTCTTACTTAGGCCTTTACTTACTCTTTCTTAGGCCTATAGCCTAACGGATCCTTCGCGAACAGGAAAACCACATTTTAGTTAAATGCCCCGGGTTGACACAACAATGCCGTGGCTTCTACGTATGCACAGCTCTGCATACAACCAACGACTAACGTGTTACGAGAGGGTTATCGGGAGGTCCAAACAAAGAGAAGCAATTGTGATTCACTGTCTAGAAAACCGGACATAGCTAAGTGCTCGTTGAGTCACGCAACTTGTTGCAAGTTGCTCTTACCTAACTTAACACAAATAGAGGGCAGCAAATGAAAACTGAATTACCTCAAACCCAGGCTGTTACAACTCTTTCTTCATTAATCTCTGAATAAATTTTCTACAAAATAAAATAGACATGTTAAATATTTCAATTTAACAATAACATTCAAATGTGTAGATAATAGTGTTATACATTGTTGGCAATATCATTTTGGCACATGCCACCAGAAATACTCTCAAATGCTAAGGAGGGAAATGACCGATCTTAAATTTAGCCTGGATGATTCACCCTAAAAAAAAGTTGCAATGTTTTTTTTTTAGTTTGACATTTTTCATTCCAACTGTAAATTAGTCTGTAAATTTCACGCCAAATGAGTGATTTTCATTCTAAAGATTTTAGAGAGTAAACGCTCGTAAACCTATACAGCAATAATCTACTATGTTGCCATCCATTAAGGCACACAATTCTTACAGTATTTCTGAAAAAGAAGAATATCCCAGAATATATGTGAAAGTATTTACCATGCTCAAGTGTGGAAAGGCAAAGATCTTAATGAAAAGTGGAGGAGAGTGAGATCTATTTCCATTTCGGATGTGTGCCAAGGGGAATGCCAACAAAAATTAAGTAGTCTAATGCGAGGGTTGATGGTTTTGTTTTGAGGAATATTTCAAAAGGAATGGATATTAATAAAAGAGAGATATACCAGCAGTTTTAATGGTGAGCTTCGTCCTTCAAGCAGATGTCCCTATTCATCAAGTGAAGGAAAGTCTTTTACGTATTTTGCATTAATTCACTGAAAAAATGGACCGTATGCCCATCTTGTACCTTGGATCTAAAATTATGACAAAACAATCATCAATGTTCCAGAGAATCTGTAGGGGGAGAGGGATTCCGTATGCTTCATTTCAAATTGGGCCATAAAACCCACATGGGGCCTTCGACCAGAATTCCTGAATAACGCAGACAACCCACAACCAAAAGAACATTATATGTCATTTTCACACAAATTCAAAAAAGCAAGTGGGAGGAAAAGCATGTGGAATAAATTGTGGACCGATTATAAAAATAGATTGATGTCTGCATGATCACAACAGCTCACACCAGCATGCTTAGTGAAATTCACTAGAGAAGGAGTGGAAATTCCTTAACGAGTGCATGCAGCTAACAGGTATTTGTTTTTAAATGGTACCAGTAGACACTCCATCAAGAGTGAAACTTAACTCTTTTGGAGTGAATTTCATTCTTCTTGAAGTGAATTTCCACTATTTTGGATTTGGATAACTTTCACTCTTGTAACGAGTGAAATTTCACTCTTTGTGTTCTCAAAGTGATATAAATGTCCTGATTTAACGACGTTATTTTAGCTTAGTAATCACGATTTCAATACATTAAGCAGCAAGGTAGGACTGATCCAGGTCAGACGCATAGCAAAGGGAAGGGTACTCGTGGTTAAATCCCCTCCCGTCTTTTCGGCAACGTTTGAAAAATTGCTTGCAAAAAATGCAACTAAAAGGCCTATCACTGCAAACTGTACGAAAGTTAAGGTTCAAATTTCCCACCTTATCCCATACGAAGGCTAAAAGACCGACAATCATTTTTTCCAAAGGGTCCTTCTTCCCTTGAACCCCTTCAACAAGTTACACTCGATAAAAATACCCCTCCTAACAAAATCTTGACTACACGCTTGATCTATTTATTGGCAGGCACATAATGAATAATGAATGACTTTGCAATGCAATCTGCTCAATCGATGTTTCACCACAGAGGAACATAATTTACTGGCTTGAAAATATCATTGAACTATTGCAACAAGAAAAAAAATACAATTAATGGTATCGTTTATTATTTTTTAACATGCAAACGCTTACCGTAAATGAAGAGTATGATTTTCAATAAAAAACGAAGTATGATAAAGGCATTCGCATTACTTTTCTCAAGGATAGGGCATGCAGTATTTTGCGTATTATCGTCAAACGACTATCTACATTACACCAGGCGGAGAAATGGGGGGGGGGGGGGTATCGTCACCTGAAAGTGAAATTTATGAGACCAAGTGCATTTGGTCAATTTTGGGTCGCTGCGCCATTTTGACGTTTAAAGTTCAAAGGTCGCCCTCTATCTGTCGAAAATCTTGTTTTCTCCATATATTTACGGTCCAGTCATTAACTGATGTGGGATTTGGTTCTTATATTTTGTTAAAGGGTGTCAACTGATAAATACGGAATTTTAGTATTCATATTAATATGCTAATTAGATAAGGTTAAAGGTCAAGTTATAATGTTAGCAGAGAAATAGGCTGAGGATTTGAGTCATGGGAAATTACATCAAAATAGACCTGCCTAACACCCTACAAGCACAACAGAAACTCATTTTAGAGCAAGCGTCAGGGTTGGCGCTTTATGACGACCCCCTGCCTGCCCACCTGGGAACAATGGACCCCTTTTGAAGCAGTCGCGTAGCTACTGGGTGGGCAGGGGGGCAAGTTGGGGAAATTTGATGAATTTCCTTACTCTAACAAAAATTTCTCAAAATTTTTGTTAGAATAAAAAATTCTGAGACATTTCTCATTCAAAATTCGTATTTTCATGCAACAAATTAACCTAGATTTGAGATTTCGTCAGTGTCGCATGAACCAGCCCTACTCGCGTTCCACAGAAATGTCCTCGCCGCGTAGCAAATTGAATGTGTTCTTGTATACACGCGGTTTTTATGATCACTGCATTTCAGTGTACATGAAGCTGTTATTGAGGAATTTAACAACAGCTGATACAGTACAACTAACACTGAAAGGCTGTTACCCGAACTTATCCCCTTGCACACAGTCTCTGCGTTGTACACTTTGGGAATTCAGTAAAAGGATGTGAAAACTGACAAGTCACTAACGTAGACGCCCCCCCCCCCCCCGAGTGTATTATATTGTCATGCAAGCTAGCAGTAGCTATACCGATTTTACTCTGTGTACATAACGATGGATGGGGCTGATACAATCCATGGCCAACGATTAATTTAAAGTTAGTCTAGAATTAGAATGAACGGGATCCATTGGCATACTTAGATTTTGTTACTTAGCCTAATCGTTGGAGGCTTACGGGCTAGTTCGGGAAAAAAGCTTTCTGCTCACTTGGGGTGCAACAATGAATGGGTCCACGAGTACCTTGTGGCCTTCTTCACTTAACAGACTGCTGTTCTGACAGGATATCCTGTGTTGTCGAGCCACTATAAGGCCTCCTTTTGGTGGAGTACGAAGGGGGGACCATTGGGCCATGCCCCCTCACAGATGCCATTTATCTTTGTTCTTAAAAATAAGTAGTTAAACTTTAGTAACACAGATTTTCCTTCAAAAGGTAGCATATGTGGCACCAGGTTGCATATAAGGACACCCAATTTTTCAAAAATTTTCAAAGGAGAAGGATTGTCTCTGCAAGTACGTCCCTCAAGGATGCCAGTATTTTAATTCCAACAAATGGGCAAATTCTGTTAAATTCCAATTTTTACTTTAAAGAGTCCATGAAATCACTCAATGACAACGATTTGGAGTCATTCTCTGACTATCTATCACCAAAAAAGCATTTATTTTAAAACATTCTGCCCCACAAAAGAGAAATGCTCAAGTATATTGATCCCCTTTCAGCACAAAAGCTGAAAAATGAAAAAGATGTAAAAGTGCATTGAACCAAAAATGGCATTATCACAGGAACCCAACTTCACAGTGTGTGTATTATAATGCTATGTCTAAGTAACATTTTGCTCACAGATTGCGCAGCATGAGACCAGTACTGGTCAAATAATTTCTGAATTATATCTGAAGAATGTCCCAGTATAAAGCCAAAAAATGTATCAATCAAAATCTGAAATTCTCACTCCCAATTCCTCAAAAGAGGAATTTTATCATTATTCACTAAAGCTGCCCCATTCATCGTGTTAGGCCTATCAGTTTGAATTTTTGGATCCAGCAATCTAGTCGATCAATTACTAGACAGCAACTCTTCCAACCAGAAAAAGAAAATATTTCAACTCACATTCATTCAGATTGTTGAATAAAAGACAGATATCTCACCCGGATTCCTTTGAAAGACATACCTTCCAAGTAAAATTTGTCACAAACATTAATGTAGAAATCAACCAATGGATCTTGTACTAGCATAGACTTGAAAATGCATGAAGTTGAAGTAGTAACTTCATGCCAACTTTTGATAAAAATATGGAATACTTCCTTAAATAAATATCAGCTAGTCTCCTTTCCCACTATATTTACTGTTCCTTTTCTCTGAACCAAGTCAAATTGCAGCATTAGCACATGCATCCAAAACAACACAGAACCTGTTGGTAGTATTTAAGCCACTGTGCAGAATGGTATACAATATTGTATCTGGGCCTGTGTAATGAGAAATCACTGCACTGCTTTCCCCAATAAAAATGATAGTTACATAACACTGGAAGACAAATGGATGCAGTTACATCCCCCAGGAGCCTGAGGTATTTTTCTGTGTGTAGAACCTCTTCCCACGGAACTTCCAAACACTTGTACCATGTATTATATACCAAACGATTTTCCCTGCTAGTTGGCTCAAGGAATATTGAGAAGTCACAAAACTCCATCTGTTGAACAGGGTATTCCTAGGTGTTAAAACCCCCTTCTTTACTGGTTTTGAGAAGCAAACATAGGTTTAGGTTTTGTAATGATAATTTGTTGATTATATCAATCATTTTTAGGCCATCTGTACATGCAAGATTGTGTAACATCAACAGAGCAGAGTATACTGCAAGTGCACTATAGTACACACACTGTGAAGATCGGTTCCTGTGGTTATGTCATTCTTGGTTCAATGCACTTTTGCATTTTCAGCTGTTGTGCTGGAAGGGATACCATTTCACTTGAGCATTTCTCTTTTGTGGGGTGCGAATTTTTAAAATAAATGCTATTTTTGTTGATAGATAGTGTCAGAGATGACCCCAAATCATTGTTACTAAGTCCTTTCATGGGCTCTTTAAAAGGGTAGACTCTGTTTCCCACTGGTGGCATCGATAAAAATAAAGACTACATCTTTAGATTCTCTTTACAAGCATGAATCAGTGGCGTAGCCAGGATGGGATTTTTTTTTTTGGGGGGGGGGCCTAGGTAACAAGTGGGGGGGGGGGCTGGCACCTCCGAAGGTCAGGCACGGCAAGACTATCTAGGCGGAACGCCACCATCGGTTGGCGCGGAGCGTACAAGAAAATTTGGGGCTTTAAAACCCCTCCAGATGGCCGGAAACGGCACTTCCCATGTGTTTTAAGCTGGATGTACCCAGCCTTGAAATACGAATCTCATGTCTGCGACTTCTCAAATAATGAGAATAAAAAATCAATCTATGAAAAATGGTAATACATACACTTTTTAGGGACCCCAAAACTGGGCACATCTGATCTGTGGCCTGGGGGATTAGACTAAAGGGAACCGGTATCTCCCTTTCCCTTGGGAAAAATTGTAAACTTCAGAAGGACGTAGATCGCAAATGCGGCAATATTTGAACCTAATTGGAGCGCCACCAACAGTTGAGGCGGAGCGTAGAAGAAAATTTCGGGCTCTTAAACCCCTGCAGATGGCCGGAAACGGCACCTTCCACGTGATTTAAACTGGATGTACCCAGCCGCAAATGCGGCAATATTTGAATGGATTTCAGCTTACCTAAGGCAGTACCTTACCCTTTAACAGGAAAACCAAAAGTAGCTGTGTCCCCCTCTGAGAAGCTTTCTTTGCGTTAGATTTCCTAGATGCAAAATGGTGCTATGTTTGGCAAAACTTTAAACTGATTATAGGCCTAAGTTTATGGATTTTCCCTTTTTGGGGAGCATGAAAAATATCAAAATGTTTTTAGTTTTTGTAGAGATTTTACAAGAGACATACATACTACCAAAGAAACAATGTGCAAAATGGTGCAGTATTTGTCATCGGTACATTACGTAGTCAACATTAAAATACTACGAATAAATCTCTCAAAATAATTGAACCGCAAAGCAGAATTATGGATCGTGGAGGAAACACATGAAATCAGGACCTTGTGGACATTTTACAATCCCCCGGACGCCAGTGCCAACTAGTAAAAAGGAGGACTTGTCGAAAAAAAGTCGTCCTACAGTGGCACCTGTCATGGGCAGGAGTGAGGCACGACATAGGCCTAGGCCTACTTGTTAAGGATGGAAGGGAAGGATTATCCGAAGGCAGTACCTTACCCTTATCTGCTTACCGCATATTTTGTGTATGATAAAGTATAGGAATGGTGGTGTAAGAGTGGTCTCCAGTGTACGATTGCCTTATTTTCAGTAAATCAATCAGCCATCCGAAAGGCAGAAAGGGTCTTAACCTAACAAAGTCACATTAAAGTTTGTCGTCGAAACTTTCGTTTGATCTTCTAAGTGAAATGCAATAAACGACAGTGCAGATCACAAACGGTATCTAATTTAGTGAAAGTAGGCATTTTGAAATTATTACTTGATTTCATACGCGCGCACAGAATGTGTTTTACACACGTTCATCCATTTTTTTTTTTTTAAATTTTTTCACATTTTATTTATTTACTGTTTTGAAGGAAATACTTCAAATTTTATTTCCGTTCAAACATTTTATTTTTTCAATTACTTTATCAGGATGCAAAAATCTGGGGGGGCCTGAAGAAAATCTGGGGGGGGGGGGCTAGGTTCCCATACCGCCCCCCCCCCCCGTGGCTACGCCACTGGCATGAATACGCTATTTTGAACCATCTGAGGGGTCTGATCTTTCGAAATTATTTTTACGCTCCGCGCCAACCAATGGTGGCGTTTCGCTCAGTCTTTTGGGCAAAATTACACTTTGGGGTCAGATTACCCCTTAACTCTCTGATCACTTTGCAGTTTGCGAACATATTTTGAAGGCAGGATTTTATTTGCAAACGGCAAAAGAAGGTAGTGACTGGGTAGATTCTTCGTATAAGTGTGGAAAATGCTATTTCCGGCCATCTGAGGGGTATGATTTTTTCGAAATTTTCTCTACGCTCCGAGCCAACCAATGGTGGCGCTCCGCTTAGATAATCTTCATGACAAAGTAACGTTTTGTGGCCAAAAAGTACCACAAATCCTATACCGATCAATGCTCTTTTATTTTGACTCCTAAAAGTGTGCAAATTTAGTGACAAGTTTTACTTCGTAAGGTAACATAAATGGCATAAGAATGCATGTAAAGACACAGACACAAGTTTCAGTTTCATCCTCATGAACCACCACGATTCAACTTTTTACACTGTTCCTGTCAAAGCCGAAAATCTTGCACCAATCTTGCCAAATGCTTTCGTCAAATATTTCCGGACGCCCCTCCCCTTAGATCATACTGCATGCCCCCCCCCCCCTTCAGAGAAATCCTGGGTACGTCACTACGTTAGTTCACACAAATAAACCAGATATTGTTGGCCAAAATAATATAATAAGAGCTGTTAATTCCAATTGCTCTATGTTATCCTTTAAGATTAAAAATGCAGGTAATATTACATAGAGACATGGTAATGTTGTTTTACTTGTAAATTTGCATTTTTTATATGAAATACATACACATTGACTGGGAAAAATTGGGGGGAAATTTCATACCTTTCCCCCCCCCCCCCCGCCCTTGAAAAAAATACTAGCTATGCCACTGTTTTGAAGACTTAAATTGTTTAAGTGTAATGCCCACAGGTAGAGCTGTGTTGGTCATCGCACGATCGTGGTTTGTAAGTTGACTTCTTTCTCCATTGTATTTTTCGGTAACAAATATAGTACCAGTGTTGTCCAATCAATGATTGACAAAAATTGCATGAAATCATTCGGAGAGATTATTTAAAGTAATTTTATTTGCTGAGTCTTAATCGGCAAGTTTCGCAGAATCGTTTCCCGCTCTATGGCATAGGGAGGAATATGTGGATTCACATGGATGTGTACAAAGGCGTGATCGATGGAATTGCTCAACTGCCTGTGGGCTCAGCATAGGCTCAGGAGCGAATTTTTAAGTGCGCGACTATTCATTTAAGTGGGTCATTTGCAGGGGTGGTGTTACCTCACTGGAGCCGGAAGTTCTGATTTACTTGGGAAATCTCGATCCCTTGAGGGACAATCATTACTACTTCGGATAACATTGTAGCGAGAAATATATGACAAAATAAATATAAAAATTCGCAAGATATATGCTTTCAAATTATAACATGCGCAATTTATGTCATAGCCTTCAATTTGCTATCCGCCTCTCACTAAAGTCCCTCATGGAAAAAACCCCACTGCCATCTGTTACCCCTTTTTAGTCAAATTAAAGCGACCCAAATGACATTTTGAAGCAGACTAAAATGCTCTTGGCAGAAAAGTGTGCATAGGTGTATGGAGGGGAGAGGGCTATAGACAAGTCTCGAACATCTTCCCACCAACGTTGTCTGCTCAATTCGCAGATTTGGAGAACTTGAACGAAAGGGAGGGAAGTGGAGTAGAGATCACCCATGAATTTTGATAAAATTCTACCCCAATAGCCTACTATAAATAATACGGCAATAAAATTGGTTTTAAAGATGCAATTGTGATAGAATATCTCATTGATTTATTACAAAAGTCAGTCCTAGTTGTATTTCATATGAGGGCATAGGAGTTTGAAACGAGTTCCAGAAAGAAACAAATGAAAATTTAGGGAATAAATTCCAAATTTTTGGTACGAAAAGCAAGTTGTGGTCAGAAGTCCATCAGAGTAAACTTGAAGCCACAGTTGAAGAAGTAGCCTATGAAACATTTTTACATCAATCTTTAAATGCTTGAAATCATAGGCGGGATTACGGGGGGGGGGGGGGTGAGCACGAGGGGGACTTGCCCCCCCCCCACTTTTTCCAAAACTAATTTTTTTTACGTCTTAGTCTGGTTGCTTTTGCTACAAAAATACAAACTGGAACTGACAGAGCTACGCGAGTGATACTTAATTAGGTTGTATAATGTTTAAACAGGTCATATACTGCATTGAAAACTAAATAAAAACAATATCCTTTCAATAAATGTCTCAACGCTCCTTCTTTTTGACACGCTTCGCGTGCACCCGTTTTAAATATTTCAGGATTCGGGGTTACTTCTTGTAGAACACCTCTTCTATTGTCACTGAAGCTTATCACCAGTGCCCGGGCGGTACACAGCTGAAGCTCTACCGTAACTAGTGAAAGGGGAAGGCAGGGAGGCGGTCATCTTCCGGTCCCCTTCTCTGACCAAGTGCCCCCAAGCTTTCTGAAAGGACGATGATCTTATTTGACCCTAATCTGGAGCTCCACCCTTTTTCGGCTGAAGTGAAAAGGGGCCCACCCTCTCTCTAATTTCCATTAATTTCTCTTTTGAGATGTCTCAAAACTAGTCCTTTTTTTGGCGTGTTCTGCGCGTCCCATCACAGATAAGGACTCTATAAAGATCTCACGAAAATGACTCTATAGGAAACCAACGGTACCTTTTTGCTTAGTACAAATATCCTCAGGGCTCACCTTCATTCAGCTGTAGTGAAAAGGGACCATTCTTTGTCTAATTTTATTTGAAATTCACTATTGAGATTAAGTTAAGATTCATTTTGTTCGGTGCGCTCCGCGCACACCTTTACAGGTAACGGCTCTGTGAAAGTCACCTGAAAATACTATATAGGAAACCAGAGTATGTTTGTGCTTCAGTAAGAATGTCTTTAGGGGGGCACCATTATTCAGCTAAGGTTAAAAGTGGCCCATCCTTTCTCTAATTTTCATTCAGTTTCATTATTGAGATGTCTTAAACGTTAAATTTTTCGTCTCGCTCCGCGCTTCCCATCATAGACAAGGGCTGAATTCACATCATATGAAGAGCCCCCTAGCTTTCTGAAAAGAAGGTCTGGGGCACCAAGGAGGGAGCCCCTGAAGAACCTCAATTTTAAGTAATCCATTCTCCCTCCCCGTACCCTCTGCATTATCGATTCCGGCCGACTTTAATCATACGGAGTAAGGATAAAATTAAAGAAAGTCAAATTGTGATATTTGTGTTCTGTTAAGTGCCCATCTTATGTAATTTAAAGTTGAAGATAAAATGCATCCTTTTAATGCCTACAATTTCGTAAATAGCCAGGAGCTTCCGGGGGCTTCGCCCCCTGAACCCCACCGGGGCTTTGCCCCTGGAACCCACCAGGGGCCCTGAGGCGGGCCCCTGGACCCCACGCCGTTAGGGGGAGCGCTTCGCGCTCCCGCGGCGCCTGCGGCGCATTTTGGTAGTCTATCCGAATTTGCCCCCCCCCCCTTTCAGAGACCAAATCCCGCCCCTGCTTGAAATATTGATTTCCTACCCAAACATGAGATGATGGAGTAAAAGTTCACTTCAGCTGTCTTTCAGTGACCAAACCACATACTTGGCTTCCATGGAACAATGGCAGAAAGTACCACAAGGGCCAAACAAACTGCAACGTGCTTGATACCTTATGATTCCTTAGCAGCTAAACGTGACAATTTGTAAACATACATTATATATATTTCCCGGAACAAGGCTATCCGAAGTAGTAATCACTGTCCCACAAGGGATCGAGATTTCCCAAGTAAATCCGAACATCCGGCCCCAGGTAACACCACCCCTGAAAATGCGCCACTTAGATGAATAGCCGCGTACTTGAAAATTCTCTTCTTAGCCTATTCTGAGCCCACGTACCGGGCAGTTGAGCAATTCCTCGACCTCGCCTTCGTACACATCCACTGTGAATGACACTTATATGCATATATTCCTCCCAATGCCAAAGAGCGGGAACCGATTTTGAGAACCGTGCCGACTAAGGCTCAGTAAATGAAATCACTTTACTGTTCTCTCCGAAAGATGTCAAAGAATATATGTCAAGCCTTGATTGGACAACCATATCGAAAGTTTTTTACAAAAACGATCATTTGCTCATTTCACACCAAAATTTCTATTCTGCTTCGAAATGATATGTCCAGGTGAAAGCAACCCATGAAACACCAAATTTCATTCGAAATACATGATTCTGACGATTTCAAAATTTTGTTACGTCATAATCTGGGGGAATTTCCCCCAAACAAAGCGTCATTTCATGTCACACAAACGAGGTTTACGACAAAATTATAGACCCGAATAACACCAACTCTTTTCCTCCTGGTACCTATGACATGCAGAAACGCGTTTAGCCATTTCGATATATTTATGGCTAGAAGTATTAATCCTTTAAATTATGTAAATTTGGGGTGAAAAGCAAATTTTTGCTTAAAGACATCAATTTCCATAAATTAATGTTTAACAACAAAATTAAAAAGTGTGCCACATCAAACTATTACACTGTGTGTAATAGTATGAACATCACAAATCCAAATTTGCCAGACCTTATATCACAACTCCGAGCACCGAACAATAACCAAGCGCCCATACACTGTAACACATTTGTGAGGTTAATAATCGAAACTTTTCGATATGACTAGTACTACATCTGTCCCCCATAACTACAATTGTATCAATTGTATATTATTATTAACTGGAGAAAGAAGTCAACACTCTTAAAAAGTTGGTTAAAAAAATTCACCAACACTGGTCACGTAAGTCAAATACCTGAAATTGGTTGAATTTTACCCAATAATTGTTGATTAATGGGTTATCCAAGAGGTTTTTTACCACTTTATTCGGTAAACAGCCTGTGGGGTAACCAAATAAACAACACTTATTGGGGAAAATTTAACCAATTTCAGGTATTTGACATACGTGACCAGTGTTGGTGAATTTTTTTAACCAACTTTTTAAGAGTGAACTTACAAACCACGATCGTGCGATGACCAACACAGCTCTAGTTGTCGGCATTACACTTATACAACTTAAGTCTTCAAAAGGGGTCCATTGTTCCCAGATGAGGAAGGAGGGGGTTGTCAGATACCTCCACCCCTGCCGCTTGCTCTAAAATGAATATCTATGGTGTTTGTGGTGTGTCAGGCAGGTCTATTTTGATGTAATTTCCCATGACTCAAACCCTCGGCCTATTTCTCTGCTTACATATAACTTGACCTTTAACCCTGTCTAATTAGCATATTTATATGAGTAATAACATTTCCCCGTATTTATCAGTTGACGCCCTTTTACAGTATATAAGAACCAACTCTCACATCAGTTAATAACTGGACCTAAAATATATTATATGGAGAAAACAAGATTTTTGACAGATAGAGGGCGTCCTTTGAAATTTGAACGTCAAATGGCGCAGAAAAGCCCGGATATGGCCCGTATACCCTCAATTTTCGGAATCAGCGAATCAAAATTGACCAAATCCACTTGGTCTCATAAAATTCGCTTTCAGGTGACAATACCCCTTCCCACACCCCACCCCCCACCCCACCTCCGCCTGGTCTAATCTAGTCGGAGCGCCACCTCCAGTTGGCGCGGAGCGTAGGTACAAATTTTAAAAATCAAGACCACTCAGGCAGCCGGAACTTGCATTTCCCAGGGTTTTAAGTATACTATGAGCAGTTCTACATTTGAACTTTCGTTTGGGCAACATTAGGTGTCAAAAGTTGGGTAGAGTAAGTCATTTCAGTGATATTACACAAAAAATCGGTCAAAGAACATTCTATCAGAAAAGATTTTTACTCTGCAACTCTTGGTCCTATTTGATCCAAATAAACGCCAAAGAGTTCGTCTAAGGCATCCTTATAAAAATCTAGAAAACCAGAATTTTAGAGCAAGGGTATGAGTTGCTGTAAATTTTTGAAGTTGCAGGCCTTCGTGTTTTCAAACATTGTCAGTTTTGCGCCCCAAACGCCCCCTTTCAGCCCCCAAACCCCACATTACCTATCAATTACAACGCCCATATAACTCCAAATCCGATTCCACTTATGGCACCAAAAAAGCTACCTTCTCAAAACAAGGTGAGTGATAGCAGCTCACAGGCAGGGAGAGCAGTTGAACCCAAGGTCAATTGACGCTTATCCCCCATGGGAATACATGTGCACTCAAGCATGCTTCTAGAGTAAACAAAGATTTCAAATGTAAACAAAGATAGAAAATGCCGTAGCTCAGCCATTTTACAGCCGATTCCCAAAAACTTTGTGTAAAATAAAAGAGAAAAATGTCCTGAACAACGTCCTGCACAAAAATAGCAAAAAATAAACACTGGTGGTATTTTGGGGGAAAAAATGAAGAAAGAATTTTCACCTAATTTGCATATTTGCATACATAATGAGCTCAAAAAATTCGAAAAATTTATATACATCCAAATTTCCTTTCTGAGCTGTTTATTTTTGATGCAGGGTTTTTACAGAGATTATTCTTGGAAGTGTAGCAATAAAATATTGAAAATATTCACCCTCATTAAGATATTTACTGTCAGCGGGGAAGGGTTAAGCATGGGGTTGGACAAACGTGGGACACCACTGCTCTGAGGACTGGGGAATGATGAGTCTTCCCCTTTGGCGAAAATTAATAATTATATGACTCTCTAGGCTCTGTATACATCTGTTTACCCTCTGTTCTGAATTTGAATTCTGGCAGTTTTAAATGATGCCCTAAACTATAAAGTGACACTGCGGAATAATTCATTTTTACTGGCGGAAAAAAAGTTTGACCAATTGTAATTCTGTTTGTGATTTTATCATGAAATATACCTTGACTCAATGTGCATGACATCGATTTGATTTTGAAAGTGAGGGGACATGTGTCTTGGACGTTTTTTCCTATCATGGTTATATTAGAGGAGGGAACCAAATACAAAATGGTGCCTAAAGTTTCAATACTTGGGGTACTACGAAAATTGGAGGTAGGGTATTCCTCACTCCAAAATCAAAAGAGTGAACTTGATCACTTTCTTATAGAGTGAAAAGTGTGACTGCACTCAATTAAAGAGATAATTTACTCCAAGAAGAGTAAAATTGACTACAGGAAGAGGAAAAATTCACTCTTCCACGAGTGCTTGCAATGATCACTCTGTTTTAAGAGTGGTCACTATAGGCACTCCATCAAGAGTGAAACTTCGCCCGCTTGGATGGAATTTCACTATTTTTGCAGTGAATTTCAGTCTTCCTGGAGTGAATTATCACTCTAATGGAGTGAATTTATACTTTCCGCTCTCTCAAAGAATGACTAAGTTCACTTTCTTGATTGTAAAGTCCTCAAAAATGAGGTTTAAAATGGAAAAAATTTAGTCTTTTATGTTCAATTAGATAAATTGAAAAAAAATGTGATGAATTTGTCCTACTTAAGGGCAAACCAAGAAATCTTATGGGGCGAGTTCATGGTGTTCGTCGGGAAGTACACTGTTTATCATACCCATCAAGGATCCTAGTCAAAACGGAAAAAACTTACAATTTAGCCTGTGTTTGTTTGCCACCATGGTAAGATGGAAGAAAGTCTTCCGGAATATAGAAAAGGGGGTTTGATCTCCTCAAGATAAACACGCGGGCAGCGCGCAATAAGTTTTGAAGTTTTAGAAAGAATTGGTACGGAACTTATTACTCGCTTAGAACTGATGAAGATTCATGTGAAATACTTTCTGTGTATGCATGTCTTCATGTATTTTTCGTTACCTCACTTTTCAAGTTTCATGTTACAAAAGGGGGGGGGGGGGCAAATGTTTAAAGGTGTTTGCGGATATGACGTCATGGAATAATTTCAGTTTTTGTAGTTGTGCGATACAAGTCATATTATTCACACCTTGGCAAACTTCCATTTTTTCCGACCAACGACGAAGAGGGGGGGGGGGGGGGGATTTATGGT
Source organism: Holothuria scabra (assembly GCA_037179385.1). Lineage (NCBI taxonomy): Eukaryota > Metazoa > Echinodermata > Holothuroidea > Aspidochirotida > Holothuriidae > Holothuria > Holothuria scabra. Next base: position 29,587,322 of record CM074179.1, read on the forward strand.
GAAATTCACAGGTATCTCATGGGAATTAGATCGGACATCGCTGTAGCTTGCCCTGCGCTTTAAGTGCCCATTTTATAGGCGATAGTCAGACACAAATTATACACTCTAAAAGAGGCGTTTACTATTTTAAACATTTTCATTTACACTCTCTTGCCCCCACTTTATGAAGATTTTCTTCCGTTTACATGCTGAAAATACGTGTTTATTTCCTAAACATTTTGCTCTGAAACACGTTTAAGTGCTACATGATTAGAGTTTAATAGCTGAATATGTTTGGAACTTAAGCGTGATTTCGAGTGGGGGCAAAAAATTGTTTAATTGCTTAACACGTTAATCATGATGAAACGTTCCCTCTTACTTTTTGTTACATCTTTCATTTCTGTCTGATTAACTCTTATCGCTTCAGGGAGGAAAAGAAGCCCACTACATGCAGACTTGATTAAGTCAAGTTTCATATCTGATTTATTGATTGACAGTAGAAGATGTGTTTCAATACACAAAAAGTTACGTAACATTTGGGGTTAGCTAACAGTTCAGTCAGCACGTGTTAATTGCTTTTCACGCAGTGTGAACACAATGAAAGCATAGCTCATTTGAGGGAACAGATCATGTAACAAACTCTGATATTAGTTACACCCCATACCGCCTTTGATGTACTGGGGTGTCTATGTTCCTTTTTCAAGAAGCGACGTCACAGCATGTAGACTTAACTCGTCACACATGACCTCTTCACCCAATCTGGATGCCATTTAACGTCAAACCCATGACGACGCAACTACATCAAGTGCGATAGATCTCCGATTTCACGATTTAAACTAGTGCATACAGCCCCATTTGGCGATTTGTTTAAAATTTCTCGCGCTCTCCGCGCTTGAGTCCCGTTAATGTATGAATCACCTAACTTGTCTTAAGCAGGGCTATGCCCGATTGTGGTTGACTTTCCGTGTACAAGGTTTGAAGGGTATCATTATGAAGGACCTCTGCATTTGAGATCGCAAAGCTTAAGAACTCTCGCATTTTTCTCTCTTCGTGAGGTCAGGTTTAATGAATAAATATTACCATTTTTAAGAAAACAAAATTACATTAAAGAGTTAAAGCCTTTTACTCTTATCAAAAATTGGACGTTTACCGATCTCCATCCCCCGTCTACAAGGGTACATTAAGGTATCTTTTAAACGAATGTACAAGCATTTGAATTGTTTTCCTTTCAGCAAAACTGTTTCCCAAAATACCAGCTTTTTGCACACTTTGCGCTTTGACTCTTCGATCCTTCTTTTTAATTACTGTTTTATACTTAGTACCCGCTCAGACGGAATCGCAATCTCAATCGTTTTTCAACTGTTCGGAGTAAGAATTTGCCGACTTTGCTGGCAACGTCCATAATTTACACTACATGCAGAAGTACACTCTTAAAAAAAATGGGCAAAATTTGCCCAATTTTTTGACCAACACTGGGCATCTATTCAACAACCTAAACAGTTGGGCAAAACTTTAACCAACCAAATTTGGTAAAGTTTGAACCTAACTGTTGGGCAGGAAACTACCCAACTGTTTGGTAAATGAGCATTTAAAACATACCCACTTGTTGGGCACGTCTTTTATTAAGATGTTGGGCAAATGCATTCACCAACCGTTGGTAAAACGTTAATCATCTTTTCCATAACCGTGGGTACTTTTTCAACATCAGTTGGGCATATTCTTTAACCAACTGTTGGGCTAATCCCTAGTGCATTGCCCTAGTAGTAAATGTGGCCATTTATAAATCAGGCTCAGATTATCCGACAATAAGGCATCATGAAGACTTGAAGATTGTGTTGAAATAAATATGAGCACATGGCAAGGAGAGAAGTATCCAATGATAGAATCAAACGATTAGGAAACCGTGATGCTGCCATAGTAAGCCAAAGGATGTAGGCTAGCCTAGTCTGTAGGCTAATCAAACTCACATTGACACATTACAGAACCCAAACATAGTGTTAGGCTATGTTAGCCTAGCCTGGATGAGCAGGCGAACGTTTCGGCCATGGCTCAGTAGCAGCACCAGTTTCTTCCTAAATCGTGTTGATTATATCTTCGATATAAACATTAAATACTCCACACAACTCCTTGTACTCGTATTTAGCCTCAAACACACTCAAGAACCCCCCAAGCTCCATTCCTCAAGGTAATCTGAGACATTAATCAGCGAGATAGTTGTCGTTCGATGAGCTGCTAATGACTTTGAACCACTGAGAAATACGTACGTACGCCTGTTCTTAACTTTCACATGTTCATTGTGTCCAATGCTTTTATCACATTTACGTATGCGGAACGCGCAAAGTTTATTGCCCAACCAATGAGCAAACATTATGCTAATTAGCAATTAATTACCCAACAAGTAGACAGACCAAATATATGCCCAACCGTTGAGTGTAAGCTTGTTAACAGTTTGCCCAATGATTGGATAGTGGAATAAACGTGAATCGAAGAAACGTTTTTACCATTATATGAGCAAAGTTTGACCAACATTTAACCAAAGCGTTTTACCCAACGAAAATATTGCCCAGTGTTTTAAGAGTGTAGGGTGAGATGGGAATTCAAGCAAGGGTTTTAAGCCATTTTCTCTCACAAATGATTTTCAAACAAACCAAATTTTTGCGCTCTCCGCGCGCAGACCATCCTCATATGTATGTCATATATGTCAATATCCGTCTGATAACAACTCACCAAGACGCATAGCAGAAAGAGTTAAGTTACAGGTTTTACGACTTATACTTTCGTGAAGAAACACAATACGGATACCCGTGGTTATGTATATAGTCATAGTTATTAATGTATATAAAACGTATGTTTGTTTGTACCTTTCTGTTCTCCAGCTGTTGTAAATATGTTTCTTTTTCCTCTTTTTTCTCGGGAGTCTCCCACTTTGTTAAGACAGCTGTGGTTTTAACATCACTTTTTATCGTTATATGCAATATAACGATAGTTATGCAATATAACTGTGTATAGAAATGACCGCACTCTGGGAGGTGGTGGTACTATTCTCCTTGTAAAGAATTATCAGACCCCAGCTGGTGCAAGATTCCTTTCCAATGGGTCTGAGTCAGTTTGGGCTGAGTTTTCCATAAATGGGAGTCAGCATTATGTTGCCTCCTGGTATAGGGATCCTGATGCTCACACCGATCACATCTCTCTTCTTCGTGAACAATTACACAATATCATGGTGAAAAAGAGAAATAAAAATGTCTCAATTCATATCCTAGGCGACTTTAACTTTAGGCATATTGATTTGGAGACCAGACTGAATTATAAGGAAAGTAAGACGTGTCTCACCAATAGTAATGTTCAGGTTCTTGTTGATATTATTGGTGACTATGCAGCGGACCAACTCGTTAAATTTTCAACTAGGGGAAAAAATACTCTTGATCTAGTCATCACCAACATTCCCAGTATATACTCTGACGTCTGTAATTTTGACTCATTTAGTGATCATGATGCTGTTCCTGTCCTAGACCTAAGCAACTCCGTGAAGTGATCAAATAGCATTCCAAAGGGGATTATAACGCTATGAGATCTGAGACCAGAAATTTTGCCACTGGTTACCTAAATGGCAAACAAGATAACCGCACAATTGAAGAAAACTGGCTCCTCATTTGGTCCTTTCTCGGGAGAACTGTGGAGAAAAAACATCCCTTCAAAACTCTCGAGAACTAGGAAATCCCTTCCCTGGGTCAATGATAACATGTGTAAGATGATTAAGAGGAGGAACAGACTCCATGCTCTGTATAAGAAAACAAACAAAGCCCATATTTACAACAAGTGGGCCAACCTTCGTGCTAATATCAAGAAGGCGGTGTTTAATTCGCACAGGAATTATATAAGTGGAAAGATAAATGACATTACCTATGATTCAAAACCTTTCCGGAAGTACATTAATGGCCAGCGGAAGGATAAACATAGTATTCCCCCTGTACAGACATTAGATGGTAAATTTGCCAATAGTGACAGGGATAAGGCCGAGGCCCTTAACAGTCAGTTCAGTAGTGTTTTCACAAGAGAGCCCCTCGATTCTGTGCCTCTCCAGACCTACTTGTAGTAGAATGGGTAATATTTTTATTTCTACTTTTGGGGTTGAAAAGTTGTTGAAAAACCTAAAGGTTAGCAAAGCCATGGGACCTGACAACATACACCCATGGGTTCTCAGAGAGCTTGCAACTGATCTAGCACCAATGATCAGTCATCTTTTCCAGCAGTCAATTACCAGTGGTCACATTCCCAGGGACTGGAAAAGTGCAAATGTTTGTCCGATTTTTAAGAAAAATGATAGCTCTCTCCCATCCAACTATCGCCCTGTTTCTCTGACTTGTATTTGCTGTAAGTTGTTGGAGCATATCATCTGCTCAAATTTGATGGATCACTATGAAGTGAATAAAATCCTTTCCACTAATCAGCATGCTTTCAGAAAAAACCACAGTTGTGATACTCAGTTGGTGTCTGTTATTAATGATTGGGCATCGGCCTTGGATAAAAATAAACAGGTCGACGTCTTTATTTTAGATTTCAAGGAGGCCTTCGACACTGTCCCCCATGAACTTCTCAAGACAAAGTTATATTCTTTAGGGGTCTCTAGACAAATTGTTAATTGGGTGGATAACTTCCTTTCTGATCGCTCACAATCTGTTGTTGTAAATGGTACAAAATCTGCTCCTGCTCCTGTTCTTTCTGGTGTTCCTCAGGGGTCTGTTCTAGGTCCATTTCTCTTTCTGTCTTATATACTGTAAACGATAGTGTCGAAGCTCCTTCTTCTGAAGTCAGCTTGTTCGCTGATGATTGTGTTTGTTATAGTCATTGAAGATCAAAGTGACTGCAGCGTTCTACAGAGAGACATTACTCACCTGGGCCAATGGGCCAAAACCTGGGGCATGAGAATTCATCCGGCAAAGTGCAATGTTATGTCTGTTACTAGGAGATATAATACCAGATTTTTTACGTATACTCTCCATGGTGCTAAGCTGAAGAGGGTGGACTCTATTAAGTATTTGGGGGTGACCATTACTAAAAATCTCAATTGGAGTAAGCACATACAGTCTGTTTGTAATAAAGGAAATAAGGTCCTTGGTCTGCTGCGCAGGAACCTTTCTTTTTGTTCCAAGGAAGTTAAATTGGCAGCCTATAAGGGTTTGATAAGGCCTTCATTAGAGTATGCTTGTTCCGTTTGGGATCCAAATCAGGTTTCACTTCAAGATAAACTAGAGGGAGTACAAAGAAGATCTGCTCGGTTTATAGCCAATGAGTACTACTCCCGTGATGTTGGATCAATGACTGCCCTTTTGAAAGATCTCGGTCTTGGCATGCTTTCTGATCGCCGCAGGCGTTGTAGGCTTCAAATCCTCGCCAAAGGTATCTACGGCCAAGCTAATATCCCTCTGTCTGACCTTTTTAAACCCATCCGTATTACTCGTAATATGCATGCTTTGCACTGACACTTACAAAATTTGTACAATATGCGCCGGGCATAGTGCTCAGTGCAGCCTGGTCAGTGAAATAGGGATAAACTTTTATGTCAATTAATTGACCGGGGGGGGGGGGGAGTATGACAACTTTCTCCTCATCTAGGGAAGGGTTGAATAAATCAGGAACTGGAACGAGAAAGGATAGCGAAAGGATAGCGAAGAAGAAATATGAAATAGGCCTATAGGACAAAACAAGAATAAGAATTTGGAATAGAAAAGAGGAAGGAAATAAACACACTTGACATGAAAAACAAGAAACAGAGAGAAGAGATGCGTTCAGTAAGGATACCAATAGATGATTCACATGATATTGTTCAATCAAGTTTGGTTTGCAGCAGAGTTATGAGAGAGTAAATAACGTACGGCATATGATCAAGTGGTTAAAGCATCCGACTTCAGGCGCGAGTACATGGATTGGGGGCTTACACCCCAGCCCTCTCTTTTTCGCCACATCAACAACAAAACATATGGAAAATTAGCAGTGCAGCTCCCTCTTACCCCTGTTTTCTCTTAGGTCAGCCCCCCCCCCCCTTTTCTTGAATGTGCGAATCCGCGCCTGGACTTGCAGTTGGGAGGTCAGGAGTTCGAGTATTGTCCTGGTCATACTGAAGACTGTAAAAAACACAGCGTAAAGCAATTGAGTAGGAAAAACAAGCCAGTTAGTCACAACTGGAAAAGCTAGTCCGCATATCGAAAAGTTTTATACAAAAACGATCATTTGCTCATTCTATATCAAAATTTTTTAAATGTTCTAATTAAGGTAAGCTAAATCGGTTATGCTTTGGAATGATATGTCAAGATGAGAGGAACTCATGAAATGCCGATTTTCATTCAAAATACTTGATTTTTGACGATTTTGACGATAATTTGGGGAATTTCCCCAAATTAATGGGCCATTTTATGCCTTTACTACAAGCGTTTTACGACAAAAATATAGATCCAAATAAAAGCAATTCTTCTCCTCCTGTTACCTGTGACATGCAGCTCACAGAAACGCGTTTAGCTGTGTCAATATATTTGTGGAAAGAAGTGTTAATCCTCTAAATTATGTAAAATTGGGATGAAAAACGTTTTTTAGCCCATAGACATCAAATCCCATAAATTAATGATTTACGACAAAAGTAAGGGGGGTGTCCAGTCAAAAAAGCATTCACTAGAGTTTGCAATAGTATGAACATCACAAATCCAGTTTAGCCAGACCTTAAGACACAACCCCGAATACTACATGAAGCGAAAAACCTAAAAAAGCAAAATGCGCCCGCACACTGTAACGCATTTGGGAGGTTTGTGATCAAAACTTTTCGATATGTGGCGGCTCGACATAAACCAATTGGTTAGAAGCTAGCCATATGGGCCGTTATGTAAAACTCCGTCCATCTAACCGACTTTAGAGGAAAGGCCTCAATGGACACTCCTTACGGCCAAGCAGAACTAAATTCCCATTGAGGTCTTTTGTCCAAATTAACCAAAAGGTTTCAACAGTTTCCAAATGGTAACGGGTTTCCAAAAGGGTTTGGTTTATAAAAAGGGTAATTTTATAATTCCCTTTGAGTTTTGACCAATTTCCATCATCTACCAAAGGGACTGCCCTTTAAATGAAAAGGGTATTTACAAAAGGTATCACTTGAAACCCTTTGGGTTCAAAGGGTTAAACCCAAAAGGGTTCCAATTTTCAGCTGGGCTGCCAAAAAACTTTTACTATACCTTAAGCTGTAAAGTATAATCTCTTCTAGTGAGCATGCCTGCATGATTTTGAACCAGCGTCGAAACTCCATGAAGCCTTGGCCGTTCACTCCAAGTATAAGTTCAAACTATACGATCTATCATCAAAGAACCAATCTCAAGTGCGAGAAACTTAGCATCATGTAGTAGAACTGATCACCAGCATCTCTGTCAGCCAGGAAAAAAGGGAACCGATCGTGGGGAAAAGCTTACAAAATGTGAAAATACCGACCGGGGTGAGAGCTGTACTGTATCAATACATTATCTTCTGTCAGATGGAGAGGGGCCCAAGATTCCTAGAGATATAATCACAACAACCAGTGGTTCGAACCTGCCATGTACTTATTCATAACGCTTGATTTTGCATGTGTTTTATAGGTAAACATTTCATTTGGAACCCTTTGAGCACAATTGGTTTGAAATGGTAGGCCTACCTTTCGAAAAGTAAAAAGAAGAAAAAAAAAAAACTTTTTTAAGCATAGGAGTAGGAAGCGGGGGCTGGGGGAGAAAGCTCCCCCCCCCCCCAGTGAAAAATGAGGTGCGGAAGCATGCTTCCGCTCCCCCACTTCCCGTGAGTCAGAAACCCCTTTTTTAATTTTCCAAATCTCAAAAAACAGCGAAATTTCCGGCGCGCTTTGCTCGCCGCATTATGCAACATAAAACGCGCTAGTTCTCACTAAACTTTTCTGAGCTCTGGACATAACTTGAACAAAATCGGATATTTAAATTACCATTGTGACACCACATCATTAAGAGACACCGGCAGCTATGTTGCTATTTTTGTGACCTGTCTTTCATAACATTCCAATTTTTCTACAATTAAAGTTCTTGATTTTGAAATATTTTGTCTAAAAGGACAACAAAATTTGGGAAACTTTTGAAATGTCATCGGGATCTGCGGGCCTGAGGGGTCGCGATTTTTCAAAATTTTGTATGCGCTCAGCGCCAATTGAAGATAGTCTCTCGAGAAAGACCGTTCCAGGCAGGGAAGCTTTGGCCTACCGTAGTCAAATGTTCTCATACACACCGCATGCGGGACATCGAATCCAAAGTAGCGCTTGCAGTGACCTTCCGTATATCTTTGCCGCACCCGCACCAAGTTCAAACGAGTTTCAAGGATTGAATTTGTATCTGACTTTTGACGGAATCGAATTCAGTCATAATTAGACACCAAATGATCTTAAACCAAGGAAGTCGGTCCAGCTTTAGTAAAGTTATGCTCAACCGACTGAAACTAAGATTAAAAATGCGGAAATAGAAGGTAAAAAATTTTTCAAGTTGATATATTTAAAAAAAACAAAAAATATCGGGTACCGTCATTTCAAAAAATCCACAAAGGCGTAGGCTACGGGAAGAGGCGGATCCTGTTTGCCGTGAACTGAATATAAGTTCAAGTCCTATATTTTGCCCGTATGTCAACACGGTCCGCTGCAGGCCGAACTGACTAGCTGCAGGCTACCCCTTGCCCATAAATATATGTAAATGTCAGTGCCCTGAAATAAGCACTCCCCCTGCTCTGTGAGGAGTGCAGCCCCCCTACCCCACCTGAAAGGTCTACGCCTAGTAGCAAAGATGCCAGGTCTGAATTGCGATTTTCTTTTGAAAAACCTGCTCCTGTCTAAAGCTATCGGCCATTTCATGACACCCAGTCTCCAGGGGCAGGAATTTCTGATGAGATTTTGTGCCAGAAAGATCGAAATTTTAATGCATGGCTACTTTGTCGAGTGTCACAACAAGCATTTCATCGGGAAAGGGCTGATGCTTTTACAAAATGTGGCCAGTGTACCGTTTTCAGTTTGGCACTAGTACTGAGCTCAGAGGCATATTGGGACCAGAAAATTTAGTACGCGAATTCCGATATTTTTTCGGAAGGGAAACCGTTCCCAGTCGCTAATAACAGCTCGACCACCAAATTTTAAGTAAGCTTGTAGCGGTTTAGGATTTTTAGATAGCATGTAAGTTACTGCTAAGCCGAATTAAAGCTACAACTATTCCATATAACTTAAGAACCAACACACCCCAAGATGCCAGTGCCTATTAGAACCTTTTACACGAAATAAAGCTTGGTGACATTCTCGCCCGTATTCGTATTGTTAATCTTCCAGATTTCGACGTTCCTCGATACAAAAATGATACTAGATGGGTTGAAGGGTATTATTCTTTTTTCAGAGATCGGAGTGACCCAGATTATACAATTTGGATCGGTATCCAGCTCGAGTTACTCATTCGCAGTTAACGTTACGCGCGAAACCGACGTAGCAGGGACATAAACAGTTCCTCGTTCGCGAAAAAGTGTCCTTTTTCTTTCCACATCTTTTTACCAATTTTAATCCCACGTACCCAAAATAACATTTAAATTTGTTTAATTTTTCATAAATTTAACATTACAGCGCATTTCAGATAATTAAAGTGCCTTTGGAACATGATTAGAGGCTGCAGCTGTAGTTTTAGTGCTGTTCTAGGAAAAGTTTACGTAAACGTGGAAGTTGTGTGTCTAATTCACCTTCGCCAGATTTTGAATTTAAAGGGATATTTTTACTTATTTTTTCTTGATCCATAGGCCAAACGGATCGCTTGTGGTGATTGCATGGGTTATTATTTCATCTTTTTCCATCGATTCGTATTTTTTTCAATCAGACCCTCCGAAGTGCGTCACGAAGTAACACGAAAAAGCAGGACAGATTTTGGTCTATTAGTCACCCTAAGCCCGTAGAATTTATTACCAATTCTCTTAGGGCCTGACCGACCTCACGGCGCGTACGTGGTGTACTAATGTACTTAACTGGATGTCTCACCGTATTTTGAAAGAAGAAGAAGAATGCATTTGTGATCAAACCAGTAAAAGAAATGAAATGATCCTCCTCGTCACCTCGTGATACTGAGATGGGGTTGTTGTGGAATTAAATTGTATCCGCTACCTGACTTCAGGTAGCGGGCCCCTAACTATAAGTCTCATTGACTTACACACTAAATTAGGTTACTTCTGTGCCCCTAGCTCCCAGTAGAAGTTTTCAACTAGGACATGCCACCCCTCTGATCGAAGCTCACAATCTCGGCTTTCACGGCACTTTCAAATTTCCATACCATGACCATTGAGCTAAAGAGCTTTGAATGATAGGTATGCAAATTGGGGTCTTGTATGCAAGTATGTCTTGTATGCTTGAAGCAATAAACTGAGATTGCGTCTGGATGAGGACGTCTGGGTGTTTTAGACAGTTATGGGAGGGGCATAAGCATGCGGGTTGTAATTGTTTGATGTCAATGGATTAGACCTTTAACTGCCGTCTAACTTTTTTAACTCGAACTTTTCGGGAGAGTGGGAAATGTGCTAGGTTAAATATTAGGAACTCTCAAGTAGAATTTCAGATTTTTTCAACCGCCGTCGCTGTAACTTTTCTTTTCAATTTTTGGCCGGGGGGGGGGTGGGGGGTGAGGCACTCTTGAATCTGCTCATTCTAAGAAATTGTATTTCCACCCATAATCCCCACAGTATATCATTCATACATTATTGTGAAATACATATATTCATTACATTTTTCAAAACCGTCAGGTCAGTGGAAATCCTAGCATGCTGTAAGCAGACATGTTTACTAATTCGTCCCTCAGAAAGCGGGATTCCTGTAAATGGAATCTGGGTGAAGGTTTGCAGACTGTTTGCGTTTCAACTACTAAATTCAAAAATAAAAAAATCTTACTTTCGCTCAAATAAATAAAACTATATGAGTCTTTCAACGGCTTCAATGCTGGGCAGTCGACGTTTCCAACTAAGTTACATGGCATACCTGCAGGTAGCCTGCCAACTTTCTATCGAATCTCATTTACAACCACCAAAGATGACGTCACGACAAAAATTAAAATACTGAATTATATCTCGCGTAATAGATAATATCTGTGAATCCAACGAACGACCTGGTACACATTTTCCCCCTACAAAAGCTAATAAGGTTGTTCGCCGTTCGTTGTATCAGTTGTATGTACCAAAATGCACTATTCATACTTGTTTCGTGCACCACGTGACCATCTCATGTTTACTAATTCGTCCCTCAATATGCGGGATTCCTGTAAATGGAATCTGGGTGAAGGTTTCCAGACTGTTTAGGTAGCGGGCCACTAATTATAAGTCCCATTGACTAACACACTAAATTAGGCTACTTCCGTGCTCCCTAGCTCCCCGTAGAAGTTTTCAACCAGGACATGCCACCCTCTGATCGAAGCTCACAATCTCAGCTTTCGTGGCACTTTCAAATTTCTATACCATGACCATTGAAATTTTGAGCTAGAGAGCCTTGCGATGTTTTTCCCGCCATCATAGTTGTACTCAAAAACGGCATTTCACAGAGCAGAGTAATACAATAAAAAAAATGGCACTAAAAGTGGTCAGGCTGCCTTGAATTTTGCATAGTATGTATTTCAACTCTTTGTCTACAAAATCCAAATGCGAAAATGATCATATTTTATAAGTAACACAGTGAGAAACAACATCCCATAATTTTTTTTATGGCGCCTTGTCTGTCAGTAAACATTTTCCCAGACATGAGTATTGGAGTTAGTGGTCCGCTACCTATATTGAACTGTCAAGAGACCTTGGCGTATTATGATTTTTAGAGAGAGCCATCTTTAAGCTACTACAGAGTCTGCTCCGCCGGCTATGGAAATCCCCGATCAAGCGGTTATGTTATTTCTGAACGATGACTTTTGCCAACTTTTGGGAAGCACGTAATCCGATTTATGTTAAATAGATAAGCGGATGTATGGATACATTCAATGGTAAAGTTGCGTGTTGTGTTCGTACGGCGCTGCAGTGTATGATGAATATCGTCGTACAAATACAGACAAAAACAGCCTCACAGAGGGTTATTACTCTAGTACTAGATGTGGAAACTATTTAATGCAGTTTGGCTACACGCCAGCTCAATGCCAACGTTGGAGTAAATGATCAATTTAGACTTCTAGTTCTTCAGGAAAGGTAAGATATTCTAGATTCTAACTGGGCGATATGCAATTTAAAACAAAAATTTCATCATTAGGTGTAACTCGAAAATGAAAATGTGCTGTTAGCAGTCGTGGCCAGTCAACTAGACGTTGTTTATATAGTTTTGTTTTGGGATAAAGTCTTTTTATGATTATGGTTAAGTAAAATGGACGGGGTGAATATTTTTATTTTTTATCGTCTTTTAAATTTTTATTGTAACATATAGTTCACTGTGTAGCAGGCTATAAGCATGTTCTCTTGTCGAGCCCAAAGCGTTCGTCCCTGTGGGTGGTGGTCTAGGACAAGAAGCCCCCGGAAGTTCTGAGGTTTAAACCGTATCTCTGGAGAGAACTAAACCCATGGAGAGGTATATAACGTAATTTTTACGGTTGAACCAAATCCTAACTGAACTAACGTAGGGATGGGGTAAGTGGGGGACAAGGACAAAATCAAGGGGGAAAAGCCCCCCCCCCCCCCCCGTAGAACAGTGCGACTTTGTTTATCCGTTCTTGGGTACCAAAATTCCGACAACGTACGCTCACGAAATGTAGTTTACATGAAACCGTCACACTCCAGCTCCGTTAGGGTATCCAGCGATCAATTTTGTGCTTGGTTGGATCAGCGGGATCAGAGGGGAAGCCCCATCAAAATCCTTATCCCCGCTGGTCCCAACGAAATTTGAACGAAAAAATATATTGACCAAAATGTGATTAAGAAAATTTTTTGAATGTTTACCAGTTGCATTGATGATAAGTTACTGAAATATTATGAAGAGACCAAAATTATATAGTAAAACAATCAAGTAAAACGAGAATTGAGCAAATTGTTCAGAGAAGTTCCTATCCTGCAGAGTTTTTAACGAGGTGGACAACAAATTGTCAAACTTGACCCCGATTCATAATGTCCGCCAGTTTAGGGATAACAAGAAAATCAAGAAAATATGAGCGAATATGTCACCCTTTGTTGAAATTGCGAACCATGAATAAAAATAGATCATGAGCAGGCTGTTTAACAGAATCAAAAGTCACAAATAAGAAAACAAGTACACAACGCAAATTGTCCAATATCAGTAAACAGCCTGGGGGTACGGTGCAGACCACGCACTGAAGTAATGGTGGAACTATTTTACACAGCAAGAATCTAGCAGGTCCTTTTTTGGCATGCAGCGTAATTATTTTCATGAATTAATTTTAGATTACACATTTCCGGTCAGCACCGACACAGTCACAGTGTCATAGTAGAAGTGTACACTCCTCTGTTTGTTTGTTTGTTTGTTTGTTTTATTAAAGAACATTTAGCTGAAATTCATATGGCTGCAGAGAGACTAACTGTGCTTTAATTTTTTTCACTTGTCAAACTGTTGTGTCGAACATTACGTTAATAGGAATAGGACCTCGCTGTGGGGAAGTTTGTTAAGTTCCCATGCTATTCATGCAATCACATTCTAATAATATGGGGTTGTTGAGGAGAAAACATGCTGTAAAGTTTATAGAAAAGCAAAACACCCATTAATTTGAGGATATGATGTCATTTGTGCTTGCATCAAGTTCTCATTTTGTTAAAAATGTGACAAATTTACTTGCTCATATCTCGAGAACCACATATCGGATTTCAATAAAAAAAAAATACACCAAAATGCCAACAGTGCCTCTCTAATATATTAAAACTTTAGATGACCTCGAACCCTCTTTTTAATCGATACCAAATTATCGTGTTGAAGCATATGTAATAATGTAATCTAAGTGAAAGGAAATATTTGTTGCCATAAGGAGGCACACTTATCTATAATGGCAACGCTTTTCATTTCTAATCCAGGAACACAACACTGCAACGTAAACAATTTTAGGATTCACTATTTTGCACGCAGTGGAACAGACTGTCGTAAGGATAAAGTTGGGGTACATCACGATGGCTACAATAGAACCGTCTTCACTTTTGGATTGTCCTGTCTGCTGTGACAAATACAAGAATCCCAAAATTATATTATGTGGTCATACCTTCTGTCTAGATCCATGCCTTCGTAACTTGGTACAGTCAAGTAGTCCAAACTGTCCTCTATGTAGGATCCCAATTCAAGTTCCGTCGTCTGGAATGGTAGACGATCTGCCTACAAATTTTATATTGCATTCACTATTTGAAGTACAAAATGCAAACATCGAACAATCACCTGTTGAACAGAAGAAGAACAACACCGGTCCATCAAAACAGAAGATCTGCTCAACACATGACGAAAACTTTGTGCATTATTGTTCAACCTGTTCAGAGTTATTGTGCCAAAAATGTCTGGATGAAAGTCATAACAAGGATCATGCTACATTGCAATTACAAGAAGCTGTAGACAGATACTGTGGTGTGCTGGTCCCTGTTGAAAAAGATTTGAAGGACGTCGCTAAAAAGTCAAAGGATATATGTCTTTTCTTGGAAGATGCTAAACAAAGATGCAAACAGGAAGGTGATAAAATCAGAGGTAAGATTGATGAAGCAGAAGAAATGGCTATCCAGGAAGTAAAGAAGAGAAAGACACAACTATATTTAGAATTAGGTAAGAAGGAAACAAATAAACTAAAGTATCTTGAGGATCTAACAGCAAAGGCCGTCGAATTATCATTGTTGTCTGAGAGCACACATGATATGTGTGGAAAAATTATACTCGAACTAACGCAATTGGAGTTTCAAAAGAAAAGTGTAATCAATAGTGTAACCAAAAAGACAACAGCACTTGTGAAAGATATGTCTCACTTAGAGAATGAAGCTTTCAAAGATTCTGAATCTATCATTTTTCAACCTACTGAGGAATGGAAACCTGTACCACTTGGGATATTAAATGATCATAGTGTCGATGATAAGAAGTTGTGTGTATCCCTCTTCAAGGTGAAAGATTTAAAGTATTGTGTACCGAGTGGTTTTTCATACACCTGTTCCACTTTATTATCCACAAACTCCATTGTGTTTCTTTTACAAGCAGTGGATTACAAGTCTTGGAATCCCATACTTTTTTGCTACCGTACAGGAGAAATTGAGCAGAACTTTCGTACTGGGGCCTCTGGAGGACAAATTTCTTATGAATCATCAATTCAAATTCAAGATACCAAAACGAAGTTCCTCTTTCTTGAAAAGAATAACACACCATTCGAGGTTACATTCAACAGAAGTGACTCGACATTACGAGTGAATAAAAGCGTTAAAATGAGTAACAACCTGTTATATCAAATAAATGCATTAACGTGGGACGAGCGTGGCGAACACTGCTATGCATTGCTGAGTGACGACGAAACAATAAAGACTTTTACTTTTACTCCAAAAAAGAGAGAGCAGTTCCATGTAAAACTGGACCGAAAAGTAAAGTGTTCACACTCCAAGGGATTTCACGTCTCTCAGTTTGGCATGGCAATTTGCGACGAATTAGAACAGAAGGTTTTGTTGTACGAGTCTTCAAACTCAGTTAGCCCAAAACGCACTGTAGCAGCACCGTCGGCTATACCAGGTTGGCATCCTTTTCATGTAATGTCTCTTAAGCAGAACAAGAAATGGTACGTTCTGTGGAAAGCATCACGCAGTCACGGTTATGCATCTCGTATTTATCAATATTCCTCATCTTTTGACGATGAGTGCATGTTGCTTACAAATGATTACATGGATATAATTGCATTCACTGTTCTAGACGGAAAGTACCTTTCAATAGATACACGGAGCTCAACTAACTTAGTGTCAGTCTCAGTGTATCGTATTGAATAATCGTTAAGGTTAATACTCTAGTAGTCTATCCCATTCAATGTATGGATCTTTTGATAAATTAATAATGTCTTACTAAATTGGAAAATTAATTGAGTGTAAATCATTGTTGTATTTTAAACGTGCATTAAGATTTGAATTGAAATAGTAGGCAACGTGAAAGAAATTAAAAGATATCAGTTTTAATAAACTTTCATTTCAAAATAACTGAGTTTTGGGCCCTTGCCCTTTTATCAACTTACCTTAGAACGTACACATAGAGGTATCAGAATTTCATTGTTTAACGTTGTAAAAGGACTATACACGACTACGTCCCGTTACTGGACTAAGGAGCAACAAAGATGGTATATATACCCAAACACACCCCATGGTCAAAGCATAACGTGTGTATCAAGCACTTCGATACCTAAGTCTAGCAGAGATACAGTGCCGTTAGGGAACTTTCGAGCCGGAGAAAAAGTTATCGCCACATGCTCTAGGTATCAATCAAACAGTTTCGATATTTTTAACGTTTTTCGATCATTCAGCTAATTGGCTCTTGTAATTACGACTTAGGAACATTAGTAAATACTGTAGCTGAATAAGCGATCAATGCTAAATATCACCGACTCTCCCCAATTTCGATTGAACATGTTCAATCGAGCCGACGTCTTACGAACTGACTGAATTCCAGATTTGAAGAAGTCGTAGTCGTGAAAGTGTTCACACCGCAAAGACCGACCCGAAAGTTTGTCGGAAGAAGTCGTAGCGATGTTACCCGGGCTTATATCACTGCCCTTCTACATACACTCTTGTAACTGAAAAATTCAATTATCATCCAGAGTAGGGACTTGCGGTTCGAGTCTTCAAGAAATGTGTCGTAGCTTCAAGATTTTGGAAAGTGAACGACTTCTGATTAGACTCTCAGGAAACTGGTTTGGGACATGGCTTGAGTAGAACTGTATTTCACTGGTCCGGCTACGTAGTGCGCCTTGTGTTATAAATACCCAAGATGCAATGGGATGTCGAGTTTCACAATGACATTTCGAACTGCCAAATGAAATGGTGATTACCAAAATGACATGTTGAATTTTAAGATGAAATGTCGAAAATGAGATGTCGACACGGTTTTGACACTGTATGCGAGCGAGTAGAGTGCCAACAGTGTCATATGTTGAAAATTTCAAAATGAGATGTCGCGACGGTCCTTATATTTATGATCGCCCGTCTGTATAATGATTGCCCGAACTCTGACAATGAATGCCTGCCTCAGGCTGAAAATAAAATCCCGTATAGTATGTTATTGGTTGCACTTCATTCCGAAGCAACATTCAACAAATTGTCCCTCCAGTAGCGGAGCTGTTATATGGTCAGGGGGAAGTCGGCCCCTCTGACGGAACAAATCGTCTGTCGGCGCCCTTTTAAGGTCTTTAACATACTTTACTCTTGCATCATTATTGGCTAAAGACATACTTTAATAGCATTGTTTTAAGGCCCATAGTATAGCAAAATGCTCAAACAGCCATCAGTAACTGTACTATCTGCACTTTTTCTGATGAAAAGGGTAATTATCTGTAATATAGGGTTAGGTTTTGACGAAATGTATCTCCATTCTTTGTTCGCACTAATGAATATTGTCACTGTGCAAAATTGCTTCCACACCAAACGTGATCATAAGCTCACAAAACACACACAGTGACATTAAATTCACCCTCCCGGCCAATAAAAAATGTTGCAAAGGGCGCAACAATGATTGTAGCGCAAATAGCCCTCTTGTCTCAAAAGCCAGAAAATTGCATCGAATAAGCGTAGGTTTAGGCTACCTTTTTTTCTTATGAATTCGGTATCTAGAGAGCCAAGAACACCTTTTGTCTTGACTATTTCTTTCAATGTACTTAATAAAAGGCTATTTCAGAGTGATCACATGCTGTACATTACGTCAGTTAAGGTTTCTTCGTGTACTTTTCTTGATTTCCAGAGGCCAAAAATGTACACGGTACACGGTGATTAATTTCCATTATTTTCCCCCTGTAAGGTTGCTTGCTATTTAGCTCTATAGCAGTTTTAATCTTTATCTTCACAAAGTAGCCCATTATTGATTTCGATGAAAAGAGAAACCTACGCAGTCATGGCGGCGTGCGTGTGTATGTATGTGTGTATGTGCGTGTGAATGTGTGCGTGTGTGTATGTGAATGTGTGCGTTTGTGTATGTGTGTATATATGTGTGTTTGTGACACTGCTTGTTTAAACCATATCTTGAGAAGGGAAGATCTGACAGTTCTCAAACTTGCTACACAGATACCCCATGCTGAGAGGAAGAACTCTATTTATTTTGGTGGAGGTCAAAGGTCATCTGGGGTCACGGGGGTCGAACCCAAAAATCCTTGTTTACACGATATCTCAAGATAGGAAACTTGGATTAATTTCAAACTTGATATGTTGATACGTAATGATAAAAGAAAGAACCCTATTGATTTTGGTGGAAGCTAAAGGTAATTTGGGGTCACTAGGGGTCAAACCCCGTAATCCTTGTTTACACGATATCTCATGGTAGGAAGCTTGGATTTATTTCAAACTTGATATGTTGATGCGTTATGGTGTAAGAAAGAACCCTTTTGATTTTGGTGGAGGTCGAGGGTCCTTTGAGGTCAAGTGGGATCAAATCTGAAGTCCTTGTTTACACGATATCTCATGGTGGGAAACTTGGATTAATTTCAAACTTGATTTAATGATGCGTTATGATGTAAGAAAGAACCCGATTTATTTTTGTGGAGATCAAAGGTCATTTTGGGTGACATGGGGTCAAACCTCGAAATCCTTGTTTACACTATATCTCAAGGTAGAAAACTTGGAAGCTTGGATTTTTTCATACTTGATATGTTGATGCGTTATGATGTAAGAAAGAACCCTATTGATTTTTGTGGAGGTCAAGGGTCATTTGGAGTTACATGGGGTCAAACCCTGAAAGCCTTGTTTACGCCTTATCTTTAGGTAGGAAACTTGGATTAATTTCAAACTTAATATGTTGATGCGTTATGATGTAAGGAAGAACCCAATTAATTTTGGTGGAGGTCAAAGGTCATTTGAGGTCACATGGGGTCAAACCCTGAAATCCTTGATTACATGATACATCATGGTAAAACACTTGGATTCCTTTCAAACTTGATACTGTATGTTGGTGCGTTATGATGTTAAGAAGACCCCTATTTATTTTGGTGGAGGTCAAAGGTCATTTCTGGTCAGAAGGAGACAAATCCTGAAAACCTTCTTAACACAATATCTCAAGGTAGGAAGCTTTGATTCATTTCAAACTTGATGTGTTGATGAATTATGATGTCAGGAAGAACCCTATTGATTTTGGTAGAGGTCAAATGTCGTTTGGGGTTATAGGGGCTCAAACTCAGAAACCTTGTTTAGTATAGCTGAAGGTACGAAACCTGGATGGATTTCATAATTAGTATGTGGATGAGTTATGGTGAGAAGATGACATCTTGGGTCATGATTGGTCAAACTTTGAAAACCTTGTCAAAATGGGATATCTCAAGGTAGGAAAATTGGATGGACTTCCTAAGTAGTTTTTTGGATGTGTAATGGTGAGTTGAAAATACTGTACCTGTTGTTTTTGGTGGTCAATGGTCATCTGGTATCACCTGGCGTCAAACTCTGAAAACCTTGTTTGCAGAATACGAAACCTGGATGGATTTCATAATTAGGATGTGGAGGAGTTATGGTGAGAAGATGACCTGTAAAGGGTTTTTTTGTGAAGGTAAAAGGACAACTGGGGTCATGATTGGTCAAACTTTGAAAACCTTGTCAAAATGGGATATCTCAAGGTAGGAAAATTGGATGGACTTCCTTAGTCGTATGTGGATATGTTATGGTGAGTTGAAAGTACTGTACCTGTTGTTTGGTCATCTGGTATCACCTGACATTAAACTCTGAAAACCTTGTTTGCAGAATATCCTAAGGCACAGTATGAAATTTGGCTTTTTGAATATAGAAGTGTTTTAGTCAAACGAAAAACCAGTTACTTACAGGTGAAGTCAAAGGTCACTTAGGATCACCAGTTGTTACAAGAAATATAGCATTTTTTTGAAAAGAGCATGTTTGTATCATCGCAACCTCAATGCATTTTTGCATTCTGGTTAGATTAAAATTTTAAATCGAGACCTTCATACTAGAATGTGAAAGAGAAAGATGGACACATGGGCGTCCACAGGTAGGGGCAAGGGGGAACTTGCCCTCCACTGGAAAATACAAAACCTGAAGAAGAAAACAGAAAACCAGAAAAAGATGAGGAAAAATTAACGTCAACATTTCTTAAAGGTTCACTGAGTGTTTTCCCTATTTATATGCGGTAAAGAGTCTTTAGAAATACAATTCTTAGCGATCTAAGAGGCATTTTGCGTCAAAATTTCTTGCGCCCCGCCCGACTCATAGTGGCGCGGACCTTTTCCCTCTAAAAGATTTTTGCCCTCTCCCGAACTTTCGTCTACAGTGGCCCATAGATAGAAAATTTAAACATGTTGTTATAAAAAACTTGCTGAGAAAAAATGGCAAAGTAGTCTTCTACCAGGTGTGGAAAATCAAATGGGAAGTCTGAAAAGCAGTGACTTCGATCGTACTGAGGCTCAAAATATGTACTCCTTCGAATCGCCCCTGCAGACCCCTTTCGCCCCCTCTGACCAAAACCCCTAGCTCCGCCACTCTTTTCCTCGTGATCTTTTGTATATTTTCATCAATTGAGATGAATTCAGCATATTCTTGAGTTCTATTCACAGACCGACATACAGTCAGACAGACAGACGGATTGGCGGGAAAGCGTTCAAAACTTTCTAAAAGTCTTATAAATCCATCTAAATATCTCCAGCATTGACTATTTTAAAAGTTTATTACTGTTTTGAGCTTCTTTCATGAATTAGCTATACGTGTGTAATATTATGACATGAAAAGAGGGGATCGTGAGCCATACTGTTTGGTATCTTTTTCCTTTCCCAAGGGGAAATTCAGTGGCCCAGCTTGGATTTGTACAGTAGCCTGTTTTATTCCATCAATAACCATGAATAACAATCTGTCAAATCATGTGACAACATTTTTCACACTAAATTGTACAAAATGTACGAGAGGTAGCCCGTTACAGACAGGGGTGACGTAACATGGCAACATACCTTTAAAAATGTGCTTCTCACATAGATCTCGCATTAAGTCAAACATTATTCTCCTAATACAATATTAGCTCACACGTTGTAATTGATTATACTTAACGTTTTACTACTTTTAAAACGCTTTAAAGGCGGTAGGAAATACTTCCAAATAATAGGAAATTGCCGTTTCTCAGATTTCGAGGTAAATATTCAACTTTTCTGTTTTATTTTGTCACAGATTGTAAATTTCATGGTGCAAAATTTGAAATATAGTTTCGTGGATGGAATTTTCAGGACAAATATCGTAATAGTGAAATCTAAGAAGAAATGATAATGAAATTTAAGAAGAAAAACGCAAAAAGAGGCAATGACAACAAAAATTCACTGATCAGTAAACAGTTTATTAGACTGAAATAGTTTTCTTCATATTTTCAGAAACGATTATTATCCCACAAATTTTGATGATTCTCTCCTTTCTCTACAAAGTAGTCTTTTACGACTAGATAATGACGAAATGCAGACAATTGAGAAAGAAAATGTATAATTTTGATTATAAAAATAACATTTTCATACAATTTTAGTAATTGTTGCTTTTTATCCCGGAAATTTTGATGATTCTCCTCTTTCTCTACAAAGTAGTATTTTACGATTAGATAATGACGAAATGCAGACAATTGAGAAAGAAAATGTATAATTTTGAGTATAAAAATAACATTTTCATACCATTTTAGTAATTGTTGCTTTTTCCATTGCACAACACGACATTTAGCCTCGAAGAATTGCCACCTACCACATTTTACTAAAATGGTCAGCAAACCGGTGAAAGATAAACAAATTGCGGAATTGAAACTGGTGCAAATAACATTAACCTCATTACGTCTTAGTGAAAGAAGAAAACGTTATTATAATACCCTTTCAGCTACGGCGGCTGTACTCGTACAACACCCATACGTCATGGCGAGTGAGGAAGTATTTGCTGCATATCTTAACTAGACCAGCTATAGCGGTCGTACTGGTACAGCCTTGATAGGTCAATGCTAGTAAGAAAATATTGCTTCACTTCTAAACTAGATCAGCTATAGCGGCTGTATTCGTACAACCTCCATAAGTCAAGACGAGTGAGGAAACAGGCTACTGTATTTGCTGCAGTTCTAAACTAGACCAGCTATAAAGGTTGTACTGGTACAACCTTGATAAGTCATGGCTAGTAAGGAAATATTGCTTCACTTCTTAACTAGACCAGCTACAGAGTTTGTACTGGTACAACCTTGGTAAGTCATGGCGAGTAAGAACATATTTGCTGCATTTATAAACTAACCCAGCTATAGAGATTGTGCTTGGTACAAATTTGATATGTCATGGCAACTGGGGTAATATTGCCGTCATATCTTAATTATACCAGCTATAGAGGTTGTACCGGTACAAGCTTGAAATATTTTGGCCAGTATGTTATTTAGATGAAATTTAACGAGACACCAACACGAATGTGTTATATAGTATCAACTAGATAAATACGATTCAATTTCAGTTACAAAAACAGTTCAAATACCAATGCAAGTCCTCCCCTTAATTAGCCTCTAACGAAAGGCGGGGAATAGCGTGGGCATATTCTACAACCCCCAACCCCCAGGGGGCCTTTGGTAGGTAAGGAAAAGCTTTAAACTGGACCAGCCGTAAGAGTTTTACAAAACAAACTTGATAAGTCATGGAGACGATAAGGAACTATTTGCTGCACTTCTATACTAGGCCAGCTATAGAGGCTGTACGAAGTCACTGCGAGTAAGGGGTTGCTGAGTCAGGGGCGAACCCACGGGGGCAGGACAGGCATTTACCTCCCACCAGCCGGTGGTATTTAAGTCGCAAAAGTAAATCGCTTAAAAACCATTTTAAGACACTAGGATTTTTCAACCCCCTTTATGGAGTATCTCCCTGTTCGTCTGGAAAGGGGAAGCCCCCAAAGTCGGCTTACTCCTGCAATGTACGTGAATCATTTTTCCAAAACCCGAATATGGGGTATCTCCCTGTTCGTTGGCTTACTCGGGGCTTACTCGGGGCTTCCCCTTCTCAAACGAACAGGGAGATACCACATAAAGGGGGGGGGGTGAAAAATCCTAGTTTCACTCTAGACGTGTGTGAAGTTCAGGGCGTTGGCCCATCGGGAGTGGCCTCTTCGGGCAAAACAAAACTCACCCCCTCACGGACATCTGGACTTAGAAAATTTTTGAAAAGTGATTCACGTGCAAAGTCGATGGGGAGTTAAAACTGAAAAAATTTGCAAAATCCTCTGTTGAGTGTCAATGAACGGATGATGGACTTGAAACTTAATTTACCTTTTTTTTCGTCTGTTCATGATTGCGGTATAATGACATAAAGTTGACATTTAGGGCAGAGATACGACTTCTGTATCCTTTCGTTGGCCAAGAAAAAAACTCATTCCCATTGCAAGGCTGTGATGAACTGTCGACGTCCTACCGTCCTTGTAACAGTCACCCCATTTCACATAAATATCTTCCCACAAGACCACCTCACTTGCAATTATTAGTTGCGTTAAAGAATAAAAACAAAGTGTATGCAAAATCCAAACACGCCATTCTTCCTATTAGTAGAGTTGTCACGGTGAGGTACGTTTCTCCAAAAGAACACACTATAAAAGATCGTTTTAGACGAATATGTCACATATCTGCCGGTAAAATTGATGATGTGGCAAAAGATGGATCAGTTTTGGTGTTTCCAGGGTGACTGAAAGAAACATAGGCAGTAGATCTACACAGCACAATGGGAAAGACCAATCTGACGAAGAACGCATACAAGCCCCCTGTATGGTGCTACAACAGTACAAGCCATATTTACACCGAAAAATGGTTGACAGGTGTAACGAAAAGTCCACAAACTTAAAACAACTTTCGAGTCTACTTTTGTGCTTTGCATGTAGGCTACGGCTGTGTCTCACGCTTGGTTGGGATTATTTGTCCAGCTCCGAGTAGCAGCTCCCTTGTTGGTCTCTCAAACCTCTTCGCAGTTTTGCGGTTACGAAATTCCTTACCAAGAAGGTTCCGTAAACAGTGACAGATAGAGCTCCCATAAATAAAGGTTGCAGTCACCCCGGTCACCCCTATGAACTTTCGATGTGTCCTATCACAAGAACGGTTCTTGAAAATCATGCCTGTGACAGTTTTTTTTGCCAGCTAACTATGGGATTTACTTTGAGTGGCTACTTGCGTTTACCAGGGAGTTGCAAGAGACTGCGTTTACCATGAAATTCTTAATTATTCAATATTTAAGTGTTTTTGCAACATTTAGCGTAGCCTGTAAACCGCAACGAAGAGTTTTGAGGACTGGTTGGTTCAGCCTAGGCTGTTCGAATAATTCGGGGTTAATTTTGTAAAGTTGATATTTTTGTGTGTAAAATCATTACGTGACTATGATGTGTTTGTACTTATCGGGCAATTGTTTTCAAGGAATCTGGGCCTGCTTGGAGTTTTCTGTAATAAGAGGGCAAAAGCAGTCACCCCAATTTGAATTATTGTAATAGTCTATTTTAATTCATGAATGGCTCTCGAAAATAATGTGACACTGTTTTTCTCATTGGATTGTAAAATTTATGACAATTGAACCCTTGATTTAACCTAATTATGCAACATTTTAGTCTCGAAATATATTGAAAGAAACATGGAAGAGAAAGAGGAAGAAATTTGTGAAATTTAGTGGTTCTTTCATAAAAATTTAGGGGCGACTACTCTTTAAAAACATGGCAACCTTTCGACGGACTCAAATGCTGCCTGAATTCTAGTACCTGAAGATCAGGTCGTTCCCCGAAATATACAGTACATGCCGGCCGCCTGATACACCAGTTAGTATGACCATGGAAGTACCACCATGGTCATACTGGTGGTATGACAACAGCAAAACATCACAATACATGTACGGTGTATACTTCTTAAAATAACAAATTCCTGTTCTGTGTATAAGGGTAGAGTCCTAGTGAGGAACGCAGTGGTGAAGCTCTGGTATTTAAAGGCATGTTTCCATCATCCCAAGCAGTTCCAATTCTCCCAACCGTCTTACTCTAGCCCCTCCCACATTTATCTAAAACTCATCTTTATCCAGACACAGTCCTAGTTTATTGCTTCATGGCTTGTCCCAGTGGCCATACAAGTCCATAATGTGTAATCAAGACACTCTCCGTGCCCACGCTGTTTAATTGAGCTATGATGCATTATTTGAATGTGATGCCATCAAAGAGCTGTACCAATTGAGAGTTTTGATATATGTATACTGAAACTGTGGTTTGGGGTGACGAATGACTGCCTTTAAAATTTCTTACCCGACCGAAAAAATGCATGCCAAGGGGCCTGCGTTTATTCCTCTGAAGCATGGAAGTACTACTTCCGAGGTACGGTACTTCCATGTATGAAGGGTGTGCCTGTGCATGTAGTACCTCGGAAGCTTTGCGATTTGATAGGTTCTAAAATTGCCAATTATTATTCATACGTTATAAGTTCACTTATGTATTGTTAACTGTGTGCTGGATACTTTTCTGGGAAAGCACTGTTTTAGGCGTGTAGAACTACCACATTTGGGCCAACTCTTTGGTGGGAGTGTGTAGGATACCAGTGGTCTATATTGCCGGTGAAATGTATCTGCTGTTTGCTTAATTAATTTGCCAAGGCTAATATGGGAATACAGGAATAGAACATTTAAACTTGTTTTTCTTCTCCCCCTCTTAGTGGCGGCATCAGCGGCGTCTGGAAAGTGTCCCGGCAGGGTGTCGATGTTAGCTCAAACTTTATGCCTTAACACACCAAGAATCCACACCTTGTTTTCCCTCCTGGCCGGATTTACCTCTCCCTCCACAACTTCATGGTCTACAGGGCGTTAATACCGCAATCCCCTCTCAATTCCCTCTTTTCCCCTTTTCTCTTTTTCTCTTTTTTTTCTTTTTCTTCACCATCATTTGGGGAGGCGATCACCCCATTTCGCCCCTTGGTTGCGCCGCTGCTTTCATGATATGTTTTGAAGTTACATATATTTGCCCTCCATCTCACATTTTAATTCGGATTGACTCTGTCCAGCTGTCTTGTCACCACTACCGCACCGTAAAAAGAACACGTTATGAGGTTGGAGAAATAAAAAAGAAATAAGCGCATTCAATGAGGTGATATCGATTATATTGTGATGAGTTTGAAAGAAATCAATGCATGATTATGCTTTTAATAAGCCTGATTACTCATGTGTGCGCTCCTTTATTTACCAAAAAATGTAAACAATTGTTGTTTTTATGTACAGGGATTGCATATGATTTACACTCAATGGTGAAAAGTGTCTGTTCACCAATTTGAAATACATGTATTAAATCTTTAATGATCCTATCATTGGCACTATCATTAACTAGAGTCAGATGTTTAGAATCTCTTAGTTCGACTATTAAGCATCAAGTTAAGAGTAAAACTCAGCATGTGTGACGGAAATTATGAATTTTGTGGGCAAACTTAATGAGCCCCGATAACACCTGATAAGCAATGTCAACAAAAGCGCACACCGTAACCCGATCTAAATGTTTTTTATGTAAATGTTAATTTTCGTTAATTTATAACAACATGGTGGTTACAGATATCATGAAATAAAATCATTAACGTGTTTACAAGATGGCGTCTTGACTATAACTCTAGTTCCATGTTCCTGACACTTGCTTGGGCATTTCGTCTACTATCCAAGTGTTATTGCCTAAGTACGAAAAAAAATTGTGTGCATGCATTAAAAAATGATGATTAACTCATCAAATGAAACACTGTACTTTGCATGAAGTGTATATATAGCCAGGGATCGATCACCCATGGCAAAACATCCGCTATAAGTAAAAGGCGCGTCTTTGGTAACCGTAACTTGTTAAAGAAATATTTATTAGTTTTCTGATATTCATCGTGGCGGGTAATTGATAATGGTAACATCAATCATAACAACGAAAGCTCTTTGAGAACTCATATTTCTCCTGAGCTCGCAGAAGCGAAACACCTGTCATTCTGAAATGCTGACCCGAGATCAGGTCAACTGCATGGTGTACGTATTACCATGGCAATAGTTTAATTTTGCTGAACTATTTATGTTCGTAAAAAAGTAGCCTGATTAGAGTCTGCAGACAGGATTCATGAGGTGAACCGCGGAGCTTTCAATGTAGGTTACTATACAGACAGCCAGTTAATAGCCTAATGCAAGGCAGCAGTTTTCGAAAAAAATCACAGGGAGACAAGGTCCATAGCATATGAATTTCGAAGGGTTTAGGCCGGGCTCTATAACCTAATGGTTTGATCAGGGAACTAAGAGTTAGCAGCTCCCTGGTTTGATAGCCATGAAGACAACTGCAAACTGCAGAGCATCAAATAATTTCATTTCCATTCCTTAAATTATTTAACAGGGAGCTGCCACGAACTCCGGATTTTAATATGCAAATCACCGCATGGGAAGACACAACAGTGTTACAAGTACAGCAGCCTCGCAGTCAGGGTTGAACTAATGTACAGGTCAAAGCGTACTTGAAAATATATTAAGGGTTCCTCTGATACATTTCGGTCCGAATATACCTTATACATTTATTAGATTCTAAGATACAAATTCTTTAATCAAAGAATTGACGTAACCCCCCGTGGACATACACAGTCAGCAAGTCACTCTTAACTTATTTTGAGAAAGATAGGCAAATCCCAGGTTATCTTTATGTCTTTTGGTGCCATTCATACTAGGACTAGATATTCAAGGTAAACTAAGCAGTTATTCCTTGTTCATGAGAAGGTTGCAAGGACGGCGTCGTACACCGACAAATATAATTCCAGGTATATAGACTTAACTAGGAGTTGTCACTCCAAAAATATCACAGTTCGACACCAATTGAGCTTAGGTTTAAGTTAGCTAGGTAGTTAGATGAGGTTTAACGGTTCAGTTTTCAAACAATTGGCCAGTCAAGTCGAGGTGCCCACGGACTTTTTCCAGCCGTGGCTCACTGGCTTGTTCCCCATACTTCATTGCATTTCGCACAAGGAAAGTAGTTTCCATTATTTTTTAAGTCCCAACCTTTTTCAAGAAGGTTTCAGAGGTCCAAAGGAAATAAAACAGGGGGTTTGGTTTAGGTGCACGTGTAGAACAAAATTTTTAGTGAGTCCTATACATCATTGGAAAGGTCACATTTCGAGGATTCTATACAGCTTAGGCCCATTGTTTTGACAAATTATGGTAATTAGTAATGCAAATATATGCATATTTACTAATGAATTTGGTCATGAAACCGGCCTGGAATTGAACCCGAGACCTCACCGTGCGAAGGGAATGCTAGGTTGAAAGGCCTGAACTGAATGCATAGTATGGGTTGGGACGATCTCTGTGAATCACTATAAGAAGCGCACTCCGAAGCTGAGTAAATAAAATATCGAAACAGTATTTAAAAAACAGTATTAAAAAATGAAAAAGAATTCGGTTCATCACAGGTGCTTTCTTTATTCCTCAGGCTGAAACTGAGGTCAAAGGTGCTGTACGGTAACGAGATTTGCAGGAACGATGATCACACCTACGTTAAAACTGTTTGGAAATTTTACTGTATCTAAACGGGGGGCTCCAGGATTTCCTCAACAGGGGAGGGGGGAAGCTCCCCGACAGGAGAAAAACAACATACCAAATATTGAAGTAGTTTGCCTCTGCCTTAATTACTGGTGAACACCGATCTAGTGAAAGCCTTAATTGTACTTGAGAGTACCTTTCCCAAGGTACACAAATGTCACCCAATCAACTTTCTGTAGTTTCGCTTGCAGAGAGACGCCATTTTCACTGATATTTTAGGAAAAATTTAACGTAGAGAAATGATTTTGACGCAATTACAACATAAAAACACCTTTTCCAGTTGAAGATTGATGAAAATGGCAAAATTACAATAAATGTCATTTTTCTTTTTAACGTCCGTTACAAATTCCCGCCAATGTGAACTTTTCATCCCAATGTCTCCTCGGCTTCCTTGCTTTCGTCAGTTTTTAGGCTAAGCAAAGCAGACAGGCAGGGGTTGACCTCAAACACGTCTATAAATAACTCACCATAACGATGTTGACAGTTTGTGTTGCATGCAATACCGGTACTTTTTGTGCACAGTACGTGGTATATGTTTATAACTTTATACTGTTATGGAATTATAAATATGCACTTCTGGGGGCCGGCAAGTACGGCTGAAACTTGTATTATCAAGGAAGTTGAAGCTGTTTAGTATTATTCTTTTACTGCTTATAATGTTTGTCATTGTTTTGTGGCCCTATATATGTCCCGCCAGCTCCCTTGTCCATGTTTGTGATGCACAAGCCTGTGCAGGATATTGCCTTTTTTAGTATATTAGAACTCATTTGTCAGTTTAGCATAAATTAAGTATTATTACGTCACTAGTTTGAAGCAAGAGGCTGGGCGCCGCCATACCGGCAACTTGACCGTCGGGCCGCTATCTCTCACCCCTCCGTCCTTGAATTGGCCCAATTTCGTCGGGGAGCCTTAACTTGCGCTAACGATAAAAGATGCGATTAACTTCAATCTGTCTTGATTTTGATTTTACGAAAAGAGCAGACTCTGCAAGGAAACCATCAAAATTCCAATTTTTCAACAAAAATGCAAAATTTTTAATAAACTTCTACAATATTAGCTCCCGGTTTTGTAAAAATTGTAAAAAGAAAGCCCCAAAGTTTTCCAATGTCCTTTGAAGAGCGTTTCTACGTACGACAAAATATGAAACCTCACCAACCTTCAGTTTTTCCTTTATTCTTCAATTAAGACCCCATATTTTTTAATTCTTCTTTACAAATAAACCCATTTTTAACACATTTTATGCCATATAATTTCATAGTTTCGTTAATAAAAATTTCAAAATTTTCAAATTAAAAGGAAGTCAAAAAATTTGGGGGAAAATTTCCAAAAGTATCAATTCAGTCAATTATGGAGTAACATTTTGAAAATAAAAGAACCACGAGCATTCATATGCTCCCGCTAAATCTTGAATCTTAACTTGTTTAATATAACCACTGAATGGAATGCCACCGGGTATTCTAATTCCGAAGCTACGAAGTAATACAACATTCATTCCTATACCCCTGCGACTCAACCCGTGGCCTGTATGTGCGGCCTTAAGTTACAAAGCGAAGTCATTTTTGAATGCTATGTTCACCACAGGGTGAGCATAAACATTCGTTTTCCAGGCAGACAATAATTGTAAATACTCAGGAACACGCGCTTAGTATTCACAAAGCTGGCTACTGATTCTTCGATCTTTCTGAAAGATACTTCCAAATATTGTTGCAGGATTCGTTTTACATAGTCCTCCTTTAGAAGCAAGAGAAATCCATTCGATGACAATAATCTAGTGACTCATTTGTTTCCTCTTTTACAGGCGGGAAAATCCAATTTTTGACAGCTCTAATTGAACCTTAGTGAAAATAGGAAAGGTCGCACGGGCGCATACCACTTGTGAAAAATTGCTCCCCTAAGTCAATAGAAGGTAACAGGTCAGGGCAGTCACTAACAACATTTCAAGAGGTCTGTGCATGGAGAAATAAACGGATGTAATAGAACACGAATGAATTCAACTTACTGGGTGCAACCTATAGGTAGTAGGCTATAGTTTTAAAGCTACGGTAACTTTCACTGAAGTCAGTGAAACCAGGCGGTCACAGAGAACGGATGCAACAGAATCCCTTTTCAGCGTCGGAGCTACGGGAAAAGAGAGGGGTCGAAAGGGGATTTGCCCGGCGGATTTTTTCCTTCCCCTCCCCGCCCAGGTTAGATGATTCTGGAGTTAGGTTAACCAAAAAGATGAGAATGAGCTAGGCCTATACCACTCTTGAAACGTAATTTTTCATCCAGAGAAATGCTAAAATCGCAGAGCTTCCGGGACTTTGCTTTGGATCCCCATCTGCAGGAGTTGTGGCTACAAGTTAAGGCTCGGTCGCGCACTGTGCACGAAAAAATTTGCCGGAATATCTTTCTTTGCTCCATCCCCCCCACCCGACCTAATCGTCACTTTCTGACCCCGCTATACTGCTTTTAAACCATATTAGTTGAAAGGAATCACTCTGATATGAAAGGCACAAGAAAATAATACCCGTATGGACCTAAAATTTCTGATACAGAATGGGGTTGTGTTCACCAAAGACGACAGAAACTCGAAACCGTGGTATATGCTACAGGGGAAAGGCATAAACGGACTCGACGCCGTGACTTTGAGACTGTCGGCATGTCGTGTGTCGCGCCAAGGGAGCATGTACGATGCCGCGTCTTCCCAAACTCCTTACCTTTGAGAAATTTTTGTTCAGTTAAGGAGGCGAAATCGGACGTGCTTTGGGTGTAAAAACTTTGTAACTTAAATGATGTTTCAGAGATGGAGTGCAAACCATGACGAATTCGCGCGTAAAATACTGAACTTGCATTACCTGTGATTTCCGTGACAAAACTTGCATTGTGTAAGGAAAATTTCTGCATACAATTTTTCCAATATACTAGGGCGTTTGAGACGGGGAGGAGTCGCGGTGACCAGACTCCCGCCCCCAACAAATTTTGGCAAACTTTAAAATTCGGAAAGGAATGTGGGACAATTTCGGACAGACATTGAGATATAAAAACTGAATTCTGATATTATTTTAGTTACAAGAATAACTTCCAAGCGTGCTCGGAATCGTAAAAAACGATTTGCTCGAAAAAGGGGGAAAACACATTCAGGGTAAAATTTTCATGAAAAGTTAGCAAGATTGCAAGACTTGGCTACACTCTAAAAACATCCTGGTTAAGTCCTGGTTAATTTAACCAGGACGGGGTCAAAGATTACCCATACACTTCCTGGTTAAAAAGAAAGAAAAAAAAGGAACTGTATGTAAAATTATTGCCCTCCGTCGATTCTGGTTAAATTTAACCAGGATGTTTTTAGAGTGTACACAGTCGGCAGGCAAAGGAAAAGAGTTATTATTCGTGAGTTTTTCTTCAGAGTCAACACAATGCCCAATTTGGTCAATCCAAATCCTTTCAGACATTTATTCAAATAAATAAAAAGTATTCTTTTTAACATTTTCATGAAAAACACTAAAGATAATATAATAAAGCGACGCCCTAGGGAAGTCAATGGCCTAAAAGAAACAATGATTCCTAAGCCATCTCAGGCAGGTTTTCAGTCTTGCGCGACACTATGCCCAAAGTGACCATTAAATCTGAATTGCCCTTGTGACGTTTGGCTAATATGGTTTACAGGTCTATTGATGGCTAAGCAAAATTTTCAAAAAAAAGAAATAAAGAATTACGAAGATTTGTGACAAATTCAGGCGGCTTACTCTAAAATCTTCCCTCAGTTCTACTTCATAAGTATTGAAAGCAGTCTTAAAAATCGTCCGCCGAAATTGTAAAATATTTCTCCGAAAACTCCTATACTCTAAAAACTTCCGGTTGAATTTGAACTGGACAAGGATCAAATGGGCACTACACCTAAAAAGGTTTAAATATTTGACTATTTTGAAACCGAGCCTATACGAGTGTCTCAATCCTTTCAAAACATTTTCTGAAAAATAACAACGCATTATTGTGAACTTTTCGTGGAAAATTAACACGATTTAAAACACCGAGACTCGTTGGGAAAGCTTGTAAAACCGCTATTTGTCAGCGTCACTTCATAGTCTTGGTCAACACTTTGCCGGAAATTGTACGGGAAGACAGGAGTGGACAGGTGTAGGCCTATGTATGTACTAAACATTTTGCCCCCCAAATATGGTAGAGGTACATTTTATGTGGTAATTTTCTACTTTCAATGCTAATCTGCCCATTTTTGTTAAAGTGAGCACGTTATTGCAACAGAAAATTCAAAGGAAAAACTAATAAGATGTATTCACAAGCCTAAAGGGAATGCCATTTCCGGCCATCTGAGGTGTCACAGTTTTTCAAAAATTTCAAAAACTCATGGTGACTCTGTGGCCTACCTTTACGCAGGTTTCTTATAACAAATAACCCTCGGCCTCTGATGCACCATGTGAAACCTTTGCGAACGAGAGTGGGGTGGGGAGGAAGGGGAATTTTCATTGAGTAAATGTGGTCATTTGCCCCCTCTTCCCGATAAGTGACCCCCAGATATTGGCCACTGATGAGGGCAGTACGTAGACTTACAATAAAATGAGTACCCCAACGAATTTCAGTATTCAATAGTACTTTTCTAATTTTGCTCATATGTACTGCAGATTCTTCAATAAACACAGACCTTACAATAAGCTAACGAATTTCTACCAAAATTCTCAAGTTTTCTTCAAAACAAGCCCCGTTGTGTTAAATATTTGTAGAAAAGAAGCCCAAAGTATCGGGGCACTACACTTGAAATTCTACCACTAGTCGCGTCCAACCAGGACTGCCTTATCACCTTTACGGGGCTTTGAAATGCTGCCCCTCCCCCATCGTGCGGACCCTGGCGTAACCCATGGCTTGTTGGACTCAACAACAGCACTGAATATGTAACAGAGTCATTACTATCTCTTTATGTTCGAACAGATATGGAGTTTGTCGTTATGGATAATATAACTAATTCGAATCATTTTGAATCATTATTTGTGAAAATTAAAACGGCGGTTTGTAAAACAATTATTACTGGAGTTATTTACCGACCTCCAAGGGAAGATGTTGATGAATTTATTCTTGAATTTAATGGTATTTTAAATACCTTAAATAATAATCGCAGTGTTTGTTTTATTGCAGGGGATTTCAATGTTAATCTACTGTCTGGACAAAAGGCGGACTTACTTAAAAATACATTATTATCATTCTCATTCTATCCTGTAATTGATAAACCCACTAGGGTGACAGAAGTATCGGAAACACTTATTGATAACATACTTACATATATTAATTTCGCAACTAGATCTACCATCATTAGAACTGATTTATCTGACCATTATCCCATTGCTATTATTTGTGAACATTTAAGTCCGTGTAGAAGGAATTTCACTAGGCCTGTTATTTTTAAGCGTGATACTAGTACTTCAAAAATATTGAATATGAAACTGGAATTAGATTCTACTGATTGACATGATATTTTGTGTAACAATAACGCTCAGTCTGCTTTTACTAAATTTAATAATAAACTTTGTGATATTTTCCAAAGAAACTGTCCTATGCGTCAAATTAAGTGTAAGAAAAATTTACAGAAATCACCTTGGATTACCTCTGGTATTTTTAAGTCCATTCGCAAGAAAAATGTATTGTATTGTGCGTATAAGCGAAGCCCCACAGAACAGAATTTACTGCATTATCGCAATTTTAAGAACAGATTAACTGCGGTAATTCGAAATGCCAAGAAATCGTATTACTATGAGTACTTTAGTAAAAATAAAAATAACAGTAAGAAGATTTGGTCTGGTATTAATGGGATACTGAACAGAGGGGTGGCAACACTAATGCGACTGGAATCAAGTTGAGAATT
Organism: Holothuria scabra; assembly: GCA_037179385.1. Classification (NCBI taxonomy): domain Eukaryota; kingdom Metazoa; phylum Echinodermata; class Holothuroidea; order Aspidochirotida; family Holothuriidae; genus Holothuria; species Holothuria scabra. The sequence goes on from CM074179.1 coordinate 29,621,819, forward strand.
TAGATACAAATGATGATTCGAATAACCTGCAAAATTTTGCTAATGATTTTAATAATTTCTTCACATCTGTAGGCGAAAATCTAGCTTCTAAAATAGATGTAACGTACTATAACTGCAATTGTTATCTCAATGATATTAGTGTTTTAGATACCTTTATTTTACACCCAGTGAGTCATGAGGAAGTGGTTAGTACTATATTGAAACTTCAAAGTGGGAAATCCCCAGGGTATGATGGCCTTACCAATGATATTTTAAAACAGATACATGGCCATATTATTGATCCTCTTACTCATATTTTGAATTTCATATTTTGAAATTCATACTCAAGTTTCTTGTAAATATTATTACGTATTGTATCATAATAATAATGATAATGAATGTACGTTTGCATGTAGTACAGTTGAAAAAATAAACAATAAAACAATATATATATATATATATATATATATATATATATAAATCAAATTGGTAAAGCTGGAAAATTTGGCTGAGGTGAAAAAACGATGTTGACTCCACCGGGATTCGAACTCGGGACCTCCCGCTTTCTAGTGCGGACGCTCTAACCACTGAGCCATGAAGCCAAGTTGGTTTGGCCTTTGTTCAAATGACAGATGAAGCAACTCGCAATTCACCTCCTGAGCAGGCGCCTAATTTTTTGGAACAGCTATATATATACATATATAAATATATATATATATATATATATATACATATATATATATATATATATGTATATATATATATATATATATATATATATATATATATATATATATATATATATATATATACATATATATATATACATATATATATATATATATATGTATATATATATATATATATATATATATATATATATATATATATATATATATATATATATATATATATATATATATATATATATATATATATATATATATATATATATATATATATATATATATATAAATCAAATTGGTAAAGCTGGAAAATCTGGCTGAGGTGAAAAAACGATGTTGACTCCACCGGGATTCGAACTCGGGACCTCCCGCTTTCTAGTGCGGACGCTCTAACCACTGAGCCATGAAGCCAAGTTGGTTTTGGCCTTTGTTCAAATGACAGATGAAGCAACTCGCAATTCACCTCCTGAGCAGGCGCCTAATTTTTGGAACAGCACTAGTTCTCGTTTGACGCAAGCCCGACCAGAGATCAAAGTTGATGCCATCCAGCTGAACACAATTGTTTATTCGCCAGCGGATCTCCGAAGAGATACAGAAACCTGTGAAAGCAGAGATGAAGTGAAAATAAACGCTGACGACAACTGCGTGGAATATATAAATCAAATTGGTAAAGCTGGAAAATCTGGCTGAGGTGAAAAAACGATGTTGACTCCACCGGGATTCGAACTCGGGACCTCCCGCTTTCTAGTGCGGACGCTCTAACCACTGAGCCATGAAGCCAAGTTGGTTTTGGCCTTTGTTCAAATGACAGATGAAGCAACTCGCAATTCACCTCCTGAGCAGGCGCCTAATTTTTGGAACAGCACTAGTTCTCGTTTGACGCAAGCCCGACCAGAGATCAAAGTTGATGCCATCCAGCTGAACACAATTGTTTATTCGCCAGCGGATCTCCGAAGAGATACAGAAACCTGTGAAAGCAGAGATGAAGTGAAAATAAACGCTGACGACAACTGCGTGGAATATATAAATCAAATTGGTAAAGCTGGAAAATCTGGCTGAGGTGAAAAAACGATGTTGACTCCACCGGGATTCGAACTCGGGACCTCCCGCTTTCTAGTGCGGACGCTCTAACCACTGAGCCATGAAGCCAAGTTGGTTTTGGCCTTTGTTCAAATGACAGATGAAGCAACTCGCAATTCACCTCCTGAGCAGGCGCCTAATTTTTGGAACAGCACTAGTTCTCGTTTGACGCAAGCCCGACCAGAGATCAAAGTTGATGCCATCCAGCTGAACACAATTGTTTATTCGCCAGCGGATCTCCGAAGAGATACAGAAACCTGTGAAAGCAGAGATGAAGTGAAAATAAACGCTGACGACAACTGCGTGGAATATATAAATCAAATTGGTAAAGCTGGAAAATCTGGCTGAGGTGAAAAAACGATGTTGACTCCACCGGGATTCGAACTCGGGACCTCCCGCTTTCTAGTGCGGACGCTCTAACCACTGAGCCATGAAGCCAAGTTGGTTTTGGCCTTTGTTCAAATGACAGATGAAGCAACTCGCAATTCACCTCCTGAGCAGGCGCCTAATTTTTGGAACAGCACTAGTTCTCGTTTGACGCAAGCCCGACCAGAGATCAAAGTTGATGCCATCCAGCTGAACACAATTGTTTATTCGCCAGCCGATCTCCGAAGAGATACAGAAACCTGTGAAAGCAGAGATGAAGTGAAAATAAACGCTGACGACAACTGCGTGGAATATATAAATCAAATTGGTAAAGCTGGAAAATCTGGCTGAGGTGAAAGAACGATGTTGACTCCACCGGGATTCGAACTCGGGACCTCCCGCTTTCTAGTGCGGACGCTCTAACCACTGAGCCATGAAGCCAAGTTGGTTTTGGCCTTTGTTCAAATGACAGATGAAGCAACTCGCAATTCACCTCCTGAGCAGGCGCCTAATTTTTGGAACAGCACTAGTTCTCGTTTGACGCAAGCCCGACCAGAGATCAAAGTTGATGCCATCCAGCTGAACACAATTGTTTATTCGCCAGCCGATCTCCGAAGAGATACAGAAACCTGTGAAAGCAGAGATGAAGTGAAAATAAACGCTGACGAGAACTGCGTGGAATATATAAATCAAATTGGTAAAGCTGGAAAATCTGGCTGAGGTGAAAAAACGATGTTGACTCCACCGGGATTCGAACTCGGGACCTCCCGCTTTCTAGTGCGGACGCTCTAACCACTGAGCCATGAAGCCAAGTTGGTTTTGGCCTTTGTTCAAATGACAGATGAAGCAACTCGCAATTCACCTCCTGAGCAGGCGCCTAATTTTTGGAACAGCACTAGTTCTCGTTTGACGCAAGCCCGACCAGAGATCAAAGTTGATGCCATCCAGCTGAACACAATTGTTTATTCGCCAGCGGATCTCCGAAGAGATACAGAAACCTGTGAAAGCAGAGATGAAGTGAAAATAAACGCTGACGACAACTGCGTGGAATATATAAATCAAATTGGTAAAGCTGGAAAATCTGGCTGAGGTGAAAAAACGATGTTGACTCCACCGGGATTCGAACTCGGGACCTCCCGCTTTCTAGTGCGGACGCTCTAACCACTGAGCCATGAAGCCAAGTTGGTTTTGGCCTTTGTTCAAATGACAGATGAAGCAACTCGCAATTCACCTCCTGAGCAGGCGCCTAATTTTTGGAACAGCACTAGTTCTCGTTTGACGCAAGCCCGACCAGAGATCAAAGTTGATGCCATCCAGCTGAATGCAATTGTTTATTCGCCAGCGGATCTCCGAAGAGATACAGAAACCTGTGAAAGCAGAGATGAAGTGAAAATAAACGCTGACGAGAACTGCGTGGAATATATAAATCAAATTGGTAAAGCTGGAAAATCTGGCTGAGGTGAAAAAACGATGTTGACTCCACCGGGATTCGAACTCGGGACCTCCCGCTTTCTAGTGCGGACGCTCTAACCACTGAGCCATGAAGCCAAGTTGGTTTTGGCCTTTGTTCAAATGACAGATGAAGCAACTCGCAATTCACCTCCTGAGCAGGCGCCTAATTTTTGGAACAGCACTAGTTCTCGTTTGACGCAAGCCCGACCAGAGATCAAAGTTGATGCCATCCAGCTGAATGCAATTGTTTATTCGCCAGCGGATCTCCGAAGAGATACAGAAACCTGTGAAAGCAGAGATTAAGTGAACATAAACGCTGACGACAACTGCGTGGAATATATAAATCAAATTGGTAAAGCTGGAAAATCTGGCTGAGGTGAAAAAACGATGTTGACTCCACCGGGATTCGAACTCGGGACCTCCCGCTTTCTAGTGCGGACGCTCTAACCACTGAGCCATGAAGCCAAGTTGGTTTTGGCCTTTGTTCAAATGACAGATGAAGCAACTCGCAATTCACCTCCCGAGCAGGCGCCTAATTTTTGGAACAGCACTAGTTCTCGTTTGACGCAAGCCCGACCAGAGATCAAAGTTGATGCCATCCAGCTGAACACAATTGTTTATTCGCCAGCGGATCTCCGAAGAGATACAGAAACCTGTGAAAGCAGAGATGAAGTGAAAATAAACGCTGACGACAACTGCGTGGAATATATAAATCAAATTGGTAAAGCTGGAAAATCTGGCTGAGGTGAAAAAACGATGTTGACTCCACCGGGATTCGAACTCGGGACCTCCCGCTTTCTAGTGCGGACGCTCTAACCACTGAGCCATGAAGCCAAGTTGGTTTTGGCCTTTGTTCAAATGACAGATGAAGCAACTCGCAATTCACCTCCTGAGCAGGCGCCTAATTTTTGGAACAGCACTAGTTCTCGTTTGACGCAAGCCCGACCAGAGATCAAAGTTGATGCCATCCAGCTGAACACAATTGTTTATTCGCCAGCGGATCTCCGAAGAGATACAGAAACCTGTGAAAGCAGAGATGAAGTGAAAATAAACGCTGACGACAACTGCGTGGAATATATAAATCAAATTGGTAAAGCTGGAAAATCTGGCTGAGGTGAAAAAACGATGTTGACTCCACCGGGATTCGAACTCGGGACCTCCCGCTTTCTAGTGCGGACGCTCTAACCACTGAGCCATGAAGCCAAGTTGGTTTTGGCCTTTGTTCAAATGACAGATGAAGCAACTCGCAATTCACCTCCTGAGCAGGCGCCTAATTTTTGGAACAGCACTAGTTCTCGTTTGACGCAAGCCCGACCAGAGATCAAAGTTGATGCCATCCAGCTGAACACAATTGTTTATTCGCCAGCGGATCTCCGAAGAGATACAGAAACCTGTGAAAGCAGAGATGAAGTGAAAATAAACGCTGACGACAACTGCGTGGAATATATAAATCAAATTGGTAAAGCTGGAAAATCTGGCTGAGGTGAAAAAACGATGTTGACTCCACCGGGATTCGAACTCGGGACCTCCCGCTTTCTAGTGCGGACGCTCTAACCACTGAGCCATGAAGCCAAGTTGGTTTTGGCCTTTGTTCAAATGACAGATGAAGCAACTCGCAATTCACCTCCTGAGCAGGCGCCTAATTTTGGAACAGCACTAGTTCTCGTTTGACGCAAGCCCGACCAGAGATCAAAGTTGATGCCATCCAGCTGAACACAATTGTTTATTCGCCAGCGGATCTCCGAAGAGATACAGAAACCTGTGAAAGCAGAGATGAAGTGAAAATAAACGCTGACGACAACTGCGTGGAATATATAAATCAAATTGGTAAAGCTGGAAAATCTGGCTGAGGTGAAAAAACGATGTTGACTCCACCGGGATTCGAACTCGGGACCTCCCGCTTTCTAGTGCGGACGCTCTAACCACTGAGCCATGAAGCCAAGTTGGTTTTGGCCTTTGTTCAAATGACAGATGAAGCAACTCACAATTCACCTCCTGAGCAGGCGCCTAATTTTTGGAACAGCACTAGTTCTCGTTTGACGCAAGCCCGACCAGAGATCAAAGTTGATGCCATCCAGCTGAACACAATTGTTTATTCGCCAGCGGATCTCCGAAGAGATACAGAAACCTGTGAAAGCAGAGATGAAGTGAAAATAAACGCTGACGACAACTGCGTGGAATATATAAATCAAATTGGTAAAGCTGGAAAATCTGGCTGAGGTGAAAAAACGATGTTGACTCCACCGGGATTCGAACTCGGGACCTCCCGCTTTCTAGTGCGGACGCTCTAACCACTGAGCCATGAAGCCAAGTTGGTTTTGGCCTTTGTTCAAATGACAGATGAAGCAACTCGCAATTCACCTCCTGAGCAGGCGCCTAATTTTTGGAACAGCACTAGTTCTCGTTTGACGCAAGCCCGACCAGAGATCAAAGTTGATGCCATCCAGCTGAACACAATTGTTTATTCGCCAGCGGATCTCCGAAGAGATACAGAAACCTGTGAAAGCAGAGATGAAGTGAAAATAAACGCTGACGACAACTGCGTGGAATATATAAATCAAATTGGTAAAGCTGGAAAATCTGGCTGAGGTGAAAAAACGATGTTGACTCCACCGGGATTCGAACTCGGGACCTCCCGCTTTCTAGTGCGGACGCTCTAACCACTGAGCCATGAAGCCAAGTTGGTTTTGGCCTTTGTTCAAATGACAGATGAAGCAACTCGCAATTCACCTCCTGAGCAGGCGCCTAATTTTTGGAACAGCACTAGTTCTCGTTTGACGCAAGCCCGACCAGAGATCAAAGTTGATGCCATCCAGCTGAACACAATTGTTTATTCGCCAGCGGATCTCCGAAGAGATACAGAAACCTGTGAAAGCAGAGATGAAGTGAAAATAAACGCTGACGAGAACTGCGTGGAATATATAAATCAAATTGGTAAAGCTGGAAAATCTGGCTGAGGTGAAAAAACGATGTTGACTCCACCGGGATTCGAACTCGGGACCTCCCGCTTTCTAGTGCGGACGCTCTAACCACTGAGCCATGAAGCCAAGTTGGTTTTGGCCTTTGTTCAAATGACAGATGAAGCAACTCGCAATTCACCTCCTGAGCAGGCGCCTAATTTTTGGAACAGCACTAGTTCTCGTTTGACGCAAGCCCGACCAGAGATCAAAGTTGATGCCATCCAGCTGAACACAATTGTTTATTCGCCAGCGGATCTCCGAAGAGATACAGAAACCTGTGAAAGCAGAGATGAAGTGAAAATAAACGCTGACGACAACTGCGTGGAATATATAAATCAAATTGGTAAAGCTGGAAAATCTGGCTGAGGTGAAAAACGATGTTGACTCCACCGGGATTCGAACTCGGGACCTCCCGCTTTCTAGTGCGGACGCTCTAACCACTGAGCCATGAAGCCAAGTTGGTTTTGGCCTTTGTTCAAATGACAGATGAAGCAACTCGCAATTCACCTCCTGAGCAGGCGCCTAATTTTTGGAACAGCACTAGTTCTCGTTTGACGCAAGCCCGACCAGAGATCAAAGTTGATGCCATCCAGCTGAACACAATTGTTTATTCGCCAGCGGATCTCCGAAGAGATACAGAAACCTGTGAAAGCAGAGATGAAGTGAAAATAAACGCTGACGACAACTGCGTGGAATATATAAATCAAATTGGTAAAGCTGGAAAATCTGGCTGAGGTGAAAAAACGATGTTGACTCCACCGGGATTCGAACTCGGGACCTCCCGCTTTCTAGTGCGGACGCTCTAACCACTGAGCCATGAAGCCAAGTTGGTTTTGGCCTTTGTTCAAATGACAGATGAAGCAACTCGCAATTCACCTCCTGAGCAGGCGCCTAATTTTTGGAACAGCACTAGTTCTCGTTTGACGCAAGCCCGACCAGAGATCAAAGTTGATGCCATCCAGCTGAACACAATTGTTTATTCGCCAGCGGATCTCCGAAGAGATACAGAAACCTGTGAAAGCAGAGATGAAGTGAAAATAAACGCTGACGACAACTGCGTGGAATATATAAATCAAATTGGTAAAGCTGGAAAATCTGGCTGAGGTGAAAAAACGATGTTGACTCCACCGGGATTCGAACTCGGGACCTCCCGCTTTCTAGTGCGGACGCTCTAACCACTGAGCCATGAAGCCAAGTTGGTTTTGGCCTTTGTTCAAATGACAGATGAAGCAACTCGCAATTCACCTCCTGAGCAGGCGCCTAATTTTTGGAACAGCACTAGTTCTCGTTTGACGCAAGCCCGACCAGAGATCAAAGTTGATGCCATCCAGCTGAACACAATATTCGCCAGCGGATCTCCGAAGAGATACAGAAACCTGTGAAAGCAGAGATGAAGTGAAAATAAACGCTGACGACAACTGCGTGGAATATATAAATCAAATTGGTAAAGCTGGAAAATCTGGCTGAGGTGAAAAAACGATGTTGACTCCACCGGGATTCGAACTCGGGACCTCCCGCTTTCTAGTGCGGACGCTCTAACCACTGAGCCATGAAGCCAAGTTGGTTTTGGCCTTTGTTCAAATGACAGATGAAGCAACTCGCAATTCACCTCCTGAGCAGGCGCCTAATTTTTGGAACAGCACTAGTTCTCGTTTGACGCAAGCCCGACCAGAGATCAAAGTTGATGCCATCCAGCTGAACACAATTGTTTATTCGCCAGCGGATCTCCGAAGAGATACAGAAACCTGTGAAAGCAGAGATGAAGTGAAAATAAACGCTGACGACAACTGCGTGGAATATATAAATCAAATTGGTAAAGCTGGAAAATCTGGCTGAGGTGAAAAACGATGTTGACTCCACCGGGATTCGAACTCGGGACCTCCCGCTTTCTAGTGCGGACGCTCTAACCACTGAGCCATGAAGCCAAGTTGGTTTTGGCCTTTGTTCAAATGACAGATGAAGCAACTCGCAATTCACCTCCTGAGCAGGCGCCTAATTTTTGGAACAGCACTAGTTCTCGTTTGACGCAAGCCCGACCAGAGATCAAAGTTGATGCCATCCAGCTGAACACAATTGTTTATTCGCCAGCGGATCTCCGAAGAGATACAGAAACCTGTGAAAGCAGAGATGAAGTGAAAATAAACGCTGACGACAACTGCGTGGAATATATAAATCAAATTGGTAAAGCTGGAAAATCTGGCTGAGGTGAAAAAACGATGTTGACTCCACCGGGATTCGAACTCGGGACCTCCCGCTTTCTAGTGCGGACGCTCTAACCACTGAGCCATGAAGCCAAGTTGGTTTTGGCCTTTGTTCAAATGACAGATGAAGCAACTCGCAATTCACCTCCTGAGCAGGCGCCTAATTTTTGGAACAGCACTAGTTCTCGTTTGACGCAAGCCCGACCAGAGATCAAAGTTGATGCCATCCAGCTGAACACAATTGTTTATTCGCCAGCGGATCTCCGAAGAGATACAGAAACCTGTGAAAGCAGAGATGAAGTGAAAATAAACGCTGACGACAACTGCGTGGAATATATAAATCAAATTGGTAAAGCTGGAAAATCTGGCTGAGGTGAAAAAACGATGTTGACTCCACCGGGATTCGAACTCGGGACCTCCCGCTTTCTAGTGCGGACGCTCTAACCACTGAGCCATGAAGCCAAGTTGGTTTTGGCCTTTGTTCAAATGACAGATGAAGCAACTCGCAATTCACCTCCTGAGCAGGCGCCTAATTTTTGGAACAGCACTAGTTCTCGTTTGACGCAAGCCCGACCAGAGATCAAAGTTGATGCCATCCAGCTGAACACAATTGTTTATTCGCCAGCGGATCTCCGAAGAGATACAGAAACCTGTGAAAGCAGAGATGAAGTGAAAATAAACGCTGACGAGAACTGCGTGGAATATATAAATCAAATTGGTAAAGCTGGAAAATCTGGCTGAGGTGAAAAAACGATGTTGACTCCACCGGGATTCGAACTCGGGACCTCCCGCTTTCTAGTGCGGACGCTCTAACCACTGAGCCATGAAGCCAAGTTGGTTTTGGCCTTTGTTCAAATGACAGATGAAGCAACTCGCAATTCACCTCCTGAGCAGGCGCCTAATTTTTGGAACAGCACTAGTTCTCGTTTGACGCAAGCCCGACCAGAGATCAAAGTTGATGCCATCCAGCTGAACACAATTGTTTATTCGCCAGCGGATCTCCGAAGAGATACAGAAACCTGTGAAAGCAGAGATGAAGTGAAAATAAACGCTGACGACAACTGCGTGGAATATATAAATCAAATTGGTAAAGCTGGAAAATCTGGCTGAGGTGAAAAAACGATGTTGACTCCACCGGGATTCGAACTCGGGACCTCCCGCTTTCTAGTGCGGACGCTCTAACCACTGAGCCATGAAGCCAAGTTGGTTTTGGCCTTTGTTCAAATGACAGATGAAGCAACTCGCAATTCACCTCCTGAGCAGGCGCCTAATTTTTGGAACAGCACTAGTTCTCGTTTGACGCAAGCCCGACCAGAGATCAAAGTTGATGCCATCCAGCTGAACACAATTGTTTATTCGCCAGCGGATCTCCGAAGAGATACAGAAACCTGTGAAAGCAGAGATGAAGTGAAAATAAACGCTGACGACAACTGCGTGGAATATATAAATCAAATTGGTAAAGCTGGAAAATCTGGCTGAGGTGAAAAAACGATGTTGACTCCACCGGGATTCGAACTCGGGACCTCCCGCTTTCTAGTGCGGACGCTCTAACCACTGAGCCATGAAGCCAAGTTGGTTTTGGCCTTTGTTCAAATGACAGATGAAGCAACTCGCAATTCACCTCCTGAGCAGGCGCCTAATTTTTGGAACAGCACTAGTTCTCGTTTGACGCAAGCCCGACCAGAGATCAAAGTTGATGCCATCCAGCTGAACACAATTGTTTATTCGCCAGCGGATCTCCGAAGAGATACAGAAACCTGTGAAAGCAGAGATGAAGTGAAAATAAACGCTGACGACAACTGCGTGGAATATATAAATCAAATTGGTAAAGCTGGAAAATCTGGCTGAGGTGAAAAACGATGTTGACTCCACCGGGATTCGAACTCGGGACCTCCCGCTTTCTAGTGCGGACGCTCTAACCACTGAGCCATGAAGCCAAGTTGGTTTTGGCCTTTGTTCAAATGACAGATGAAGCAACTCGCAATTCACCTCCTGAGCAGGCGCCTAATTTTTGGAACAGCACTAGTTCTCGTTTGACGCAAGCCCGACCAGAGATCAAAGTTGATGCCATCCAGCTGAACACAATTGTTTATTCGCCAGCGGATCTCCGAAGAGATACAGAAACCTGTGAAAGCAGAGATGAAGTGAAAATAAACGCTGACGAGAACTGCGTGGAATATATAAATCAAATTGGTAAAGCTGGAAAATCTGGCTGAGGTGAAAAAACGATGTTGACTCCACCGGGATTCGAACTCGGGACCTCCCGCTTTCTAGTGCGGACGCTCTAACCACTGAGCCATGAAGCCAAGTTGGTTTTGGCCTTTGTTCAAATGACAGATGAAGCAACTCGCAATTCACCTCCTGAGCAGGCGCCTAATTTTTGGAACAGCACTAGTTCTCGTTTGACGCAAGCCCGACCAGAGATCAAAGTTGATGCCATCCAGCTGAACACAATTGTTTATTCGCCAGCGGATCTCCGAAGAGATACAGAAACCTGTGAAAGCAGAGATGAAGTGAAAATAAACGCTGACGACAACTGCGTGGAATATATAAATCAAATTGGTAAAGCTGGAAAATCTGGCTGAGGTGAAAAAACGATGTTGACTCCACCGGGATTCGAACTCGGGACCTCCCGCTTTCTAGTGCGGACGCTCTAACCACTGAGCCATGAAGCCAAGTTGGTTTTGGCCTTTGTTCAAATGACAGATGAAGCAACTCGCAATTCACCTCCTGAGCAGGCGCCTAATTTTTGGAACAGCACTAGTTCTCGTTTGACGCAAGCCCGACCAGAGATCAAAGTTGATGCCATCCAGCTGAACACAATTGTTTATTCGCCAGCGGATCTCCGAAGAGATACAGAAACCTGTGAAAGCAGAGATGAAGTGAAAATAAACGCTGACGACAACTGCGTGGAATATATAAATCAAATTGGTAAAGCTGGAAAATCTGGCTGAGGTGAAAAAACGATGTTGACTCCACCGGGATTCGAACTCGGGACCTCCCGCTTTCTAGTGCGGACGCTCTAACCACTGAGCCATGAAGCCAAGTTGGTTTTGGCCTTTGTTCAAATGACAGATGAAGCAACTCGCAATTCACCTCCTGAGCAGGCGCCTAATTTTTGGAACAGCACTAGTTCTCGTTTGACGCAAGCCCGACCAGAGATCAAAGTTGATGCCATCCAGCTGAACACAATTGTTTATTCGCCAGCGGATCTCCGAAGAGATACAGAAACCTGTGAAAGCAGAGATGAAGTGAAAATAAACGCTGACGACAACTGCGTGGAATATATAAATCAAATTGGTAAAGCTGGAAAATCTGGCTGAGGTGAAAAAACGATGTTGACTCCACCGGGATTCGAACTCGGGACCTCCCGCTTTCTAGTGCGGACGCTCTAACCACTGAGCCATGAAGCCAAGTTGGTTTTGGCCTTTGTTCAAATGACAGATGAAGCAACTCGCAATTCACCTCCTGAGCAGGCGCCTAATTTTTGGAACAGCACTAGTTCTCGTTTGACGCAAGCCCGACCAGAGATCAAAGTTGATGCCATCCAGCTGAACACAATTGTTTATTCGCCAGCGGATCTCCGAAGAGATACAGAAACCTGTGAAAGCAGAGATGAAGTGAAAATAAACGCTGACGACAACTGCGTGGAATATATAAATCAAATTGGTAAAGCTGGAAAATCTGGCTGAGGTGAAAAAACGATGTTGACTCCACCGGGATTCGAACTCGGGACCTCCCGCTTTCTAGTGCGGACGCTCTAACCACTGAGCCATGAAGCCAAGTTGGTTTTGGCCTTTGTTCAAATGACAGATGAAGCAACTCGCAATTCACCTCCTGAGCAGGCGCCTAATTTTTGGAACAGCACTAGTTCTCGTTTGACGCAAGCCCGACCAGAGATCAAAGTTGATGCCATCCAGCTGAACACAATTGTTTATTCGCCAGCGGATCTCCGAAGAGATACAGAAACCTGTGAAAGCAGAGATGAAGTGAAAATAAACGCTGACGACAACTGCGTGGAATATATAAATCAAATTGGTAAAGCTGGAAAATCTGGCTGAGGTGAAAAAACGATGTTGACTCCACCGGGATTCGAACTCGGGACCTCCCGCTTTCTAGTGCGGACGCTCTAACCACTGAGCCATGAAGCCAAGTTGGTTTTGGCCTTTGTTCAAATGACAGATGAAGCAACTCGCAATTCACCTCCTGAGCAGGCGCCTAATTTTTGGAACAGCACTAGTTCTCGTTTGACGCAAGCCCGACCAGAGATCAAAGTTGATGCCATCCAGCTGAACACAATTGTTTATTCGCCAGCGGATCTCCGAAGAGATACAGAAACCTGTGAAAGCAGAGATGAAGTGAAAATAAACGCTGACGACAACTGCGTGGAATATATAAATCAAATTGGTAAAGCTGGAAAATCTGGCTGAGGTGAAAAACGATGTTGACTCCACCGGGATTCGAACTCGGGACCTCCCGCTTTCTAGTGCGGACGCTCTAACCACTGAGCCATGAAGCCAAGTTGGTTTTGGCCTTTGTTCAAATGACAGATGAAGCAACTCGCAATTCACCTCCTGAGCAGGCGCCTAATTTTTGGAACAGCACTAGTTCTCGTTTGACGCAAGCCCGACCAGAGATCAAAGTTGATGCCATCCAGCTGAACACAATTGTTTATTCGCCAGCGGATCTCCGAAGAGATACAGAAACCTGTGAAAGCAGAGATGAAGTGAAAATAAACGCTGACGACAACTGCGTGGAATATATAAATCAAATTGGTAAAGCTGGAAAATCTGGCTGCAGTGAAAAACGATGTTGACTCCACCGGGATTCGAACTCGGGACCTCCCGCTTTCTAGTGCGGACGCTCTAACCACTGAGCCATGAAGCCAAGTTGGTTTTGGCCTTTGTTCAAATGACAGATGAAGCAACTCGCAATTCACCTCCTGAGCAGGCGCCTAATTTTTGGAACAGCACTAGTTCTCGTTTGACGCAAGCCCGACCAGAGATCAAAGTTGATGCCATCCAGCTGAACACAATTGTTTATTCGCCAGCGGATCTCCGAAGAGATACAGAAACCTGTGAAAGCAGAGATGAAGTGAAAATAAACGCTGACGACAACTGCGTGGAATATATAAATCAAATTGGTAAAGCTGGAAAATCTGGCTGAGGTGAAAAAACGATGTTGACTCCACCGGGATTCGAACTCGGGACCTCCCGCTTTCTAGTGCGGACGCTCTAACCACTGAGCCATGAAGCCAAGTTGGTTTTGGCCTTTGTTCAAATGACAGATGAAGCAACTCGCAATTCACCTCCTGAGCAGGCGCCTAATTTTTGGAACAGCACTAGTTCTCGTTTGACGCAAGCCCGACCAGAGATCAAAGTTGATGCCATCCAGCTGAACACAATTGTTTATTCGCCAGCGGATCTCCGAAGAGATACAGAAACCTGTGAAAGCAGAGATGAAGTGAAAATAAACGCTGACGACAACTGCGTGGAATATATAAATCAAATTGGTAAAGCTGGAAAATCTGGCTGAGGTGAAAAAACGATGTTGACTCCACCGGGATTCGAACTCGGGACCTCCCGCTTTCTAGTGCGGACGCTCTAACCACTGAGCCATGAAGCCAAGTTGGTTTTGGCCTTTGTTCAAATGACAGATGAAGCAACTCGCAATTCACCTCCTGAGCAGGCGCCTAATTTTTGGAACAGCACTAGTTCTCGTTTGACGCAAGCCCGACCAGAGATCAAAGTTGATGCCATCCAGCTGAACACAATTGTTTATTCGCCAGCGGATCTCCGAAGAGATACAGAAACCTGTGAAAGCAGAGATGAAGTGAAAATAAACGCTGACGACAACTGCGTGGAATATATAAATCAAATTGGTAAAGCTGGAAAATCTGGCTGAGGTGAAAAAACGATGTTGACTCCACCGGGATTCGAACTCGGGACCTCCCGCTTTCTAGTGCGGACGCTCTAACCACTGAGCCATGAAGCCAAGTTGGTTTTGGCCTTTGTTCAAATGACAGATGAAGCAACTCGCAATTCACCTCCTGAGCAGGCGCCTAATTTTTGGAACAGCACTAGTTCTCGTTTGACGCAAGCCCGACCAGAGATCAAAGTTGATGCCATCCAGCTGAACACAATTGTTTATTCGCCAGCGGATCTCCGAAGAGATACAGAAACCTGTGAAAGCAGAGATGAAGTGAAAATAAACGCTGACGACAACTGCGTGGAATATATAAATCAAATTGGTAAAGCTGGAAAATCTGGCTGAGGTGAAAAAACGATGTTGACTCCACCGGGATTCGAACTCGGGACCTCCCGCTTTCTAGTGCGGACGCTCTAACCACTGAGCCATGAAGCCAAGTTGGTTTTGGCCTTTGTTCAAATGACAGATGAAGCAACTCGCAATTCACCTCCTGAGCAGGCGCCTAATTTTTGGAACAGCACTAGTTCTCGTTTGACGCAAGCCCGACCAGAGATCAAAGTTGATGCCATCCAGCTGAACACAATTGTTTATTCGCCAGCGGATCTCCGAAGAGATACAGAAACCTGTGAAAGCAGAGATGAAGTGAAAATAAACGCTGACGACAACTGCGTGGAATATATAAATCAAATTGGTAAAGCTGGAAAATCTGGCTGAGGTGAAAAACGATGTTGACTCCACCGGGATTCGAACTCGGGACCTCCCGCTTTCTAGTGCGGACGCTCTAACCACTGAGCCATGAAGCCAAGTTGGTTTTGGCCTTTGTTCAAATGACAGATGAAGCAACTCGCAATTCACCTCCTGAGCAGGCGCCTAATTTTTGGAACAGCACTAGTTCTCGTTTGACGCAAGCCCGACCAGAGATCAAAGTTGATGCCATCCAGCTGAACACAATTGTTTATTCGCCAGCGGATCTCCGAAGAGATACAGAAACCTGTGAAAGCAGAGATGAAGTGAAAATAAACGCTGACGACAACTGCGTGGAATATATAAATCAAATTGGTAAAGCTGGAAAATCTGGCTGAGGTGAAAAAACGATGTTGACTCCACCGGGATTCGAACTCGGGACCTCCCGCTTTCTAGTGCGGACGCTCTAACCACTGAGCCATGAAGCCAAGTTGGTTTTGGCCTTTGTTCAAATGACAGATGAAGCAACTCGCAATTCACCTCCTGAGCAGGCGCCTAATTTTTGGAACAGCACTAGTTCTCGTTTGACGCAAGCCCGACCAGAGATCAAAGTTGATGCCATCCAGCTGAACACAATTGTTTATTCGCCAGCGGATCTCCGAAGAGATACAGAAACCTGTGAAAGCAGAGATGAAGTGAAAATAAACGCTGACGAGAACTGCGTGGAATATATAAATCAAATTGGTAAAGCTGGAAAATCTGGCTGAGGTGAAAAAACGATGTTGACTCCACCGGGATTCGAACTCGGGACCTCCCGCTTTCTAGTGCGGACGCTCTAACCACTGAGCCATGAAGCCAAGTTGGTTTTGGCCTTTGTTCAAATGACAGATGAAGCAACTCGCAATTCACCTCCTGAGCAGGCGCCTAATTTTTGGAACAGCACTAGTTCTCGTTTGACGCAAGCCCGACCAGAGATCAAAGTTGATGCCATCCAGCTGAACACAATTGTTTATTCGCCAGCGGATCTCCGAAGAGATACAGAAACCTGTGAAAGCAGAGATGAAGTGAAAATAAACGCTGACGACAACTGCGTGGAATATATAAATCAAATTGGTAAAGCTGGAAAATCTGGCTGAGGTGAAAAAACGATGTTGACTCCACCGGGATTCGAACTCGGGACCTCCCGCTTTCTAGTGCGGACGCTCTAACCACTGAGCCATGAAGCCAAGTTGGTTTTGGCCTTTGTTCAAATGACAGATGAAGCAACTCGCAATTCACCTCCTGAGCAGGCGCCTAATTTTTGGAACAGCACTAGTTCTCGTTTGACGCAAGCCCGACCAGAGATCAAAGTTGATGCCATCCAGCTGAACACAATTGTTTATTCGCCAGCGGATCTCCGAAGAGATACAGAAACCTGTGAAAGCAGAGATGAAGTGAAAATAAACGCTGACGACAACTGCGTGGAATATATAAATCAAATTGGTAAAGCTGGAAAATCTGGCTGAGGTGAAAAACGATGTTGACTCCACCGGGATTCGAACTCGGGACCTCCCGCTTTCTAGTGCGGACGCTCTAACCACTGAGCCATGAAGCCAAGTTGGTTTTGGCCTTTGTTCAAATGACAGATGAAGCAACTCGCAATTCACCTCCTGAGCAGGCGCCTAATTTTTGGAACAGCACTAGTTCTCGTTTGACGCAAGCCCGACCAGAGATCAAAGTTGATGCCATCCAGCTGAACACAATTGTTTATTCGCCAGCGGATCTCCGAAGAGATACAGAAACCTGTGAAAGCAGAGATGAAGTGAAAATAAACGCTGACGACAACTGCGTGGAATATATAAATCAAATTGGTAAAGCTGGAAAATCTGGCTGAGGTGAAAAAACGATGTTGACTCCACCGGGATTCGAACTCGGGACCTCCCGCTTTCTAGTGCGGACGCTCTAACCACTGAGCCATGAAGCCAAGTTGGTTTTGGCCTTTGTTCAAATGACAGATGAAGCAACTCGCAATTCACCTCCTGAGCAGGCGCCTAATTTTTGGAACAGCACTAGTTCTCGTTCGACGCAAGCCCGACCAGAGATCAAAGTTGATGCCATCCAGCTGAACACAATTGTTTATTCGCCAGCGGATCTCCGAAGAGATACAGAAACCTGTGAAAGCAGAGATGAAGTGAAAATAAACGCTGACGACAACTGCGTGGAATATATAAATCAAATTGGTAAAGCTGGAAAATCTGGCTGAGGTGAAAAAACGATGTTGACTCCACCGGGATTCGAACTCGGGACCTCCCGCTTTCTAGTGCGGACGCTCTAACCACTGAGCCATGAAGCCAAGTTGGTTTTGGCCTTTGTTCAAATGACAGATGAAGCAACTCGCAATTCACCTCCTGAGCAGGCGCCTAATTTTTGGAACAGCACTAGTTCTCGTTTGACGCAAGCCCGACCAGAGATCAAAGTTGATGCCATCCAGCTGAACACAATTGTTTATTCGCCAGCGGATCTCCGAAGAGATACAGAAACCTGTGAAAGCAGAGATGAAGTGAAAATAAACGCTGACGACAACTGCGTGGAATATATAAATCAAATTGGTAAAGCTGGAAAATCTGGCTGAGGTGAAAAACGATGTTGACTCCACCGGGATTCGAACTCGGGACCTCCCGCTTTCTAGTGCGGACGCTCTAACCACTGAGCCATGAAGCCAAGTTGGTTTTGGCCTTTGTTCAAATGACAGATGAAGCAACTCGCAATTCACCTCCTGAGCAGGCGCCTAATTTTTGGAACAGCACTAGTTCTCGTTTGACGCAAGCCCGACCAGAGATCAAAGTTGATGCCATCCAGCTGAACACAATTGTTTATTCGCCAGCGGATCTCCGAAGAGATACAGAAACCTGTGAAAGCAGAGATGAAGTGAAAATAAACGCTGACGACAACTGCGTGGAATATATAAATCAAATTGGTAAAGCTGGAAAATCTGGCTGAGGTGAAAAAACGATGTTGACTCCACCGGGATTCGAACTCGGGACCTCCCGCTTTCTAGTACGGACGCTCTAACCACTGAGCCATGAAGCCAAGTTGGTTTTGGCCTTTGTTCAAATGACAGATGAAGCAACTCGCAATTCACCTCCTGAGCAGGCGCCTAATTTTTGGAACAGCACTAGTTCTCGTTTGACGCAAGCCCGACCAGAGATCAAAGTTGATGCCATCCAGCTGAACACAATTGTTTATTCGCCAGCGGATCTCCGAAGAGATACAGAAACCTGTGAAAGTGAAAATAAACGCTGACGAGAATTTCGTGGAATATATAAATCACATTGGTAAAGCTGGAAAATCTGACTGAGGTGAAAAACGATGTTGACTCCACCGGGATTCGAACTCGGGACCTTCCGCTTTCTAGTGCGGACGCTCTAACCACTGAGCCATGAAGCCAAGTTGGTTTTGGCCTTTGTTCAAATGACAGATGAAGCAACTCGCAATTCACCTCCTGAGCAGGCGCCTAATTTTTGGAACAGCACTAGTTCTCGTTTGACGCAAGCCCGACCAGAGATCAAAGTTGATGCCATCCAGCTGAACACAATTGTTTATTCGCCAGCGGATCTCCGAAGAGATACAGAAACCTGTGAAAGCAGAGATGAAGTGAAAATAAACGCTGACGACAACTGCGTGGAATATATAAATCAAATTGGTAAAGCTGGAAAATCTGGCTGAGGTGAAAAAACGATGTTGACTCCACCGGGATTCGAACTCGGGACCTCCCGCTTTCTAGTGCGGACGCTCTAACCACTGAGCCATGAAGCCAAGTTGGTTTTGGCCTTTGTTCAAATGACAGATGAAGCAACTCGCAATTCACCTCCTGAGCAGGCGCCTAATTTTTGGAACAGCACTAGTTCTCGTTTGACGCAAGCCCGACCAGAGATCAAAGTTGATGCCATCCAGCTGAACACAATTGTTTATTCGCCAGCGGATCTCCGAAGAGATACAGAAACCTGTGAAAGCAGAGATGAAGTGAAAATAAACGCTACATATATATATATATATATATATATATATATATATATATATATATATATATATATATATATATATATATATATATATATATGGCATTACTTTTCACGCTGTTTATATGCTTTTGGCCTATTTTCAAATAATCACAACTTGCGTTATGTATGTTGAGATGTATATTGCAAATTACAAAAAATCGACATAAACATCCCGCTTTGCCATTTCTTAGCCCCTTCCCCTACCCTCATTCTTCTTTAGTCTTTCTTCTTTTTTAAATTTCACAACTTTTTACGGACTGCCCGCTTTTCAACTCTACCTTCAGGACTGGAAATTATACATGGCTCTATGGTGAACCTCAATCCCGACTCTGGTACAAGTCCTTGAGCCTCCTGCAACCCATCGTCACACAGGCCTAATATTACATAAATAAAAAGTCCGACTATTTGGTTAGGTTTTGTTACTGCATCTCTGTTTCAAAACACGTGCTTGCACCCCCGACCACTAACATAACCCCTATTCTAACACTTTTTCATTTGTTTAAAGTTCAGACCTCGAACAGAACAGACGCCATCTCCCGTTTTCTTTTAGCTAATCGTATATGTAGCTCAGACAGTCAGAGACTGATCAAATTTTCATAGTTTTATAGTTCTATGTGAATGGTTCCAACTCTTCCACCTGGTAGAGGATCTCTCGCTCTTTTCTTAGTAAAACAAATTAAGGAAACAATAACTTTGATGCCTAAAACGGCTAATTTCAACATTCTACGGGGCTCTTCGGACCCAGTCGCGGATTAAATATTGCAAAAGTTGCAATTAACTAGCATGTTTGAAATCGCTTCACGATTAATCAGTGGTATCACTAAGGGACATAATGGACATTAGCAGTTTTCCGTCAGTCATAACATTCCAATGCCCCCTTCCTAACCCCCTCCATCAGTTCCTAACCTTGATTTTAAGTGTGAAGCGTACATACTTAGGCATAAAATTATTCATAAAACGTTAGTTACAAAGATCTCGAGACTTGGGTAACCATAAGGAAGCTGGAACATTTGGAATTGGGTGCATAGACATAAAGCTGACAAAATAATTTTAGCAAGCAGGACTATATGAAATTGACTTATAGCCTATACCAAACACAGTACCAACCATGAATACATGTCAAGGACCCTCCCTCCCATCGTCATTGTTATGGTTATGGACTACCACTTGAGTGTTTAAAATTACTTCGAGCAGTGATCAGAACAAATCTTCAAAATGATTTCGGTATTCTAGCTATCCGCTATTAACGTGAGAACGATATGTTCGTGAATTTACAGGCAACACGCTGACATAAATATGCACCACACGGGCTTCCTTACAGATGCACTTTCTTCCGTATCTTGAAGTACTCTTTTTCACTAGCGAAGGTTTTAGTAGCTAGCTCATTGCTGCCACAGGCATGCGTAGTGGACTACGGAGCTTTTAAGGTGTAATGTAATAGACCTTATATCTGAACTAATTTGTCTATCTTGTGAAGTAACGTAGGTCTATCGTCCTTTTTAACATTGGCTCCCAGATACTTTAATGCGTTAGTGTAGTATATTAGAAGAACTGTATATTAAGTGTCTTTATATTTTAGCATTTTTATGAGAAGGATATTGATATTGAAATTTTGATGATGACGACGACGACGACGACGACGATGATGATGATGAAGATGATAATGTTTGATATTTCAACAAATATCTCAGTTAGAGAAAAACTTATCTAAATTTCCACTAGCAAATACATTATTTCGGGGTGTAAATACTGCCACTGCCACAACGAGCTGGGGAGGGGTAAATACTTTAAATGTGGTCCTGTGAGCATCCTGATATGTCAATTTCTACACCATAGTACTTATATATGCAGTCCACGTCGATTGAAAACGTTAGGATGGAAATGGAAACGTTTGTATGTTTAAAAGCGTAAGCAATTAAGAGATAAGGTTTACACGAATTTGGCAGAAGGGATCGCAGTGCTTGAGACCTCACATTTTTCATATACTTCGGGGAGCCTCTTTGTTCTCATCCCTCTATTATGTTAGGACAGAATTCACCGCAGCTGTTATTATTTTCCATGTTTAGGAAGACGCAGTGTAGTTCAAACGATTATTTTAAACGGACAAGAAGTTGTGCTGAAGTCCGTCAATAACCTCAACAAGGAAAAGAAGAAAAGTTTCAAATAGTTCTTTAAGCTAAACATTTTTTAAAACAAGTTTTAGCAAATTCAGTATAGTTAAACAAGTTTTGAAATATTTTAGTATTCAGTGATCAACAAATACACTTCAGCAGGATAGGTTTCTACTGCTGTTATCAATACAACAAATAACCATCGGTAACGTCTCAAACTTCCTTCCAGTAATTGGGTGTTTGAAATGCAACTTTGTAACAAGCTTAACTTCTTTAACTAGTACATGCACTCTAAAAACAAGAGAGTGAGATTGAATCTAGTCACTCTCTAACAGAGTGAAAAGTGTAGAAATTCACTATATTAGAATGTTAGTTCTCCAAGAAGAGTGACATTTACTTTAAAAAGAAAGTGTCAAATTTTTTCAATCTTCTTGGAGTGAAATTTTTGCTGTTTTGGCTTTTTTGGCATGAGATTTTTATTTTTAGAGTTAGAGCAGAGTATGGGTCAAACTGATGCATGAATGCAGACCTGTGGACTGTCTAGGATATGCACGACATGGCACCCCATGTTGAGCACCGTGTCCCCATTTACATGTGAACACCCCAAAATAGCATGCATGCCGATGTTTTACTAAAATTAAGAAGTATCTAAAAGGCGCTTACTGATGAAAACGATTGGTTTCACATCTTTCATGGCTTCGGGTTCAGTGCACATTAAGTACAAAATAGCCAAGTGGTGTCTGAGTTGACTAACCACGCCAGCCACTAATATTTGACTAATTTGTTTATTTCTTAGTAAAGGACTAAAGGATATCAGTTTTAATCAAACTTAATACTTAATAATATTTTTCAGGGACTTATTCAATTGGGTCAAATATTAGTCCATATTTTTGACTACGTGATTGGTCGATTCAGGCACTGTTACAGACTAATTTGTGTGCAGTGTTCTGCATGTCTCCACCGGGAGGCCAACCCTCCAACCTCTGGAAAATCCTAGAATGGCACCATCCCTGACTAAGCCTGCTTGCGGGATTTAACCATACATCATTACTAATCATTTATGCACACCCTGGCGGCTTTGAAAAATTGAAGAATTCAGAAATTTGCCATTTTTGTGGAACCAGTCTACTGTGTGGTTTTGACAACTTATGAAATTCCGAACTTCCAATTTCTCTCCAAAAAAGCGCCATATATTGGACATGTTTTGCTTCAAAAGAGCAACATTTTTCCCCCGTGCAAATTGCAATTCTTAAGCAGAGATGCTCGCTTATACCTTCAATTTGGTAAACTTATCCGACCTCTGGAGGTGAGAAAATCCGAAACCAGATCATCAAGTAGCACCAGTAACTACAGTTCTATTTTTATAAATTTTCTTCATAAAACTCCAAAATTTCTCCAACCCTCTTGACTTAAAAAAATATTCGCCAGAGAGCCTCATTCTGTAGGCGTTGGAAAACATTATGAAGCAACAACAATGTTTGGTTGCCGCTCAGTCTCAGATATTCCAATAGGATATGTCCTTCAGTAAACCCCATCTTTTCAAATTTCCTTACAAGAAACTCAGAATCCACACTTTTCTTCAATACAAGCTCCATATTTTCAAATATCTGAAGAAAGAAAATAATTTCAGCGCCCTTTGAGCGCCACAAGTTACATCCCTAGTACCGTGCTGCTCACACTTAAAATCGTAAAATTTAATACACATTCCATTCGACATCCTTCGTCTTTATCAGGGCTTGTTTGTTCTGTCCCTGTCAGGGAACTTGGCTCCTGTCGGACAAAGCCTGCTTTGCCATGCAAGGGCTGCATGTACAACATCGCTGTGTATTAATTTTACCAGGCTGGCGAAGAAGGGGCTATGCCAATGTTCCCCAAGGTTCGATGTTCCCGAGAATCTTAGGAACATCCTCACTTCTGGGAATATCGAACCTCGTGA
Organism: Holothuria scabra; assembly: GCA_037179385.1. NCBI lineage: Eukaryota > Metazoa > Echinodermata > Holothuroidea > Aspidochirotida > Holothuriidae > Holothuria > Holothuria scabra. Next base: position 29,645,242 of record CM074179.1, read on the forward strand.
ATAACGAACCTTGTAATCATCTCCAAGTCATCGAGATATCATGAAAACGGGGAACATCGAACCTTGGGAACATTGGACCCAGGGAACACCGGGTAGACCCCTGTGAAGAAGGCTGCTTTCGGTATTAACATGTTATGAAGTCATGATTGCAAAGTACTTTTTTCCAACTTGTAGTATTGCTCTACTATTGCTGGACTGTCTTTCTATAACAGGGAAAACTGAATGAAATCACCAAAACTTGTTGGTAAACTAAAACGTGTTTAAAGCAGAAAAATACGAAGAGACAAAAACACGTGAGATATCCTTTGTTCTGGAACCCACCCCCGTTCCATGCCACTGTTCCTTGGCATATCAATAAATCCAGTATTTCCCTCCCTTCATCCTTACGATAACATGTAGAATAACAACAACCCCTGTCGTCAGTCGACAATGATACTCAATTTTTCTCTTAAGAAAGACAGGTTTTTTTGTTATAAAAGAAACCAGAATTTGCAGGCTAAAAGAACCCTTAATTTTTCATCGAAAATTTTGCCTTCCTTACCATTAAGGAACTCACCGCCTCTGTCAGAGGTTTTGTGTTATTACCCCCACCGGTTCCCTGTCGGGGAGCTTGGTCCACTGTCGGTAACTCTGGTCTTACAAGACTGTCTACAAGTCTGTCTACAAGTTTACACTATTTTTACAGGTACAGAAACGAATCACAAATCTGTCTACCGTTAAGTGATGGTACATGTTCGAGAAAATTCGCATAGTCATATGCTCGGAGATATGGTCAAAATAACTTATGCCTCTTAATCCAAATGGTAACCGACATAATCGTTCACTCTACTTAATGAAGATAAAAGCCTTAACAACTAGGGCATGGTTTTTTCTTCTGTTGGAAACTGTAATGACCTGTGTATGTTTGAATGTGTTTTGCACATTAAAACTCAGTTAAAGAGATTTCTGAAATTTATGGGGATGTTCTTCTCATCAAATTAATGACACATTAACCATTGCCCTCGGAAAGCGAAATGATAAAAATTAACCTATTTCATTGCTGAGGGCACCAAAAATGTGACAGCCAACTGCTGTACAACGTGAAAGTAAGAAAAATATAAAAAGCTTATGATCAATCTTTATTTTTCTCTCTATCAATTCAACTTGAAAGTGCCTTCTTTCACTAAGTTAATTAAAAGCTTACAATATCAATGTAGAAGGTTTCAGTATCCAATAATTTGTCTGAAAAGGCGTATTCCCCAAAAGAGAATAGCCTTCAAGTGCAGTGGACAGCACCCTTAGTTTGGGCCAACCAAAAAGGATATCACGAGGGACTTAAAAAGGGACTTGAGGAGTGTATAACTACTTTGTTCGAAGCTGTCCCAAAGATTACACCATTTGGGGTTTTAACCAGGTTTGTAGAACGAGTAACCCTTTTTGGGGCACACCCATACAAGAGTTTCAATGGCCCAGGAAGGGTGTCCAGTCCTCTTATCCCTTGCAAATTTTAAGCCTTTCTTGAGAGCCTAGATGCAAAATGGTGCGCAATTTTTGAGACTGGGGGAACTAATTTTGAACTCGAAGGTTTAGTTCAGTGGCGGAGCTGCCATATGGTCATCATTATGCCCCCCCCCCCCCCCCCGACGGCCCAAGATCGTCTGCAGGCGCCCTTTTTAGGTTTTTTAAAGTACTTTACTCTTGCACCGTTATTGGCAAAAGATATAATTTAATAGCGTTGTTTTAAGGCACCGATAACAAAAAATACTCAAACAGCCACCAGTAAAACGTATCTTCATGCTTTATACGCACTAATGAATGTTGTCGCTGTGCCAAGTTAATTCTTTCCACACCAAGCGTGTTTTAAGCTTACAAAATGCACAGACTGACATTAAATTAACCCCCCAGGCCAATAAAAGATGTTGCAAAGGGCGCAACAATAATTGTAGCGCAAATAGGCCTCTTGCTGCCAGGGATAATTGTTAACATAGACAATAAAAAAGTTTATAAAGATACCAAAATAGCTTCCACAACATTTTTCAAAATCATTTGAAGAGAGCATTCAGATTAAAATAAAATAAAATAAATCTGTTATCAGAGTGATAATGGTTTAAGAGTTTTAATAAGCAGTTTTCATTTTGTTTTTCTTCAAGTGACCATTCTCATGATAAATGGCAAATGCTGACAATGCACGATAATCCCATGAAAATGATTGTTTCTGTGCTTTCGTAGTCACAAAAGCCAGAAAATCGCATCTAATAAACCTAATAGGTGTAGGGTACTATTATTTTTTTTTATGAATTCGGTATCTAGAAGGCCAAGCAGACCTTTTGTCTTGGGCTATTTCTTGCAATGTACTTTATTAATGGCTATTTCAAAAAGGTCACAGGATGTAACTTACGTTACTTAATGTTTCTTCGTGTACTTATCTTGATTTCCAGATGCCAAAATTGTACATTTAACGGTGATTAATTTCCAAACCCCCCCCCCCCCCCGCCGTAAGATTGCTTGCTATTTAGCTCTAGCAGGTTTGTTTAGTCTTTTTCTTCACAAAGGAGCCCATTATTACATTAAAATCTTAAATCTACACCTGACAATAACACAAAATGTAATTACCGCCTTCATACTAGAATGTGAAAGAGAGGGATAGAAACATGGGCGTCCGCAGGTTGGGGCAGGGGGGGGGGGGGACTTGTGGTCCCTTGAAAAATAAAAAACCTGAAAAAACGAAGGAAACAAAGAAAAAGACGAAGAAAAAATTAGCATCAACAATTTTTTAACAGTTCACTCAGTGTTCCCCCTGTTTATATGCCGTAAACAGGCTTAAGAAATACCATTTCCAGCGATCTTAGTGGAATTTTGTACCTCCCCCTTCCCCCACCCGATTGATCTTCTGCGGAGGCCCATGGATAGAAAATTTAAACATGTTTTAATAGAAAACTTGCTGAAGAGAAATGGCAAAGTGTCTTCTACCAGGTGCGGAAAATCAAATGGAAGTCTGAAATGCCATGGCTTCGATCGTGCTAAGGCTCAGGGTATTCACTCCTTCGAAGCGCCCCTGTAGACCATTTTCGCCCCCTCTGACCAAAATCCCTAGCTCCGCCACTGGTTTAGTTGTGGTGTTTTGGTGTAATATTTTTTTTATTCTTTAATGCAAAACATTTTTTACTCCCACATTCCCCACTCCTAGTGATTACAGGTCTGGTGACTTAGTGAGAAATCTTGATGAATAGCTGTGTAGAGAAGTATCGTACTTTACAACTTCGCTTTTTCACTTCTTGGTGTTTCACCTATCAGCGAAGCCCTGCATATGGTTCCATAGGAAATTCTCTTCAAAGTAATAAGACAAATGTCATCAACCACGTGTTGGAAATTTTATTCGTGGCGAAGATATTTTTGTACAGATACTATATATGATCAGATTGACTATTCGGAGTCAAAACACATCTTTTTTATCTGTTTATTACGGATGCATATTTCTCCCAAGCTGTTCTTGGCCACCAACACTTTTGAAAAGCCAATTTTACACATGTGCACCACGAGGGAGATTGTCCTTACAAATAGGGTATGTCTTTTGATCCAATCCAATCAACTATAGCATGCAGCCGACCTCAGTAGTGTCTTAAGGTTTTTCTTTTTGTTTAATTTAAGATATGCATGATGATGCAAGCTGCACAGGTTTATAGGATCATTACTTTATCATCACTGGTTACGGACACTATATATAAGTCGAGGTTGCTTACGTGGACAAAATTCTAGTGTCTGCGGGGTCTTCGGTCGTGGAATGGCAGAGTGGTCTTTTCCAGTGACTGAGCCATAATGTGATTAACATGATCATTGGTTCAAATCCCGTTGGGATGTTCATGCAGGGGTTTCCTCAGGGTATCCTGTCTTTCACTGGCAACCCACTTGGCATTATGTTTGCCACTAAAATCAGTTGCCCACTTGACGAGGTTGTCGGACAAGAGCACTGCCGGGTGGTGCAGTTAACTAGTAGTCCACTTTTTCCTCCAGGCTTGTTTTGGTCTAGCCATCCAGTGAAAATTATGGGGCGGAAGTAAGTTAAATTCCTCAACACTCGGTTAAAAACCACTCTTTCATTTCTTGATTAAATTTTCCTCAATTCCTTTCCATTTTCTTTGCGGAAAATTGCGTATGCTAGAGTGCCCCAAATTGCGTTTTACAATTATCTTTTGAAATTGCAAACTTTTATTAAGGAGACACCACCCATCCGCCTGGCTAGCGATACCACTTCAGATCCTCTTCTGGAAAACCCTTGATCCGCCACTTCGATATGCTGTTTAAATTCTCCTAACACCTGTTAAAAATCCCGCCAAAGTGAACTTTTCAACACAATTTTCCCTTGGCACCCTCGCGTTCTTTTAGCGTCGGAGCAGTTGACTTTACAACCTTTCGTATTGGGATTTGTTCCTTTTGTTTATGCTTTCTGCTTCTGTATGGTGGTAAACCAGGGATGTTATAGCTCCCTGGTAAAACATACTAGAATAAAGAGCTTATCTGGCTAGATGTGCCAAAATTGTTTTGTTCACCCACCTTTGACACGTACTGCAGTCCTTAATGGAAAATTGCTTTAATTACTACTCGCCTCTTTTGTCAGTTTATATCAGTTGATGTGTAATTTAGACCTATAATCTCGTGGATAGGGTGGAAAAGATACATAGATACTGTAGCTAGCGAAACTTGCGTGACTCGATCTGACCCCAGTAACAATTTCAACCCCAGAGAGTTAGTTGATGGATAGTGCAGTGAATGGTACAGAAAAGTCCTCCAATATGGTTGCAAAATATGCAGACTGAACTCATAATAGGATACAAATGGATGTTACCAGGACGGGCACTATGGATGGAAGATCCTTTCTTTTTCAGTTTTAAAGAATTAGAAAGGGGAGAAAAGGAAATTATGCTTATGGATACGTGGTGGTTGGAAACATTTTACAAAGTAAAGCTAGGGTCACCCCACCCATTTGGTCCCTCCTTATAAAAACAGCGATTCGCACTAATAATTAAAACAGTAATCCACCGACCAACTTTGGGAGATACATCCACGCCAATAAATAACGCACACTCGTGTGTAAATGCTTACGTCCTCATGCATTGACCCTTGCTCGGAGGAGCGAGGGGCAATGCACCCGCTTCTTAACCTCGTTCGTTTGCCAAGGTCGACGTTTGGCAGGCGGTGGGGTCCGCTTGTCTCGGTGCGGGGTGGTCAGGTGATAGTTAACCTGTAAATGTTTAATAAGCTGTACATAATGTTGTGTAAATAGCTCGAGTGTGGGATGTCGGGAGGGGATTAGGGTGTGGGGGTCGGGAGGGGATTGGCATGTGGGTGGTGTACATGTATGCCGCGAAGTTTCGTTTCCCAGCCCTTGTAAATCGGTATTTAAATAGTTAATAGTTCTGTTCTTGTTCTGACCATGAATTTGTGTTTGATTTAGCAGTTTGTAGGCCTAAATAGTTTTTCCGTTTATGTTTCTGCCCGGTCCGGTTTCAGTTGTTTTTGTCCGTATGTGCCTTGTTTTGGTTCTAGTTTTTGTTTCTCCGTGCCCCTTTCTGTGTACGTAAAAGAACTCTTGCTCGAACGGTATCCTCCACTTTATGTACTTTCCATGTTCAAGGATGTGCAATGTGACTCCAGGAGCAGGTAGGAAGTAATATCCCTTTGAAGATTGGTGCCGCCTTGGGTGGAGGAAATTTTTCGATTCCGTCGGCAGCCTAAATCCGTAGGATAACATATTATCGCAATCGCTGGTTGCCCAGACAATTATATGCATGATTTTGCTCATAGAAAGGGCGACTCTTTCGACACAGGAGCCATTCTTCTATTAAAATAGAACTATTCCCCTCATTTTTGTCATTTCCCTCATTTTTGTCATAAAAGTTTATTTTTTGAAGATTCATTCAATAAAACTCGAAATATCATTTTTTTAACTAGATATGAAACAACCCAAAATTCCACAAGGCTCATCTTTGTCACAACTAAAAGCCTTGGTCGTGGCATCGGGTCATTGGTCCCCTGTAGGGCATTTGGAACTTTGCTTCCTGCTGTCGGGCAAATCTTGACACCGCTCTTCTGATTAAACTTCTGATATTTCAGTCACACACCTCCTTTCCTAGATGAAATAGTTGTATTCTGACCTCCTTGAGGAACTGATATTACGGTAGGGATGGGAGTGGGAGGTAAGTTTTACTTCAAGAATGTTTAACTTTAAATGGGGAAAACAAAAAGGGAGCAGCTCTATAACATAATAAAGCAAAACCTCTGTATTTGCATTGAAGTAGACCTATATGGAACATTTACTGACCGTCCTTGAGCATGTGCATAAAACTGCCAACAATTTTAAATAGATCAACTGGGGAAAGAGGAGGTAATTTCCTCTTTATAAGTGTACAAGGATTTAGGTTGTCGGATGTGATGAAAGGTGCAGCAGAAGGTACAGTAGAAACAGTGAAATGGTGGGACTATACTGTGTTTGATACATAACCCACCGATCTACTGCATTTGGAGTACTCAAAATGACACAACTTAGACAAACCATTACCTATATAGTAGTCCATAACAGCTCCTCAATCAAACATAGTTGTTGGACGTTAACCTGAATTGACTGTTCATTAAGAAAACGAACTTGCATTTTTCAGAACAATTTTCGGGTACCTATTACCTACATCAGTGACTTCCATGAAATGTTTGAAACAATGAACCCTGATGTTCGAAAAATATTCCAACAAGTTGATAAGGTACTCAGACTAATTCTTGTTACTCCAGCAAGTTAAACTATAGGGGCCTATAAGCCAATTTGTCTCCGTGGTGACTCACTTTGGGTAAGTAAGTCTCTACGGGACAGGGCTTGTTTTAGGCTAGTATGACTCACTTTTTATTTTCTGTGGGCCCTTTAGGAATTACCATGAAGCAATCAAGGCTTAACCATCTGCTGCTGCGCGATGTCCAAAGAAATGTTTTGAGAAATATGCCTGCCCAGTTTTTCAGAAATGAGCCTTTTTATGGCTTATAAGGAAATTCATAAAGCCGTATATGTATAGCCTATTTTAAAGTAATTCGCTCGACCTTCTAACCTTTGTCGAAAAGTATACGGGGAACTGAAATATAAGCCTACAGAACTGTAATCTTATAAAAAAAAAAAAAAAAAATGAAAGTTCATTGAGAAATTTCTCTCCTTCTTTGGTAGTCTACGGTATGCTACTATTCTACTGAGTTGAATATGCATGAGTAGTATAAATGTTAAAAAAGTCTAAATATTTGCCCGAATTACCGAACCCCACCGTGCCCACCATACGCCACTTAAAGATGCGTTGATTATTTCCGCAATTGTAAACTGTCCCCTCCTCACAAAAATCCACTGGGCTTCGCTTCTTTTTTTCCCAGAGCCAAAATAGTCTCTTAAGACCAGTCCCTAGTCATCTCCTGCCACTCTGAATGAGGACTTAACTATAATTCTAAAAAATAATAAGTGGTCTTGGATTCATTGCGTATTTTAATAATAAGTACTGAGATTGTAAAACATAGAAATTGGTAAATTAAACAAGACGTACGTCTAGACCAGTTGCGGTGCCGCAACAAAACGTGACGTCATCCATCATTTTGGCATGCAGAATGAACGTGAGATAGTGTCAATTGTAGTGATCTGTTTGCTGGATTTTAAGCATGACATTGGGTGTTAAAATATATCGGGATGACGTCGTTGCAGAAGTGTATTTTTAGATAAAATGTCGTGGTTGATTTGGGGTTAGCTGTGTCTTAGTTACAACTTAGTTATTCCTAGATATTAAGTTGCGGCGCCTGCCACGCAGGCAGTTAGGCGTATGCTCTGCTACGACTCCAATATTGTCATGTTAACGGTTTCTTGAGCAGTAGGTTTTACAGTACTTGGTAATTAGACGGAGGGTGACGAACTAGCTCAAGTCGAGATGACCACGTCTGGTTTTCCAGTTGTAGCTCACAGGGGGGGGGGGGAGGGAGGCTCTTTATAAAAGCGAAATAATTTCTGCCACTGCACACTGTATGTAGATTGTAGTTTCTTTTTCATTGATTTTTTCATTCTTTTCTAGCGTGTCCTTGTTATTCTTAAGTAGTTAAGTTTTTTCATTCCAAATACAGAGAAGTATAGCATGTCAAGTAGCCAGTGAGAGGGGTATAACAGTTCGAGAACAATGATCTTACTACCAGATCTTACTACCAGATCAAACTATCCAGATCTTTCTGCAGCAGTAAGGCATCTTCCAAAATGCTTATCTTCCTACAAAGCTTATTATCATCTGCAAACTTACTTATAAGATACAATATGTAAGATAACTATTGATATCATTGATGAAAATTAAGGAGAAAATTAAGTTACCATTGACAGCAACTCTTTGAGATCTATCATGAAGCCAGGAATTTATCCAATTAGCACAATTGCCCTGAACCCCTAACGATGCAGTTAAACCATCAGTGTACCTAATGGAACTTTATCAAAGACCTTTGAAAAGTCAAGGTAAATGACATCAGCCAGAGGCTGAGGAATCAATTTTGAAGGGCAGGGGCTAAATATCGAAGCGGCCCAATATGTCCAATAAAATAAATGCAGTTTAAGGCAGTCAAAAATGCCCAAAACAAAATAAGTGCGGGGGCTAAAGCCCCCCCCCCCCCCTCTCCGCGGTCCCTGTCAACACCATACCTGGAATCAAGAGATGAAGAAACCGGAATCAAGAGATGAAGAGACGTCTTGAAGAAAAGCTCAGAAAGTTAGTAACACAAGATCAGCTTGGCAGGAACCCATGCTGTGACAGATTAAGTAAACTATCCTGAATTAAAGATTCCATAACTTTGCACACAATACTGGTTAAACTGGCAGGCCTGTAATTGCAAGGCACACTTCGATCCCAGTTCTAAAATATTGGAGTAATTTGCTACCTCGCCAGTTCTTGACAATTTAACTCTGTGGCCTTTTCTCTAAAAATAGACACCGCCCACGCGACTTATTATTGAAAAATACCCATTTTACCACCCATAACAAAGCTAAACGATCTTCAAAAATTATTATTTGATACAAAACAACATTCCCTACAACCTGCATTACACCATACCCATGAAACCGCCTGTCTTGGAGGAGACAGCAGACAAAGCCAAATTTCAGACTTTCCTGTTAAACTCATAAGCTGTGACTATCTGGAATAGGCGTTCTAGACACTATCCATATACACTAGCCTACACGCTAAATATACAAAGCTTCCCAGGGCTGTAACTATGTGATCTGGATGGATCAATAGTAGTCCATCAATGGTCACTTCTCTGTGCTTGCTATCACAAGACAATGAACAATTGATACTCTGTGCAGCTTTACACTATTATTGGCAAAATCCTCGTAACCAATTGCCATAAATGATAAGCTCATAAACAATTGATAAGAAAAAAGGTTCAAGCATTCACTTCTCTTTGAACTGGTATATTTTGCTACTATCTTATATTTGTATATTTACAAAAGTAACTGTAACTTATTTTCGAACAAAATAAATTGATGCTATCCTTTGCAAAAAAGCCCAATGCCATATCTGAATGAAAAGGCTAACACACTGATCTATATTACTGGATTGCATAATCCGTTGTGTAAGAATTGGTCTGTGTTATTGAAGCTCACAGTTGTCCGCTGGCACCACATTTCTAGGACCCACGTAGCGCTACAAAAAATTCAAATTCAAATTCATTTATTTATAAAGCGTTAAATCTGTAAAAACATACATTCTAAAACGCTGAACAAAAGTAACAGACACAAAAAAAAAAAAAAAAAATTGATGTAACTGGACTCCCCAAAAGGCCAAAGTGTATTCACAACTTGTACTGGTAATTGGTAGCAACTATCAATTTTAATCCAAATGAATAAGAGGGTCTAGAATTTTCACAATTAGAAAAAATGCTGTGCAACTTCAAGAAAAAACAACTGGCCTGCTTTAGCTGCCTGCCTGCTATGATGATGTTAGTAAGATGGGGTTTTACAGCCCAGTTTCTTACCAATTGGTTTAGTCAAACTGGCCACAGTCTTCCATGAAAGCTATGTTGATGCTACAAATTCACTAGTCATGTGGAAATATGTCGCCCAAGAAGATTGAGCTGAAATCATGGTCACTGAATGGCAGGATAACTTGTAGTGATGTATGTTGACTTGGGCTAACAATGTCTCTGCTACACACAGAGCAGACTCAAACAACACTCTCTGTATAGCAGTATAGCCTAAAAGCAAACACTGGTAGCCTAGTCTGTTTCTTTATCCAACCAGTTGCATTCCTCAAAGCGAGTTAGGTTGTTAAAGTAGGCTCCTGATGTTACGAACTTACGAAGAGTAGAAGACTAGTCTCTTGAAAGAATAGCCTTTGGTACTGGCTGGGTTTTACATAGCTTTCTCCTTGACGCAAGGCCATCTGGAATTCTAAAACTGGTGTCCCTCCTGTCATAGCAACTTCAGTCCTGGCCAACTTTAAACTGTCTTCAGTGTTTCAAGAGCTTAATACCCCCATGTTCGACTCAGGACAGATGAGAATCATGTTTTTCTTCTAAAAATACGACTAGGTATAGGGTTAGGGTTACGAACACATAACAATATATAAGGTAAGGGTCACATACCAGGCCCGTAGTCAGGGGGGGGGGGCGGAGGGTTCGAACGATCCACCCCAACTTGAGAGAGGTCCATTTTTCCAGCCCTGTGTTTGAAGGGTCAGCTATGAAATTTTTTTCTTGACATATTGAGGACTAATTTCCGTTCACTTCTTCAAAGGTGGTGTACTGTGTGGAATTCCTGGCGAAAAAGGACTTCTGTTGTGTTCAAAAGCCCCCTAAAATGCTCCAGATTGCAGGAGATCTGCAGATTCCAAACTTTTCCGGGGAAGCATGCCCCAGACCCTTATCAGCTGCATGCTTATAGCACATGCCAGCCGCCTCCGTATTTGGAAAAAGGTCCACATCTTGGAAAAAAGACCCACCCTTCCACATGGGCTGGCTACGGAGTACGGGCCTGCATACCCATAGTAAATGGCTGATAAAATACTGGGCTATGGTTAGGGATATGGATACTGTACATACAAGCATGTGCAGGTATGACACTTCCAGGAAAGGAAACCAGTTAGTACCAATACTGTAGCTCTGAAGTTTAAACTACTGAAAAATTAACCCCGCTGGTAGGCCTTTGGTTTAAGTTGGATCACGGCCACAACGCTACTACTAGCCTACAAACATTTGCGACCTGAGCTTATATACCTCGGCTAGGCTAACTGAGACATACTGTAACTGTATTACTAAAAACTACTGTAGAACTCTTTAAATCATGAAATCATGTCACATTAATTTTAGTGATAACTTTGCAAGTATGAAATAGGGCTGTGAATGTGTAGCTATTAATCACTAAACGATTGCATGTGGAATAAATGTTTAATACAAAGCTACAAGCAATTAATAAACCGCAAAACCTGTTTTGACAGTTTTTTTTTATCTATTTGTATACTCTGCTGATCCCTTTTTTTTTTGTTAAATGGAACATTCTACTAGGCATATTTGAACCTTGTACTGTAGGCTTCAAAGTTTCAGAATAATTTGATTTTACCATGTAACAATCCACTATGTAACATATCAACTATATATTATTATTTCTGCATTACAATCCGTATCACTCACTACATACTGTACTGAAATTATTTTTTTTTTCTTTGTGATAAGCTAATCGCGATTAATCGCTAAACGATCGCAAATTTTTGAGGTTAAACGTTTAGCTCTTTTGCTAAATGTTCACAGCCCTAGTATGAAATCTAGAAACATCAAAAGTCGATCCACGCATGGTGTATCAGATGTATCTGGGTGTGTGTTAATACGGCAATGATTTCTTACAAATTACCTATGTATCTACAACATAAAACTCTTTAAGATGTTTCAGCTGACACATTAACTTACAAAGTTACAGGCTACAGCCTACAAACATTTGCAAGCCTATACCCAGGCCTAAGTTAGGCAAAGCTAAATGATAACTCATTTCTTTATTAATATTAGCCTATCGTTAGGCCTCGGCTAGCCTTTAACAACTTAGGCCTACAGTAGGCCTATTAACATTAAATAGCCTAGCCTAGGCCTACGCCTGTCTCCACATGAAAACAAAACAATATTTTATTTGGTAAATCCTGGGAAATATAGGCCTACTCCAATAACTCATTACGAGGCCTACTACTTCTTCTTCTTATTACTTATTAGGCCTACTTATGACATGTTTCTATTAAATACTACTAATAGTACTAGCCTACATAACAACACTAGTATCACTGTTCCTACTCTTACCGAAACATGGCACGGTTTAACTAAGCCTAACGTTAGGCTTGGCCGGCCTAAACCTTACGATAAACTTACACCCCACACCGTACCGAATCAGAAACAAAAGGTGGGGCCTATTTACCCGGACGTCCGGCTCTATTGTGAGAGATTTTGTCTTATTGACCCGGACGTAACTTCTCATTTTGGAAGAGCGCCACCACTTTGACCCTGTACTTCAACATTTACTCCAACACAAACCGGACGTAATGTGTGTAACGTTAGTGCCTTGGACTAGATAAGTGAGAATTTAAGGCACTTTCTCAGTCTTTCATTTGCAGCATAACTGTTTTACAATGTCCATTGATACATGCAAGGGTTGTTTGCTTTTGGATAACTCATTCCACTGAATCATGGTTCCTCCACTTAGAAGTTAGACCACTTCAGCTAGGCCTAACTGTGTACTGTGCAAGCTGCCTGCAAGTAACTTGCAAGTGTAACGTTAAAGTACTGTAGTACACACTATTATCCTATGTATACATCTTACGCACAGCTAATAGTCTACGTCCGGGACAATTATCAATTTCATTCGGTAATGGAGCCGGACGCGTCCGGGTCAATAGCCACGACGGAAACAAAACTCTACTTATTTTCGTTGAACTAAAACCCCCCACTTTCTTTAATACTTAACCAAAAAAACTTACCTATTCTTGCCTCACTTCTTTAGACCAACAGTGATAACCAGTGTTAGACCATTGTTATCACATTCTATCGCACCAAGTTCTCTCCAGCACAGTGACAGCACAATATAACTCGACCCATACACTACTACATACACAATACGACTCAGTCCTGTATTCCTTTTGTCCTATAGAACATATATTACATAGAAGCACCTTACTACCGATGACATATTCCAAATCGTCATATCTCCACTTCCGCAAATACACGAAACGCGTACGTATACTACCTACCATTTACGTACAACGTTACTGTTAGGATTACTTCCTTGAACCCCATGCAAAACACATTGTCAACCAATAACAAATCAGTTCTTGATAACACACCTCTGTGATCCTTGTTCTAAAAATAGACACCGCTCACGCGATTTTTCAATCAAAATTAACCATTTTAACACCCTTACCAAAGGTTAGCGACCTTCAATAAATGATATACATTGTAAAACAACATTCCCCACAACTTACACAGCATCACATACCCATGGAACCGCCCGTCTCGGAGGAGTTAGCGGTAATTCCTAATTTTCGACTCCTGTGGCGACTGCTATAGTTGCGGCTGCCTGCCGCAACTAAAAACAACAAAGCAACGGTACTGGAATATGTCCATTCGTTCAGGGATCTGTCACTTTTGGGCATGACCTTCAAGAAGAGAAGCCTACATCTGGGTCAAACTGCCCGTGTCTGGTCGATAAACTAAACCCATATATAGCTACAAGTCAAAGTACTGGGACCGGCGTACGTGCACTTCAAACCTGAAGGGAACTGCCCTTAGTAACACTGTCAGCTGCTGGCTTTCCTCAAATCGTCTTCGCGGTGAGATATGAAAGAATTATTACTTTATTTAGATTACAGACAAGGGAGTTGCTAACCGAACGTGACCTCCGTGAAAGGTCTAGTAATTCGTGTTTGAGAGTGAAAGTACTACATACAGTAGGCCCAGCTAGTTATCGTCGTTTGTTTTATAACAGAAGGATTAGTAACTCAGAGGAAAGAAGTTGAGACTGTATAGTTTTGTGACAACTACGAACCTATACATATGTGTTTATCTGTTATAGCGGAATCGACAAGTTGAAGTTTAAATGGTAAGCAGGCAGTGTCCATAGACAGTTCTTCGGTGCGCCGTATGAAAGAGAAAATCTACAGGAAATAATGCTCTGGTTGGATGTCTTCCTATTTATTTTCACACCAGCTTGTCTTGGAAATATCGTTGTTTGGAACTGGTTTTTCAGTGATGAACAAAAAGCCTGAATAGGCCTAAAGATCATAACATAGGCTCTTTGCCGGATCTTAACAACTTTAGAGGGGAACAATTGGTAAAAAATAAATGCCGTAAAGAAGTGTTTCACCAACTTATGCGAATCATGATATTCTTCATAGTTCGGCAACCGCCAGTTTACTCTGTGTTAGATCTAGATCGATAAAGCCAACCTGTCATGGACGATGATTTGATTTAGCCGGCAATAGGCAACCAGGTCTACAAGGGCCCGCAAGAGTGAACTATCACGCAAGAGTCGGCACAACGACATTATAAATTTGAATTACTTTCAACTTCGAAGGTTAGCTCATATCTCTGATCTGGTTAACATGTTTCTCATCGATCAACAGAGACCGATGAAAGTATCTTGAGTGAGACGCTGTGTGTACAAATACGGGTTTATCTTCATTATTTCATTGACTATATAGCTGTATAGTGACTGTGCTATTTACGTGCTGAAAAACGGACACGGCCAGACGGTGAAAAGATTCATAATCCATGGCCGAAATCCCAAAAGACTGAATACCAACATTACCCACATAAACGGAAACCAGTGGAACTATAATACCACTCCCGAAGAGCCACGTCAGTCCCTAAAAATTCTAAGTAAGCTGAACTCGCCAATCAGTGGCGTAGCTACTGGGGGGGGGGGGGCAGGGGGGGGTGCCCCCCCTGGAAAAAATTTTTGGGGAAATTTGATGGAAATGGGGAAATTTGATGAATCTTCTTATTATTACAAAAATTTCTCAGAATTTTTGTTAGAATAAGAAATTGTGAGACATTTCAAATACATAATTCGTATTTTCATGCAACAAATTAACTCAGATTTCGTCAGTGTCTCAGGAACCGGCCCAATTCGCGTTCCACTGAAATGCCATCGTCGCGTAGCAGATTGAATGTTCTCTTGTGCTTGTATACGCACGGGGGTTATGATCAGTGCATTTCAGTGCACAGGAAGCTGTTATTCGGGTGATACTTTGGGAATTCATTAGTAAAAGGATGTGAAAACTGACAAGTCACTACCGTAGACCCCCGAGGTTGTTATGTTCTTCTACAAGCTAGCAGTAGCTGTACGATTTTACTCTCTGTACATAACGATGGATCGGGCTGAAACAATCCATGGCCAACGATAAACTTTAAGTTAATCTAGAAATTAGAATTAACGGGAACCGTTGGCACACTTAGATTTTGTTACTTAGCCTTATCCTTGGAAACTTACAAGCTAATTCGGGAAAATAGCTTTCTGCTCACTTTGAGTGTTTCAATAAATGGACAATGAGTACCTATTCTACACATAACGGACTGCTTTTCTCACAGGATATCCTGTGTGATCGAGCCACTATTAGGCCTACTTAGTGTTGTGCGAAGAAGACACCATTGGGCCATGCCCCCCTCACTGATGTCATTTTTTCTTTGTTCTTAAAAGTGCGTAGTCTAACTTTATTAACACAGATTTTACTTCAAAAGATATCATATGTGGCACCAGAATGCTTACAAGGACACCCAATTTTTCAAAATTTTTCAAAGGGGAAGGATTGTCCTTGCAAGGTCTTTCAGTGATGACAATTTTTTTAATTCCTACAAATAGACCTAGGCAAATTCTGTCAAATTCCAATTTTTACTTAAAAAGGTAGACTCTATTTCCCACTGGTGGCATCGATAAAAAAGACTACATGTTTAGATTCTCTTTACAAGCATAAATACGCTATTTTAACCATCTGAGGGTCTGATTTTTCGAAATTTTCTTTACGCTCCGCGCCAGCCAATGGTGGCGCTTCGCTCGGTCTTTTGGGCAAAATTACATATATGGAGTAAAATTAGCTCTTAACTCTCTGATCACTTTGCAGTTTGCGAACATATTTTGAAGTGAGCATTTTATTGCAAACGACAGAGGAAGAAATCGACTGGCTAGATTCTTCGTATTAGCCTGGAAAATGCTATTTCCGGCCATCTAAGGGGTCTGATTTTTCCAAATTTTCTCTACGCTCCGCGCCAACTAATGGTGGCGCTCCGCTTAGATAATCTTTATGACAAAATAACATTTTGTGACCAAGAAAAACCATAAATACCGATCAATGCTCTTTTATTTGGACTTCTAAAAGTGTGCAAATTTAATGACAAGTTTTACTTCGTAAGGTAGCATAAATGGCATAAAAGTGCATGTAAAGACACAAAAGTTTCAGTTTTATCCTCATGAACCACCACGATTCAACCATTAACACTGTTCCTGTCAAAGTCGAAAATCTTGCACCATTTTGCATGTAGGCTACTTGTAAACGTGAAATAATTTCCGGACACCCCTCCCCTTAGACCATACTGCATGCCCCCCCCCCCCCTTCAGAGAAATCCTGCATACGCCACTGCTTTAGTACATACAAATAAACCAGATATTGTTTACCAAAATAATACACTTTGTTATTTCCGATTGCTCTATGTTATACTTTAAGATTAAAATGCAGGTAACATTACAAAATGTCAAGGTAATGTTGTTATTCTTGTAAGTTTGCATATTTTATATGAAATACATACACATTGACCGGGAAAAGTTTTGGGGAAATTTCATACCTTTGCCCCCCCCCCCCCCTGGAAAAAATCCTAGCTACGCCACTGTCGCCAATCGAAAAACGAAACACCACCTTCCCATAGAAAACCACGAACACTGCTCACGAAGAGCCACAACCACCAAACAAGTAGCTGCCTCGAAGGGCCACCATCCGAAAGGCTCGCGAGGGGTCGGTGTCCACTTTTGCCATTTTACAGTATAATGACTAGTATGACAATCGAGAGACTTCAGTCAGTACAGTAGTTTCTGTATTCTGAAGATTCCTATGATGAGATACGCTTGGGAGCAACGTACAGCGCTGAAAAAGGCCGGTAGGCTTAAATAATTTCATTTTTATTTGCCGAATGGAGGAATGACATTCTGCATTCGCCACCGTTCTAAATACAATCCGGAAGTTCAAAATTTTTATCACCATACATAGTCCAGCAAGGAAAAATAAAATGTTTTTTAAAAGGAAAAGTTATGAGAAGTGTGGTTTAGGACTGGGTAATAAAACTGAGCTAAAACAAGGAAATGAAAAGCGACATCAGAGCACATGAATTCAGGGTTCTAGCCAGGAAAAATGCCCAACCGAGTGGGAGTTTATTGACATTATGTCATTCTCACGTAATGCTGGCCATATCTCAAGATCTAAATGACATAGTCTGTGGTCAGTTACATGATTTTTCGTTATTGACAATACCAGTACAATCATTCAATTGGATGTTATGTATCTGATACTGTGTATCCTAATGTAAATTACACTATGAGTGTGATAAAAATCAAACTGGACAATGACGTTCAAACTGGGTGCTGAAATTTCAAACTGGGTGCTGACTCAAAAAAGTAAATTCAAACTGGGTGCAGCACCCAGTTTGAATGGCCTGGCTAGAACCCTGTCAGAATACTAGCATTATTTCCTACTTCGATTTGGAATTGGTTGATACGATACTCAAGTACACTAGGTCCGGCCTGCCAACGGATACTCAGCATGAAAACTGTCTTGTCGGGGTCACAGCCTCGGGTAGAAAAGCATAACGTTATGAACATTTTAAGCCTAAGATTTCGCCAATTCATCGCACAAAGGTAAGCAACGCAAACATGTTTACTTGCCTATTTGTACTCAAATGATATACTGTTTACCGTATCTTTCCTACCAGTCTGTATTGGGAGGAAATTTCACATCCCGCACCCGTGAGCTGGTTTTCAGTTCGTATGATGGGAACGGATGTATCCCCCTTTTAAATAAATTTGGTTCAAAATCATTGTTTTGATTAGAATATGGGGTGAAACGGGGCTATGGACCGTTCTTTTCCAACCTTTCCTAATTACGATAAAAGTGTAGGGAAGGTTTTATTGTGGATCTAGGCCAATTTAAAAAAAAAGCTGATTGGTCCACTGGCCCAGTTCTTTCATATCCATCCCAAAAGACCCAAGAAGCCCTCTGTGGGCTGGGGTGTAGGATATGCATACGGTATTTCCTGCCTGTCTCAAGAGGCGAGTAAATGGAAGGACTTGTACGGTTTCTAACGGGTTGTACCATTTTTGAAACCGCATTTAAACTTAAGTTTTATCTAATTGACGGTGTATAACACATTCGTGTGGTTTGTCGATAAATCCCATCTAACTCCATCCTACGAGTTCGAAAAAGAGAGAAAAAAGGACCCGCCACCTGCACAGCACTGCAGTTTTGTCACAAAGTATAAGATCGACATTTCAGCAGTGATCAACATTATAGGGAATTATAACACTATGCCTCCTGCAACTTTACTAAGCTGATCATAATGACGTGATTTTGTATACATATATCTGATGTATTTCTAAAACAGGCTATAACGTTTCTTTAAAAATTAATTTTTAAATTAAATTTTTCAAAAGTCCCCCGACACTCTGGCAAAATGTCAGGGGCGAAACCAAAATAATACTCCCGACGGAGCCCTGCTCTCTAAAAGAGTTACATACGCTTCCTAAAGGAGCTATATGTCCCTGAAGGACACAAACTTGACCAACCTCTCAACCTTCTGTCAGATCTCTATTTATATCATGGGTCTGTTATGAGCGGTCCCGTTCTACAATGACTGAAAATTAAGTTAACGCAGAATGTCAAATAGGGTTTCGCTCCTGGCATTTCGCTAGATTGTTGTGGACATTGGTTAAAGCACCTTTATAGATGTCAACGCTTTATATGGAAAAGGAGCGAATTATTCAGAACTGGGCTATGCATTATCGAGCTGGTACCAGTACAACCTTTGTAGTTGCAGCCCCTATGTATGTTCGCGATTTGACAAATGCGCGCTATTTCAAGACTACTGGTTACCGGGCTTGTACCAGTACAACCGTTACAGTTGCACTCTCTTTTTATGACAAAGAAGTATTTTTCAAGAATAGGCTATGGATTATCGGTTTTCAGTACAGCTTTTACAGCTGCAGCCTATATGTAGGCCCGTGATTTGACAAATGAGTGCATTATTCACTGCATGGTTACTGGGCTTGTACCAGTACAACCTTTATAGGTGCAACCGATGTAAGCTGATAAGCCCTTGGTGTGGCACATGAACGCATTATTCAAGACTACCTGTAGAACATGAACAAAAGCTTAGATGATCTGAGAGCGCGTTATTACAGATTAGCGGTAATGGTATGGGCTTTGTACCAGTACAACCTTGATAACTTCGTACTTGTGTAATGAATTTCCATCTCGGTATATCCATGGCAAGTATCGCACTGTTACAAAATGGAGACTTGTCCAAAATAAAAAGTTGTGTGTTGTTGTTATATTCTTAACAATGTATATCCAGCTTTTTGCTGTTTTCTATAATAAATTTGTTTTTTCAAAGTCACATTACTGTTTCTTGTTGAAGTCATATTTTACGCTTCTAAAATTGAAAAATGTTCATGTGTGCTTTTAAAGTTAGATATTTAATGATGAAACAGAGACTTCATTAACTGCTTCCAAACAAAATTCAATTTTTCCCTCTGAAAGTCGTTATTCTAAGGAATCATAAATAAAGTGAAATATTTTACTGGAAAAAATTATACGTTAATTTTTAAATCGATTTTTTTAAAGTAAAAACACCAATAACCCTATTTCCTATTTTTTGAAAGTATTTCCTACGGCCTTTTTATCTGTTTTAAAAGTATTCTGTATCCCTAATGTGTCTGTAATATCGTATCGTTCACTAAAAACGGCGTAATTAATAACCTCAAATTTTTTTCTGTTTTAATGTAGGAAAAATTAAGCCTGTCAGTAGGTTCTGAAATAAGAAGAACTATCTTGAGAAATGCCATAAAATAGTCTGTGCCATGAAGAGTCACAAGTTTTATCAGATTTTTCTCACTCTTCAAGGTTAGATATTGGGCCTTGAAGCCTCATCTGTGTACCTATCCGTCCGTCTGTCCGTCAATCCTTCTGTCTGTCTGTCTGTCTGTCTGTCTGACTGACTGACTATATGTGTGTGTGTGAAAAGACCTCAAGAATATGCTGGACTCATTTCGATTAATGAAAAAAAATACAAAAGACCACGGGGGACAATTTGTTGAATGTTTGCGTGGGAATGAAGGGCAACCAATAACATACTATACTGGCATTCATTCTCAGAGGCAGGCATTCATTCGTTGTCAGAGTTCGGGCAATCATATAAGGACCGTTTCGACATCTCATTTTGAAATTTCCGACATATGACACTGTTGACACTCCACTCGCTCGCATAAAGTGTCAAAACCATGTCGACATCTCATTATTGATTTCGACATTTCATTTTAAAATTTAACATGTCATTTAGGAATTTAACATTTCATTTGGCAGTTCGACATGTCATTGTGAAACTCGACATCTCGCTTGTATCTTCGGTATTTATGACACAAGGCGCGCTCCGTACCTGGCACCGCAATTTGTGACAGTTTATTTCATCTCACTTATTTTAACTCGGCTAAAGGCGTTCAGCTGAGCTATTGGTTGCTTGCACAGGTAACGTCTGCCACCATTTTGCCGTGTGTTTGATTGCCTAGCATGTGGCTATTTTTCCGTAGGTTTGGTTAAAATTTGGTAGACGTGTAAGCGAAGATAACACAGTGCTGTTTTCATACATTTCCTTTCATAAAGTTCCAAATGTCCTCAAATAAAAGCTCGTGACTTTTAAAATGTCTGGTGTGAGAACATCAATTCGTCGACCTCACATGGGCACCGATTTGGGGGACAGGGGGACATGTCCCCCTTTTTTTAGTGGAATGGACACTAACGTAGAAGTCCTCCTCCCACACTTTTTGTGACCTGAAACTTCATAGGTAGTTACTACCAAAAAGACTAAGGTTATGAAAGGTGTGCTCTCCCGATTCAGATCGATTTATGTATCAATAATTACACGTTTATACCTTGTAAAACACACAAATTTTCGCGCGCCCCGTGCGCTCTCATTGATGTTCTTTTTCACTTGCATATCAAACACATTATTTGATTAAATTTAATACAAAACGAATATTTTCTCTTATAAAACGATTCTTAATAAAAACCAGTTTGAATTTCACCAACAATGTAAGTGATAATAATTCTTAATCTATTCGCAAGAAACATATTTTGTAATCGCTATTTAGAAGGCTTTTAGGCAGTGGCGTAGCTAGGATTTTTTCCAGGGGGGGGGGGGGGGGCAAAGGTATGAAATTTCCCCAAAACTTTTGCCGATCAATGTGTATGTATTTCATAAAAAAAATATGCAAATTTACAAGTATAACCACATTACCATAATTAACAGTATGTAATATTACCTGCATTTTAATCTTAAACTATAACATAGAACAATTGGAAATAACAACTCTTAGTATATTATTTTGTTCAACAATATCTGGTTTATTTGTATATATTAACGCAGTGGCGTATGCAGGATTTCTCTGAATGGGGGGGGGGGGAATGCAGTATGGTCTAAGGGGAGGGGTGTCCGGAAATTTTTTGACGTTTTCAAGGAGCCTAGATGCAAAATGGTGCAAGATTTTCGACTTTGACAGGAGCAGTGTTAAAGGTTGAATCCTGGTGGTTCATGAGGATAAAACTGAAACTTTTGTGTCTTTACATGCACTTTTATGCCATTTATGCTACCGTACGAAATAAAACTTGTCATTAAATTTGCACACTTGTAGGAGTTAAAATAAAAGAGCATTGATTGGTATAGGATTTGTCGTTTTTCTTGGCCATAAAACTTTATTTTGTCATCAAGGTTATCTAAGCGGAGCGCCACCATTGGTTGGCGCGTAGCGTAGAAAATTTTCGAAAAATCAGACCCCTCAGATGGCCTGAAATAGCATTTTCCAGACCTATACGAAGAATCTAACCAGTCGTTACCTTCTTTTGTCGTTTGCAATAAAATGCTCCCTTCAAAATATGTCCACATACTGCAAAGTGATCAGAGAGTTAAGAGCTAATTTGACCCCAAAAATGCAGTTTTGCCCAAAAGACTGGACGAAGCGCCACCACTAGTTGGCGCAGAGCGTAAAGAAAATTTCGAAGAATCAGACCCCTCAGATGGTCAAAAATAGTGCATTCATGCTTGTTAAGAGAATCTGAACATGTAGTCTTTATTTTTATCGATGCCACCAGTGGGATACAGAGTTTACCTTTTAAGTAAAATTGGAATTTGACAGAATTTGCCTGTTTGCAGGAATTTAAAAATTGGCAACACTGAAGGACCATGCAGAGACAATCCTTTCCCTTTAAAAATTTTTGAAAAATTGGATGTCCTTATATGCAATCTGGTGCCACATATGCTATTTTTTTTAAATAAAATCTGTGTGATTTAAGTTTGACCACGTATTTTTAAGAACAAAGAAAAAATGGCATCTGTGAGGGGGCATGGCCCAATGGTACCCCCTTCGTACGCCACTAAAAGGAGGCCTAATAGTGGCTCGATCACACAGGATATCCTGTTAGAACAGCAGTCTGTTAAGAGTAGAAGGCTACAAGGTACTCATGGACCCGTCTTTTGTTACACCCCAAGTGAGCAGAAAGCTATTTTCCCGAACTAGCCTGTTAGCTTCCATGGATTAGGCTAAGTAACAAAATCTAAGTATGCCAATGGATCCCGTTCATTCTAATTTCTAGACTAACTTTAAGTTTATCGTTGGCCATGGATTGTTTCAGCCCCATCCATCGTTATGTACACAGAGTAAAATCGGTATAGCTACTACTAGCTTGTAGGACAATATAATAACCTCGGGGGGGGGGGGGGGGTGTCTACGTTTGTGATTTGTCAGTTTTCACATCCTTGTACTGAATTCCCAAAGTGTACAATGCAGAGACTGTGTACAAGGGGATAAGTTCGGGTTTACAGCCTTTCAGTGTAAGTTTTACTGTATCAGCTGTTGTAAAATTCCTGAATAACAGCTTCTTGTGCACTCAAATGCACCGATCATAACACCCGCGCGTACCGTATACAAGAGAACATTCAATCTGCAACGCGGCGAGGACATTTCTGTGGAACGCGAGTAGGGCCGGTTCATGCGACACTGACGAAATCTGGGTTAACTTTTTGCAAGAAAATACGAATTTTGTATGAGAAATGTCTCACAATTTCTTATGCTAACAAAAATTTTGAGAACTTTTTGTTAGAATAAGAAAATTCATCAAATTTCCCCAAATTATTTTCCAGGGGGGCAACTTGCCCCCCCCCCTGCCCCCCCCCCCCCCAGTAGCTACGCCACTGCTTATAGGTCTGTAATTACTCAAGTGACCATGATTTTTATCAGGTTTACGAATGAGAGTAATTATACCCCTGGTTTGCTCAGGGGATAAATAATAACGGTTGTAAGCATAATATACCACATAGTTCACCACATACCGACTAATGACAGGCCAAAAATACTTACAGAAGTCAGCAGGTAACCCATCAGTACCCGGGGACTTCCCGTTTGGCATAGAAGATAAAGCCTGAAAACACTCGACAGAGGGAGGTCCATTTAGAGTATCAAGATTACAGTCCGATTCATTAAAATCTACAAGTTCAGAAAAAATCACAATCGTGATTAAAAGAGCGACTATACAACTGTAGAATTTACGGATTTCCTGTAGAATGTCCTTACTCTTGTAAATACAAACATCAATATCTAATTGCAAGCTAAAAATGTTATTGTTGTTTCTGTTCCTCTTCACCAAATTCAAAAAGTACTCAAAACTCTTCCCACCAAATTCGACTCACCTTGCCATTGACCTTATAAATTTAACAGTAAACAAAATATGCCTGGGTTTTTTTTTTTAATTAATTGACCGTACATTGAGATATTTTACATTTAGGGACAGCGTTCGTTCGTGGGTTAGGACTCTTTACTATGGTAGTACTGCTTGTGTAGTGAACAATGGCCATTCAACTGGTTTTTTCCTTATTGATAGAGGAGTTAGATAAGGATGTCCACTTAGTTCTTTCCTTTTTTTCTGGTTGCGGAAATATGAGCAAGGAAAATAATTATGACAATACACTTAGTGGTCTTGATGTCTAAGGAAAAGAAGTCAAAATTTTACAATATGCCGATGACACTACACTTTTTTGAATGATACCCATGATTCCCTTGTCAATATCATTAACGTTAATGATATTTTTGCTTCCGACTCGGGTCTTAAAATCAATTTCAGTAAATCCAATCTCTTTCCGCTAGGGTCCTTTATCAATAACCGTCCAGCTTACAGTCAGGATTTTGGTATTACTTTGACTGAGGGTCCAACAAAATTTTTAGGAATTCCTTTTACCCATGATGGCGATGATTTATTCCTCTTAAACTAGTTTGAGAAGCTTCCTATTTTAAAGAATCAACTTAAAATATGGAGTGGCAGGGATCTCATTCCACTTGGTAGGAATACGAATGTAAAAGCGTTTGCTTTAAGTCAACTTGTATCTTTTTCCAAGTACTTCCTTACCCTTCGACAGAGTTTTTTTTATGAATTTACAAAGCATTGCTTTTTATTTTATGAGGAGCGGTAACCCCGACAAAATTAAAAGAAGCACAATGTATAAAAGGATAAGTAATGGGGTAAAAAGGTTATCCATATCCAGAGTTTCGCCTTTGCATTGGAAGCCTCTGGGGTTAGGAGGTATAAGGACCCTAATCATACTAGTTATTGGAAATTATTTTTTGATCATTTTCTTTCTCCTTTTGGTAAAAAATTCTTATTTGAATATAATTTTCTCGCAAAAGATGTAAATTGTGTTGCTTATGACTTTATTTTTGATATCTGCAAAGGTTGGAGTGACGCCTCTTTTACCACCCCTGGAATAAATAATTATGGAACGCAAATACTTTGGAACAACTCCTACATAAAAACGGATAATTCTATTGTTTATGATAAAAAAAAAAACTTCATTTGGCCGGTGTCACTTTTGTTAAAGATCTGTTTTTGACTGATGGTAGTAAAATGCCATACCATGTATTTCGAAATAAACATAATATTTTGAGTTATCCATTAACTAGGTTTTTTGGATTACTATCAGCCATTCCTGGTAACTGGATTCACCTTATCCATCAAGCGGACCACAACGTCAATGATTATGTTATCACCTCTCTCAATAGTACTTCTAAAACTTTTCAAGTAGTGTACACTTTGCTGATAGATAAGATTATCAGTCCGGCCAAAGCTTGTGTAAAATGGAATAACCAATTTAACCTCTCACCCGATGACTGGGTTACTATCTTTAAGATGCCCTTTTGTACTGTATCTGAAGCAAAGGTTAAGTACTTTCAATTCAGATTCATTCATCGTATGTTAGGAACAAATTGGCTGTTGTGTTTAATGGACAAGACGGATACTGATCATTATACTTTTGTCATATTGAAACCGAGTGCTTAGAGCATCTCTTCTGGTCATGTCATGTAACCTCTAGTTTCCTTTTAAATTAAGAGTTAAATTTTTTTGGACGGCAAATTATATTTTCTAGAAAGGACCTATTCTTTGTTCGATTATATGATGAATATAATCCTATTAACTACTTTATTTTGCAATGCAAATATTACATTTATAACTGTTGGCTTGATAATACCCTGCCTGACTGCAGCACCCTTTTCCATAAAATGAAGTTAATTATTAAAGTTAAAAAAATATATAGCTCTAGGAGGAGTCTAGGAGGAACAAATTTAAAGCCATTCAACGTTGTTCATCTTATTGTATCGATGAACTAGAAAGTTCTAAAGGCACCACATTCGTTTTGATGTGAAAACAGGATGCACTCATATGGTCTACTGGTTCCTTGGGCGGTCACTGTAAACTAACCTTTGGACTGAACCCTCCCCCACTCACTCGCAAACCGGAGTGCATGCTGTATTAAAGTTTTATAATGAGTGCCCAAATCTATTCAATTAATAGTAAAAGCTATAATCATTGACCCTGTTTTTTAAACAAGAGTACGTTTATTAGCTATACCCCGTGTATGTAAATTCCTTGTGTTTTCTATATAGGTCAACGTACGTCATACATTTATAAATGCATCCTAAATATATGTTATGTGTTGTTGTTATATTATAGTTGGTCTTGTTCAGATCATGAATTATTTTGAAATTTACATAACGTATCCGGGGAATATGTCTTGAATGTATATAATGTAAATATGTATAGTGTGTATAATGTTTAATAAGCGTGTTAAATGTATATATGTTTATTGATTGCGATTTATGTACTTGGGTAGGTTGGGAGTTTGTATAAACTTTATATGTATTTTATTGCAATGTTGTATAAATACCTACTCTATATGAAATGTTTTCAATAAATGAGATGGTCACAAAAGACATACGTTATTAATCAGTCTCTATGATTATGTCAACTGTTCGTGTGCACATGGCACCAGGTGTGGTTATGAAGGAGCACAACATTTAGGAATTTGAAAAAAAGAAATCGTCCCCTACTACAGTATGTTTCAATGAAATCTTTTTTTTTTTTTTTTTTTTTACTGAATGACCAGCCTGGCAGGCTTAACACATTTAAAGGAAAGTGTCTCGGTGCACAATCTGCATGCAACTTTTCAGAAAAACAAATGATTTCTAATGCAAATTTTGACAAATGGTTCCTTACTATAAGAACTTTTGTACAAATCCTTCGCAAACTATCACAATTTTCGTTGTGGTTCTATTGACTTATATAGCATTCCCGGTTTTAAATTCACATGGGCCGTATGGTCCGTTGAAGTAATTACCCACACTTTCAAGACCATGTTTTGGAAACTTTGGAGTTTCCTAGTAACTCAAAATAATTAAACAGTTAGCACCATTCTGCATCTAGGCCCCTTTTTCTCAGACACCCAGTGGTGTAGCTACAGGGGGCAGGCAACTCTGAAAAAAATGAAGAAATCAGAAATTAGCCATTTGTGAAACCAGCCTACTGTGGGGTTTTGACAACTCATGAAATTCGAATTTTCTTAAATAAAAGCTCCATATTCCCCATTGTTTGTTTCAAAAGAAACAAAACTTTCCTTGCGCTTTGCGCACCGCAAATCGCAATTCCTAAGCAGATGTGCTCGCTCATACATTCGATTTGGTAAACTTTTCCGAGCTCTGAAGGTGATAAAATCGGAAATGTGCTACATTTGACACGAGATCATCAAGTGACAACGGTAAGTCCAGAGCTATTTTAAGTTTTCCCCAATACACGCGATGTGTATGACATTGCAAAAGACTAAACGTACAGAGAGAAGACTAAGTTCAAAAAAAAAAATGTTAATTTTAAAAAGAAGACGTAGTTACAGGTAACCTTTATAGAAGGTGCACATCAAAAATGAAAGCATACCTCCTTTATGGATAGTAATACATGTAACGAGCTAAACCGATACAGGTGCAGGGGTAATGGGCAAAGTACAGTGGATTTGTGACTTTCATAGACGATGTTTCTTCACCAAACCTTCACTCCCGCCCTCAAGACCGATATACGCTGGTGAATGTGAATGTCATAGCTGAAGGTAAGTCACAATTCTATTTTTTTCTTGTCTTTTAATAAGGTTTCGCGTGGCATTAGATAAAAGTGTCACACACTGCCTGATGTTACTTATGTGTCTTCCTTGAAAGTTTCTTAGGCATTGTACGTAGTAGGTTTTGGTGTGAGTTCCGGAAATTAATTTGTTGACACATCAGTGGCTTGGCATGTTTAGTAATGACAGTGATAATCCTGCCCGGAAGACTACCGAAGGGGAACTCTATCATCGGTTGACACGAAGGGTGCAGGGAACATTTTAAAATATCTCGACCTCGTAACTCAGATATGGAAAATTACATTTCCCAAGCTTGAAAATAGACTCTCGTATCTTTCCTTTGCAGTAACATGTTCACGTCAGTAATAAAGAAAGCAAATCGCAAAATCACAAGAAACACTGGATTAAATGTGTCATTTCTGGGGACATAACTTTGGGCTTTGCATACAACTGGGTACCCTGAGTCCATCACATCTAATCGTATCATCTTAGAACCTTATGCAGCTGTTCCACGAACAACGTTATTCTTCCATTTTGGGTAAAGAGTTGCGCCAAACTATGAAATGGACTCTCAGCTAGGAGTAATTGCATTTCATATGCCGTCAGAAATTTTCGTAATGTGTTTGATCTTCCATAAAAATTGTCACGTGACAATGGTGTTTTATAAGACAAATGTTTGAAAGCCCCCACTTCATACTGCGGTTTTTCAAAAGGTTTGCCCGTAATGATCAAATATTTGAGGGGAAGTTTACAAAAAAAATGGTATTTTTTCAGTTGCCAGTTGGGAACTGGGTGGAACTGGCAGACGGAGGTGGTCATATATATGCAGTGCCCACTAGTTTGCAATCTACACTCTAAAATCAAAAGAGTGAACTTATTCACTCTTTGATCGAGTGAGAAATGTTAATTCACTCAAAGAGGAGTGAAGTTCCCTCCAAAAAGAGTGAAGTTCACTCCAAAAAGAGTGAAATTCCCTTAAAACGAGCGAAGTTTCACTCTTGATGGAATGCCCACGGTGATCGCTCTTAAAAAAAAAAAAAGAAAAAGGGCGATCATTGCAGGCACTCGTGGAAGAGTGAATTTTCCCTCTTCCTCTAGTGAATTTCACTCTTTTTGGAGGAAACTTCACTCCTCTTGTAGTGAATTATCACTCTAATTGAGCGAATTTACACTTTTCACTCGATCAAAGAGTGAATAAGCTCACTCTTTTGATTTTAGAGTGTATCCTGCCCCTGCAGCCGAATTCGTAAAGCGGCAATTCAACTTGAAGTCAGGTACCCTCTGAAAACACCGGGGTAAAACTTATCCAGGATTGGTGTTCCATTTGCTCCAACAAATCCTGGTAAAGTTTCCTAGTTAACAATAATATCAAACCTATTTACTTTAACCAGAATTTGAGTTAGTTTGACCAAGATTTGCATTAAAATTTAAACAGGGTCCTGTTGTAGTGGGCCTAAATAGAGCAACGATCCTACAGTAGTTAATTTTAACCCCTGTGTTTTTGGAGCATGTTGTTTTCAATTACCAGGGGCAAAACCAGGTTTTGTGTCGGGGGGGGGGGGGGTCGACTCATCGTCCCTGTTCCTGGGAAAGGGGTATAAGAAGAGGGGATGTCTTTCTCGCCGTTTGGAAGTTTTATGCTGCCTCCAATGAGTTAAATGCAAAGTGGTGCTATATTTCGCTTCTTATACTACATCAATGTGTTGAAAATGTCCTAATTTCATGCAAACGTATTTTGCAGATTGCAAGAAAGTACCGAAAGCACTAAAGATCTAGGTCACACAATCACCTCCAGGTACTTCCTTTGCAATGGCCTGATAACGTTGAAATAATAACTTACATTAGAATTTGAATCAATAGGCGTCCGGGGTCATTTCGGTTTGGGGGCAGAAGATTCTTTGCCCGAAAGTGTAATTCTGCCCGAATCACTATCTAAGCGCGGCGCCACTGGTTCGGAGTGTAGAGGGAAAAATGAGAACCCTCAAACAGCCGGAAATGGTGTTTTTCAGGCTTATAAGGAGAATCTCAGCAGTCACAATTTTGATTAGAAAATTACCAGATAGAATGAACCACTGCCAATGGAGGAAATGGTCTAGTTTATTTTCGGGGAAAACTATAAAACTGAATGGAAGATATGCGAATGTATTTTACGTGACTCCCTTGCCGACTCCTACCTAAATCCAATATATTGAATTGATGAAAATGTGTGACTGCCCAAACTTCTGACTAAACATGTTTTTCTTCTACAGTACTATTATCACCTTTTGAAAAAAAATGCCACGCTACAAGGGGTGCTTAAATGAATTTTCAGACGTAGTTATGAGAAAGCATTCTCACACTGCATCATTAGGGCATTGAAAAACAAACTTCCCGATTTTCAGAATCATATTACCCGAATTTAGCTTCAGGGACAGGATAGAATGTTCCTCCATTTCGGGCAATATTTTTGCATACCTTCAAAGTGAAGTGGCCATGAGAAATTTTTATTTTGTTTTCACGACCTACTCGAATGTGTCGCAAATCTTTGTTATCAATTTTATTTTCCATGAAAATGTCACTTTGAATACAGCGTTTTCTGCTTTTTGGGGGCAAAGATTGGAAAGCATTAAAATAATCAGCCATTTGGGCATTGTTTTACACAAAATTTAAAAGCAGGCTGAAGAATGACTGTTTCTTTTAAGCCACAGCCTTCCTAAATTTGTCGCGATTTTTTATCTCTTTTATTTGTCGTAAATATGTTTCCCTGATAATGATATGTTTCTACTTTCGGGCAAATAATTGAAAGAATTTGAATATTCGTTCACTTCGATGACAGTGTTGTATAAGACTCTAAAGTAGAACTCACGAATATAAGCTTTGAGCGCTGCACGAATGTGAAGCGAATGTTTGGAAGCTTGTAGGTTTTTCTTGAAAATTTTACCGCCACTATGAAGTTTCTTTCCTTTTTCGGGCATATCTTTTTAAGATTTCGGGAACGCTTAGCAATTTTCGGAAAACCTATGCCATTTTTTAAAACTTAGGTATCTGTCCGATTTTTTTCCAAATTCCTGCCCGAATTTTTCTAACATTCCTGCAGAATTTTAGATTTTGCCGAAACTGGGACAGTCTGCCCATATGTCACCCTGCCCCTTCCTCGTAAAACGGTGTGTGAGTCATATCAGCATTGATAGCAAACATCAATGAATAACGGCACGGTACAGGAAAGTGCGCAAGGCCTTTTTCAATATTTTACTGACCACTTCGAAAATACTGATCCCTATTAACTTTAATTTCAATCAGAAACAAAAGAATGGTTGGGGCTTTGAGACTGGACTGAACGGTATCGTCGTGGTTAGGCCATTAATATTACTGAATTTAACCTACTACCTTTCTTCACTTACTTTGCCTGACAAGAACTATATTTCCAAGGTTGCTTCATCTTTATTTAAATTTGTATTCGAAAAATAAGTCACGCAGAATAAGTCGTATTCAAAACACTCACAACTACTCCAAAGAAAATCTTAAAATGTTGGATTTGACCAATCGTTGATTGGCTGTTAAGGTAACAGCTTTCGGACGTTCCAAAAACTGAAAACTGTTGATGATTCTCTTGGGTACTCTTTTGAAAGTGATAATATAATTGTTGGTGAATTAAAACAAAATGGTGACTCCTTCGTTAATTTTGCCAGTTCTATCCAGGGGTAGATGTTTTCACCTGTACCTATCAATATTTGCATACTTAGTTTTCTTCAGTATTCAAAAACTGGTTAGATTTCTGTTTCTGTCACAGCGCGTATGGAATTATAGCACAATAAAAGTGGTGCACAAAGTACTACACTACTTTCACTGGAAGCGGCAATTGGGAATTCTTTTTTAAATAATTTACTTTCATCAAAGTGAGATTTTCTAACTTTTGATGTTTTTTGTGAGAAATTGAAATGCAGACTCATTTTTTAGAGTACTACGGTGTGATAAATGCCAATAAGTCTTCTTGAAATCACATTGTTGAAAATATCTTCTTTTTTTCTGTTAGCAACTACTATAATATTTTGTTCAATAATGGCCGGGTTCTTCGAATGTATGGGCATATACCGCTGGATCCTAAATTCATCAAGTTACCTTTGTAAATGGAATTTGCCAGTGGTCTGAGATTATCCTCATTTCAAAGGATCCGTGGAATTCCTATTGGGCAGTGCCTTTCTATTGTTCCGACGATATTTCCATTAGATTTTTTTGCTCGCTCCATAGAATTATCCTCGCGAATAAGTATTTATACACAATCAGGGTTGCCCCTTCAAACATGAGCACTACTTTCTGTTGGTAATCTTTATTGAGAAAATTCCACTTATGTTTTTCCATTGTCAATTTTTCCGAAGAATTTGGTTTCAACTACAGGATGCTTTTCCAGGCCTAATATCGATGTTCAATTTGACTTCAGCGATGGGTCTACAGATTTGTTTGGTAGTAATACTGATCGAATATCTAATGTAATAACCATAGTGCTGGAAAATGTATGTTTTTAATGTAAAAAGGTTAGAGTTCACCCGAATGCCGGTGTTGTCTTTAGTTATTTAAAAATATATTTTTTCCTTGCAAAAATGTCTTTAAAAAAAAAAAAAAAAAACATGTAAGAAAACGTTTGGGAGAAATATTGGCTCCCTTGGATAAACACATTCCGCGTCTTATTTTAGTTGTGACAAACTGTTGCATGTTATCGTTGTAACTTACTAGTTACTGTTCACTTCCGTGCTTTTATTTTATTTTTCATTTGAAGTATTGTTCAAAAGTAATGCTTTATGTTGTTTTGTTGATTCGAAATTAATGTCATGAGTATTTATAAAGAGCAATTAAACAAGAGTTTATCCCCTGCATGTTGTATAAAAAATAAATATTCCGAGCGTTCTGCTGAGGATTTCATCCCCTAGACGCACTCGAATACTGCCAATGGGCAACAGGCGAATGCATACTTTGTGAACACCTCGCCTTATTTTGGCTGTTAATCTCATTCGTGTTATACTTTCCAATATCATAAAAGATCACATTTGTGAAGCCAATGTTTCCCCGCAGTTACAATCCCCCTCCCAACTCCGTCACTAAACTTACCGTACCTCCCTCCTCTGGTCGATTTGTTTTGTTGCAATCGTCTTCGCTCTCCTTTATTTTTTCAGCACCATCCTTCGGGTCCCCAAAAATATCTGTGGGAGGGGCACTCTTTCCCCTGCCTTCGGCTGGCACGCCATTGTCAATTGCACAATAAATATGTAGAATAATATATGTTATAATATCATTACGCATGCTTAATAATTAAAAAAAAAACACCTTCTAACACTGCATTATCTCAAAGGATTTAGCAAGTCCTATACAACCATTTACAGTCGGAACCCCGGACAACCACATCAAACAGTTTCAAACGGTTTTCCGAATTTAGATCTTGGGTATCCTTCCCCTCCGCCTGTTCCCGCTGTATACACCTATCGCAGTCACATCAAATATTGTCTTGTTCTCAATTTCTGCTGAATAAATGTTAACAATTCATCGTGTCGGCATTCATAATTTACGTTTACTACATTCTTTCATTCCCCGCACCCTCCCCTTCGTCCCCATGACGAAAGTTTAAAAAGCTGATAAAAATGCAAAAACTGAAAAAAGAAGTCCGATATCACTGCAAACTAGACAATGCTTCACCCAAAGGTATGTTGTATTCAACTCGAAATTTGAATGAGATCTAAGCAATAGGGGTAGCCTACGAACCGGATTCTTGTCAAAACTTTGACTAGATTAAATTTGACTCATAAATAAAAAGATTAGTTTAATTTTTCAACCATTTCCAGTTTATTTTATTTTGCAACAAATCCTTGTCAATTATTTGACAAGAGTCCGTTTCGTGTCTCAATTGACTAGATGTATCTAGAGTGTAAGTTTCAAATTCCAATTTTTCATCATTTCGTACCCTGAGGCTTCAAAAACTGATAATTTTCTCTAAAAGGTCTCCCCCGAAGTTGCTGAAACATCCATCTCATATGACAAAATACTGGTGACGCGCCTAGCTGTTCAGAGATAACTACGACAACACACACAATCCTCTCAATCAATGGTTAACCACATATAAAGATATTTCACATGCTCGAAAATATTCGGGAATAATTGCCACGAAAAAGAAATAAAAGGATGAACAATCACACTCCATAGTGGATGCCTCATGAATAAACTCATACCTGAAGATACCACGCGTCTGTGGCCGCCTAATTTTTATTATTAATTTTGTACCTGCAAGCCTTACACTCATTCGTACACTGTTATTTCATACATTATTATGTATATTCGTAAGAAATATGTTTTCTTTAAACCTTCAAACACTGGAAATCCCCTTTTCTGGGAGATGACCTTTGCTTCCTTTCGGGAAGCACATAATCATATTTATGTTAAAACACGGATGTCGATACAATTCAACGACATAGTAAAGTCGTGTGTTGTGTTCGTCAGACTGAAGCGGAGCATGGTTGTACAAATAGAAGAAGGAACTGTAGCATATGCTCGTGCTAAACCCAGCCTTACACGACAGTTCAACGCCGACGCTGGAATAAATGACAAATTTTGACTTCTTTCAAGAAGAGTAAGACATAAGAATTGATTGACTAAAGGCTGTAGTTAAGACACAAATTTTTAAGTGAAACTCGAAAGTGATATGTGTACGTAATTGCGAGGGTATTCAGTGTAGTCGGTGTGGTCTTTGACAGACCTAATAATCGCTAATTCGCCTGCAAAATGTAATGTATAGGATAACCAAGTTTAATTGCATGGTCAAGTGGTTAGATCATCCGACTTGCAGTCGGGAGGTCTGGAGGTCGAGGCCTGGCCGGGTCATACCGAAAACTGTAAAAACGAAACCTTATGTTTAATGCTCAGCATTAGTAGAGATAACAATCCAGTGATATAAAAGTGGAAAAAAAGTCCAGTAATCGGTTGCAAACTGAGGCACACTAACCAAGGATTTGTTCATACCGTCATTTGGTGATTACAGGTCGGCTTTGAATTATCATTGATTCATTGATCATTGTTCAAGAAATCATAAGTACAGTAATAAAGACGGGCTATGTGTTCTTTCGGATGGTAGTAGTGTAACATAAGGGTTACTGTAGCTTAGGTGCATGTTTTATGTTGATGTACACACTATACGCGTGATGGATAGTATTCTATCGATCACGCGTACACTGCGTGCAACAACATAAGCAGGCCTAAGACGCGGACGCAGAACATTAGAAAGCAGGGGTGGGGGCTGTTAGTTTTCATAAAGTTTTAACTACTGTAACAACCACGATCGAACTAGCGCTGGCGGGGAATCGGTGTGAGGGATGCGTTGCCTTTAAAGAACACTAAACTGTAACGAAGAAACTACATGACATTCTCAAGCTAAACCATTTTGTACCAGTAAAGCGTGCTTTTATTTTTACAAAAATTCTGTTCAAAGCAGATGTCTTAGACTTTAACCCCAGGGCCTTGTTCAATTAAAAACTGTTTAAGGGAAATATTGAGTTTATTTTACAAGGAAATTTCATCCTTTCAAAAGCAATATTCATTGGCAAAGAGTGATAAACAATTACAAATAAGACATTCAGAAAGAATTCAGTTGTTTGTTGCCCAAGAATTATTTGATTTACCCAAATTGTCAACATTTCAAAAGATGCAACTTCCGTAACTCTTCTTGTGCATGATATTCGGAGAAGATGAAGTTTTTGCTGAGGCTTATTGTTGAGACTGAATGATTTGAAAATGACCAGAGCTATATACTTTTAATGCTATGTTGGAGCATTTTAAAGCACCATTTCCCTTTAAGGCTCTAAGCCCGATCTGAGGTTTTCGATTCCTGACGAAATTCATCAGTGGCAAGATGGTGAGGTGGTGCACTCATTTCAGGACATTCTGGTATCACAGGTCTTTGACATGTGCTGAGAACTTTAGACCCACTTCATTTTGGGGTGAAAATTGCCACTACTAAAAAAGGGGACGCGCGCTCCTGTGCAAATTGTTAATGTGCAGGGCGTTCGGCTTCCCAATGTTCTCCACAAAAGTGTGCTTTCGTTGGATTTAATTACAGTGTATGCGTTATTCTAAATATATCTATCAGTCGTGATTTTGATTGACCCAATACAATTCAACGTGCAAAAATATATCCGAGAAGCTGACACCAAGTGAGGAACCGTAGATCTTGTTTGAGGATTGGGGCAAAAAATGTGCAACAGCCGGAACCTAAGATGGGTGTCCGTTTCCGGGGTTAAACCCGTTTCCGGACTTGTCTATAACCAAACCATTCGCAAGAAGCGAGCACACATATACACACACACACGCGCGCATGCACACCTATTGGTACTCATATAGACAAAACAGAGATCGACAGCGCATTATAAAGGTAGTAAAATTGCTTTAAAAAAGGCTCAATTTGACGAGTTCTAAAAGCCCTAAAGTTATCTTTGTGCCACAATGGTACATTTTGCTTAGGTTTACGGCCAGTCCGGCCCCTGAGACAACTCGGCCCGGTCATCTCGCCCTCTGGACAACTCGGCCACCGAGACATCTCAGTCCCTGGAGAACTCGGCCACCGAGACCACTCGGCCCCTGGACAACTCGGCCCTTCAGACAACTAGGCTACAATTATTAATATTAGTATTAACCTACTTAACTATTGTATATTCAAGGTACTGTAACTTGAAACCAAGCAGTTTTTCTCTTGTAAACTATTTCACATTTGAAGAGGAAAATGTTGTCACATGACTCTCAACAGCCAATGAAGTAAAAGAAGGATAGTCTAGAAGGCGCACCATTTCACATTATCATAGTCAATGAACCTTGCACATTTTTTAGGAAAGGTCCGAAATCAACTTGCGGATATATGCGAAAGATATTAGGCTTTTTTATAAAGAAAGCCGGGGCTTGAATTTAACGAGATTGGCCATTTCGACCAAGCTTCCGGAAAAATGCTATTACGTCCATTGAAGGACAGAGAATACGTGACCAACGTCAAGGCCTTTAGACCATTTACATTATTTAACTGTTATATATTGCTCTATTCTAGACTGGATGAAAAGAACTGATACTACGCACGAACTTAGCCAAAAGGCCAAGAAGCAATTAGGACTGTACATACTGAGTACCATGCGTTCCGGCCCCTTTAAAGAGAGGTTTTGAATGACATTGAATAAATCGATGTTGTCAAATTAAAAAAAATCGAAACAGAGTAAGAAATGTGAATCATTTTCAAAAAAATTCACTGATATTTTCGAAATTAGGTTTACTTTGAGCAAGGTTAGGCTGTGCAAATTTCTTCAAGAATACAATCTCACAATTCACTTAACACAGCATGTCAATAGTGGCCGAGATGTCTAGGTGGCCGAGTTGTCCAGGGTCCGAGTTGTCTCAAGGGACGAGTTGTCGAGAGGCCGAGATGTCCGGGCCGAGTTGTCTCAGGGGCCGAGTTGACCGGACACCTTTGCTTATACCGCCTGTTGTTACTTTTAAATATGCCTAATTGCTAGGGTCAAAACGCGAAAGTAATAAAACCAGCTTTCTGCTGTGCCGGAAAATTCGATTCTTTTCACCATACACAAAAAAGGAAAGAAGAAAAAAAAAAAAGAAAGTAAATCAAATGTTTAGCACGCTCCGGCCCATACACCTAAGTCTGAGATGTATTTGAATGGTAATGACACCAAGAACTCCATATTCCTAGCCAGCATTCCTAGCCACCTCTCCGTGCCTATCACAAATCTTCCAAATTAGACCTTAAACTCCAAAATTCACCCCTTAAGTAAAATGAGGTAAAAAATGACAAAAATAATGGCTGAAAAATGGGGTGGATGCCGTGGGTGTGGGTGCGGTGAGGTACTTTCCCCAGATCAGACAAGTACCCGGTACTCAAATTTGGCGAGCTACATATACCTGTTCAGCTTCATAGGGGTAGCCTATTGATCAATGTTGTGGTTGGCTGGATCATTCGTCTCAGTCATAGACGTCACTGCAGAGGTGACTAGAGGGGAGATCCCCCATCAAATTCTTTGCCTTTCACTTGCCCTCACGCAAGGAAATTCGATTGTTAAAATACGTTTTCCAAAATGAGTTTAAAAAAAAAATCACACGTACACCCCTTGAAAATTTGAATGTTTAGTGGTGTCATTGATGAAATGTTTCTGTAAATTTATGAAGAGACCAAACTATAAAGTAAAAAAGCGATTGAAATGAGAATTAAGCAAATTGTTTAGTTAAGTTCCCACACCACAGAGTTTGTAACAACAAACAAATTGTCAACATTGCCTCCTCTTCAGAATGTTCACCAGTTTATGGACCAAAAGAAAATCAAGCATGAAATTATGAGCGAATGTGTCACCCTTTGTTAAAATGCGAATTATAAATCAAACATAGATGATGAGCAAGCAGGCTAATGGAATTAGAGTCACAATTAAGAAACACGTGCACACAACACAGTGAAGGCTTGACCGTCAAATTGTCCAATATCAATAAACAGCTTGAGGGATATATGGTGCTGACCACGCAGGCTTGAAATGGTGAAACCTATTACACAGCAATATTCTTAGCAGGTCTGTCTTTGACATGCAACATAATTTTTTTCAGAAATTATAAATAAAACATTTTCTAACCGAACGGACACAACAGTTACGGTGTCACAGTAAAAGCGTACTTTCCCCTATATGTTTTATAACAAAATGAAGAATATTTAAAAAAAAAAAAAGAATTCTAAAATGTATATGACTACACTCTAAAAATATAAAGAATGAAAATTCACTTGTTTGTTAAGTGAAGGTTGTGATGTCGACTCCAAGAGAGTGGAAGTTCACTCCAAGATGAGTGAAATTCACTCCAAAAAAGCAGAGTTTCTCTCTTGATGGAGTGCCTACAGGGACCATTGTTGAAAAAGGAGTGAACCCTGGAGCACTCGATAAAGAGTGAATCTTCAATCTTCCTAGAGGAAATTTCACTCTTCGTGGAGTCTATTCATGGAGTAAATTTACACTCTAATGGGCTCAATTAACAGTTTTCATTTTAGAGAGTCACTAAGCTCACACTTTAGTTCTTTTAGTGTATAGACTTAAAGAGTTATAAGTCCGGCAATCTGAAAGGCATTTTTAGCCAAAAGTTTGTCAGCGGATGGTGGTGCTCCGCTTAGATAATGTACATTGCTGTTTGCCCCAAATTTTAAACACTTTTCCCTCAACCTCTCCCCTCCCAAATAGAAAAGTCAATATTGATAGAATTAGGCATACCTTCATTTTCCCACGATCTCCTCGAAGTAAAAATTCTGTAGTTCGCTGAAACTTATGCCAAGTTTTCCCTCATGATTGTATATATCATTAATGGCAGAATGGGGGTATGGAACTCCTAACAGAATAGTCGGTTCTTAGATAAGCATCAATCCCATTGATTATCTCTCATTTGTTACTGAGAGAATTGGCAATAATTTTTCTCTCTTCTATCTTTTTCGCCAAATTCAAGGCCCTTCGAAATATTTTCGCGACCCGATTTGCCGACCGCTGGTCTAGAAGCTAAACTGTAATGATGTTTGTAGCTGCACAAAGGAAAACAATGAGTTACAAAAGAAACGGAAAAATTGCGGTTGATAATAGGCCTAATTTCAAAAAATAAACTTGAACAGCAATGCTGCAGTCACCCTACCCTACACTTAGGGGGTACCGGTAATAGAACTACAAAAGATAGACCCATTAGCGTGGTTTTATTTTTTGTTCCTGATAAAACTGTCAGCACTTTTGTTTTTTCCAAATGAGACTAACTGTACAACTTCTACGTCATGATATGCGGCACTGTCACGATTCAAAAAATTTTTACACAAATCTCTCTCTCCCAAAATATAATCAACTTTTCTTCGTCGGTATCAACTACCATGGCAATGACTGTTCATCCAGCTCTTGGATCGTGTCAGGATAAATTTTTATAGCGACATGTATTTCATCCCATGAGGACAGGGATAAGAAACTATAGCCATTTTGCAACTAGTTTGTGCAAGGTAGTTGCAGCCATGGGAGATGAAGCTATTAAATGTTTTTCCTCCCTTCTTCCCGTCCCTCCCCTCTACCCCCATATATAAAACTCATAGGCAAAAAACGAATATTGCCAAATCACACCATCCATTTGAAGTTTAAATGTTGTTATTCGTGCTGATTTGTGTACTTTAACAATTAAAATTATTTCAAATTCTGGGTCCAATTTCCGGGAGGATCCATCCATTTACCTTGATCGAAATTTTTCAGAATTAACCATAAATAGATCAGTTACAAAGAATCTTTATAATAGTAACCAAGCATCTTTATAATAGACCATCAACTCTGTTTAACAAAAACTGAAAGAAAGGTTAATCAATTTGCAATAGCAGTACACTGTATCACAAAATGGAGCCTCTTGGATCTTAAATTCCTGAACCACTGAAGGAACCACTACCTAAGTA
Organism: Holothuria scabra; assembly: GCA_037179385.1. Lineage (NCBI taxonomy): Eukaryota > Metazoa > Echinodermata > Holothuroidea > Aspidochirotida > Holothuriidae > Holothuria > Holothuria scabra. The sequence continues at coordinate 29,685,422 of CM074179.1, forward strand.
CCATTATAGCAAACCATTAAAATTGTTCAAAAGAATCTGTAGGAGTATACACTCTAAAATCAAAAGAGTGAACTTATTCACTCTTTGATCGAGTGAAAAGTGTAAATTTCACTCTTTTTGGAGTGAACTTCACTCTTTTTGGAGGGAACTTCACTCCTCTTGGAGTGAATCATCACTCTAATGGAGTGAATTTACACTTTTCACTCGATCAAAGAGTGAATAAGTTCACTGTTTTGATTTTAGAGTGTATAATTTGAAGAATTTCATAAAAATGTGACATAGGGCCCAGTGCGGCCCACACGGGGCCTTGGACGTAAACGTCCGCAACCTCATACCGTCAGCCAAGCATCATTATGACAGACCATCAACTCTGTTTATCATTACCTGGAGGAGAAGTTAAGCACTTTGCAAATTTCATAGAATTGACCTTACAGCCCATCTTGGGTCATGGACCATAAATTCCTGAAATCTTTGAAGGCCATCACTGACAGAGTACCATTATGACAAATTAGATCACTATACAAGACAATTTGTAGGAGGAGAAACATTTAAAAAGATTTTATAAAATGAGCCATAGGGCCCACGTGGGACCTTGGACCATAAATTCCCGCACACCCCAAATTGCTCACTTCCCAAGAAACATTGTGTCCCTGCTTCAAACAAATCCATGGCAGCATGAGGGAATGGAAGCAGCGGCGTATGGCCAGGGTGGAATTTTAAGGGAGGGGGGGGGGGGCTAGGTAACAAGTGGGGGGCCTGGTACCTCCGATGGTCAGACGCGGCAAGACTATCTAAGCGGAGCGCCACCATCGTTTAGCGCGGAGCGTTCAAGAAAATTTTGGGCTTTACAAACCCTCCAGATGGCCGGAAACGGCACTTCCCACGTGTTTTAAGCTGTATGTACCCAGCCTTGAAATACAAATCTCATGTCTGCCAATTCTCAAATAATGAGAATAAAAAATCAATCTATGAAAAATGGTAATACATACATTTTCAGGGAGCCCAAAACCGGGCATTCCTGATCTGTGGCCTGGGGGATGAGACTAAAGTCATACGGTGACTCCCTTTCCCTTGGGAAAAGTTGTAAACTTCAGGAGGAGGACGTAGATCGCAAATGCGGCAATATTTGAATGGACTTCAGCTTAATTAGGAAAACCAAAAGTAGTTGTGTAGATTTTCTACATGCAAAATGATGCCATGTTTAGTAAAACATTGAACTGATTACAGGCCTGCGTTTTAGGATTTTCCTTTTTGGGGAGCATGAAAAATTTCAAAATACTCATTTTTAGTGTTTGTAGAGATTTTATAAGTGACATACATACTACCTAAGAAACAATGTTTTCTGGTTTTCAGTGGTATCTAGATGCAAAATGGTGCAGTATTTGTTCAATCATCGGTACATTACGTAGTCAAAATTAAAATACTACTAGTAAATCTCTCAAAATATCAAACCGCAAAGTAGAAGTAGGGATCATGTGGGAAACATGAAATCCGGACCCTGTGGACATTTTACAAATCGGCCCGGACGCCAGTGCCAACTAGTAAAAAGAGGACTTGTCGAAAAAATCGTCCTACAGTGGCACTTGTCATGGGCAGGAGTGAGGCACGACATAGGCCTACTTGTTAAGGGTGGAAGGGAAGAATTATTCGAAGGCAGTACCTTACCATTACGGTATATTTTGTGTATGATAAAGTATAGGAATGGTCGTGTAAGAATTGTCTCCAGTGTATGATTGCCTTTTCATTAAATCAACCAGCCATCCGAAAGGCAGAAGGGGTCTTAACCTAACAAAGTCACATTCGAGTTTATCGTCGAGACGTTCGTTTCATCTTCGAAGTGAAATGCAAAAAACGACAGTGCAGAATATATACGGTACCTAAATTAGTGAAAGTATGCATTTTGAAGTAATTACTCGATTTTATACGTGCGCACAAAATGTGGTTTACATACATCCATGCATGTTTTCTTAATTTTATTTATTTACTGTTTTTGAAAGAAATACTTCAAAAATTATTTCAGTTCAAAAATTTTACTTTTTCTCAATTACTTTATCAGGATGCAAAAAATCTGGGGGCTGATGAAAATTTGGGGGCCTAGGCTACCAGCCCCCCCCCCTGTGGCTACGCCACTGAATGGAAGTCTTTGAAAGGTGAAACAGACATTTTCAGTGAGACAGACATTCTCTCCCCCCCCTTACAGTGTAACATTAGCTCTCCACACTGTTCAGGTTGGGTTAAAAAAAATAAACAGTACTTCTCAGTCTCCTAATTCTTTTTGATCTTTTTCAAATATTCAGACGATTTGTTAGGTTGCGGCAAATATTAATTAAAGAGTGGTGGCTGAATGAATCTCTACTCAGCACAAGAAAGTCACACATTTTACTTTGTTATAGAATCTTCGCCACCGCAATTTACCAATTACGATTTTCCTCACATTTCTTTGTAAAATTACTACAGAGTTCCTACCCTGTTTAGGATTTGAAAAAAAAAAAATCCATTTCCTTTATAGATGAATCCGATTAGCGCTTGCTTTTAGTGACTGTAGGCCGCCATTAGTGGAGTCCATCAGCCTAAAATCGTCTTTATTTATTGTTTACATGAATTTCAAATTCTCAGATTTAGTGAAATAGGAGAATTCAAGAAACAAATTAGTGTACAACCATCCATGATAGAGGTAAGCAAGGAAATCGAAAGATTTAAAGGTGATGGACCCCAGTTATGGCCGACTGAAATCAGACCATCGCTTGCTGTCCGAATTCGTGTATAATAATAGACAATTGCAAGTACGGAGGACATGAGAAAAAAGTATTAAAAGCACTTCCGTCATACTGCATACCCCATATTTGACCCAAATTTATCGACAAACATTAAAGGTTGGGAAATTTTAATGTCAACGTAGAGCTTAAGACAAGTTTTACATTTTGGCGTAATTTTTGTAGTGTGCATTCTGAGGCAAAGAGTACTCCAATAACTGTAATCATATACACAACTAAGGACGGGTGGAATTTAATGAGCAAATGCGGGGCGCCAACAAATCCACGGAATTGCAAACGGCGACAAAGACGAAGTGACATCGCGAGACCCTTCTGTTAGGGTTTTGTTGAACAGGGGCCATATTCGGCTTTACTTTGTGACGTCACATCGACACATATTTTAATTAACGACCTACTGCGCATGTCTGATACTGTAAAACATTTGTGTCGATTTGAAGTCACAAAGTAGTATAAATATGATTGCAAACCATTTATTACCAATAGGTTGTCTAAGGTTTTGTATTTCAGTTCGTAGTAGTTGGTTTTGAAATGCGTTGTAAAATTTGGGCACAGTCTGTCCTCTAGATGGTAACAATAGAGTGATCTTAACTTTATTAACATATAAAGCCACTGGACTTAGTTATGGTGGCAAGTTGTGTTTCGTTTTGTAAGTTCAAGCCTGAAGACAAAACAAAAACACAAAAATCTTAAGCAAGAAATGAGTCTCCTAAACATGGTTCTGTGCAATAACTGTGGCAGATAACAACGCGTTTTCTTTCTACTCGCAAACAGTATAGTTCTATTTTTTTAATAGGCTGCTCAATATGTGGGAAAAATAATGAAGTGTTGTTAATATTTTACCACCTCCAAGTGATACAACATCGTGCCTGTTCTTTTATTGGTTCAGATATTATATCCTTCCGTTCGGAATAGATTTGGGAATTTTTTAATGGGAGTTCTTATTCATTGGTCAATTTTACCACGGAGAGAGAATTTCAATTCCGGACGATTTTTTTTTATGATTGCTTTAAGAAATTTGAGATGATAGTAGAACCCTCCATTGGTTCATGACTCCCGTCTGTAAGGTTCCATTCGAAAAGTGTCCTCTGCTATTGCGAAGTGTTGGAGATATCAAACTATCAGTGCTTTACAAAATACATCTTAGAAAGGTTACACCAACCGCGTGCTGACAGCATGCACTCAGAGGATTAAAAAAGGGTACGGGTTCATCGCAATTGATTGTCGTGTCGAAGCATATGCAATGATGTAATTTTAATGAAAGGAAATATTTGTCGCAAACTTGGAGGTAGACTTAATTGATTACGACAACGTTTATTCTTTCTACTCCAGGAAGACTGCAACGGGAACAGTCTAAAGGCTCAACCTTTTTTGAACGACGTGGGTCAGACTGTAAGGAAGCTTGGGGTACATCACGATGGCTACAATAGGAACACCCTCACTTTTGGATTGTCCTGTCTGCTGTGACAAATACAAGAATCCCAAAATGATATCATGTGGTCATACCTTCTGTCTAGATCCATGCCTTCGCAACTTGGTACAGTCAAGTAGTCCTAATTGTCCACTGTGTAGGATACCAATTCAAAAGCCTCCGTCCGGTAAGGTGGAAGACGTACCAACCAATTTTGTATTACAGTCACTTCTTGAAGAACAAACTGAAAACATCGAAACATCAGCTGTCGTCCAGAAGAGGAACGGTCCGATGCTACAAAAAAAGTGTTCCAGTCATGAAAAAGATTTCGTGTATTACTGTAATGTGTGTTCCGAGTTGTTGTGTCAAAATTGTCTGGATGAAAGCCATAACAAGGATCATGAGACATTAGAAGTACATGAAGCTGTAAATGAATACTGTGGTATGTTGGTTCCTGTTGAAAAAGATTTGATGGACGTCACTAAAAAGTCAAATGACGTATGTTCTTTCTTGGAGGATGCGAAAACAAAATTTAAGCTTGATGGTGATAACACTAGAGAGAAGATTAATGAAGCAGGAGATTCGTTAATAATGCAGGTTAAAAACAAAATGGCAGAACTTCACTCGGAATTAGATCAGAAGGAAACAAATGAACTAAAGAGTTTTGAGAATCTGAAAGCAAAGGCAGCCGAAATATCACTCCTCTGCGAATGCATACATGATATGTGTCGAAAAATGAAACTTGAACTGTCGCAACTGAACTTCAGAAAGAAAACTTCGATCAACAGTGTAATGAAAAAGGCATCGGAACTTCTTCAAGATGTGTGTGACTTAGAGAATGAAGCTTTTAAGGACCACGTGTCTATCGTTTTTCAGCCTATTGAGCAAAGGACACCTTTACCACTAGGGGTATTAAAAGACCAAAGTCCAGAGGGTAAGAAGTTGTGCTTGTCAGTCTCCAAGCTGAGAGAACTGAAATGTTATCCTCCGAAAGATTATTCTTACACCAGTTACACTTTATTATCCGCAAACGCCATTCTTTTTCTTTTTCAGAGATCCGCTCCCCAAAATAGTTTCTTAAAGCCTCTCTATCGTACTGGACAAACTGAGCAAAGTTTAACAGACGTATGCATTGAAGGAGACATTCGCTTTGCATCATCAATTCAAATAAACAAACAATCGAAGCTACTCTTTGTCAAGAACAGCCACACACCACTCGAGGTTATATTTAACGAAAGTTGTAAAACTTTTAGTGTTAATAGTAGTTCAAGTGTGAGTAATGCTCTTCTATACCAAATAAGTGCATTATCGTGGGGTGAAAGCGGTGAAGACTGCTACGCATTACTTAGTGACGGCGAAACAATAAAAAGCTTTACATTTACTCCAGAAAAAAGAGAAACGTTTCATGTTAAACTGGACCAGAAAGTAAACTGTTTATGCCTCAGAGGATTTCACGTCTCTGAATTTGGCATGGCAATCTGCAGCGGGAAGTGTGTTCTGTTCTATGAGTCGACGAAGTCAAGAAGCGCAACCCGTATTATACGAGCACCTGCGGATGTATCAGATTTTCAGCCTGTTTGCGTTATGTCTCATCAAAAGAACAAGAAGTGGTACGTTCAATGGCAAAATTTCAGCGGAACATCATGTCGAGTTTGTCAATATTCTCTATCTTTTGAGGAAGAGCTTCTTTTGCCAGAACTGCGGGGTGGATTTATTTCATTTTCTTTCTTAGGTGAAAAGTACATTTCAACTGATACTTACACGTACTCATGTACACCTCATTTGCCAAGTCAATTGTCAATATCTGTGTTTGAAATTAAACGGTCTCTATGACTTCCGATAAGGAGTAACGCATGGTATTATCGAGATTTCTCTTGCTACTCTTCTGTTATCATAGTGCAAGAGTACTTTCTCAAGAATGATCAGCACCGTATCTAGAAGGCAGGAACAACACCAGACTAAGGCGTAAAAAAACTCAAGTTCTGGAAAAAGTGGGGACAAGTGCCCCCAGCCCCCCCCCCCCCGTTATCCCGCCTATATGATTTTAACAAAGCCATGGAAAGTTATGTAATGTGGGCACATTGCCTCTTATTTCTTTGTTTTTCTTTGTGATTGAACGCCCTGCATTACAAAAACCCCTCCACTAGCGAGTCTCTTTTGAACTACAGACGAACAGTGAATGAGGCAATATGAGAACAAATACGGTTGGTCGGAGGCTATCCTGACGTCACCTATTGAATATGTACCATTGTTGTTAAACGCTTCACCGCTCACGAACGTACGCATTACACTACAATGCTGTTCTTGAATGCTGTGTGTGTATAAGGCTACAAAGCACTCACAACGGAAAGAAGAATTTCCCGCCCAAAGTGCAAAGAAAAAAACCTGGCTCTTACGCTAAATTGCTTAACAAGACTGTAGAGATACTGATGTCTTGGAGAGGGAAATTTGTTTTTAGAATGAGAATCAAGTTTTTAATATTGAAAAAAAGTTGTCAAGACATTCGGGCAAAGATATATTTTCACACTTCACAGAGCCAATCGCCAGCGCTGTGAAAACAAGTTGGACCCTACCATTACCTACTTAACAAAGACATCCATGTTCATAGTTTGTACATATTATTCATAAATACCTTGTACAAATAATTCCTAACCGGTGGCGAAGTATTTTGATCTTAATGTATTTACTGCTAAAACCGTGATATTTTTGTTCTTTTGTTCGTTGGACGCTAATTTTGTCGGCTCATTCGAGTTGTGTTAACAAAATGACCACTTTTAAATAATGCACTTTTCCAAGTTTGAACCTCAACAAAATGAATTATTCATTAGCTTCTTTTTTTAGTGGATTGCCGGTGGGGCATTTCTATAGAGAAATGAATATGTATAGATAGATCAGAACCTCCCCTTTCAGGTACGAACTGTACTTTTTGCGAAAAGTGTGTGTAGCTCATTTCAGAAAGGAAAGAAGCAAATGTGACGTCACAATAGTAATTGGCAGTACAGTAAGCGATAGACGCTACATTTCTTAAGAAAATCGGCTTTGCCGGTGGTAATTTTTTAGTTTTCTGTGCAGAATGTCTAACGAAACGAAAGAGAACATGTTTATCTCGAGAAATATGAATGTACTTTTGTGATTTGAGCAACAGGTTTAGAAATATCGGTGACAAAATGTGGTTCCTCGTTGACTGCTAGTGCAAACGGATTTGCAGTTCAGATTCGGTATCGGACACATGTATAGGGAAAGGAAATCAGACAAAAGATTTTGTAATGGTTTGTCCTTGAAATTTAATCCTACTGGAATGTTTAATATCTTTTCCTGTAGAACTAACATTACCCTACAACACACATAGAGTAAAACCAATAATAATGCATAATATTGCCTGCATCGGCATCAAAATTTTAAATTAATTGAATGCAATGTCAGATTAATGTGTAGCGATGACATCACAGACTTCCAATGATGCACCAAATCTAAAGAAAAGTTTCATTTCTTTAAAAAATGTGTTTCTTCCAAACGCTACTTGCTGTTGAGATGCATTGTCCACCTCGTGAAAGAGAAAATTTTTCTACATATATCTTAAATGAATTTTGATATCAAGAAAATGCCTTTAGTGGTTTCCGAAATATTAACCTCTCAAGTCCTTGAAATATTTACAATTGTTTCAAAAGCTCCGTGCTTGCTACATCAGTTTGTAAAATATCCCAAACATTTGGACCACTGGAATATTTGCTCGAATACCGTATTGCATCAAATTGAAAATAAGGTCCTCAGATATTCAAATGTGTTCAAAACGGACCGTATGTGTTCCTTTATTCAGTAAAATTTTCCCCAAAATTGCAGGATTATCCCAAAATATTTGCTTAAGATTCCCAGGTCAGTCTAATTAGACCCCGGGATGGGGGTGGGGAAAAACGGCCCCTAACATCTAGATCAGCTTCCATTATACATGGAATTGATCACGTGACATGATCCACTCATGATAAGCATTAGAAACGTTTGACGGCTTAATCGAAAAATGGCTCTCTTTAATTCTTTCTGAATGAATTATTTTATGCCACAAATAAGTCGGAGAAGTCATTTGTTGCAAGCTGGTAGGATTGTTTCCAGTAAAACGTCCACAGTTTCTAGCAATTTTGTTATGATACGCTAGGGATCTAGATTGTGTCTCTCGCATAGTTTTCTTTCGTCTACGTCGGCAGAAAAATCCAGGACGGTGGTGGGGTTGAGTTAAGAAATTTCGGAGGAAACCTGTACCCCTGGAGGAATTCCCAGCAGGGAGGTGTTCTTAACACCCCCTGTACTCAGCTGGTGCCAGGATTAGCTTCACACTGGGGGGAAAGCTTCCTTACGGCGAGGGGCTCATTGACCTCAAGACAGACGGGGACACTGAGTCGCAAAACTGCCAAAAAGAAGGAGATAAATGTTCCTCGCGAAAAGTGCGCCGAAAAATTTTGGCTTCAGTTATAAAGGAAAACTGAAAATCTGACAGTTTTATCGAAAACTGGGCAAAATGTTCTAGACCTGCCAGACCAGAATAGGAATTTTGTTAGGGGACTTGTCAAACTTTCTAATTGTAGCGCCATTTCTGTTTGGTTCCGGTAAAAAACACGTTACGGATCGCTGAAAAGTCTTCTTAGTTGCATCTAATCATTTTCAATTTTGCGTTCTAGTTTCATGGAAATTCTCTGGAAGACATTATTTTAATAAATAATTAAGTCGGGGAAGGATGAATGTTCCTCGCAAAAAGCGCATCGGAAAGTTTTTGCTTCATTTATAAAAGAAACAGAAAATTGAGAGTTTATTGAAGAATTTGGCAGAATTTACAGACATACCAGACAGGGCTAGGAATTTTGTAGGAAGGACTTGTAAAAATTTCTTATTGTAACGCCATCATTGTTTGGCTCAAGAAAATTTTTATAAAAATACATTCCGAATCGCTGTAAAAGAGCGCTCGGGCTATGTAAGTTGCTTCCTATCATTTTCAATTTAGCATACTTATTTTTCTGGCAATACATTACTTTTATTAAAAAGATTTTGTTGGCTTTTCTTCAACAATTTCTTCCAAATTTTATTTTTCACGGTCGGGTCAGGTGCCCAGCCTACCCTACCCCACGGCTTTTACAGTGCAATAGACACAACAGACAGCAAATAGCCCGCCATCTATTTTGAGTTCTCTTCTCTGATTGGCTGCTGAAAACGGTTAGTGACGTCACTCATTGAAAAAAAAACCGTCTATCAACACCGTCTGTTGCGTATGCATAACCATATGCACGGTACAGTTTGCCATTGGTTGGGGATGAACGTATTTTAGAAAACTAACAAATCACAGAGAGTTGAAATTTTACGAAGACCTTTAGAAATGAATATTCATCTGCGCTGGATAAAAAAAATCACCACAGCGATGACGTTTACTCTGGTTAATGTTGTTTAAGTTTTAAGGTAAGAAAACAAAGCTGAATATGTCCAAAATTCTCTATGTAACAGATATATAATAGTTAATCAGCGCAGAAGAGAATTTTCTCTTCTTTCGTTTGGTATGAAGCTCTTAGTGTGTTCTGATGTAGTTTTTCTAATATTGTTTCATCCGTTTAGACTACTATTTTTGTTATCCCGAGTGTTTACCTGGGTCAGCATATGCTGTTATACGGTCCCGTTGGGCGAATTTTTTCGTTAACCATATGTTCTGCGTAGCCTACACGGTACATCATACATGTATATGTTCCGTTTACTATTACGAACAGAGTTAACGTTAGTACTTTGTATTACGTGAGGAAAATGACAGAACTAACGTTAGTATTCTAAGTATTGGCCGTACAACTGTAGCATACCCCGTCAATAATAAACCTCACCTCGCCTCCGGAGGTGCAGTCACAGTGAACCACAAAGTGACAAAATACTAGGCTTAAGTTAGGGCCTAGCCTAATCATGTTAGCCTAACTTGGGCTATGCCTTGGCCTGATTTGCATTATTTTAAAGAATGGCCAGTGCATGGGACTGCGTTTGCCCCTCCACTGAAAACTAGCTGGAGGCTCAGTGGACTTACGCCTAGGCTAGGCCTAGGTCTAGATCTTTTTTCTAAAATACTTGTATAAATTACACATAGCCTGCTAGTTATTGTGTTGCAAAATAACACCAACTCATCAAACGCTGATGCGACTGTGCCTCCATATGGCAGTTCATAATGAAGTTTTTACATGCATTCAAGTTTTTCTCAGGAATGGGGCCAAACTTGTATTCCATGTCAGGCAAACACCGAATTTACGCAAAGAAAAACAAAAGAAAACATAGTGGTACAGTAAGGGAAATGCCAACTCCACACTAAAGATCTGTGGTTGTGAATGCACTGAATTCAGACTGGAAAGGGGTAGGGGTATCTTGAGGTAGACAGTACTGGGAAAGGGAGATTTTAAGGCAGTTTCCAACAGATCTGTGCTTGCAACCGTGCACAATATTTGGTGATCGTCAAATTTGATAAATTTGTTGTTCAGGTATGGCACACATACTGTGTGACAATGTCATTTATTATTGTTGCATAACCCTGACAATAATTTAATATTAGCCTACACTCTGTACGCACTAACTCCCCTAGGCCTAAGCCAAATACACAGTACTCCCATAGAACAAACAGTTGTGAACCCTAAGACTTCTTCTTTCTGAGACTGGGGTGTACTGTAAATTGAATAAATTGGTGGGGCATCTCCCCTCGTTGCACAACATAATTTGGCATTTAATTCTGTGGTGCAGGGTGTGAGGCATACAAAGTATACAGTATGAGCCTAGGCTAGGTAGCATTAGTGTAGAGCTTGGCCCATCTATAATGCACTAAAGGTTCACAGAAATTTTAAACTGTTTGCAAAATGTTGTTCTTTCACAGATGTTCATCTCATTTTGACTGCTGTCATCGAAATGTAGGTGAAGGATGATCTGAGATATTTAAAAGCACCACTCCAGCTTGCCTGGTAGTGGGTGTTGGGTTATGTACTGTATAATAATAACATTCATACAATTAAAGGTTGCAATTTAGATAAAATAAAATTGGGTTTCATTGGCAAATAACATGAAATGTACAGTAGAAACCCAAAATTTTATTTCATTAACCTGAAGACCAACTGTTTTTTGCCCGTGATAGCATAGGGTGCTTAATTGTAACATGGACTGCACAGTGCAGGTCCATGCTGAATAGTTTATAAAGATATAAAGTATGGTATGTAATGCTACTACCAATAGTGAGTTGGGTACTGTCTCCTGTATTTGCAAATAAAGCATTCCAAGTTCATTCAAGAAAATGTCTAGCTACAAGGGTAAGAGTTTCGAGGCCAAAGGAAAATCTGGCCAGCACAAACGATACTACAAGGGCAAATCATCTTCTTCAAAGAAGAGAAAAACTGCTCTAGAATTGTCAGTTGGAGAATATGTAGTTTTCCGTCAGGAATCCAAAATTCTGTTAGGGGTAGTATCTAGAAAAGTAAAGGATGGAGTGTATGAATTAGCATCTTGTCAAAATAATTCCTGCACAGAAAAGCATGTTGTAACTAAACACAATGCACCAAAGCCTACAGAATCACTAAGCATACCAAAGGAAAGGTTACAGCCCAAGTTAGATGTACTTACCATTTGGGACTTCAGTGGAGAATTTTTGGCCTTAGTGCCAGGAAAAGTGGTTCAAGTAAAACAAAACAGCATATGGATGAAACCCTCCCAGGAATTTTGCAAACATGCTGTGCATGTTAACTTAAATGACTTATGTCTGAATCCATATCAAGAGTTAAAATTTACTCTAGAAAAATGGAATGATCAGGTTGACGTAGGAGATATGTGTTTTATTTCAAGTATTCTAACTATTACTCAAAAAGAAGTTGACAAACTAGAGAGATCATACAGAGAATCATTAATGGCGATACACAGTACTGAAAGAGAAAAGTCTGACTTGGATGAGAAGTTTCACAAACTACAGGCAACTTTTGAAAGGGCATCAGGCATTGTGTTGGAACTCAGAAATAAACTTCTGAGTGTTCAGACAGAGAATGCTAAGAGGGTCCAAACACTTGTTCAAATCATTTCAAAACAGAAAGAAACCCTTGATAGGTATGAAAAAGAACTCCTTGCCTTCAACAGTTACATGATCTCACTCCGAACTGCCTATCAAGAACAAGAAAATAAACTGAAAGAAATTACACAGAAATGGATGGCTGATCGAAGAAAGCTAAAAAAGTAGAGTTAGAAAATGAAAGTTTAAAAGATCAAGTTGCAACCTTATCTAAAACTGTCGAAATTGAAAAGCAGAAACAAAATGCAATGGCATCATCACTAATGGAAATACGGCCCACTCCCTCTACCAGTGCTTCTGGAATGCTTTTGATGTGAGGAAAGCCGGAAGTAGCAAGCGGCCATCAGCATGTATCCCAGTGGTACGCCCAGATGTGTCTGCTTGCATAGCTAGCGCCAAGTCGCTAGAAAGAAGAGCCAAACAGATTGGACAGGTGAGTTTACCAGTAACCTGGGTCTGCAATAGCCAGTACTGCATCACAACTTGCGATGCAATTAACGCACAATAATGATTTGTGAAACAAATCTGCAAATCAATTGAAATAAATTCAAATCATTTGGAATTTGTGCAGGAATTCCAGATGGCTTCCTGACAAGAATGGGATTTAACTTCATTTCATACCTAATATTTATATGTCAATTCCAACCTAAATACTATCATGAAAATGAATAAATTCTCTCTACTGGATGTTTTGAATAATTCATAAATTACACATGCTTGCTTGGGCCCGTCTCGCCAGCCTGAAGTCTTCTGTGGATGTGTACAGGTATGTGTACTATGATCTATCCTGTATTGCACATGCTCTGAATTAGTATATTCCAGTATGAATTGAAGTAAGTGCATATACAGTATTAATGTATTTTCATGTAAGCTCGGTAAGTAAGATAGGCAGGAATTTAACACAGTTTGTTTTAGGAAGAATCATGTAGGTGTCTCTCAGCAGTGAATAGTAGCACAAGCATATTGTATTGAATGTTCACAAACTTCTGATCGTAATTTTTTTCTTTTCGTGTGTGTAAAGATCCTTGAAGTCATCGTTTGCCAGGACCAAAGTACATCAGATGAAGACATTGTTGCTGTTCTTGCTGAATACTTTAAGCGAAATCCCAAAATTCTGAGTCTTACAGCTGAAAGAACTTAGTCATTACTGACAATGAAAGGTAAGATGACTTCTGATTCAGCAAAGTTTATTCACCGTAGCTCTTTTTTTATCTCTTACCATTCCTACTCATTTGCTTTTTGTACCCCTCCTGCTGGTAGTGTTTTGTAGCCCTGGGTGGTCATTTAAGGTACAAAAAGGATGTTGCAACACCCACCCAGAAGCAAGACAAGTGCAGAAATATCAATGTGGAAAATCCACAAAACAAGCATACTGTAATAGCCTATGTTTGATATCATTCATGAGGTACTGTTGAAATTGTTCCATGAAGCTTGTTTTAGTAAGTAGTTTGCAGTAGGAAGTTTATTAATTTCTACCTTTAATTGAAAATGAGGATACCCAGCCTGAAAATCAATTTCACACTTTTATGTAGAGTATTGAAATGACTGGACTGATTTACAACTATTTAAATTTATAGTATTTATAATTTTTTTCCTTGCACAGAACTATCCCCAGCGAATGCTGCAGACCTCAAAATTCTATTGCGTTTGCCAATGCACAAGCTAAGAATGCTCAGGACACTATTGAAAAATGCAGGTGTCAACATGCTAAAATTGGCTAAAATTGGCCCCAAATATTGCTGCGCTGGAGCAGAAAAAAACAAAATTTCAGCAAAAACATCCTTGTACATTGCCCAAGAATTAGGAAGTCAAATTGTGCTTATGGCGACATATTCAGACTCGTTTGAGCATTTGATTGTCATGTTTTCATGGTTATTTTATGTTTTACATTTTTTTGTGTATTGCATGGAATATGGTGAGTATTGTCACTCTGAAGCAAGTACTTTTCAAGTGAAGACTAGAGCATCGGACTTCCAAATAATATATACTCCCGACCTTTTTTTTTTATTTAGAAAGACGGAAAGCTTATGATGGAGGAAGTTTGGAGGTTGGTGCTGCATCTATGAAGCAAAGGGCTGGATCTGCAGATGAATCCAGTTGCTTTTGTTCGTGTCAAATCGCTAGTTGATCACTTGCATAGAACCATTCAACGCCATCATTCTACTCCCTCTTTCTCAACAAATGGCAGCTACAAAGGCAAGCTGTGGATTAAAATTGGCGTAAGTTTGTCTTAAAACAAGTTTTTTCAAGGACCCAATGACAAGAGATGCCGATGCAGGTCCTTTAGCACATGTTTCTTCCTTAAGTAAACCCATCCAATATGGCAAAATATTGGCCCAAATACCCAATTCAAGCATAGATATGGAAGACATAGGCATTGTTCACCTACTTTTGGTAGAATGCAGACTTTTGGTAGAATATATTGGCTTACAAAAGTTATATGGATGGTGTGGCCTAGACAGACTTTCCAATGTAAGAGAAAGTTAAGGTATGTGAACCCTCTCCTGGGAGTGGGTGTCTAAGGGGATGGGTTGTCCCCTCCTTAATAAAGTTTTGAGATAGTAAATGCAGTAAAATATTGAATGGTGCAATATTTGCAATCTTTGAATGTAAATTTGTTTCCGCAGATTTTCATTTTTGTCTGTCAATTTTTATATTCGTGATGTTTTAATGTAATTGTGCATTTTTATGGCCGTATTCACCTTTATAGTACAGCGAATTTAATGGTAAAATTTCTTTGCTGTAATGGTCGTTGGCCTTTTTGAGCGAGCAGTTTCAATTGAGGCTGTTATGCATGTGATAAGTAATGAATACCCATATGCAAAACAGCGTAGAAAAAATTTGTGTTCTCAAGTCAGTATTTAGATGGCCTTGCAGTTTTTAATACACTTTTCAGTACACTTCAAAAAGCAAGTGGCCAGAGATGCTGAACATAGTATTTTTACATAGCTTGGTATCACTTTCCAAAGCTTAGAAAAGGTCATATGGTTTATTTGCCATTCCTGTTTTTATCCAGGGCGACAAAGGAGGTAACTCTACCAAACTGGGACTACAGGTTGTCAACTTGAAAGCAGTAATTCACCGGTCAAGACTGACATTATTGCCTTGTACGAAGCCTATGACAGCATTGAAAACCTCAAAACTATCTTTGGTTCTTTCACAGAGGACTTCATCTCGCTTCAAAGGGAAGGTTTCACAATAACTGCTGGAGAGAGTAATTATCCTTTAAATGTTTTTTATTCGGTGATTACGAATTTCTCTGTAAAGTAGTTGGCCATATGGGGGCTTCAGCAACCTATTCTTGTTTGTGGTGTTACACAAAATTATCTGACCTATGTAACAATAATGGGCCACATAGCTCTATGCTTTGGAGTGAAGAGACACAAAATTTTCATAATAATCCTTCTTGGCCACCTAACCGAACTGTTACTGATATGCAACAGGATCTTGTTAGAAATAAAGAAGATCCGAGAAGAGGAGGGGACCCCAGGGCTAATGGGGCTAGTCATCATTCCATTGCTCACGATCCCATATTACCAATTTTAACTCATGTTGACCACATCATTCCTCCATCCCTCCATATTTTATTGGGACTTGTTGTGAGATACTACAAATATTTAGAGACTTACTGCCGCAGCGTTGACCATGGTTCTTTGGGAGAACGAAATGAAGAGTTGTTTAAGGAGTGGGAGGAAGCCTCTACTCTTACAAAAACTACTGAGATTGATTACCTCAGACTTAAAGACTGTGTTAGAAGAAGAGGAAATGTTGAAAGCTTTCAAAAAAGCAAACAGTTATGGAAGTGTGCCAGCTAGAAATGTAAGATGTAGTTTGCCTTTATGTGCAGTTTCAGCAAGTGATATAACAGGTAATGTTGATTGGATTCAGTGTGTGCAGTGTGGAGTAGATGGTGACAGTGGGTGGTATCACTTGAGTTGTCTAAGATTAACAGAACAGACAGCTGCTTCATTCTCCATTTGTCTTATGTGTAAAGGAGATGTAAATGATGAGGAGAGTGTGCTCACATGGCAAAAGGAGCACATTGCTGGAAGAAAACTTGAGATGAAACATTCCAAATTGTCATATGATAAGGCAAAATCAAGTCTTGATTCTATCTATGAGAAAGTTTTAGCAACCCGTGACCCAGTAGAAATGCGTCTTAATGAAATCTTAGAGAAAGATGTTGGAGTAGTAAAACAGGCCTACCATTCCCAATGCTTTGTAGGAAACCATTGCAAAATTATTCTCAAAGAGATTGACAGATTATTGGTAGTTATTGAGGATGAAGGTATGAAACAAAAGTTGGGGAAGTTGTTCAAAAGTCTCAGGGAAATATTTTTGTTTTTTGAAGCACGCTTTCTCTCTGCAGATGAGGTAAAAGAACTTTGTTGTTTATGCTGGAACCTAGGACAGTGGTTTCCAGTTGAATTTCCAGAGGAGAGAATTCCTCCAAAGCTACATTTTTTAATTGCCCATATACCAGAATGTGCAATGGCATGGGGCACAATAGGATTGCTCGGAGAGCATGGACTGGAAAGTGTTCATGCAACCTTCAATGCAGAGGAAAGAGTTTATGCCTGCATTAGAGAAAAAAGAGAGAGGTTGCTTCACATTTACAACCAGCATGGCCAGAGATCAATGGTAGACAAAACTTTAATATCAGTTGTGAGACGAAAATGTGTTTCACCACATTGTGACGGAAGGTATAAGGTATTAGATGGCGTAAGGAAGTGCCAAAAATGTGGTCAGTCATGTGATTAAATGTTAAATTAATACTGTTCTTTCATTATTTTAGAATGTTTCATGTATTCAGGGCATGCTTATTGCAGCTTTTATTATTAGAAATTTTCATCTTTAATCAAATGTATGTCAGGATGCTAAATAACTTGTAATTGCCTCTTTCCGGTATTTTCAAAATTGCAGTTGTCCGGGGCTCATATGCAAAGTATATGTTTGTTCTTATTCACAGTCAGCACTTTGTAATAGGTTGCTTGCCAAAGATTGACCTGCCAAGTTCATCCTTTTTCTGAATAGGTAAATTTATTTAAAAGGTATTAAACAAAGGAAGCCACTAACATTAACTTACAGTATTTTCTTAGTTACTGTTGTAAGGGGTTCATATGAAAAGTATCTAAAAAGTATCTAAGTTTGTTTATATACACAGTCAGTACTTAAATAGGTTGCTTGCCAAAGATTAACCTGCCAAGTTCATCCTTTACTGAATTTATTATTTTATACAGTTTAGTAATTGACAGCCTTGAGATGTTAATGAGATGGTCATTCCCCAACCTTATTTTCAATAAAAATTTGGTTGAAACCAACTCCGTCCAGACTCAGAACTAACTTCAGCTATCTACATATAGGGGTTTTTTAGATTTCCAGTTGGGAGTTAACTGTTTAAAGTATAATGCGGTTTTTACAAACAGAGTCATTTCTTGCCAGACCTTTGACTCACAATCTTTAACCCTTTACCGTTGTTTGGGTCCTTTTGGACCCATACGGAGAGCTCGGCTGTAACCCATCTTTACTGTTTCACACGGAGCTCGAAACTGCGAGTAGCTACCCGAAAATTCGGCAACAACAACGAGAGAGACAATAGTTAAGGTCACGGGGTCAATGGCCTACGGAAGCTGATGCGGGGCGTGCTACGTCCGCTTTTCCGCCCACTCCCGAGGCGCGCAAATATGCCCCGATCGGAGCACAACGGTAAAGGGTTAATGGGGTGACCATTGACTGCACATGCCTATCACATGCGATTGTAGCCTTATATTTTATACAATAAACCTGCAATTGTACGAGCTTTTGGTGCTTGTTCCATGTTCATCACACTATGCATTCCATTTTTCCAAGTCTTTCCACATTTTCACAAGAATTAGCCAAAGAAAACAGCCAAGTATTTTTTGATGTGTGCTTTTGCCTTTTCATGCCAGAGTTTGTTTGCTTTTAAAAGGGGCAATATTTTGTGATATCTGACAGTGGATTCTATCAAAGATTGTACTTTCAAATTTTTGGGGTATATTATATGTTTTATATTGGTAATAATCTTTGAGCCTGAAAAGTGTTTATTTTTTTGTATTTTCTTTTAAGCCACCTTACTTTCTACATTATATGATATACTAGACAAATGCAATAGATGAATGTGCAAGGCAGATATTGGGCAACACCTTGTGTACCTTGTTCTTGTCACATAATTGTTCAAAGGGATTGCCTTTTACAGCTGATTTTATCCACAGTTATTCTGCGTTTTTACATTGCTACCTCATTTCATACCTGTAAAATGTTTTGTTATTACTTTTTTCAAGTTTTTCAATGGCAAAATGTGTGTGATGAATTGAAAAAGTTTTTAGTGGAATTTGTATTATTAAAGATGTTGTAGTGTTGACTGCTGACACCCTTATGAAATATTTATTTAGTGTACATTGTTGAATGTAAATTTCCATTTGATTTTTCTCACCAGAAAATATTTTAAGCAGTGTTTCAATAGAAAATTCGATATGCAGATTAATGCCTCCAAATGTTACTGAAAGTTGTGCAGCTGCCCTTTAAAAGCAGGTACGGTTTTAGTACAGGGATGACATATTCTTACTTAGGATTGGAGCTGCCCCTCCAATGATGTACACATATAATAACACACACATGGTCCTGTGCTGTGTAACTGTCTTTATACATGGAGTATGTTGAAATTTGAAAGTGCTCTTATATGTAGACATCCAACCTTTTCACTCCATGTGGTAAAATTTTTGCTCGATTTTAAAAGTTAGTCATTTACATATAATTATACGTGTTAGCCGTCCTGAAAACAAGTTAGGCAATATGATGTCATTGCAAGGAAGGGTTGGGTAGATCCTCGCTTTGTAAGTAAAGTTTGTCACCCTTGTTTGTTTCAAATTATCCAACCTAAAATGTATTCAATTTCCCTGCTGTGCTTATTTTATACTACACACAGTATTTAATTTGCTAGATAGGTATTCAAAAACGCTATTAACCGTAGTCATGAGACTCTGAGATTTGGGCTGACAGTGATTGTGTCTCTCTAATCTCGTTTGCATTAGTGATTATTCAGACAATATTTTGCTACCAGTTTCACAAGTATGCAGTGGTCCTTGTTTAGGGATTACTGTTTTATGTCAGAGGAGATATGAAATCAGAGCAGTAAGTTTTATAGTTCTTGTACTTTAGACTTTCAAAATAACTGCATCCAGCAAGAATGAATTAATAGTTGGAGTCTAGTCTTGTTCACAGGAATTAAGCACTTGAATCTTGTGCACATTTAGTATAGTTCATGCTATAATGTTATGGTACTGTAAACAGTCTGAAGTATCATTTTTTTTTTTGTCAACCTTGAAGTTGAACCTGTTATGGAAATAAAAAGTACCGCACTGCATGTGAGTATTAATTGAATGGTTGCTTTTCTGGTACTCTTTTGTCTCATTTTGCAAATGCTAGCCTCTTAGTATGTGGTTTATTGATAGTTTGCAAGACCAAACGAATTATTTTCTCAGCTTACAGAGTTATAACATGATCTGATAGATTAAAAACTGTCCCCACAGTTTTCTTACATGCTGCCTTAAAATAATTTGTTGAGCAAGCTGAAACATCTTAAATACCTTATATTTGTAGGAACTGGAAAAGGGTGTGTGTGTGTTGGGGGGGGGGGGGTGCTTTAGCCCCATCCAGGTGCGGTTTTAAAGACATAATTTTGGGTATTTTTTTTTGGGGGGGGGGGGGTTAAGTTGCCATTGACCCTGGGCATATATTTGTCTTCACTACTACCAGCCTATAAAAACTGCACAATTTTGGGGGGCTACAGCTCCCCTAGCCTCAGGCTTTGAAAAAATTTTTTCTTCGTCCCTGTCTGACGGGCTAGCTGTTTTCTCAATCTACTTGCCCCCATATAAATATCTACTTGCCAAATTCAAATCTGTTAGGTACAAAAGAAATGCCATTTTGCGCAACTCAAAAATTTAAGGCTGGGGGGTGCTTGCCTGGTGGGATGCAACATAGAACACGGTAGTTGCCCGAGTGATTTTTTACTTGTCCCGGGCTGTCAGGCGGGGGATTTGTCGAAGCCTGCTAGCCCACCCGTAGAACTGCCCCTGGCCCCATCAGTCTAACATGGTGCAGCCAACTCATTAACCGCAGAGACGCGGGGGGCTGTGGATTTAGCTCCACACCTGTGCCGAGGGCATTTTGGGCCACCTTAAACTGCATTTATTTCATTAAACATATTGGCAGCTTCAATGATTAGTTCCCACACTTAGGCAAATTTGGGTCTGCGGCCCCTTAAACTAAGGATGTAAACCATTTATTTGTTTCCCCAGTAAGGAATGTAAAATCACGGTGAGGCAATTTACCTTAGCATTTGTCTAATGTTGCACCAAATTGCATATAATGACCCTCAAATATTCAAAAAATTTTCCTAAGATGAGGGGGGTGATGAGGATGGTTATCCCCTCCCCAGGCTTGAATACCTTCCTGGCTCAGACAGCTTCTATGTCCCTTAACAGATGGTCAGTTTACTCATAGCCCAAGATAAAGGATGGCAAACTAGACATATCCTGCTTATCATCCTCCCAGCAACTTGCCCCCTACAAATTTTGCCAAGTCTATTTCCGTGCAGCTACACTGCATGCGGAAGCTCATCCCCTAGATCTATGTTGAATTCACTATACGTGAAGCTGATGTAGAATTAACGCTGCACATATTTCGAACTTAACATAACTATGACAGGTATTATTTGTTTGCGAAAAAACGCTGAAAGGTTTAACCTATGTTTGATCAACCAGGCCGCAGTTTAGTTGTAAAAAGCAAACGCGATTGGCGACAAAGTCGTGGAACGAATGGGTTGTGCATGCTGAATACGTTACGCATCCCGTAACGAACTATACTGGAGTACCACTGAGCTGCATATTCGTATCATAGAATCCAATTTCGCGAAATACATTTTGATCCGGAATTAATTGCACAAGTCCTTTGAAAACTTACAAAACAGTCCAACACGACCTAGTATGACAGATATGAAGATTGTTTGTAGTGCTACTGTAACAAATAACGCGGCGCAAACACTAGTAACTGTGTACGACGTAAGCTAATGTTGTATGAATTCAAGAAGCCATTTGTAGGGAAACGGTTTACACGGCGATATATCGCCTACAGTTACTATGGGCAGACGTCACAGGGAAATGAAAGTGAGGGCGGTGTATTTTCTTTCCGTTCTGTAAAAGCCGTGACCCGAGGACGGTTTTCATACAGGACTAATGAAGATTCGATATTTCATTTTTCTTTTAATAATTGTTAAAGAAGATAGTTTACTTACAATACATACATAAACAATACATCAATGCGGATTTACGTAAACAAAAATAAAAAATAAATAAATGAAAAGAGTATCCCAAACAGAGGTAAGGGAAGAACGAACTATTCATATGCGTTTTCCCCTGTTAACATAATCTACATATGCCTACGATGATAAATGTAATAAAATTACGGTTCCATGTAAGATAGAAAAGATATACATGCAGGAGATAATTACGCAAATTCAAAATATTATTACTTTAATTCACTACCCAATCACCATAGTGATCCAAACCTATCAACTAGTGATTGCCGGATTACCGGCTCTGATGGTCTCTCCGTCAGCTTTTACAAGACTTTCTGGAATTCAATGGGGCAGTAAGTTGTAGATCAAATAAATAATGGGTACCAAAAGGGTATTTATCGAGCGATCAAACGAAAGGGCAAGTTACTTTGATCCCGAAGCCAAATAAATACCCAACTTCTACACTGAATTTCCGCCCAAATAACGTTACCAAACACTGACTATAAGATAGGGGCAAAAGTGATTGCTTTAAAATTGCATCCTTTAATTGAAAACATATTCCTTTATAGCAATGTTTTAAGCGCTTCTGCATCTTAGTTTGCCTACAACCTCTACGTCCATCCGTCAGTGCGAAACCTGCCTGCTTGGAGAAATGGAATCTTCTTTTAATGATCTCAGGGATAAACATTGGGCTCAAATTTTAAACACGCGTGCCATTTTGTACAACCTCTGACTCTAGAATGCAGTATTTTCAGTTTAAATTCCTCCATCCAACCATTCCTTCCAATAAGCTTTTGCTATTGATTAGGAAAACAGATTCCAGTCTTTGTTCATTTTGGGGCACTAAGGTAGAGGACCTCGAACACTTGTTTTGCGATTGTTATATAACTTCGGCTTTTGTTTTGGATGTACAACGAGTTTAAGTAAGCAATTTTTCTTTTCCAAAAAATGTTTTTGTGGGATTTGGAATTCAAAGATGTAAGCTATATTTTCGATTTTTTAGTTTGGCATTTAAAATATTTTTATGTGACTCAAAGCGAAATGACTGTTAACCGACAGTATCTGTTTTTCTACAAGTTTAAAAGCTACCCTTAAAATAGAAATGTTAATAGAAATCGGATTTTTACAACGAAGAAGAACAAGATAAAACTATCAATATTGGTACAAAAAATATGGAGCAGAAAATTTAGACCTACGTGTAGAATATGGTAAGGCCTATTCCTCATTGTGACTGTGCATATTTGTTTCCTTTAGTATAGACCACAGATGATAATTTGAATCTGGAAAAACTATGAAAAGGTCTGGAAAACGTCTTGAAAAGGTCTGGAATTCACCAAGAAGTGTGGTACAAATTACTGTACAATATCTTCAGTCGCCTTGGAATCTCGAATTGCTATGGGAATATATGTACTGTGCCCGTGAATAACTTAGGTCTTATAACTAGGGCGTGTGTGAAGAGTAGTTTGTCCCGACTTAATCGTCTATAATACGCACATAAAAGACCGTCAATACTTGGCCTGCGACTAGCAATTTGTCGGCGCCACAAAGCAGAGAAAGTCCCTCAATAGACCTATTTCCAAATGGCAATTACAATGGATTGTGGGATAGAGTTTTGGGTGTACATCAATTTTCAACACAGTAAAATGCCATTGACAAAAATGACAAACACCAAAACTCTATCCCACAATCCTTTGTAATTGCTATTTGGAAATAGGTCTATGGTTGGCCCAATGTGGGTTGGGGGTTGTAGAATACGAACACGGTATTTCCAGCATTGCATAAGAGGCGACAAAAGGGAGAACACGCTAGGACATGGACCATGCTTGGAGGTGAATTTGAGCTTTGAATTTTTTGTCGAGTTGTCTTACACTAGGCTACATGACACATTAGTTTCATTATGTTGTTAAATCTTATCTAACTTATGTCTAGGTAGGTCTACTAAAGTAACCCCAAACCACTTAAAATGATATTGTGGCTGTGTGTGGCAATCTGTTTTGTCACCTCCACTTGTTATCCTGTTGTTCTAACAAAGCCACAACGTGGATTTCATACAAAGGGCCATAGGCCGCCCATGTGGGACTTTGGCCCCAAACGTCCAGAAAAAATAAACAGGTCACTAATCAGCATTATTATGACAGGAAGTCAACTGTTTAACTCTGACGGAACGAGGGTAAACCCTCAAGAATGCTGTCAAAAATCTGTGACTATGATCCCTTCGAGTCCTTTAAAGGCAGTCATTCGTCACCCTAAACTACAGTTTCAGTATGCATTTATCAAAACTCTCAATTGATGCAGCTCTTTGATTGGCATCACATTCAAACGATGCATCATAGCTAAATTACACAGCATGGGCACTGAGACTGAGTGTCTTGATTAGCCTACACATTATGGACTTGTATGTCCACTGGGACAAGCCATGAAGCAATAAACTAGGATTGTGTCTGGATAAAGATGAGATTTAGATAAATTAGGGAGGGGCTAGAAGTAGGTAGGTTGGGAGAATTGGAACTGTTTGGGATGATGAAAATATGCCTGCCAACGGCTTACCCAATATACTGTGAAGATGTTTCAGTCTCAAGGTAGTTTAGTTCAAATGTAAACGTGAATGCTTCCGAAATTACGTAGATATCATTCATTTCATGAAACAGTTTTAACGCATGGGTGAAATACTTTAACTAAGCCCTGTTCATGGTTTCTTTAAAAAATCTTGCATAATTTTTCGGTACCATACTTTTTTCGTCAGAGTTACTTGCAAGGCTGCTACCCAATCCTAGCAAGTTCATATATGAGATAATCAAGCTTAGCCTAATCTTGGTTTTAAAGTACAACATTGAGTGGTAGGGGTGATAGTTTTAGTTAAAATATGTGCAGCAAAGCTGCCCACCGCGGATATGGGTGCATAGCATGAAGTTACGTGCTGAGTTTAAAGGGCCAAACCTCTCAACCCAAACTACAATTTTGGTACGGGGGTACCGAAATTCTCGATTGGCTCAGCTCTTTCATTGAAAGCTAATTCAAACAATGCAGAGTACCAAAGACTATATTACACAGCATGAACGGTAATGAGAGTGTTTTGATTGTATAAATTGAGTTTTGCTCTACTCGCCTTGAAGCAATACACTGAGATATCTGGATGAGGATGAATTTCAGACAATAGGGAGGGGCTTCAGTAAGGAGGTTAGAAAAATTGGTACTGTTTGGGTGAAAGAACTAGGTTTTTAATGCGCATTCCTTTGAGCTAATGAAGTTTAGCATTTACCTCGGATTTTTTCTCTGCAAATCTGATAATTGCAATTGCCATACTTCTCTACAGAACAAAAAAGGACGCGAGCATTGCAGCTTCATAATCTCAATGGAAGTAGGCAAAACTACGGAATGTTAAATTTTCCATACCAAAACGGCAATTTTCTCTACCAAGCACCCAATTTGAAGGACTTTTCCGATCATAAAAAATTCCAGATTTTTCTCGTTTTCCCAACTTCGTGGGAACCATGGTTGTAACTTAATCTTAAGCATACGGATTGAGCTAATGAGCGTGATTCGTCTCTTTTTATTAAGAAGGGACGTTTTAAATCCTTAGAAGATAGATTGTAAGAGAGAGTTAATGGAGACCACGTGTTTGGTCTAACATTAGAGCATCCACCTCTAACGCGGAAGGCCGGAGTTCAATTCATACCAAAGACTCTAAAAGTGGACCTACTGCCGTTGTGGGTGATGCTAGGCTGCATAAGCAATGGAGTAGAAATCCGTCGAAAGCCCTAAGGCATTTTTAGAAGGATCTGGCATGTGTTTTGTGTTTCCAAGTGCATGGTATGGAAATCTAGATGCCCAAACGTTTTTTCAATCGAGGACCACCCAGGTAAAGCTATTACTTCGTCAATCATTAAAAATGTAGAAGACAGAGTTAAAGCGGATCACAATAAGTTAAAATTTGATAAAATTAAAGAAATGTGGGTTATTAACAAATCATTCGTCATCATTCGTGAAATCACTAATAACGGGGTATTGATTACTTTGTTGGAAAAAGTTTAAAACTTTTGGATAGGGTTTCCTGTTCATATCTACCATTGTACCTACGTATTTGCCCTTACGAGTAATCATAATGACCTCTAACTTGTTGGAAATATTGTATATAATACTATGTTAAGGTTTACTTTGTTGAAAAAGTTTAAACTGTTGAATTGGGTTTCCAGTTCACATGTATCAATTTACCTACGTATTAACCGTTACAAATAATGATAATGAACTGTAACTTATTGTAAATATTGTACCGGTTTATATGCTTGCCTGAACTGAAACAAAGTACTCTTTAAAAAAACAATTGAGTAGGGAAAACAAGCCAGTAAGCCACAACTGGAAAAAAGGCCGTGGCCAGCTCGACTTGAACCAATAGTTTGAAAACTGGGCCTTAAGACTCCATGTAACTAACTGACTGACTGACTAAGCGAACCAACGAACGAACCAACTAACGAACAAACCAACCAACCAGCCAAACCCCCAACCCAACCCCCCAACCCAACCAACCAACCAACCACCTAACAAACTATTTAACTAACCATCTAATTAAATTACTAACTAACTAACAAACTGACTAGAGAGTTAATGGGAAAGAACGATTTAGTAGTTGATATATGGAAAGAAAGGACCCCGTTAAAGCAAAATATTTTACTTGGAATTCTATTGTTTACGAAATGCATTGCACGCAAACTGGACTTCTTCATGTTTCCCGTTATTTGTCTTTAAAAATTGAAAGTAGATTTTTTCAGCCTTCATTTCATACAGATCACTGTATGGTTGCTTCATGTTTCGACCCAAATAATGTACTAAGGAAAAGAAAGAGGGAACCGCGAGTTTTTAATTTCAGATCCCTCCCATCCTGACTATCCATTTATTCGGGTTATAAACATGATTTCCGTGAATAATCCTGACCCTGTATTTGAGTGGGAAAGCCTTAAATTGAAGACTGCTCCAAATTCTCAAGATCATACCTGGATGACGCGGGGAAAAGTTACATATTTTGCAAAAAAATAAGTTAGAGTAAATTAATGAAATTTTGGGGTATAACTTTTTTCATAAGAAAACTAAGAGTCTCTAGTATGCGGACAATACCGCTCCTTCTACTGAGTGTAGTCGTCATTCGATTTCTGAAATATTGAATATTTTAATCGGATTTAGGCTTAAGCTGCGGTCACACTACAGCGATATCGGATCGGACTCCGATCCGATTTTTTTCAGGAAAGATCGAATTAGTGGGTTTCTTATGAAGACGGTCACACTACAGCGATTCCGAATTCGGATTGCTTCCTGACATAGTAGTCCGATCCGAATTATTTTTTTAATCGGATAGCTGAGCGATTTTTGTCGGAAAGCTTTCCGATTTTCTCAGTTTTGTCCAATCATTGTCCGTGTATAAGCTGACGTCATGCCTAGCAACTGTTCGAGATCAGCTGTACGCCACGGTCACACGACCAAATCACAAGCATGATCGAATGAGTTTAGGAAGAATTTTCTGGTTTAAAATGACTCGTTTTACATTCTGAATGACACGATGTCAGACCCAACTTGCACGAATCCACGTTTATCATCAAAAGGCTGAAAAGATTGACAAAAATGGTACGTGCCTTCGTGTTTTGTGGTAGCAGTGTTTTGCCCGGTATTTCCACAAGCGGAGTTTCCGTAATGCTGAGTACGTATTGTGTAGGCTAGCGTAGGCCCAGGCCACATTGTATACAATCACCGTGCCGTGATGTATTAACGTTATATAACGTTCGCGTTATGGGCCTAGGCCTAGCTAGGCTATATCATGACCTTCAGAATACTTAGTGTACCGTCGAATGCGCACCTAACTGAGCTCTATGATTCAAGATTTGTATATATAAGGTTCAGTAATGCAGATGCGCACTCGACCGACCCGGAGTCGATGGTCATCCTCTTAGCCTGTACAAGTTAGGTGAGAAATTGACAATGGTCAAAACTTAATGACAATGAACTGTTTTCTTAGCGCCATTCTTCTGTTCCTAGCCAGTAGCTAGCCTACAAACCGTTGCCATCTACTTTTATTTGTTCTTAGCCTGAGCTAGGCCTAGTATTTCATATAAGAAATAAATTGTAATTGAATTTATTGGTCCAGTGAAGTAAGACCTAACGTTAGGCATGGCGTACAGTACCCGTGCCTAAGTTAGACCTAGGCCTATGCTCAAATTGCGAAGGGCAAGGTTTACACCCCTAACGTTACTCTCTTGGACACACGGAATGAACCTAGCCTGTGTTACCCTACAGACCAAACGTTATCGATTTTGAACAGGGATCTGGGTAGGTTCGGTTATCATAACCTACTGGAGTGGCAAGAAAAATTTGTTAATGTAGCCTAGGCCTAAACAAAAATTACTGTAAGCCTTCGACCTAACGTTAGGCCTAACTAGCCACCTCAGCAATAACCTAAGTAAGGCTATGCGGAAACTAGGCTATGGACAGGCTAAGTAAGTAAGCCTAGGGACTAGCCTAATTAAACTTAGTAGATGAATGTGATCATATAATTCGATGCAGCGTTCCGTTCACTTCTTGTATAGGCCTACCCTGTAGGCCTACAAAGAAATGCCACTGTCAAACAGGGCTGTGTATTCGTTATAAGAGGAATGAGCCTAGGCTAGACCATATAACGAACACCAGCTCTGTTTGAGGGCTAGGTCTAGGTCACTACGTAAAAACCTAGGCTAAGCATATAGCCCTTAATTATCAGGCCCCTACACACTACCATTCATTTCACTTTGCTCAATGAAGCACTTGGTGAGCAGTACAGCCTGCAATATAGGCCTAGGCGTCCTGGGTCGTATCGTCTGAACTACATGCAACTTTGTTCAAAACTTGGTTCTACCCATGGATGCACTCCTGGTTAGAACCGTTTGGGCAAATGTGAGAATCAATTTTACATAGTTGCAGATGAGGCAAAGCTATGTAAATACTACTCAGAAGTTTGGTAGTGCTGCAGGCTACATAATACGTATACATGTTAGGACTGGGCCTAACTCTCAGCTAGAGTGGACTGCCTATATTTACAAGTCACTTGGTGGTTTGAATTGAAAATAGGTTCTGCATCTATTTCATTCTGTTTAACCCTGTAAGAAATAAAAGTTACAATAAGCAGGAGATGACAAAATGCCAATTAGCCTTTCTGAGTTACAGTTCTCCATGCATTTAAAAGTTTCTTGTGCCGTGCTAATTGTGGTCCGAGACTAACACATACATGTATCATACTTTTTAGAGTGAAATTTTGTCACTAGAAGCAGCATAATTTACAAGCGTTTGACTCTTTGATCAACATTTATCTTGCCATATGCACCATGTTCTCATTAAATACCATAAAAAAAAAAACTTGGGATGGGCAATGATAAGAACCAGAAAAAAATTTCAGTGTGAAATGAGAGTGTTACATAATGTATTGACTTCTTGTGCCCTGTTTGATTGTTAACTTGGTTAGAACTCCATGCTGGATATATCATACCAATTTGTGATACTAAAGATGGCAAAATAATCAGTACTTAATAACTAGTACTCTTTTCAAATATTTCAAATGTGTATATCTAATTGAAAAAATAATCATACATAGGTACAACATGTATACTATACATCCACTCATCTGAAAATAAACAAATAGTAACCAAACCAGCTGAGTAAGTCACTTTCAGCTCAGTACAAACTACCAAACACAATTAAGGCTAAATAGTGTGCAACATCATATATTAAGAAAGAGATACAAGCACAATTTTGTCTGCATTCTTAAAATTCATGAAATGTTCTTTATTTTTTTTTTTAAATAGTACAAAAAAAGATGGCTCTCATTTTGGGTTGAATCTAAGCTGCAGATGCGGGAGGATGAAAGCATCACAGAATGAGACCATGGATGAAGAGATGACCGAAACTTAAGCACAATAAACCAGCTGATAGTGAGTACAGTAACTACTACATTTCAAGAAAGTGAGAACTTTGAATATATGTGGTTTGTACT
Source organism: Holothuria scabra (assembly GCA_037179385.1). Lineage (NCBI taxonomy): Eukaryota > Metazoa > Echinodermata > Holothuroidea > Aspidochirotida > Holothuriidae > Holothuria > Holothuria scabra. The sequence continues at coordinate 29,714,975 of CM074179.1, forward strand.
CCTAGGTCAGTTGTGCATGTGCATAATGAACAATTGAAAACAAGCGGGCAAGTCATGAAGTTGCAGATTTCATTTCCACTAATTCGAAAAATCAAATGCACATGATTAAGGAAGAGTTGCAAGCCACTTGTTTGCAAGATTCACCTTTGACCTCCTTACTTTGACCTGTTACCCCGCCAGTAAGCAAATCAAGTTCACCCACACTGTTTGGCTTACACATACACACCCAAATTTCTAATGTAAGTGAAAACCATCTGCCGTAAATGGCAAATTCTGGGCATGCAGTAATGAGACACATTAGAAGCACCACATCCAGCAATCTGGAAGCATTTTTAACAATTAACTTGTTTTTAACCTTGTTTTTTTTGTCTTCAGGAGATAAAAAGGGAGCTTATAACTTGAGTTATTACAACTCCACGCGCGCAACCTTGGTTGTTTGTTTTGTGAGCACGAAGGAAGAAATTTCAACAGCCCAGCTTTCAAACCCACTTGACAAGAAAAAGATTTTCAGTGGCATAGCCAGGATTCTTTTCAAGGGGTGGGGGCATTTAGTAAATTGTTTTATTGCGTTGTCAAGAACCAATGGGGGTGTAGAAAATTAGGGGGATCCTGTAAACAATCAGGTTCCAAATAAATAATTTAAAATAAGTTTGTGTTAAAATATTTGCCTACGTTTAGGAACTTAAAATTTTAACAGCCTGTGACAAGGGGGGCATAAGACAATAACCTCCCTGGCTATGCCACTGCAAGTCTGTCTAATGAATCTGTGCATATCACATGGTATAACCAGTATTTAGTGTAACCATTTCAACAGCATTTATTAACTGGATTTCTTGCAGGAAGCAAAAAATATATGAAAAACTTCTATCCGATTTAGAAGAAAGGCAATGATTCTTCAGCATTTTCCAAAATGGGATATTGACTGCTAGCTATTGGGATATGACTCTAACTGCTGCTGAGGAGCTGAAGAAGAACAACTGGAGGTGGAATAATAAATAAAAAACTTTACCAGTTAAATCTAAAGGTCTGTATACATGAGCAACATTTGCAAAACATTCTCAAAAACATTTCCAAAACATCCACCCTCAACAAATCCAAAACATGCTTGTTTTCGGTTTGTTGCACAGTGTAGACAGGGTATACAGCATGTTTTGAAAATGTTGCAAAAGAAATGTCCTGTCAATTCTTTTCAAAACATGTTCAAAATGTTTTCAATTTTTTTTACTCTGTCTACACTGTGCAACAAACCGAAAACAAGCATGTTTTTGGTTTGTTGCAGGTGAAGTGTTTTGAGAATGTTTTACAAATGTTGCTAATGTATACAGGCCTTTAGAATTCTAGAGTGAACAAATGAATCCATGATACTGTGAACATTTGTTTAACTTGAATTGGTTTAATTAAATAGACACAAAATGTACAATGGCGAATTTTAAAATTATTTATCACTTTACAGTTGGTTATTAAAATGAACACTTCCAAAATAGAGGAAGAACATTTAAATGGCAAGGAATGATTAAAAATAGTACATTGGGTTTTTCAGATCTCTGCAGAGATGGTATTAGTATTTTTACTTTCATTAGCTTGTTGTGCATGTGCTTGACCGTCCCATCTTGGTGTATATTTGTAATGACTTTTGATCAGGGTGGGAAGACTAGCCATCCTATCTTTTTTGTTTACCACCTAATTAATGTAGCCAGGTTTGCTGAGGGTGCTACTGTACCACACAAGGGGTATCAATGAAGATGTTGTCTGATGGTGATAGGCTAGCTTTGTTGGTTTGTTCTTCTAATGTTTGCCCACATCCATTGGGACCATCCTTGCTTAAGACCCTCACATTTTTTACCTGTTTTCACTCTCAGGGTCTAGCTAAATATGTCACTTTGCTTTTCCATCGTTCTTGCATTTTGAAAAAACCTCCCTAATTTCTGACAACTAAAGACACCCAGTTTTTTGTGTCGCATGCCTCTTTGATTGGGAGAATTGGCCCGTTTTGGTGGAATTGAGCAGCCTGTTAATTCAAATTATTATGCTTGTAAAGTCGCTTGTTAAAAATTTTGCTAGCAGTTTTCAAGGACCCTTGGATCCATGTATGTGAGACAATAAACACCAGGCGTCTCTTCATCTACTACTAAAGTAATATAAGAACCCAGGTTCCAGATCCTGCCAAGATTGGGGGGGGGGGGGAAGTCACTGTTCAAAATATTTGACATTTACTGTATCTTTCACTCAATGTACACTCAGGCACACTCTTCAAAAAGTTCCACATTCTCATAATCTTAGATCTTTACAATTATCAGCTTGGTATTTTCATGTAAAATTAAGCAAATGACAAATTGTCAATTTGCTATAGTATTTTGTTTAATTAAAAAAAAAAATGTTTCTATGGCTAGGACACCAGAAAAAAAAAAAAAAAAAAAAACAATTTCCATTCCTTGACTCTAGTATATATGTCCCTAGTCTTAGTCCAAAATCAGACAACGTAAAGCTGTTCTGTTGAATCTTGTGCATTGCATAGTCCTTCATTTAACTTTTGGATAAAGTGTTAGCAATTTCTTGATAATACTCAAAACATTTGTCTTGGATTGTTGTTTCACTGTAACATTTTTCCTACCCCTACCCCCCCCCCTTTTACTTAAAGGGGAAATTAGGTTATCTGAATTTTCATTTGGGTAGTATTCTGTCGTGTTCCATGATCCGCTCTGGAAATTCATGATTTGACGATACTTTTCTCACTAAATTATGAACTTTAGACTGAGTGATTTACCTTAAATATGCAATGTTAAAGTCATGATATATTATGAAAGATAATGAAGCTCACTCTGGTATAGGTCCCTCGATAAGCCAAATGGCTTCCTGACCCTCAAACCGTTCAATAAATTAGTACACTCTAAAAATTTTTTACACAAGTTGTGTAAAAAACTACTCAACCTATGTGTAACTAGTGCACATAGCTAACGTTGGGTAAAAATGACACAACGTTGTGTAAAAAAATACTCAATTGTTGTGTAAATTGTACCATTTGCTGTGTAGAAGTGAGACATCGTTGTTTAAATAAAATTACTCAATTGTTGTGTAAATTCTACCATCTCCTGTAGAAATCACCCATCGTTGTGTAAAAAAATTACCCAATTGTTGTGTAAATTGTACCATTTGCTGTGTAAAAATGACACATTGTTGTGTAAAACATTTTTCAATTGTTGTGTAAATACTTCCATTTGCTGTGTAGAAATGACACAACGTTGTGTAAACAAAAACTCAATTGTTGTGTAAATACTACTTATCCCTGTGTTAAAAATGCACAACATTGTGTCCAAAAATACGCAACAGTTGTGTTAAAACTGCATTTAGTTGTGCACAATCCCTGCTTGATAACACAACGTTGTGTCAACAAATTGACAAAACAGTTGTGTTAAAACTACATTAAGTTGTACATAACCACTATTGGGTTACACAGCAAGGTGTCAACAAAGGTGCACACTGGTTGGGTGAAAAGGACAACTTAGTTGTGTAAAATCGCAGAGGGATAATACAATGTTGTGTCAACAAATCTACATTATAGTCTTGTCAAAACTACATTTAGCTGCAAATAACCTCAACAGGCTGAAATAGCATCACGTTAAGTAAAATGCACAACAGTTGTCTATGCCAGTTGATATTTTGTCAAACAATGAAAATGATATATATTGAATTATAAGGTATGCAGCTTGATGTTACCAGTTGTTTAAGAAGTTTCACAAGTATAACTCACAAAAACCAAAAGGAAAGATGTTATAATTCTGGATGGATAAAACATTTATTTACACTCCATACCCATATTAAAGTAAAATACATACTTTGTATTCGGTGCAGTTTTTTATTACTTACACCTCTAGCGGATTGACTTCCAGTATTTGTTACTTTTTTTAAAGGCAGTTGAGACAGCAATCCAGCTAATTAGCACACGTCAGAAAAAAATAGAACAAAAATCTCAAAATATCACAGGAAAGAACAGTATTTAAACCATGTGACAAGTATCTATGTCAAAATGTAGTGTATCATTAAATATATTTTGACAATTTTCACATCATAATATACACTGTATCATAATTTATATTTTGACTTTACTCATCATAAACCTTCCTCTTTTCACATGATGTACCATTCATTGGTATCTCAACAGATACAAGTCTCACAGTATTAACTTCATTGCAACAGTTTTCTGGACTAGAGAAAATGCAACTTTTTTCAGCAAAGCACATTAAATAACTTAAAGAAGACTATAGTTTGACAGAATATATTAACCTTTTGCTCCAGCAGCTCATTTTCCCTTCTGAAGTAATTGTTTACCAGAATACAGTTCATTTAAGAGGTCTTTCAGGTTATAAGAGACCTTAATTTTGTGTACGTAGAATGAAAGCTTTTGAATATTTGTCAGTTACAAAGAATTCCACACAGATGCAGGAGTATACAGCCTCAACTATACCGTAACCAATAAAGAAATTTTTGGTTACAGTAGTGTAAAGTTATTGTAAAATTGCGGTTCAGAATTAAGTTCAGAAAAAATGTAAAAGAAAAATCTGATTGGATTGCCACAGTAAAATAACAAAGACTTCAAGACCTTCCTTTGAAACAAATTTACATTGAAGTATTATTGAAACTTTGAAAGAATCTGAAACCAGTGCAAAGAGACACTGCAACCAGCTTGTCTTCATTTGAGGAGGAAAGCTACCTTTCTATGAAACTTTATATTTTCTCAAAATCTGGTCTTTCACAAGTTCCTACAAAATAGGTAATGAACAAGCTTTGAACCCATATATGTCCAAATAAATATCCATTTGGAGCAGAAGATGGACCATACTATATTAGAACTACCAAAGTGCTACGCTTTTTGTCAGCACCAATCCTGGAGTAAATGTGGAGTCACATTTTCAAAGAACAATCACTTCAACAGATAGGTCATATCTGTAGAGTAGAGGAATGCAAAATTGAGTTACTTGAATGAAGTTGAGGAATTCAGGCCTTGAACTGAATCGACTGAGTCAGTAAATTTGCGAACTTCCGCGATTCCTCATGGGAAATTCACGTTTCCGCTCATGCTCTTGTTTACCAAGACACTGATACAAGTTTGTTATGACCTGCAGGTAGAGAAAAATAGATAAATGTTAGATAAATGTGCAATCTCACATATCATACTCACTCCTGAGGCCTTCAGTTTAAGAATTTCCAGGAGTGCTGCAAATCACACTCCTCAGGGAATTAAGACTCCTGAGTGTGGTAGGTATCCTGTTTAATTAACTTCAATAAATTAAACACTCTCCATTTAGGTGACCAAAAAATCACACTCCTAACAATGATTTGAAGTAAGTGATGGTGTGCAATCACACAGGCATGCCTAAAAAATCAATGCCTGCTCACTGAATTGCACTTTATCTATGTAGTCTTCCTACAATTCTCAGCTCCCCATCCTCCCCCCCCCATTAAAATCATGAGCCCAGTTCTTTCTATAAAGTTCATTTTGAGACAACCGGAAGGTGGGAAGTGACCACAGACTTCCTCTTCCTTTTTTGACTGGTGCAACTTATGTCGACAGGACTTTTATAATCTGGATCCCTGGCCCAAATCGAATCTTCCCAGGGTTCTGGGTTGTCAATTTGGCCTCATAGGCTAAAAGCATAAAGTCGCAATCACATAATTATGCATTCTGATATGATTGTAACTTGAGTCTGCATGTTTTAATCGAAACCGTCTCTAATTTTGTGGCCAGAAAGAACCTTAAGTTTACCAACCTGTGTAAATATGATTCCAAATCCAACCCAAATTTGTTTTAGGGTGGCTGTGACTGAACAGAAGAGTTTCTAATTTACAAGTTCTAACTCGAGTCCGCTTGACTAGAATCTAGAGCTCTGCAGACCACTCAGCTACTCTATGATGTTACATTAACAAGTACTGACTCTTTTGCAGCCCCAATAATAAGACACTTATAAATGCTTACCAATTTATGTGTGCACCTTGTTCAGGGTAGGCATTTGAACAGGCTCCTGGTTTCACTTACTTTGAAGTTTTCTAAATTTCTACCATGATACAGCACATAAAAGACATGCCCACTGCCTAAAGAGTTGATTTTCTATGGGAACAAACAAACAAAATATACATAAGTCAAAAGCCAGCTGATCCACCTTCATCTGAATAGTCATCATGAATGCATTGGTTTCTCTTATCATACAGTAGAAACCAAAAACAAAAAACAAAAGAAAAAAAGCAATGAACTGCTAGTGCTACCAGAAAATTACAACTGTACATAAAGTTGGAGCAAACTTTTTTGTACAACTTCTGATTGATCTGAGTTTTAACCCTTTGTCGATGTGTGCCAATAATCACACTCCTCACAGTGATTGGAGTTGAGTGGTCGTGTGTGATACTATAGCTCTTTCATGCCTCAAAATTTAACGTCCATTACTAGTGCCGCCGAATAACTGGTACGTACTGATCGCTGGTGGGAAGCTTCAAAATTCAAGTTCTGCTTCTCTCAATAGTTTATCATTTGGGGGCATGACACTGTGATTTCAAACTCTCACTTTCTTCAAATTACTGTGCAAAGTGAATTTTGTGCACACTACTCTAGTCAAAGAATAGGAAATGACTCATTAATGTTTTTACAATCCTGAGGCTTACCAATCAAAATGTCGGACAGCATGCGGCAGACCAAAATGTTCCACACCAAAGCTTCCCCACTCTTTTTCAAAACATCCTCATGTGGAAATGTACTGTATATGGTATACATTCTACCATGAATGTGCTGGTTGGTTGTAATGCTGTGAATTAAGAAAGGAAAAGAAAACTTGTCAACAGTTACTGTAAAACAAATGTAATAATATACAATTACTACAGTAATTTCTACAATTGACACAGGCCCCTACTACAACAATTAAGCCAAAGTATGTTACAGCTAAAAAAAAAAATAACTAATGTACATGTGGCCCTAAACAACAGCTGGGGTCAATTACTGCCTTACGTACCTTTATTGGGCCCCATTTTGTCAGAATTGACTTATCTCCATGATATAGCTGAACATTATTCACCTCGCATCACCCATGAAAAAAATATTCTTCTATAGTATACTTGGAGCTTTCATTACTCTTCAAAACCATGTCAATGAATGCCTGTTTTTATCGCAGATATATTTTAAACACAGGTATTCGCCATATAATGGTGACAATTCACCTGTAAAATTAATATTCTCCAGTCAGTTACAATCTAGAAAACTGAGCAACTAGGCCTAATCAAAAATCAGTTTAAATACTGTACTGTAGGCCTATGTCTGATTGCCTGTAACGTTACACTTTAGCTAATTTGTTTGTTTACTTTTTCCAGTCCTTCCGAACCTCTGGCAAAGGGCCGTTCGGCGAAACCAAACTTGAAACTGCTTCTCAAGGAAATACTGTTTAGGCCTAGGCCCTACATATTCCATAGAATATCTTAACTTTGTTGCAGGAGCAAATAATATCCATTTTAAGATGGTGGTCATAGGTCAATTAACTCTTATCCCCGTTTTGTGGATTTAGCTCACAATGGGGGCAGTACTAGCCTAACCAAGTTAATATTCCATTGCTATGGTTTTCAGAAACTTTCAATATATTTACAGAGGATATATGTGGCATTAGCAGAGTAACCATTACCAATACTAGATATACATCCTAAAGTACAGTCATTGCTCCATTCTATACATGGCTTCTGCTCTAAGATGGATGTCTGGGGTCAATGAATCAATTTAAGGAGTAGAACAGGCAACCGGAGTACAAATTTGACAGAATATAGAATTAATTCCCTTCCGACTTTGTTTTATTTAATTTTTTCGAGTTTGGTGTGATGATCTTGAAAAAGTTCGGTTTCACTTACTGTACTCCCACATGGGAAGTCGTCATTTCGAATTTCAAAATGATAGACCTTTTACATTTTTTGAACAGTAATACATGTTGCAATGTTAGTTTCAACCTTTTTATCACCGAATTTGACCAATTTTGAGATTTTGATTAAGTTAATGGCTATGAAGATTGAACATTCTCAATTACTCTTGGACGTCATTTGGGGTCCCAGACTGTTAGGTGAGCTAGATCTGAATATACAGAAGTGAAAACTTAACGAGAACTACAGAATTAGTGAAAAGGATGGTTCCATAATTACTTACTATTATTGTGATTTCGCAAAGTATTATTTCTGCAATAGACAGAGGTCCACATATGGGGATGCGCTACTTAACGCACTTTAGAAAATCGAAATAATCCACCAAAAGAATGTTAGCCTGATGGTATCTTTTACAGTTATACAGTTAGGTTTAGTTTAATACCTATAAATATATTATGGGTAGATGGGAACATGTTCTCAAACAGTTCTATGAGCTCTTTTAATGCCTTTTGAAGCTAGGAATGTCTTGCTAGCCGTTTTGATGATCAGGTGTTACCATAACTAGTATAGATCTAATTTGTCATAACTTTGAATTTGGATGCAAATGTGATTATTGAAATTTCCATCCTTACCATTTACCTAGAAAGTACATATATTGTGGTATTTCTGGTGTTGAAAATCATAATTTGGGGAAAAATTCCTCACCAAAAGAGTTGTAACACTGATTTTTTAATATAAAATATACAGTATGCTGACATAACATCTCATTTTGTGACATTTAATGCCAACTATAGAATACTCATGTTATTACGGGGTTTTTTACCCTTCTTATTTAAAGTTTCTGTACCCACTATCCAATTTCAACGCCATTATCCAGGCTTGAAATGAAAAAAATAGACTTTTTCATGACTTGAATTTCAGGTTTCATTTTATACTTTCATAGAAAACTTTCTTCATTAACCTCATTTTACTTTCTTTTAAACATCTTATTTACTACGACTGTAGTGGTAAACTTTGGGGTTTAAATTTAACTTATTTCACTTCATTTTGTATTAGATTTAAGTACTTAGTAAAAATTTGATTTTTCAAATTTTGACATTAAAAGTCATTGTTTTGAAGTTTAGCACCTTGTAACGATCTGAAAGTCACAAATATGACTTAAAGGTAAAATTTGTGACCTACCTTTAGTTCACATTTACTTGAAAGGCTAACACTGTAATGTAGTTACTAATCCTGTGATTTCATTTTTAACTTTAAGTGCTACAAATTCGACTTTTCACCTTCACCCTTAACATATAAAAATATAATAGTATTCTGAAGGTTCATTATTTTAACTTTAGGTTTCTTCTTTTGTGGTTATTGTAAAAATTACAGTCTCTTTTTTTTTCTTGTGTAACTTTGGACCTGAAGAAGCATAATCTTAAGATTACATTTAACAATATCGACAAAAAGGTCAAGCTATCAAATTTGTTTGTAAAACTTCGACTTTGAAAGTCAGTAATTTGGATTACAAGGTTGTTAATATTTCACTAAACTTCTAAGTGCGCTTTAAAGAGCCAAAATGATGCGCAAAGTAAGGCCCTGACTTTCGTTGTAAAACTTCACTTGAGAGTTAGAAGAATCAAATAGATAGAGGCAAATATATAGTACAGTTATAACGTTGAAATTCACATTTTGAATTAAGTACCCCAAAACTATAGATAAAAATGTGACATTCATGTAAAGTAAAGGTATCACAACTAGAAATCTTGAGACATAAAGCAAACCATTACCTTTCCAAGTTATTGTTATGGCGTGGAAGTCGTACTTAATACATCACTTATACCTTTCTACTGAGTTTCATACCTTGGCGATCAAACAAATGACTTCAATATTAATGGAGCTTGTTGGATTACTTAAAACTGCTACTCTTAATGTGTAAATTATAAGACATAAAGTAAAATAAATGTGTTATTTAAAGCCCAACTTTCCCTGAATCACTATAAAAATTTATTCTCTAACTGAATCAGAAATACAATCTTACGTTAAAAGAAACATTTAATTAACGCAAGGAGTTGTTATTAGCACCTCCTTAACTAAAGGTCCATAATATGTGATTGAAACTCGTGTCAATTTTTAACTCATTCTCAAAAAATAACCTATAAAGTTAAAATACAGAGATAAAAAAATATTTTGAAAGGATTTTCTACAGAAAACTTATGAAGCCACAGGAAGAAGCTTTTCATCATGTTTACTTATAAGTGATAATTATAACTATGACAATAATTCTTTTTTGTGTCGAAATAATAAGTGTTAAACACCAATAATGATATAACAATCACCCTGAACCTATATTTACTACGTAAAGGGTAAGGAATCATGCGAAAAGTCAAGAAATGAAATGTTAGAAACCACACTTGCTGTAAAGTCAAAAATACGAAAAATTAGTTCTCTAATATACTTTTGATGACTCCTCATGGTTGACAATACTTTGCTGGGTTTACATGGCATTCATCAAGCCCATTGGATGTTTCTTGCTCAATACAGTAACAGTAACGACAAATTAGGCCTCTAAAATAGTTAAGGTGACACCGAAATGACTCACGAGACATTTTTAGAATCAAAAGGCATGTAATGAGCTCTAAGAACTGTGTTAGAACATGTTTTGTCCTGTCCATAATATTTTTAGTGGTATTAAACCACCTACCATCAGGATGCCATTGTTTTTTGCGGGCGATTTGGATTTTCCCAATTTAGTTAACTAGCTCATTTCCATATCTGAACCTATGCTTATTGTAAAAATATACTTTGCGGAATCAAAATAAGAAAAGTATTAATAGAACTCTTCTTTTTAGTGATATCTATAGTTCTTCGGAAGTTATCCTTTCTGTGTATTCATCTCTAGCCCATATAACAGTCCAAGATTATTTGAAAACCTTCAATCTTCTGTATAAACTAATCTCCCTCAAAATTGGTCATATGTTGATAAAAAGATGGAAACTAACATTGCAACATTTATTGCGGTTCAGAAAATATATCAAATCTATCATTTTGAAATTCAAAATGGCGACTTCCCATGATAGAGAACAGTAACTAATGACACCCGACTATTTCAAATTCATCACAACAAACTAGACAAAGTTAAATAAAACAAAATCGTTCTGAGAAGATTAATTACAGTCTGTCAAACTTGTACTCTGGTGGCCTGTTCTACTCCTTACATGAGTACATTGACATCAAACCGCCATCTTGGAGCAGAAGCCATGTATAGAATGGAGAAGTGACTGTATCCCCAGTATTGGTAACGGTTTCTGAAAACCATGACAGTGGAATATTAACTTGGTTAGGCTAGTACTGCCCCAACTGTGAGCTAATTCCACAAAAACAGGGTCAAAAGTTAATTGACCTATGACCATCTTAAAATGGATATTATTTGCTCCTGCAACAAAGTTTAGACACCCTATGGAATGCATTCGTTGCACTATGTGGCAGGTTATTATTGCTTTCTGGATAGGGAATTTCCACACAAATATAGAAATGAGGAGGAATCGTAAAAAGTGCATAAGTCCCATACAAAGGAGCATCGCAATGAGTGAAGAAACTTCGAGTCAGCAGAAAGAATCCTGTCTGCATTGTGGGGCAGAAATTCCTATGGAATCTCTCCGAGACCATGTTGATTTATGTTTAGAGGTACTGTATTTGCCAAATTGCGTCCACAATTAAATTAATGTAGAATCGAAGCTACCACATATTAACTTCCCATGTCTGGAAAATATGTTACTTCTCAGGACGGGAGTAGAATTATTTCACTTGAAGGAAGTAACATTTCCCACAGTTCTCCCTATGTTTTCATGTACAGAAAAGGGAAATTTCCCATCAGCTGCCTTAATTTCCAGGGAAGGAGCCTCACAGTTTCCCAACTTTTTCCAACCATGTAACCGCCCATGACCTATTTCTATGTAGTGAAATTTCATTTAGTGTCACCTCACTTTACCATAATACCACTTTACCAAATTTCTGTTGTGAAAGTATTTTGTTATAACCAATTCCATCCGATAAAATACCCTCTTAAGCGTCTTCGTTGCTCACTTTTATTGCATGCACTTCCTTTTTTTTGGTTTCGATGATAGCAGAAACCACTGCATTCATGATGGCGTGAGTGTGTATGTATGTGTGTATGCGTGAGTAGGTTTGTGACACTTTGCTCGTTAACACGATATCTCAAGATAGGAATGTCTGACAGTTTTCAAACTTGGTACATTGATGAGTCATATTGAGAGAAAGAACCCTATTCTTTTTGGTAGAGGTCGAAGGTCAGTTGGGGTCACCAGGGGTCAAAGTCTGAAAACCTTGTTAACGCGATATCACAAGGTAGGAAACTTGGAAAGATTTCATATTTGGTATGTGGATGCGTTATAGTCAGAATATGGTCCCTATTGTTTTTGGCGGAGGTCAGAGGTCATCTGGGGTCACCGGGGGTCAAAGTCTGAAAAACTCATTAACACAATATATCAAGTTAACAAACTTGTATAGATTTCATATTTGGTATGTGGATGCGTTATAGTCAGAAGATGGTCCCTATTGTTTTTGGCGGAGGTCAAAGGTCATCTGGGGTCACCGGGGTCAAAGTCTGAAAATCTTGTTAACACAATATCTCAAGTTTGGAAGCTTGGATAGATTTCGTATTTGGTATGTGGATGCGTTATAGTCAGAAGATAGTCACTATTATTTTTGGCGGAGGTCGAAGGTCATCTGGGCTCACCAGGGGTCAAAGTCTGAAAATCTCGGTAACACAATATCTCAAGGTAGGAAAATTGTATATATTTCATATGTGGTATGTTAATGCGTTTTAGCCATTAGACGGTCCCTATTGTTTTTGGCGGAGGTCAAAGGTCATCTGTGGTCACCAGGGGTGAAAGTCTGAAAATCTCGCTAACGGAATATCTCAAGGTAGGAAAATTGTATATATTCCATATGCTGTATGTTAATGCGTTTTAGCCACTAGACGGTCTCTATTGTTTTTGGCGGAGGTAAAAGGTCATCTGTGGTCACCAGGGGTCAAAGGAAACTTGTATAGATTTCATATTTGGTGTGTGGATGCCTACACCTTCAATTATGAATACATAGCATACTACCAAAAGGTATAAAGGAAAGGTATATTTCATACGTGGATGCCCCAATTTAAGTTAAAGAACCATGTAGTTGTTATTGGTAGTCAAATGTCATACGGTCTCGCCTGTCATTACAATAAGTCTGGCTTGGTGGATTGGACACCTTTAATGACCAACTTCCAGTAAAACCTTTTGAGGCACGTGGGCATTCATGTGGTTTTTTATACGCCATTTATAAAAAGTACTACTACATTCCATGGCAGTGGCTCAAGGTAATAACCATGTCGCCTTGAAGGCCTGTGATCAATTTTTATGATGATGGAACAGGCGATCGCCCGGTCAGTCCTCCGATATCCCAAGCGTTACAGAACTGTAATGTTCATGTCAAACCATGAAAAATTTTAAATGTGATATACTGGAAGATTGGAAGTTTAGATGGATTACATACTTATTATGTGGATGCATATATGCTGAGTAAATTAAGAACAATTTGCTTTCGCTTAATGAACATCACAGGCTGTCTGCGGTAGTCAGGGGTGAAACTCTGAAAACATTGTTAACTTCAAAGTAGCTACAGTTGGGATAAGCTTATTAGTCAAATACTGAGACTGGCTTATTATAAAGCCACAGGCCGTGGGCAGAGCTGGATAGTATATGGTGTGTGAATGCAATACATTAGTGACATAGATTAACATCAGGAAGTTAAAAATAAGGCAAAGACCGACCTACTGTACATGAATTCTTGAAGCATGCGTCAGTGTGTTGAACTTGCAAATAGTATGTTTGACAGATTTTTTTTTTTCATAAATGGTGAAATAATTGTACTACTTTTGATCATGTGAAAGTCAATTGGAAGCAAGATGATAGTACTGTACAACATGGCTGCACTTTCAATTTCTACACAGAGAAGCTCTGCTACATCAACAGAGGAAGTACCACCTGCAACAGACTCTATAGAAGGAGAGATTGAGTCAGCTGAGGTTTGTTTGGCCTATACTGACCTGATCATGGTTGCGGGAAAATATATAAAAAGAAATTAATAATAATAATAATTTGGATAATTGCCCTTAGGAAATTAGCAGAATTATATTTCACATCTCCAAAAACATGTTATTGTGTAATATATCTACAAAACTTGAGCTCTTATTCTATGTGTCATACAATTGTGTGTTAATGAAAGATATACACAGGAATTGATTTCTTGCTGAAGGTTGGCAAGGGATCTATGCTATGGGTGTTGATGTTGTATTGTGTGTGTGTGTGTGTTACATTTGCTGGTAAATGAACTGCCGCAAGATCGGAAAGAGAGACACTTCACATATTTATTATACAGATTTCTCATATTTAGAGAAGGAACCTTACAGGTCAAAGACTGTCTTTTGAGGTCACCATCAGAGGTAAAAAACAAAAAACTTGTAAACACCTTACTTCGTGCTTAAATGGGCCAACAGTTCTCCCTATTTGGTACATATATTTGCCATGCTGATAGAAATAACCTACTGTTTGTGGTGAAGGTCGAATGTCATTTGAGGTCAGTAGTGTAAAAACTGCACAACTCTTCATCATGGCTACAAACAGTATAGCTCAATATAGCAGTGACTGACACTACATACTCTTCATGTTTGATATATGGATTTATCATGTTTAGAAAATGGACACTATTGTCCATGAAGGCAATACAGCTCAGCTTCATTTTCAGGATCAAGAACTCCTCTGTCTTTCATATGATAAAACAGCATAGAAAGGTGATAAAACTGTCTCATATACATCTCTCCACGACCTTTCAATGCGGCTGTTGTGAACGCTTCTTCCGGTTGTGAAACTTCCTCTCTCTCTCCCCAGTGGTGGATGTGAGTTCATGAAATCTCCAGCTGAAATGTTCTCTCCCCCATGGTCTGCCCTTACCCTTGATGGTAATCCCCACTCAGATACAGCATTTTGGAAATGCTGGAGTACAGTATCTGCACGATTGTTGTTGCTGGCACTGATATAAACAACAGCCCGTGAATAGCCATCAATCCCGACATGTACGACAATCCTCCAGTGATGCACTTTTAGCATTGCATGTGTGTTGAAGTGGCCCAGGTTACAGTATTTAGAACTTTACATTTTCCTAACATTTTTCAGTGCATTACATCATTATATACATGTAATAACATGTCAATGATTGTTAAAAAAAAAAAAACTTGTCACCTGGGCTACTGCCCTCCTCCATATGATATCAATCCGGTAGGTCGATGCAATTGAACCTGAACTTATGATTAATGCAATGAATCCCTCATAATGTAAATCGAAGTAGCTACTTTCGTAATGCAATCTGCAATCCCGGGATGTGGGAACTAACTTGAAAATACACACATTGTAAACTCCTTTGCTTAGAGATCCAAACTCTACTTTTTGAATCATAAACTGAGTATCTGATACCAAGTCCAATTAAAATTGGTTTCTGTGAACATGGCTGATGTGTTCTTTGTGACAGCTCCGCCCTTATTTGCTCTGGATAATTAAACGCTTCCTGCCCATAACGTAAACACAAGATTTAAGATCTGTACAATCATTGCAAATTTCAATACCTCCGTTAATATGCTGAGTATATTGGCTGTGTAACCAACTGGGAAAATGTTCCTCACAGGGTGTTGCTTCATTTATTCAGGCATGTAGCCACAGTGAGGGAAAGCACGAGGATAACATGGCCCACCCCCACAGAATTATGGAGTTTTGGTTTAAATTTCATTGCTGTGGAAAAATGGAACACACACACACAACTGACTTGAGCAACCTACCGGTAACGCATATATCTAATCATGCCGCTCTGTAGATCTGTAAAAGTGAATAAATGTCAGAACGTCCTCCGTTTTTGCATCTTAGTCCTCTCAGATAGGCAAAAATTTTCCATAGGTGTGGCTGTCCCCCTCATAGACCCCTCCCACATGACGGCAATGACTAATCCGTTGTGCCACCCGAATGCCGCGCTATTGCTACGGCCCTGCATTTATTAGTTGTAAGAAACGAGTATCACTTATGCCTGCATAATGTGCGATGCTGGCTCCTACTTGAAGAAACTTAAAAGTGGCATTTTGCATATTTTTGAAGACTTTAAAAATACAATACATAACAATGTGTACGACGGGTCAGCAGCTGGGAAAAAAGAAAGTGATAAATGTAAACTATTACGTGACAAACCGGATTAACTTATGATTTCCATCAATGTACCAGAGGGCAAGGGGTGAAGATATATTGTAGTGTCTTCTACGTATTGCTGCAAACTGCCTTAGTTGCTGCCTTTGCGGGTTGCACCTGTGAAGACTTTTCCTCAGTCTGTCACTCTGGACCTTGATGCCCCTGCCACGCAGGTAACCTTGAACAGTCTTCAAACCTTTATTAGAAGAACAAACAAATTAACAATTCATTCATAACAGAGGAACAGATCTTTATGACATTTACAGTGAACTATCTCCCTTTTTTTATGTACATGTGGGGAATCTATTGTGCTGTATGTTTAATTCACATGGACATAGCTTTGCGCACATGTGCACGATGACTGCATTGCTCATGAATATACATAAAATAATGTTTTCCCTGAGAGTATGCAATATAGGGCAAATAAAATGCTCCGTGTAAAAACAAAATACAATTATCATTTTCTGAAGAGCATATCTACAATGGGGTGAGGAGGGGGGGATGACAGGTTTATTACCCCATCTTGCACACATTATGACATTAAAATAAGCCAAAATAAAAAAAGAGCCAAAGAGCTTATATATCTTGCCATAATTAATGTATTGGTCTTGTTTTGAGTATTTGTCTTGTTTTGAGTTTGTATTTGAATGATGTTGGCAATTCTTTGAAACTTTAGCATTTTGCAATCTGCTGACCATGATAGTTCATGATTTTTGAGAATTATTTAGTAATTTCATTTCTGTCCTCTCTTGCCCTGAAACGACCAATTGGTGAGGAATGTTTCTCCTTTTTTCCTGAGGTGACAAAAGATAACAAATTTGGTAAATCTCAGGGGAATTTTGTTTTTGTTTTCTTTTTTAACTGCATGTATAGTGACCCCGTATAATATGCGGAATTTTGTATTTTTTCTGGCTTTTCATTTTTATATATTTGGTACAAAGGCAAAGGTACCAGGTAAGTGTGCATATAGACCAGAATGCAAAATTGCATTGAGATATTGATGACACACAAATGTAACGTTTCAAGTTTGACATCATGCACCAATAAGTTATCACTGAAATGTTGAACATGCATGTTCGAAAAATAATTTTGTTATTCCAGATGCTATTTTGACTTCCACAAAAGCCATACATAGATTGATAGACAGCCATCTTGAGATATTGCGTTAACAAGATTTCCGGACTTTGACCCCCGGTGACCCCAGACAACCCTTGACCTCAGCCTAAAGCAATAGGGACCATCTCCTGACCATAACACATCAACATACCAAATGTGAAATCTATCCAAGTATCCTATCGTGAGATATCGTGTTAACAAGATTCTCATACTGACCCCTGATGACCCCAGATGACCTTTGACCACCACCAAAAACTATTGATTTTGAGGCACAGACCTAAAACCTTTGGGGTTAAACCGACACACACTTTTTCCCGCCAACAATCAGTAATGATAAATCAGTTATTGATAATTCATGCATCGTGCAAAATTATTCACAAAATGTAGCACTGTTCAATTCCCATATTGTCTACTGACAGATTGGCTATCATATCTTACACGAAAAAGACAGTGGAATCGTGTGATATTAAATTAACAAAAAACAGGAAAAGAGTTTTTTGCATTTTTTTTAAATTCTGTTTTTGAATTTGAGTCTTGTAAATTTATTCTGAAGGGTCTGTGACTCCTGCAAAATGATGAGTGATAACCCTGATCTTCCAGTACTTTAATTTTTTTTTTTTTTGGAGGGGGGGGGGGTATATCAGGTTTTCCTTGCCTTGTACACCTGAATGTAAAAGAAAGCCTGGAAACTGCATTCTGTATGAACCAGTTATGCATAAGTCAGGAAAAATGTACTCGATTAGGGAAAATTCAGGGGATTTTGTTGGCTTAGGAAGCGGTCAGTCTGTCTTGGTAGCAAGCAGTGACAATGGCCTTTGATTGCTTCTTCTCAATGTGAAAAGCAGAGCTGCTGAGAGGGGGGGGGGGCAGGGGTTGCAAATGTACGGAAAAATTATATCATAAAATAATGCACAAAACCAGGAAGAATGTGGCATCAGAAGACGACAATGCTGTTAGCACTTGTGATTTAGTGAAACTGGTTTACATTCATTAAATTCACAACCGGAGTCTTCACCAACGACAACGTGCAGCAGACGTCACCATTTCTTTAATTTATTCATCATACAAAGGTATTTTTTATCAGTGGTGCATCCAAATTGGGAGGTGGGGGTGGGGAGGATGTCTCAAGGGGCCTGATCAGCCTTCCCCAATGATCAGTGTTTATTATGAGATCAAAATGTGTTTATATTCCACAGAGCTTGTGTGTGGTGAATTGTTCTTTAGGTTTTTTTTCTAGAGCACATCAAACTAGCATTTAGAGACTTTTTTAGTAACTTTGCAGCTAAAAACATGAAAGAAGTCTTGAAATTGGTATTATTAATTAAAAGAATTGCCTATGGTTTCCCTTGGAAATCAGTTCTCGATTAAAAAAAAAAAAAAAAACTCATGCCAATTTAACTGTTGTAAGACTATTAGTCACGCAGGTGTCTGAAGACTTACAGCAATACATCACCAGTAAAAAATGATTGACATTTACAATTGTATCATTGGTGGGAGAAAATAGGAAGATATCACTCATTTGGTCGAAAATATTCAAGAAAAAATATTCAGAAAATCATTTCCAGGGGCCTACTTTGGGAGCCTGGGAAGGGCCATTTCCCTTGATATCAAAATTTCTTGTGCAGTACGCTATGCGCTGACTGATGGTGGCTTACTCAGTCAAGCAATTAAATTAAGGATTCTTTGATAAAACTAGGGTCTACTGGTTTCTTTCATGTGTAGTGGTCAAACATTCCGTACCTCTAACTGTATTTATAAATAAATATTATTATATTCCATTCCATTGCATTGCATTATATTATATTATATTATTTTTTTTTCCTCCGTGTATTTCATTCTTTTGTTTCATTTTTTAACACGATTGAACTCAAAAACATGATATGATCTTTCCATATATACAATATTTACATTCTATTACATATTTCTGCTATATTATATTACATTACATTATATTATTATATATTATAATATTTATTACATAAATTTATATATATATATAAATATTTATTTGTACAATAGAAAGCCAAAAGTGGTTTGCAGCATTCTGCTATTGCACAAATACGTGGAAAATATTTTCCTGAAATATCGGAAACTCATCTGGGAAAATACTGTAACTTTTGTTGTACGAAATGCCGGGACCCTGCATGTTTATCAAATGGTTAAAATGAGCTGCTGTGAGGATAGTCGGGTACAGAGAAGGCTTAGTAGGGACTAATGCATCGTGAATTTTACATGGGAAGTGAATGTGTCGATATATGTATTATAAGATATGCACTTTATGATGACTTTCAATTGCCATGCTCTTTTTGGTTTACTGCATATAGGACTGTGACAGTGAAGATGACGATGAAACAACTTTACCTGTTGGTGACGAACATGAAAATAATCAGGTTGGTTAATGTGTACCCCTAAAAGCAAAACACACCAGAACATGAACTGCACAAACTTGATATCCAACTTTGCAGGTTGACTCAGATACTAGACACCAACTGCACGTTGCTGTCCTGTAATGACTTTGAGACATGCAGATCAAAACAATCAGTGGTTGGGAGTTAATGTGAATGGTGCAGCACTGTATAGCACTACACAGTGTACCTTTAAATTTGCTATGATTTTGGAACCGTGATAAATCACTCCAGAAACAAAAGCCCCCAAAATGGCGTTGGTGCCCCTCAGCCACATAAGTTTTGGTATTGGTACCTTTCTGGGTGGCCTTGATGCCCATTCAGATCAGAGACCATGAAAGCCAGATGGCGGTGCCCTCATAAAACCTCAACTCCAGTCCTGTTAAAGAATCAAGTTTTATTTAAGGAACATCAAGAAGGGTATATATTCCAGCTATTTACAGCATTTTGTAAGTGTAGCACATCTAACTACTCTGAATTGCTTTCTGCATGGGGCAAATTTTAGATGGAAATATAGTTTTCAGACTGAAAATTCAATCTTGAAGCATGGTTACTAGGACTCTTTCAGCTTTAAGATTGCAGTCTGTACATACCCTGTTTCTTTTTCATTTTTGTAGCATACTGAAAAAGGAGCATCAATGCAATCAAGTCCAAGGTCACCAACACCACTCCTCCATATGAAAATCAACTTAAAAGTCAGAGTTAATCGCCTTCTTATAGTAGAAGATATGATAAATGCTTTTCAAAGTGAGGACATTGTAAGCACAGACGTAAGATTTAGTTTTGTTGGAGAATCCGGTGTCGATGAAGACGGTGTATCACCAGATGCATACAGTACATTCTGGGAGGCATTTTATGACAGACGAACATCTGGAGGTGATGCAAAAGTGCCCTGTGCGACTGCTGAATACCAAAGAGAAGAGTGGGTGGCTGTAGGTCGTATCCTCGTTAAAGTCTTTTTGGACTGTAGAGCTTTCCCAATTAAACTCAGGGAACATTTCTGATTGCAATGCTTCTAGGGGAGGATGCCGTAACACCAGAAATCATAATGGCAAGCCTTGACTAGTTTGTTCCTGATGACATGAGCGAAATTCTTAAAAAGTGTAGAATTGAATTTATTGATGATGAGGAAAGGGATGAACTTATAGATTTTTTGTCTGATAATGGGTGGAAATCAATGATACCCTGTACTTCTGATAAAGAGTTGTTCCAAGAATGCATCCTTCACTTTTCATCCAAGTTCCTAAACACCCCCTGGAGTTTATGACACAAGTCACCAGAAGGTATCTGAGTACATTTATTGGAGATGTTGTTGCTTTTCTCGACATGCTCCAGAGATATTCCTCCACAACAAGGAAAAAGTGGTTAAGCTACTCAACAAGAGCAGGAAGCCTTAAAATTGTTGAAACAATACATCAAAGGTTTTGGGAAAGAGATGCTTCCCAAATTTTTTAAAGTTTTGTACAGGATCACTGACAACGTCAGTTGACTCAACTGATGTTGCTTTTAACTCTACTACTGGTTTTGAAAGAAGACCAATAGCAAGAGCCAGTGGTCATGTGTTGGAAATATCAACAATGTACTCAGACATTTCAGACCTCCAACATGAATTTAATTCGGTGTTGACTGCTGGAAAGGTGACTTTTCAGTTTAATATGTCATGATGCTTATGTCATGAAATATTGATATGCAAGTTCATGCACCATATTTGTTGGACCAACATGTTTACTATCAAGTTTTTTCATTCCTCAATTCATCTGTTTGGTATTCTGCATGTAGTTTGTATATAGCCATTGGGTAGTTAGTATTTCATCTAGTGTAGTACATAAACAACAAAGACAAGTTTACCTAATTAAGTTCAGAGTGATTAGGTTTGAGTTGCCATTGTCAATTTGAACAAATCTTTTACAACATTTGGCAAGTAAAGCATCTTTAGTTCAACTTTCAGATGGAAATGCATGAGACTGAGCATCGTCTACCCAATCAACGGAATATATGTTTCTTATACATGTTCACACCTGTCTTTCATTTGCTTAGTTTTGCAAATCAGGCAGACATATATCTTGCCAAATCTCCGTCCATTTTATTCAACTTTATGCACTTTTATATTTACTCAATCTCTTTTACTCTTTTGAAACAGAGTTTATATTTACTGTATAATCAAAACCTCAATGCATCTTTGCATTCTGGTTAAGAAATGGCTTGTGCATGTGTGTGCCACTCAACTCCCTCTGGAAACTAGGCATACATTTGTCTTTCCAAATCTGTGTCACTACTACTGTAGCTGAAAACCTCTTTTGCTATGGCAAATAAAGCACTTTTAGTTCATCTTTCAGGTGATAATGCATATGATAGAGCATCATCCACACAGTTTACAGTAATATTTTTCGTCTGTGAGAATTTGTTCACACCTGCCTCTCACTTGCATGTTGCCATCTGTGGACTGGGGGTTTTAGAATGTACTCATGGTATTTCCTGCCTTTTATAAGAGGTGACTAAAGGGAAGGAAGTGCACAGTATCTCAACTCTACAATATTTAAACCCAAACTTGAACGAACTTTGAACTTTACTCGAACTGCATTTAAATTACTCTGCCTTTCTATCTGGATGACACTATATGAAATTCTTGTTGGTGTGTTGTTACATCTCATCTAACTCATCTGCATGTTGAATCAGGTGTACATTTTACCTTGTCAAATCTCCGTCCACTTTCTGCAACTTAACGCACTTTATATGTATGGGATCTCTTACTCCATCGCAACAAAGTTTGTGTTTTACTGTATCAGCGAAATGTCACTGCTTTTTTTGCATTCTGGTTAAGAAATGGTTTGTGCCACTCAACTCGTTCCAATGATTAAGCATACATTTATCTTTCCAAATCTCTATCCACTTTATGGAACTTATGCAATTTTACTCTTTGAAAGTTTGTTTTATTTTTTAATAAATAGTATACTTTGAGTGAAAAATTGCATTTGTCGTTTCTGTCTCAGATTTCATGAAATGTACGTGTATGTTTAATAAATAAAGAAATCATTAATTTATGGGTAAAAATGACTTTATTTGAATAAAGCTGGTAGCAAACATGGTACAGTAGACAGGGTTGCAAATTGTGAGTGGTAACATTTTCTGGAGCAGTAGCATAGCCAGGATTTTGTCATGGGGAGTGGGTTTGGGATTGCGACCTGAAGAGATTTCTAAGGGGGGTACACCCCTTCTTAAAAAGCAGTGTTTTTATTTTTCCAGATGCAAAATGGTGCAATACTTGTGACTCAAACGAAATGAGATTTATGAAAATCGTGTTTTGCCATTTTTTTCAACCTTGGGTCATGGGGGTTCTAACACTCACCCCCTGGCTACACCACTGTGCTAAGGTGGTGGTTGCTAAAATTGAGTGGTCTGGGGAGGGATAAAAGGGGTGTCTCCCCATTTGAAAATTTTTGCATACGTAGTAGAGCTTATATGCAAATTGGTGCTATAATTTTCAATATCTAGAGACCCTGTTAGTTGCTGGAAATTCCTAATGTATTACTTTGTAGTTCCCCTTTCCACTTGGACTAGAGTGATAGTTTCATAGCTGCACAAGTAGTGGTTGGTAGTACGTACTGTTTCTTTAATAGTGATTGGTTGGATACAGCTGACCATCGCTGAACAATGTGGCTTGCCAGATAAAGTGTACATATGGCATAGGTATGAGCAAATTAGTCAAGGAAACAATTGTAACAAAAATGACAAAGACTTACAAATTGCACACCTTGGCGTGTAATTTTTTATCACCCACCGAATCCTCGTATTCACCTCCACAGCAATATGCTTGTAATGGGCAGGCAGAAGTTAAATTTTTCAGTCCTTAATCCTTGACTCTGTTGTTACCCCGTAAAACTATATAAAAGAAACTGATATGCAATATTACAAAAGTCTAACAAAACTCTAAATGACATTTCTGCTTTTTTTTCAAGTCTTACCAAAAAAAAAAAAATTTTCATCATGAGTACAATGCTCATAAGAACATGCCACACAATGGACTTTAAAGTAAAACATTACCAACCTAATCAGAGATTACAAAACTGAAAGAGTACATGAAATAATTGGCACCTCTCATGCAAGTAATAACCAAATCAGGCCACCCCTCTGTTTTTGCTATGCAGCCACAGGAAAGGAATGGAAACAGCATTCACAAATATTAAAGAGGATCACATAACTAGTTACATGACTTTCCACCCGAGATTTATCAAGTCTGGTCCCAGTCTCTAGAACCTGCAATCTTATCATAATGACATAAACTGTCAAGTTATCTTACTTACCTCTGAGATAACTGAGGGATGACTACCATTTTGCAAGGCTCACCCCCCGTCATCTTTAACTGGTATATTTCAACAACACCATACACATAACAAAATAAAATACCGTAACATTTATCCTTCTGACTTTGGGATGAGCAGTTAATAGGAATGTTTGGCTCTTGCACTGTAACATACTGCAGCCAAAACATTTGAAACCCAAAAGATGGATGGGTTGAATAATATTTCACCGGAGCAACAGTTGTCCCAAAAGTAAGCCAGAGTCATCTCCCTCTGTCTTTGTTGATGTCCCTTTCAACCTTTTTCAGTGGTGGAGTTTTTGCCATTTTTTCAACAAAGGTAGTTTAAGATATGTTATAGTGTTAAAAGTGTTTTCAACTTGGCAACTATACTGTTAAAATAACTTGGGCAACGTAATTTTCACAATACCTGACACCTAAACCTCGCAAAAAGATACATTCTGGGATGATCGTAATATTTGTGACGTCTAGGGTTTGCTCTAACAGTGAAAGGCCCATCATGCACAATTATCTCTGATCTATCTTTACTCTTCATCAGGGTGTAAACCTCAAATTGAAAGCATATGTTTCACAACAACCCTTTTACACAAAGACTGAAGTTCAAGCAGGGTTTTGTTAGATTAAGAAAAGGTGGTTGAATTGTGTAAACACGAGGAAACAAAATGTATCAGGGTTTGCAGAATAAAAGCAGATATACAACAGTATTCCTTGTTGCAAATGGTAGAGGAGATTAACATGAAGCCCTTCTTGGATATAAGGAATACAGCTACAGGCTTAAACCAAAAACTGGAGACCTATTACACTGAAAATAGTTTACATCTTCTAATGTGCACACCTGCATTACTGCCAATGTACAGTCAGTCGTGAAAAGAAAGCTGCCTTATTTTTTTACAAGGCAAGTAGTTTTTTTTTTTTCCAAAGACACTCAATAACCTGAGAACACTTCTCTGCTACAAATACAGCAGCCAGTAACAACTTGAGTCATCCAGTAGACAAAAAAAAAAAAAAAAAAAAAAAAAAAAAACTAACGGTTTTACACAAGCTTATAATGAAATTCATGTTGAAGAAAGTGTGTACAGTGTGTAAACATTTGTGATGTGGACATGTCATGGATGGCATATCCTTGTTTACCACCTGGGGTTAAAAGAGATTCCAAGGTGAGTGCATAGGTTCATTTGTTACACAAGGAACCAAAAATTAACGAAAATGAAAAAAAAAAACACTGAAAAGCAGAGACAAACATAACCAAAAAACCATGTGTTTATGTTTCACATATACAAACAGACTCATAATCACTCAGTGATCATGTCTCATAATATCCAGTACTTGCAAACTTAAAAATCTATACCAATACTATCATTCTAAAATGCATTCCTTGGGTCTATTCTTTCACAAAGATCTTCATACTGATAATCAGTAATTGGTATTATTGTAGATGGTACAGTGACCAACGACAACTGACTGTCCGCTCTTTCATTTTCTCTGTGAATATCTACGGCGTCATCCTGTGGTTCTGCACCATTCCACATTTCCTTGGCAGCGGTTAATGGCGAACCTTGCAATCCCAGTGCACGCTGAACAAATAACTGCGCTGGTGACATGGAATTTTCAGTTCGCATCTTGTGGTGGTTCCACTGTAGAACAAACTTACATAAAGCATCATTTATATGTGGTAAATACACATAATGCAATGCAAACATTTGACATTTATCATTGGGGTCCAACCGAACATCCCCCTCAAGTGATGTAAATAAATCATAATATACGTTTACACAACCATTCCACATGTCCAACCAATTTCTCTCAATGCGCTGGTGATGCACACTCCTTCCTCTTATTGCACTCCCACGACCAGTTCCTCGATAATTTTCCATGTATTCGCAGACTGCAGTGTTCTCCCCTCCATTATCACATCTGATTCGAGATGGTACACCATACTTTGCACACGCTCCTTGGATGACAAAACAGTAGATGATCTATTATTTGTGCTGGCTTTCATGGAAGTAATCATCCTGGAGTACCCATCAATACCAGCATGAATTACAATCCTCCACCTGCAATTCAATTCACAATACACATATGATAACTACTGATAAGAACATTTAAAGTTTCCATGATGAAGTGAGATGGATTGAGGGGATCTTCATCTTCATACTACTGTAAGGAGTACCACATTAACAATTTGCCCCTTCAATCCAACCATGCATCTTCGCATTGTACAAAGGAGTACAACTCCCATCTGTATGAAATCAGCCAATTTGCAGGACTTATTGATAGGACAGATTTTTGGCTCACTTTTACTTGTAAAACCTTTAAAATGTTTTGGACATGAGCTCATGAATGTGGGATCCCGAAACATATGCATTCACAAGCGAGCAAAAAGGGAAGTCATGGCTCAAATGGCATTGGAAAAAGTACCGGGATGGTAATACCAAAACTCTGGACTAAATTTCACATCACACACAGCTTAAAATGAGCACAAAATATACCAATCAATTCAAGTCATTTGTTGATTTTGTATGGATCCATACCCCAAGAGGTAGAAATGTGGAGGAGGCAGTTAGGCTTGTTATGAATGAACTACGCAATGTATCCCTTTTAAATGAATGTCATTTGTTATTGTAAAGCAAGCGTTAGTAAAAGTATTGCAAGCCAACAAATTACCCTTACATATTTTGTAACAGTCACCATGACAAACCCCAGAATGTAGAATACTGCATACGCACTTCACAACAGCATTAATAACTGCTGTAAAACCATTGTTCAGAAGTTTGGTTAAGGCTATGTTAGTATGCAGCTGATGAAGCTAAGGTAGATTACCCATTAGAATGTATGAAAACAAATCGGTGTGGTTTTATATAGTTCATTTGAGAAATTTGCACTGCAAGATTTTTCATGAAATCCTGCGGCACACATAAACATCCATGACATCAACGAAACAACAGATCCCCCCACTGATACTGCACAGCCCATGTGTTATTTATTTTTGATGGATTACCATTGTTAACAAAAACACCTAGTTTGTGTTTATACCGGCTAAGAGGAACATAATACATACACCCAACTTTAGACTGCAGTGGTCAAGGAACCAGCATTGGCAAGGTATAGCTGAAAGTATAACAGTGCAGGCTCACCACTAACTTTGCTTGTACACACTCCTTTTGGAGCAATTCTAAATTTTTTCCAACCAGAAAATCAAAAAGCTTTATGATTTTTTGCTGTTGAACTGTAGGTCTCTGTTTTTCCCCGGTGACTGTTGATGCCCGCTAGTAAAAACGATACCTTGGAAAAGTTAGAAAACTGCCTTCAATGGTCCTAATAAATGGCCTTTGCTCGCCACCAAAGATTATTGGAACAAATCTTTAGCCTATGACTCATCTATTTTCTATAAAGATGAAACGCCTAACTTTAACACCAAATTGTTGGGCTAAGTACTGTGTTTACGAGTATTCATACAATGACCACTGTTATATTAAATGACCTTTGACCTCCAACAAAAACAAAGTATGAGATCCCTCAAGGTTACTGCGCTTTCTTGCGTGTTTACAAGCAGCGGCATACACACACACCACAGGCTACACACCCACATACTGTACACATACACACACATGGTATCACGATCACGTAGATTCCTCTCATTACACTCTAAAAAATGTTGGGTAAAAATTTCTACACAACACATGTGTAACTGCCAATTTGCACAACGTTGAGTCAATTTTACACACCTCTGTGTAGTTTCAAGTTCAAGGAAGTGATCACTGCAAAGGTATAAAAAAGTAAAACAATTGATTCGTATAACAAAAATATTTAAAAGAGATTTTCTAAGTTTATAAAATATTTTTAAACTGAACTTAATTTTTTAAAACATTTAAAATTATAATTTAGAATTAAAATATTAGTTTCATGGTTACAATTTTTTCACAGCATTTCAATTTCAAACTCTAGCAGTAACAGTACTGCACACAGGCTACACAATCCCAGTGTACATAGTCTTCGCGCGCGTCTATGTTATCCGTATACATACGTATACGTACGTTGAACCAGCGCAGCGCAGCACCGTGACTACCGAAATCAACCTACACAATACATTTAACATTCTCTTCAAAATATGGCTACAATTGACAGGCAGAGGGTGAAACTTTCTTCCCTGCAAATGGTCTTTGAAGATTGGGTGAGAAGTTAAACTTTTCAGTTATTTTGTTCGTTGAGGATCAAGCAAAGACATGCTGGAAGCCGTAGCGGCACACAATAGGGCTAACGTTAGGCTAGGCTATGCAAAAGTACTGTAGCCTAAATTACCACTGTATATAGCCTACACTAAATAATAGTAATACAGTGCTTTTGTTACAACTTAGGCCTAGGCCTACAGGTGTAAATTTATACTGTACAATAATGTAGGGCCTAGGCCTAAACAGTATTTCCTTCAGAAGCAGTTTCAAGTTTGGTTTCGCCGAACGGCCCTTTGCCAGAGGGTCGGAAGGACTGGAAAAAGTAAACAAACAAATTAGCTAAAGTGTAACGTTACAGACAATCAGACATAGGCCTACAGTACAGTATTTAAACTGATTTTTGATTAGGCCTAGTTGCTCAGTTTTCTAGATTGTAACTGACTGGAGAATTTTAATTTTACAGGTGAATTGTCACCATAATATGGCGAATACCTGTGTTTAAAATATATCTGCAATAAAAACAGGCATTCATTGACATGGTTTTGAAGAGTAATGAAAGCTCCAAGTATACTATTGAAGAAAATTTTTTCTATGGGGGATGCGAGGTGAATAGTGTTCAGCTATATCATGGAGATAAGTCAATTCTGACAAAATGGGGCCCAATAAAGGTAAGTAAGGGAGTAATTGACCCCAGCTGTTGTTTAGGGCCACATGTACACTGGTTATTTTTTTAGCTGTAACATACTTAGGCTTAATTGTTGTAGTGGGGGCCTGTGTCAATTGTAGAAATTACTGTAGTAATTGTATATTATTAAATTTGTTTTACAGTAACTGTTGACAAGTTTTCTTTTCCTTTCTTAATTCACAGCATTACAACCAACCAGCACATTCATGGTAGAATGTATACCATAAACAGTACATTTCCACATGAGGATGTTTTGACAAAGAGTGGGGAAGCTTTGGTGTGGAACATTTTGGTCTGCCCCATGCTGTCCGACATTTTGATTGGTAAGCCTGAGGATTGTAGAAACATTAATGAGTCATTTCCTTTTCTTTGACTAGAGTAGTGTGCACAAAATTCACTTTGCACAATAATTTGAAGCATGTGATAGTTTGAAATCACAGTGTCATGCCCCCAAATGATAAACTTATTGAGAGAAGCAGAACTTGAATTTTGAAGCTTCCCACCAGCAATCAGTACGTACCAGTTATTCGGTGGCACTAGTAAAGGACGTTAAATGTTGAGGCATGAAAGAGCTATAGTATCACACACGTCCACTCAACTCCAATCACTGTGAGGAGTGTGATTATTGGCACACATTGAAAAAGGGTTAAAACTCAGATCATTCAGAAGTTGTACAAAAAAGTTTGCTCCAACTTTATGTACAGTTGTAATTTTCTGGTAACACTAGCAGTTCATTGTTTTTTCTTTTGTTTTTTGTTTCTTTGATAAGAGAAACCAATGCATTCATGATGACTATTCAGATGAAGGTGGATCAGCTGGCTTTTGACTTATGGATATGTTGTTTGTTGGTTTGTTCCTGTTCCCATAGAAAATCAACTCTTTAGGCAGTGGGCATGCCTTTTATGTGCTGTATCATGGTAGAAATTTAGAAGACTTCAAACTAAGGGAAACCAGGAGCCTGTTCAAATGCCTACCCTGGACAAGGTGCACACAAAAATTGGTAAGCATTTATAAGTGTCTTATTATTGGGGCTGCAAAAGAGTCAGTTCTTGTAAATGTAACATCATAGAGTAGCAGAGTGGTCTGCAGAGCTCTAGATTCTAGTCAAGCGGACTCGAGTTAGAACTTGTAAATTAGAAACTCTTCTGTTCAGTCACAGCCACCCTAAAACAAATTTGGGTTGGATTTGGAATCATATTTACACAGGTTGGTAAACTTAAGGTTCTTTCTGGACACACAAAATTAGAGACAGTTTCGATTAAAACATGCAGACTCAAGTTACAATCATATCAGAATGCATAATTATGTGATTGCGGCTTTATGCTTTTAGCCTATGAGGCCAAATTGACAACCCAGAACCCTGGGAAGATTTGATTTGGGCCAGGGATCTAGATTATAAAAGTCCTGCAGACTTAAGTTGCACCAGTCAAAAAAGGAAGAGGAAGTCTGCGGTCACTTCCCACCTTCCGGTTGTCTCAAAATGAACTTTATAGAAAGAACTGGGCTCATGATTTTAATGAGGGGGGGGGGGGGGGGAGGAGGAGCTGAGAATTGTAGGAAGACTACCTAGATGAGGTGCAATTCAGTGAGCAGGCATTGATTTTTTAGGCATGCCTGTGTGATTACACACCATCACTTACTTCAAATCATTGTTAGGAGTGTGATTTTTTGCTCACCTAAATGGAGAGTGTTTAATTTATTGAAGTTAATTAAACAGGATACCTACCACACTCAGGAGTCTTAATGCTTTTTAAGTGCATTGAAACGGCACATACAAAACAAAAACAAAAACTGAAACCGGAGTCTTAATTCCCTGAGGAGTGTGATTTGCAGCACTCCTGGAAATTCTTAAACTGAAGGCCTCAGGAGTGAGTATGATATGTGAGATTGCACATTTGTCTGCATCATGGTGGTGGTGATAGAAAAATTGCACAGTGTAATAATTCTCCTGGTGTGCACTATGTGTTTGAACTATAAGGTGTATGTACTGTATGTTATGCCAATTGCTCTGTTCTTCCGAAGGGACCGAATGCCAAACTTTAAATGTGGTAACTCTTTCATGCATGCTGACAGATTTCTGGGGCTGTGCAAATTTGGTGAAAAGAGCATCCTCAGAATGCTTAAATGTTCCCCAACCCTCTACCAAAGTCTGATGCAGTGCACATATTGGCAACTGTTTGGAAGTTTCGTCCTTGTCAATTTTATTATCATTCCCTGTAAATTACACTATTGACATCGCACATGTTTGAAGCAATCACTCGTTCGCTGAAAAGTGTTATGTTTTTGCACTTTTGTGAATTCCGTCTAACATTTATCTATTTTTCTCTACCTGCAGGTCATAACAAACTTGTATCAGTGTCTTGGTAAACAAGAGCATGAGCGGAGACGTGAATTTCCCGTGAGGAATCGCGGAAGTTCGCAAATTTAATGACTCAGTTGATTCAGTTCAAAGCCTGAATTCCTCAACTTCATTCAAGTAACTCAATTTTGCATTCCTCTATTCTACTGATATGACCTATCTGTTCAAGTGATTGTTCTTTGAAAATGTGACTCTACATTTACTCCAGGATTGGTGCTGACAAAAAGCGTAGCACTTTGGTAGTTCTAATATAGTATGGTCCATCTTCTGCTCCAAATGGATATTTATTTGGACATATATCGGTTCAAAGCTTGTTCATTACCTATTTTGTAGGAACTTGTGAAAGACCAGATTTTGAGAAAATATAAACAGTTTCATAGAAAGGTAGCTTTCCTCCTCAAATGAAGACAAGCTGGTTGCAGTGTCTCTTTGCACTGGTTTCAGATTCTTTCAAAGTTTCAATAATACTTCAATGTAAATTTGTTTTAAAGGAAATTCTTGAAGTCTTTGTTATTTGACTGTGGCAATCCAATCAGATTTTTCTTTTACATTTTTTCTGAACTTTATTCTGCACCCCAATTGTACAATAACTTTACACTACTGTAACCAAAAAATTCTTTATTGGTTACGGTATAGTTGCGGCTGTATACTCCTGCATCTGTGTGGAATTCTTTGTAACTGACAAATATTCAAAAGCTTTCATTCTACGTACACAAAATTAAGGTCTCTTATAACCTGAAAGACCTCTTAAATGAACTGTATTCTGGTAAAAGATTAGGGAAAAGGAGCTGCTGGAGCAAAAAGGTTAATATATATATATATATATATATATATATATATATATATATATATATATATATATATATATATATATATTCTGTCAAACTATAGTCTTCTTCAAGTTATTTAATGTGCTTTGCTGAAAAAAATTGCATTTTCTCTAGTCCAGAAAACTCTTGCAATGAAGTTAATACTGTGAGACTTGTATCTGTTGAGATACCAATGAATGGTACATTTTGAGTATACAATCGGTATATCGTTAGCATTTACATGGTATACTTTCTCGGAATTATTTTGTAACCCATTGCCACACCGTAGTATCAAAACAGTTTTTCAGTATGAGTTTAGTGTCTATGGCAACATGGAAGGTCAAAGAGGCACTTTCTCAATTAGATTTCAGTAATCTACCGTATGTTTCAAGTTCACACCAAAATTGGCTTTCGTCGGCCACCAAATGCGCTATACTTAAAAATTTCTGTATGAGCACCTTAGGCACACGCCAATTTAGGGCTTTTGTAGCGGGGAGGGGAGGGAGCACGACTTCGGGCAACCAGCTAAGTGCCGGCGGCACCACTAGCTACTATTTCATTAAACCGTCATTTCCGTGGAAATAGAACGTGTTCCCCAAATGCGCGGTCACGCTACAACGATTTCGGGTCGGATTACGATCCGATTTTTTTTTTTTATTTAGTTAGATAGGGTTTAACGACACACCAACACGAATGTGTCAACAAGTTCTTTTAAAGAGGAACATCGAAACAGGCACGTTGCAACAAAAAGACAACTCAAACCGGCCGGACGAAAACACACGGCCAACCACGACCATCCACAGTGTCAACAAGTTAAATAAAGTTACGATGTTGGGGATAGAACTACCTAAAAAGTACAGGGGATCAATTTCTGCTAAAAATATAGTGTCCTGTAGTATGGTGCACTCTTCATGACCTTTAGCAGACGCCATCTTGTTTACGAGCAACGCTCCCTTCCTTTTTTTCTAGATTCCAAGGGCCCCTCCTGTTTCCCGTCACGTGTTACCAATGGACGTGACATATCACATTGCCGTAGCTCCACGTGCACGCTGTAACCCATATTTCCAAGGCGTGGCCAATTTTTCCCTTTGCAGCCTTCTCATTGGTCATTTATATCATAATACTTATTTGCATTGGTGCGTCATAACTTTTGACCAATCAGAGGACTGTTGGTGTTCAGAGCCCGCACGATTCACAAGACCGAGCCTGCGAGCTGGAGACTGGTGCAACAGACCT
This sequence comes from Holothuria scabra, assembly GCA_037179385.1. Lineage (NCBI taxonomy): Eukaryota > Metazoa > Echinodermata > Holothuroidea > Aspidochirotida > Holothuriidae > Holothuria > Holothuria scabra. The sequence goes on from CM074179.1 coordinate 29,748,223, forward strand.
CGAAGCAGAAACATGTAACTACAACTCAAAATCCCGTACCACTCATTATCTAACATGGCGAAGGAGCGGGCTTTCATATTAGGCTAGGCCCCTAATCCAATTAAGGAGCGGATTTTCACTCACATTCATCTCATCGAGGAGCGGACTTTCATAGTTACCTAGCCTAATTACGGAGCGGACTTTCATATTAATCTAATTAAGGAGCGGACTTTCACACCTATTCCAGCCGAGACGTCCCCGTGTCCATCTCTGTTTTTACACTGTTCGCATATCCCTTCCTCTGGACAGCAGGTAATTGTGCTACAATTCTCCCGTACGTTTGTGGATCACTCCACGCTTAATGCAGTTTCCCTGGATTGGAATTTGACTATCTTTTGCACAGGTGTTGTTTTCGATCTTGGCGATATCGTCATCCTCGAAGCCCGTTTTCACGCTCGGATAGCCCACTTGGTTTCTCTAGCCATTACATTTTTGGAACCTCACGTTAGCCTACACCGACTGATGCAGTCATCGATCAGCAGTATTCAGTAGACGGTTTTACTTTTAGGAGCGACAACGCCTACTTCAGAGCTCACGGTCAAAGACGGACGCTACCATGATTGTTGTTTATAATTAAAAGGTGAGTGCGAGACAACCCCCCCCCTCCCCCAAGTATGTTTTCTTCGATCTGCACGGCATAGGCCTAGGCCTCACTTAGGAACATGTCCGTATTTCAAATTTCATTTTTTCATTTGTGATTCCCTAATATGTCTGCATTTTTGTATGACTTTATCGAAGTATGAATTTTACGCCATTGTTGATTCATGAGCTTTACTTAGGCTTGTCTACTCATTGTTTTAATAACCATGCATAGATTGACAGTTGGGACCTAACCGCCGGTATTTATTTAGGCTACCTGTTGTCATGGCGAATCTGCGTAGTACAGACTTCCTCCCAAGCCGTTTTGAGGGCAATAAAATTAATGCAGATTTGGCAAGAGCACATTTTCTAGCCTTTTCATTTAATCTTCAGGCACACAATTTGCATAATCCTGCCGATAACGCCCAATTTCAGACCGTAATTTCGCTTTTCAAACGTACCCTTCAACGTACTGCACGTATTTGGATCGAGGGCAAGGTTTTTCCAGATCTTCCAAAATTAAGAGCCTCTTTTCTTGCCCCATTTAGTGAATCTTCCTCACATCATGCCTTAAGCAGACAATTTTCAGAACTCAAATATATTGAGGGAAATACTGCAGAACAATTTTTAGCCCCAATCAGAAAATTGGCTTTACTTCTGGGCTATACCGAACTTCAGGTGCGTGATAAATTTTTAGCCGCTCTTACTAGCGATTGCCAGTCTGCCGTGTTAATGTCGACAGACCAAAATGCAGACGTACACGCACTTGTTCAAGAAACTCAGATCTACTTAGATTTGAAGAAGTCCTCTTCTTCTAGCCCCGCCTCTTCTACTACAGTGGCTGGTACTCATGGCACGGCCTTGTCTACACAGGCAGACAATGTGTTGACTACTGCAAGCATTGCAGAATTGTGTAACAAAATAGACGGTCTGCTAAATAATCGCTCTCGTACGTTCCGATAGGCAGGCAAATAACAATCAATCCCCTCGTCAGCGTTACAATTCTAGGGATAGCAGAAGACAGGGTCTTCGTCGTATGCCACAACCACGGGCGCATTTTTACCAAAGTAGGCCTAGAGTTGGATTTCAGGGGCTGTGTTTTCTATTGTGATGTCCCAGGTCACAAGGCCGCAAATTGTTTCCTACGTCAGGAGCATTTAAGGGCGCAGTACGGCCCTCATTTTCACTCTTATCAGCCTACTGAAAGGCACATGACCAATCCAGTTCCGTCTGCACCCAATACCCAAAATTTTCAATAGGGGATGTCGGTGAGTGTACTCCTTACAGGCATTCCGGAAAAGAGGAAATGCAAAATTTCAATGCATCTAGTAACACCGCTTCATACCTAGGGAATGAGCCCGAAGCAACTATTCAATTAGATCGCAAAAATTTTGTCAAGGCACAATTAACAGACGGAAAGAATATTTTATTGCTGTTTGACTCTGGTGCCACAAGGTCTATTTTATCTGCCTCTAACTGTTAAGAATTCACGTTACTTATCGTCTCTCAAGCCATGTAAAATTAAGTCATTGTCTTTTCGCTTGGGAAATGGTCAATTTTGGTTGCTCATGAGACTTTAACATTGGTCGTAAATATTCAGGGTCAAAGCATTCAGTTAAATGCTTTCATCACTGATAACCTCACAGGTAAAGACCTAATTTTAGGAACAGATACCTTAAAACAACTCAATGGAGTTCTAGATTCCTTTAAGATTAAGCCAGGTGTGCAGCGTTTTCGTCCTCCGAGTAAAGTTGTTATTTACCCAGTGCCATCTTGCTTACGTAACAATGACGTAGTTCTTCAGCCTGCTGCATTTATTGCACACATGTGCCCTACTTCAGTGATGGTAAAACTGCATAAAGGTAGGACTAAATTCATGTTGAAAAATAACGGTACATGCCCGTTTGTTGTGTCACCTTGGCACAACGTAGCTTCTTTTGACTTGTCCGATACTGTGTCAGTAACTCATGAACTTCATGAGGATTGTTATCGTAAATGGTTAGAAGAACGGCAGTTCTTAAAGCAGTCTTTAGAGCATGTTAATGCTACAACATCGCAATTTTCAGGTGATAATTCCAGTGAATATTCACAACATGACCATATACGGCGTTACAACATGCAACTTTACCCACATTTGAGTTCACATGATCCCTTAGCTTCACTGACAGAGTCTGAAATCCAGAAAAGAAATGAGGGAAAAATAAATACCTTTGGCTAGGCTTGGATGCAATGAGTGCATCACTGTGGACATTTCTGGGTTGCAGTGTGGCAAGCTAAATATGAAAAGTGAAAGTGAAGAGCTACTGTACGTAGTGTGAAATTAAGACAACATTCTTCCATGTTGGAGCACCTAAATTGTTTCAAAATTTGTTACTACAGCAGAAAAAAAAAAAAAATGACTGTACAGTAGAATACCCCTTTTGTTAGCCTTGTGTCTAACATATTTCTTGACTTGACATGTTTTTAAGCCATTGTACAGTACTGTACATACAGTACGGTTGACGTAGGTACAGTAGCGTCACAGTGTTGTAAATTTATACAATAGGCACTCAAAAGCAACTGTACTGGGACCTCTGACATTTCTTTACAAGAATCAGGGGAAATGTTTAACGGTCTCTTTATTGTGTCTATGAGTTTCGTTCTTTCATAAAAATATAGTATTAGGCTTACAGTAGGCCTGTAAATTTCACCCTTGGCTGGTGGTGCATTTGTGAACTTTTTATGTCGAGACAATTTATTTTCTGGTGCCCTGTAACTTACTGAAAACTAGTTATAGATTTGAATAAAGAAATATCTTGGATGCTGAATTACAGTACTGTTCATTTTTTTCATCCCACAGGAAGCTTTCAGGTAAAGATAATAATGAAACTAAAGGAACTCAAAGAATGTCAAAAAGTGATCCTTGGGATGTTGCATGCTGCTTCACAAGAAAGCATCCCATATAGGATGATGGTGCCTTGGATGAGCCACCAAAAAAGTACTTTACCCTGTTGCCATTAAATCAAGACACAATTTCAAATAGCTCAGCAGGACTCCCGTAAGCATGTTATGTTTTTCAAGTCTATCTTCACTTTTGGTGAATTTTAGTTGCTGTCAATTGCAGTGAACAAAACAGTGCTTTTTAAGTGCATTGAAACGGCACATACAAACAAAAACAAAACTCAAACCGGATCGGGCAGAAACATAAATGCAAACTATTTACAAACTACTAAATCAAACAGAAAATTATGTTCATTACAGTAATAAAGCTTTATATACAGATATTCACAAAACTATGTACAGAAATTACGTTCATTACAATAATAAAGCTATATATACAGATATTTACAAAACTATGTACAACAACATAAGCACCCCACAGACCCACCAGTTAGTGTGATACAGGTAGATAAATTGTGATTTCCAAATGGATGATGGCATGATACTGAACTTACAGTACTGTAGAACGTTTAACTTCTGCAGGTTTTACAGAAGGCATCAACCTTAAAGAAATGTTTTCTGTTAGAGAAAATTAAACCAAACATAATTGTAATTACCAGGCATAGAGTTTAATACTGGAGAGTTTACAACACAATTTAGTGTTCTTTTGGTTTGGATATCTTGTTTACAGTACAGTCTTTACTGTGAAGGACTAAAATAACTCCATCCTTTTCTAGACTTTGCATGTTCAGGCTGGGCTCCTTAGATTCAGAAAAGATCACCAAACTGAGCAAAATTGCTATTGGTCTGTGTTATTCCAATGGGATATTTTTGAGGGGCTGCAGGGTCAGCACTGACATTAGGAAGGTCTTGATAGCCATGACTATTAGTGCTATCAGTCATTCTGTGTGTTTATGCATGTGTGTAGAATATATGTATGCATGTGCAGTAGGTATTGTGTTTTTTATTCACTTTCCTAAAACGATTTTTTTATTATGTCTTTTCCCAGGAGCCCACTTGAATGACAACATACGGAGGGTGGTACATCACCTTAGAACCAACATCCTACAGTATGATGAATTGATCATTTTAATGCTCCTGAACTGTAGAAGAGAGAAAAGGGGTCTGATGGCAAGCACCATTTTCAAGATCATCTTGAGTAAGTTCCTTAATTTCTTAAATTCCATTTTGAGATTAAAATGAGGATTTGAGAGCAGCTTATTTAGTATAATCAAGCCAAAAGGTGAAGTTCCTAATAACCAATTGCCTGTCCATTGTCCAGTCTAGACCAAGGTTTGTTTTTTTCCATGTTTTACAAACTCTGATTTCAATCTGTTGGCAAGGGTTTACCAACGTACTCAGAGGTCAAATGGTGTCCCGTGGTGTCATAAGTTATAAATTGGTTAAGTGTTAGGAACAGAAATTGGTCTTAATTTTAAAGAAATGGTAAACATCCTGATGATCAGTATGAATTTAAACTAAATTGTTTTTACCTTATTGATTATGTCTAGTGTCTTGAGAAAATTTCATACTGTATGCACTGAAGGAAAGTTTCTCTTTAAAGTGCATCTCAAGTAAACAAAAATATTAAATCGCATGAAATATGAAGGCTAACAGTCCAACTCCAATCTTTCTAAGATATTCCTTATCTGAGATATGAAGAAGTTTTACTCCCTTACATTAAAATGACACATTTTGCAATAATTTGTGATGAACAGTTATTGTTGTACTGCTTGAATTACAGTTTTTTGTAGTTTTGTTTTTTCTGAAAGTTACTGCACCTTATTCCAAGGTGTGCTGGTGCTCTTACTCCCATGGGTTAATGTACAGTATTATCAATAAAGCTTTCTCGGTGGAACATGCTGGGCAAGAGAACAGGAAATGTTCAAGGTAATAAAAACATTTTTAATTTTAAAGGGGAATTAAGCAGGTAATGTGAGTGGTACAACAAGAAAGTTGCACATTATTGCACAATGGACTACAGTTATTTGCTTTAATAAGTTTACAAATTACTTTCAACATTTTACAGCTCGGTTCAAGAATGTCCTGTTGTATGAAGAGTTGAACTGTTAGAATTTTTCATGCTGTTTAATACATATCTTTTTGTATTTCTTTGTAGGCACACTTTGATGCCCTGGTGCCCAACCAGTAACATTAGGGGGTACCAATAAACAAGGCATGTTATACATGGGATGCTTCTCAGACAATTTTTAAAAATCATTGCTGAATAAAAAACAAACAAGATGGCAGGGGAACATTTTTAGGGTACTGTACAGTACCTATGGGAGAGAGGTGTTGCATATAAAATTCCAGTACAGTAATTGCAGTAGATGCACTGCTGTATTTCCATGTCAACAGGCCATGGGGAGCAGGGAGATAAATACCTTCCTTGTGACCCACCCCCAAATTTTCCAATCAATATGTTTTACATGTAAGAATCAAGAAGTATTATTAAACCTCATTATACCACCGTAAAGAAACTTTCAAGACTAATTTTGTCATTTTTGAAATTGCGCACAATTTACTGTTTATCTAGACTCCGATGAAAATTTTGTATTTCCAGAGATGCGTCTCAAGAACCAAGCTAAATGTCAGTGCACATTGTACTTTATTTAAGAAATACATGTAATGTAATTATATTGTTGTTTTTGCAGATATTTATGAAGCAGCAGGACTCTGAACAAAATTACTTTCAAGGGACTATGGTTTCATGTCGTATCTGAGACGCATCATCAGACCAACAGACTTTTCAGTTGCTACTGACAATTGATTTATGATGGAATGGTAATATTTTCACCAGAGGTCTAGCCTGCGTAGCCTCTCTGGGGCAGCTGCCCCCTCAGAGCCGACTGGTGATAGTAAAAAATCCTTTCAATGAGCCCAAACTTTAATGGCCTAAGTATTCAAGAGCACTCACCACAATTGTTCTATTACTGAAGTACTGTAGGTGGTGCTAAATGACACTGAATCTTTGCAATGCAAAGTTGACCACAAAGCTGTTCAAACCAGAAGCAAAACCGTAGGCTTATTACGTCTGCTAAGGCGATTCTATTGCAGATGTAAGTCTCGATCACGGGCAGCATGTTACTCTCATTTTAACCAAAAGTATTTGGTTAAATAATATCGAACTGTCTTTCCTCATGGCTGTCTGCTACAGTAAGTTGTTCATATCAAGTGGCTGTACTGTGTGTGCATGTTTCCATGATGGTACCATGGATACAATACCAGTGCCAATTTAAGAACCTTGCTTAAACCAATCCACTTAGAATTTCTACGCACTTGAAACGATTTGACTCCAACATCATGGGATGTTGGTAAAGAGACTTCATTCCTTATGCAGGCTACAGTATGTTAGGTCAAGCTTGTGTTAAAAAATAGTCCAGAGACAAATTTTTATGTAGGTATGCTAAAGAGGAACATATACTTAGCGTTGTGGTGAAAATTTCATTATTTTTTGTGTTCTGTTCTCAAGATATTAGCAGCTGAAGTTAGCAAATTTTCTATTAAAAGTGAAGTTGAAGCAAGCAGGTGATATGTCATTGATTCACACTGTTGACCTGGTACTGATGAAGGATACTATCTTCCCCTGAGGCATATACTAGAGCTTTTAAAAATTCCATCACTCATGATGAACCTACAGTTTAGTGTCAATATACCAGAATTAAGTTACATAGAACTGGTGGTACACTATAAATAAAAACAAAGCATTGGTCAACAAAGTGAAACCATGACACAAAGTCTGCTTGCTTCAAGTTCCCCCTTCTACAGTATGCAGAAACTTTGCCACGTTCAACTACTGTACTATCATCTCGCGAACCAAATTCGAAAAACAAAAAAAAAAAAAAAATATCACAGAAATGCTAAGGACACTTTCCCCTTTAAGATATGTAAAATAAATGTCTCTGGACTATTCTTTAGTTTTGAAGTTCTGAGGAATGTTTCCGGACTGCGGAATTATGCTTTTTTGGGAGATTGTGGCAGGACCTTCGAAATTTTTATGAAGGTTTTTCATCCTTGATATTGCCTTTGGCAACTGTCTGTCTTTCAAACCTCCAACATTCTGTTCAAATTATAACTTCATGATTGCAAAGATTATTGTTGGTACTTGCCAGGTTTATTTATACATCAAAATCTCAAGAATTGATGGGATTTCCTAGCAAGCTCCTTATAGGTCAATTGACCCTTATTTGAAGTGTGTGAGTTCTCCTCAATACTTTCTTTTCGTACACCAGTCTTGCTTGAGTGTGTTATTAATGAACCTGTAACAATCTATTCAACATTGTAAGTTGTAAATCTTGATTCTTTGTTTGCACCAGTCTTGCTTGGGAGTTTTAAATGAATCTTTACGAGTTTATGTGTTCGATATACTGTGATCTGTGCATACAGTATTATGTGAAAAATAAACTTGACAAAATTCAGTTTCACCTTTTGTTAAACAAGGATTTTATGTCCCAATTAATTCTCTGCCAAATACAGTATAAAGCATTTGACCATGCAGGTCTTTGTTCAAGGGGAGCAGTTTTTAATGATGTTAATTTGTGCTGCTCTTCTCAGCAAAGTCATCTGACTCAAACTGAACCTCAATTGGTGGTGTAAATGATCGATCTAAGAGAAAAAACTGTCAACATTTCAACTTGCCACTGAAATAAAGCTGCCATTATGAGTATACTGTAATACCACCCGCTTTAATTTTGATATTGAAGCATCAAATGATATTTTGGTTCCTGTTGCATACCGCCTTATATATCACTATACATCAGTATGGTTCAAGTTTTTTTCAGATTATTTTATTGGTTTTTATCATGTGGTTTGTATCCTCAAGCAACATCATACATTTTATTTTGATGGGTGTCTTCAAACTGCCTTCTGCTGTCATCTCTTTTTGTGATGCAAAGTTTGAATTTTGGTATTTACTTGTTAACTTAATTTTTTTCATTCCAAAGTTTCTAATGCTTACATTACTGCCTTTTCATTGGCTTTCCTGTTGCATGCGAAGTTGCAAAACTAAGCTGTAATTCTTTTGTATTAAAAATTGCTGCTGATCTTTGCTCAGTAGTTAACAGCATCAGACTTAAAATTTGTAGTTTTTGTCTGCAAGGCTTTATATAAGATCTAAATTGCTTTCATTTTTGAAATTCCTCTAAGCCATTCTGTTGACAGTAATAATTTATACATACAAAAGTAGGTCTAACTGCAGCACAAACGACCATTTCTACAAATTAAGTATCATGCAAAAATTTTTTCTCAAACTTCAGCTTCGATAGGAATTTTATTGCCCTACAAGCATTAGCTGTTATTATCTTGGTTATCTTTGTCGTCGCTCAGGCTCTATTTCTGTGTCATATGGAGTGATGTATGGGTTTACTGGATGTAAAATTCAACTGTACCATAAATCATTTAGTCACTTTCCTAACTAGTGTTTGAAATGAATAAAAACTTCCGAACCGGGTACAGTACCTGAAAAATAAAACTTTTGTTAGTCTATGAGTTCATTGCAAAGTCACAATACAAGATTTTGCTTTCCACGTTCCATGTATGCAAGTGAAACTTTGGACCCTACTAGCAATTTCAGAATTGCGTCCTGACATCATCAATCTGGTTCCTCGTGCGAACATTAGTCACAGCAATGATCCTTTAAGTGTGTACGTATATGTGCAGATTAAGAGCTGTGTGATCCTTTGACATACTTCCTTGCCAACACTAAGAAGTTAAGAATAGTCTTTTTGTGATCACTTTTTTAAAGGTGGTACGATATGTTTATTACAGTTACATTCAGTAGGTCAAGAAAATGAAAAACCATTTACATCTTTTTTCTTTCATTAGCCTAATGTTTGTCTTTAAAGTTTAGTGAAATTTCCCTTCCTTCCTCTCCCAGCAAAATTCATTTGTTAGTACTTTTGGTCCTAATCAGATGACCATATAACACCCCACTTCATGAGATAGACCATTGTGAAGTGGGGTGTTATATGGTCATCTGATTAGGACCAAAAGTACGAACAAATGAATTTTGCTGGGAGAGGAAGGAAGGGAAATTGGAGAGGACGAGGGATACATAAGCAATATTCATCTTTCATATATATTTTGGTTTAGGTACGTAAATTTATATCCGTTAGCATCTGAGATATGTTGACGTCATCGAAGTTTCCTTGACATTCCTGAACGGCTTTTCCTAGATACGATACATTTTGTTCGCCTCTGAAACTTTATTTGACTTCCGGTATAATTTTCGTACGTCCCTAAAGTTTTTCTGAAGGTAGAAAGAAGACGCTTTCCCTACAGCCCTACAAAGCGTTTTCGAGACGTAAGAGACGCTTTATGTACCTCTCTAATACGTTCTCTGGATGTCCTGGGTAGCTTTTGTACGTCCCTAAAACGTTTCCTGGACGTCCTGTACCTTTTACGTACGTCCCAGACGTTTTCCGTACGGACCAGCAAAGGTTTTATGAACGTTTTCTACGTCTGAAAACGTTTTGAGAACGTGTCTGAAAAACGTTTTGAAAACGTATGAAAAGTCCACAAAAACACGTCTTTAAAATAGTTCTAGACGTTTGCGAAACGAAAGTGATTACGTTTGAAGAACGTTTTGTTGTTAGCTGGGCTCTCTCATCATTTTGTCTTTAATGTTTAATCTACAAAGAATGCATATTTTGTAATATCCTTCGGTCGTATTTAACATTGTAATTCTAAGAGTAAAATTTTTCACTGCGTTTCAAAATTTTAAAAAGACAAAAGGGGATGTCATGTAGTATGGTGCACTCTTCATGACCTTTAGCAGACGCCATCTTGTTGTTTACGAGCAACGCTCCCCTCCTTTTGTTCTAGATTCCCAGGGCCCTTCCTGTTTCCCGTCACGTGTTACCAGTGGACCAGACATATCACATTGCCGTAGCTCCACGTGCACGTTGTAACCCATATTTCCAAGGCGTGGCCAATTTTTTCCTTTGCAGCCTCCTCATTGTCATTTATATCATAATACTTATTTTGGTGCGTTGGTGCGTCATAACTTTTGACCAATCAGGGGACTGTTGGTGTTCAGAGCTCGCACGATTCACAAGACCGAGCTTACGAGCTGGAGACTGGTGCAACAGACCTCGAAGCAGAAACATGTAGCCTAGTCAACTTTGTAGTGTAAAAATTTCAGTAATCATTATGCGGCCGGCCGAATTAATTAAAACTTGATCGTCTTTTTGTGGAACCAGATCATCAAATCTAATCATTTAAAATCAACTGGAAACTCTCTCTCCTTTTTTCTGCCTGGAACAACAACTGAAGATCCCGTACCACTCATTATCTAACAATAGCAAGGCGGGAGTCATGTCAGAAATTTCTGTTCAGGGGCAAGGTAAGAAATCTCATTAAGGGACCCAATATCAAATATGTTCTTGTCATTGAGGCAGAACAGCTGACCAAAGATATCAAGATCTCTCCCTGCCACAATCTCAAACATAAATTCATTAGTAAATTCATCAATGTTCGCTTGCACTTTTTCTGCAAAAAAGAAATTAAGGACTGTTGAAGGAGTCAACAAGACTGAAGAGACGTGGTGAACTGGGCAGCAAAAGTATGACTATGCGTACACTAGCTAAGAAAATGAAATGACTCTTGAAGCGGGTTTTTTTTCAAGTTTTCTCAAGTTTTGTGTTCACTATTTTTTTTGCGGTTTCATCCTTGGTTGTTATGGATGTTGTACAGAAATGGTTAATAATGCTAGCATTCACCTCAATAGCCTGCCTTTGAGACCAAAGTCTCCCCAAGGGCTTTTTTCCACGTGTCTTTCTACGTTTCATCGAACGTGCACTTTCAAAATTTGTAATGTCAAAGCAATTCAAAAGACCACGAAGAATGAATTCTAACAGTCCAACTCCCATCTTCATAGGGCATTCCTGAGCTGAGATATAAAATGTTCACTCAAACTAAAATGGTACATTGCACAATAGTTTGTGATGTCATAGTTGTAGAACTCAAATTACAATCTTTGTATTTCTAAAAGTTACTGCACCTTGTACCAAGGTGTAAAAGGTCTGTTACTCTTATGGGGTGATGTAATTAATTAAGCTCTCTCCGTAGAACATGCTATGAAAGCAAACAGGAAGTGCTCAGGGTCAAAAAAAAAAAAAAAAAAAATTAATTTTAAAGGAAAACAAAGCAGATAATGTATTAGTTGTACAAGAAGAAAGTCACAACTTATTGCGCAATGGACCAATCTGTTTTATGTGAATAAAGTTCAATATTTTATACCTCAGCTCAGGATTTTCTTATGGAGATGGGATTTGGATTGCCACAATTCACTTTTCATGCTCTTTAATACATATTTTTGATTTTTTTCTTTTAGCTACACTTTAAATGATTAATTCATTGCTAAACTGGAGGAGACAGAGGAATTGAAGAAAGGTGATGAAGTAGGCAACAAAGTATGACTATGCAAAAAGACCTGCAAGGAGTGTTATTTAACCTTAAGTCACCTCTGTTTTTTTCAGGTTTAACGTTTTGAAGTAGGCTGTGAAGCACAGGTAGCCTTTAGATTAAAGTCAGCTGTGTTTAGGCAATCATTCCTGCTTTTCTTACAAAATCTAATCTTTATCTTAAATTCAAGTCTGGTGCCTTTCAAAAGTGAATTAAAGTGGTGCCATCAATGAAATTGAGACCTAAGGGATAACTGATTATTTCTGAAGATTGCTTACTCTTTAGTACAAGAAAATGAAGGGTTTTTTTTTTTAATTTCCATATGGGTGACAGGATGTAGTATACCCCTTATCTAGGTTGAAACATGTAAACATGTTGATCGTTCAAGCATTAAAACACTGAACATACCATCTTATCATTTGCAGAAGGAAAGCGCAAAAAGCAAAGGAAAAGCTGTGTAGGGGTCAAGTTACAAAGCATTAAAGACTGCAGTTTTATAATCTCTTTCATACTATCTAATATGTTGTGATTTGGCCCAAGGTTGGGAGAATTCTTAAATAAAGCTCTGATTCGAGACAGGATTCATTGGTGAACATAAACAACATTTTTGTATGTTTCTTCAAATGCTTTATCCGTAGATACCTCACATGTCATACTTCGTATTACTACGAGATTGGTGGGACCGGGATCACAGGGCCCGGCCCAAACTAGGGAGAGGGTCTTAAACTAGTAATGTGTGCACTTCAAATGCAATTACAGTACATTCCTTGTTCAGTTACCAATATAAACAGAACGAAAGTGATGCAGAGTGATTTAAATCAACTGTGTGATATGCAGTGCCCTTTTTAGCACGGGTGCAGGACCAAGGGCCCTGGACTATTGTCAAATGTCAAGAAACAATGTAGTCTAAACCTTTCTATCACAAATTTTCCAGCCAAATGAGTTGACCTGAATTTGTCTGACCTTTTGCACCTTTTTTTGATGCCAAGGGGCATCTTCCCATTTGCCCCCCCCCCCTCCTTGTGCCCCAGGAATCTTCCGCTTATAACGTTTAGTCCCCCCTGACGTGGAATTCTGAACGTTCGCTTTAAAATCAAGAGTGCCCTCCATATGTACCATGCAGTCATCAAAGTAGGATGTCTAACCTGACCCCTTGTGACATTAATTGCCCCCCCCCCCCCCCGAACCCATATCATTGTGAGTGATCCCCACAGATTTTTTTGCACGAAACCCCACCCCTCTCATTCAATTGAGACCAGAAATAAGACAAAAAACCCCGCAACGCTTAAAAGGCACGATGGAGTCACGTGCAGTGTGCTCTAGTCATGCAGCAAGTGGAAATAAAATGGCGTCCAATTTTAAGTTGTAACAACAACGAGAGAGACTATAGTTTAAGGTCACAGGGTAAGTAGCCTACGAAAGCCGATGCGGGACGTGCTACGTCCGCTTTTCCACCGACTCTCACGGCGCGCAAATATGCCCCGATTTGGAGCCGGGCTCTAGAGAGTTAAACGTAATTCAATATAGCCTCCATGGTTCTTATCAAGGGCTTGCTGCAAACCCCTTCGGCAACTTGATTAGATTTTTACAATTATTTCAAATGAAAATGCTGCAAGTAATTATTACATGGTCTATAAGGGAATTAAAATACAAATTTACAACAATACGATAAATGTACTAAAACACAGTTCAATATTGCCACTACAGCTATTAACAAGGTTTTCTTTAAAAGAACTAATGACTTTGACCTGCCAGGTAACTATTCACCCGTACCCTTCCCTCTCATGCGCTGATTGAAGAAGGAAATTTCTTTCTTCGAGCCCCCACCACTATTCTGACAAGCAAGCATATTAGTCTGACAAATTTAACAGCTACTCTCTGCCTACGTTGAATTTTTAGAACACCTTTGACTGCTGAAACATTGAATAGAGCAGTGAGGGACAGAGAGGAGAATGGCTCTCTACTCAGTGCCTAGCCTGTTCTAGCATTTCTGTTGAAGCTGAAGTGCAGCAGATGTAGTATTCTGATATTTTTTAAGTACCCCAGCCAGAGTGTCATTCTAGTCTTAAAGCAGCTTCCCGCAAGTCCAATTGAAGATGTTCCAATGCTGTGTAAGAAGCGTAACGAGGCTGACATTTCTCAAGGTGGTGAGTAAATGTAAGAAGGAAGAATTTTCTTGGTAACTGACGTCACATATTTTAAGCTCAAACCAGCAAAGTTGAGCATTTTGGCAGTTAGTCGCTGTTCGTTTTCTCATTAGCAAAGACTGTCAGGGGACTGAAGGTCTTTTTACTATAAATCAGTGGTTTTTATTGGAGGGACTTTTGAATTTTGTGTTTTCGGGTGGGGGTGATTGGGAAAAGTGGGGTTTGTATAGAAAAATCTGCTGTTCAGAGGCAAAAGAACTGGAATGTTGGGGAAAGGTTCTGTATTCCTGTCTGGTTACGTATTGAATTATATGGCTATCTGACCGGAATACCGTCCGACCCCGGTGACTTTCCGGCCTTCATTTTTGCCACTGCCTTCCAGAGCTCGTCGACAGTCAAGGGGGAACAAAGTTCATCGTTCTGCTCTGTAGAGGGGAACTTGTTAATATTATCTAAAAGGGACTTTTGAAGATCCTCATCGACATCTCCCTGGGTGTAAAGCTGTTCATAGAAGTTCTTATATACTTCCACAATGTCGATGGGGTCCTTCTTTACTGTACCATGGACGTCACGGACTGCTCTTACACGGCGATCAATGGCATACTTTGTGACGTCCTGGTAAAATTTGATGGGTGGTTTCTCCTCCGCCTCCACGCAAAGTACACGAGCACGAATGCGGGCCCCGTGCAATTTCTGATCAAGGTGCTGCTGGATGGCGTCGAGTGCGGAGGTGTCCCCGTTCCTATCTGTGGAGCAGAGCGAGAGGAACTCTCCCCTTCTTCGACGAGCTCCTGCTACACAGTACTCAACTCGAGACTTACTTCATCCCACCATTCCAAACCCGTTGAAAAGGCCGGCCTCAGTGTCCGCCACCCTTCGTACCTGGCTTTAAATTGTTCGTTATAGTCAGCCTCTGTCAGAATATCCGTGTTCATTTTCCAGAATCCTTTCCCTGTTGGCCATGACTCTGGGGGCTGGAAGGAGACAGTAACTGCATCGTGGTCCGAAATTGGACAACCTCACAATCACTCGGTGACAGCGCTGGTGGAGAGCACACCCGGTCCAACCTTGAGGCGTCCGTGCCATCAGGGCGGTGCCAAGTGAACACGGACAAGCCAGGATGTTGCACTCTCCAAACGTCAACCATGTCGTGGTTCTTTGTGAACATGTCCAACTCCGCCATACCGACACTACAGCTCGAAGACATTCGATCGAACCGTGTGTCAGGGACAGAGTTGAAGTCTCCAGCCAGGATACATGGGGCACTAGCAGGGACGAAGGATGACAGGGTTGTAAAAAAGTTCCTCCTGTCTGGGGGCCGATTTGGCGCGTACACATTACATAGTAGAAAGCTACCACAAGGGTGCCTTATGGTAATGCATACCAACCGACCCTCATGATCAGAATCAACTTTTCCGACCAGGGTAGCCCACCTTGGCGAAATTAATATAACCGAACCACAAGATGTTGTTGAACCAAAGGAAGCGTGCAACCCCCCACCCCACTCAAAAGACCCACAATGTGGGTCTCCTGGAGAAAGGCGAAGTCCATACCCAGCGACCTGCAAAATTGAAAAATTCTGTTCCGCTTCTGACTGTCCTTCATGCCATTAACATTCAGAGTCAGGAGGGACAGAGAATCCGCCATGGTGAAAGGAGTGGCTACGTGTCCACCACGGACTTGACCTTTTTAGTCCGTGGGCTTGGTGTAGGTGCCCCAGAATGGTGGACCCCGAGTCTAACATGTCGCCTGAGGCTGACCTCTTTTAAAGATGGTTCCTCCCCCTCACATAAATCAAACCAGCCCTCCCCAGTGGGTGGGTCCTTCGGAGGAGGCTCCGAGGCAGGCTCCCCATCATAGGACATAGGGATGGACTCAGTCTGATGAAAGCAGTAGGTCTTCCTCCACTGTCATAACATCAGCCCCCACGGGTGCCAGTGGGGAGGATGGTGAGGAGTCCGCCTCGGGAGTTTGTTTGGAAGCAAGGAAGTCCTGTTCCACATCATTAGCTGCCTCCTCCAGCTCCTGAGTGGAATACTCTGGGCCTTGCTGCGAGGGTTCAGGGCGCTGCTCCACATCCACACTGGCATGGGCAGAGTACGATGTGGGGCACGCACCAGAAACATGTCCCTCCTCCCCACAGAGGTTGCACCGCACCTTGTTGGGACACTCTACCTCGTTATGCCCCACCTGAAGGCACTTGCCACAACGCCTGTTGGGACACGACCTGGCTTCATGCCCCTCTTCACCACACTTAAAACAGGTGCGTGGCTGCCCAAAGTTTCTTATATGGGCCTTTGAACCCCCTATGAACAGGAAGGACGGAATGTCTCTGTTCAGTTCCGTACGGAACTGTCTCTTTCCATTAAGAATCCCCTTTAACTCACCCTCACCATACTTACACCACCGCATGTCAGAGACAGTTCCGTATTGGTTCAGAACCCTCGCAACCAGGCGCTGCTCGACCTCGCAGTTCAGGTACAGCACTGTCACCGCCACAGAGCGATCATGTGGGGTGACTGTGAGCCCCTCTACCCCCTTCAGGCAGGACACGCCTTTCACACCGTCAGACCTGAACTTGAGGTCATACGTGTTGCGGGCTGCAAGCGCCTGCAACATCTCTATATCTTTAACACCCACTCAATTATTCTTCAACGCAGTAAACGCTTGTGGGGGAGGTACGCTCACCCCCGACGAAAACTCCAACTAATTGTGCTATCCCGACCTCCGGGCATAACAGCAGGGGTTTTTGTGGCACGAGGCCACCCAGCAACAGGAGAGAAAGCCTTCAGCACCGCAGTACGAACCAAACTAGTGAAAAGGGTAACCCAACACAAAACAATTATGGAACAGACCGTGCTTTAATACGAGCGCGACCAAACCTCTGTCCACGAGAAAGCGAGACCACACCCAACGATCTAATAAGATTACAGTATAGTATGGTAGACCAAGTATGGCAACACAGCGCAGTGTCAAAATTTAGCACGATCAGCGAGAGCTCCGCGAAAACACGTCCGCTCTCGAAGAAGACCAGGTGGTTCAGGTCATAATAGGTATGAAGTCAGGAAGTTGGGTAACAAAGAGTGAAAATGTTATGAGAAGATTCTCAAAGTGTTCAATTAAAAAAAATGAATCGGGTTACCTTTTCATTGTTTTTTTGTAGGTACCGAAAGATAAGATGTCCGACTGGCAAAGGTAATTCGAAGTTTCCTGAAGTGCTTATGATAGCGGGTGAAGTTAATACTCCAGGTTAACATTGTTGCCAAGACATATTCGCCCTAAATCTCTCGCGTTTTGTGCGTGTCTCTCCTACAGTTGCGTCCCGCTGGAAAAGCCAGCTAGGGCATGATCCTCTACAGGTTTTACGAGGTACCAGGTTTACGTCTAATTCTTAAAACGTCAACGCTGTCCCTAATGCAACGCTCCCCGATAAATTTGTTTTCCGATAGAAAACGACATAATTTTTTAGATATTCGTCTCTGGCTTCCTTGCTGGCTCATTGAGCCACTCGCAGCGCACAGGTATAATAACTTTGCTGCCTAAGTCAGGAGACCCCCTCGAACCGAAAAACAAACGGCCAATCACCTTGTTAAATGTAGATTACAAGATTCTGGCGAAAGCCCTTTGCAACAGGCTAGGCATAGTTATGCCAGATCTTGTAGGGTTCTTTCAGACTTGTGCGGTGCGGGGACACAGTATTCAGCAGAACCTCTGGGTGGTGCGGGACTTAGTTGAATACGTGATGGACCGTGATCTTCCATGTGCCCTTGTCTCCCTCGATCAGGAGAAGGCCTTCGACATGGTTGATCATGGATTCCTCTTTAAAACTTTAAAGAAGTTTTGTTTGAATCCAGTTTTTGTTAAATGGACCTCCTTATTGTACAATAGTGTAAATAGTCGGGTTATCGTTAATGGCCTACCGTCAGACCCCTTCAGTGTCCAACGTGGCGTACGGCAGGGGTGCCCCCTATCACCTTTACTCTACGTATTGTTTAGTGAATCAATAGCAAGAGCCTTTCAAGTAGAGCCTTTGTTTCAACCATTTCACATTCCCGGTGGTGTTGAAGTTAAGTGCCTTCAGTATGCCGATGACGTCACATGCGTAGTCTCCGACCTAGCTTCCTTCAAGGCCCTTAGTGGCACGTTGTCTAAGTTTCAAAGAGCCACAGGTGCCAGACTGAATCCCAATAAGACCAAAGGACTTCGCCTAGGTAAGTGGCGGTCAAGAAGACTGCCCTTCGCTGCATCATGGGTAGACGACGCCATAAGGATAAACGGCATATGGTTTGGTTATGGGCCAACCGAGTTACTTACCTGGAATGAGAAAAAGGACCTGGTGGAAGCTAGGTTGAAGGACTTCGGCGAACGCCACATTAGCCTGTTCGGAAAGGTGACAGTTATCAATCGTTTTATTTATCCCCTTTTGTGGTATCCAGGCACCGTTCTGGCTGCTCCAAAGGGTGTCCTGTTGCGTCTCGAGAGGGCTGTGTTTAGATTTTTATGGTCAGGGAAGACGGAGCTCGTAAGAAGAGGGATGGTATATCAGGATGTTAGGCGTGGTGGGTTGGGCCTTGTGCATTTTCCTTCCAAACTCCGTTTTCTCCTGACCAAGTGTGTTTATAGTGCTGTAGACAGCAGAATGCCTTTTGCCTATTTTGTCCGTTATTGGGGGGGATTATCACTCCGTCGGCTCTTTCCCTCCCTGTTTAGTAACAGTGAACCCCACAGCTGGAGGCCCTCGGAAGCATACAGTCAAATGAGAGAAACGCTCCTAATTATATCTAGAGTTGGGGACGTTTCGCAGTTAAGTGCAAGAGACCTATACCAGGCTGTTTTTGAAGAATTGGTTGGCCAGGTCCAATCCAATCACAATGCTTCAGGGTCGGAAGTGTGGCGTGTGGTGCACAGCAGATCATTAGATTACCGCAGGCGAGACCTGTTGTGGCGAATCGCACATGATGCGATTGTTACTAATCTCAAGCGTCTTCGGTGGCGTCTTGGAGATGGAATTTGCCCACGCACTGGATGCACAAAGTGGGAAAGTGTGTCACATGTGTTTTGGCAGTGTGAATTTGTGACCCTCCTTTGGGAATGGTTCCAAGTCCTGACTGATCGCTTGACGATCGGTCGGCCGGGACTATGCTTTGTATGGTCTTTCACCCCCGCCATGCAATACAAGTATTCAGGGCATACTTACCTTTGCTTCGGCCTCCATAAAGCTGGCCTTATGGAGAGACCGATGTAACGTTGTTTTTAGGGGGATGGGGAAACCTGCGGGCGTCGTCCTGGCATCGGTGAAGGCGGAGGTGAGGCTGAGGGTTGAGTCCGACTTCGTTCGTTTGCCAAGGTCGGCGTTCGGTAGGCGATGGGGTCCACTCGTTTCGGTGAGGGGGGGCCGTGTGGTGGTCAATTTGTAATGGGGTGGGTATGTAAGGGGCTTGTTAATAGTATGTAAATATCTGTGTGTATAATTTTCTGTACATAGTTTTGTAAATATCTGTATATAGAGCTTATTACTGTAATGAACATAATTTTCTGTTTGATTTAGCAGTCTGTAAATAGTTTTGCGTTTATGTTTTTGCCCGATCCGGTTTCAGTTTTTGTTTTGTATGTGCCGTTTCAATGCACTTAAAAAGCACACACTTTTTTAGATATGCAGTCTTTGCCTCCTTACAGCGATTCTTCACATGACATATTGGCTCAGAAACAACAGAGCAAGCTAGGAGTACCTTGCTAAACCATGAATATGGTAGAAGAATCCCTCCCTGGTGTAAATTGCGAAGAAGGATTTTCAAGAAAGTCACTTCGGTAGCTAACTTTGCTTACTGTATCCTAGTGGGGAAGTTTATTGATCAGAAAACCTATTATGTCTTAGCTGGTCGTAAAAACAGATAGCTCGGATGTTACAAGCTGTAAAGAAAGAAGGGTAACAAGAAAAAACCATGCCCTAAAGGACGCCGGTTGACTAAAACGATAAAAAGACTACTTGAGCACCCTACAAAGTTGTTCAAGGGCCGTATAATTAAAATATCCCTCAAGAAATAACGCCTCAATAGGGTAATTAAACTAAACGCATCCTTAAAGTATCTGCGTAAATCATGATAGTTAGTAAGATGGGGTTTTACGACACACCCAAAACGCATTGATGATGAACGCCTTTTAATCTGCAAACACAAACTCACAAAAATAACATGGGAGAGAATGAAAACACTGTAACAAGTCAATAAAACGGCTACTATACCTCGCATTCGCTCTGAAAAGGGAGCGGATGTGGATCGATTATTTCGAACATCATCACATTTGCACATTTTTTGACGGATGAAACTGTGTCAGACATTTTGCGTAGCCCCACCCCCCCCCCCATTTACCTGCAAGAAGATGTAAAAAGGGGACATTCCGCTTACTCTTAACACCCCCCCTCCCATCAAAATGCCTTTACGACCTCCCATGGGCCTTACAGTATACCTACACTGTAGTGACCAGTTGGCAAAATTCAGAGTTAGTCCACAATAGTAACTGCACTGATGAAGATTTGCTTCAGAAACTGTGTGAATTGGGCAGTGGCTGCTGAAGCTAATTTGCTGAAAAAATATGGCTCACGAGATGCTACAGGAAAATTCCATAACACGATGGGTAAATATATCAGTTAAATATACTGTATGCATGTGTAGTAAGATGTAGTTAGACACACCAACACAAATGTGTTATATAGTGTCATCAGATTAGTCATAGTAACAATGCAGGGGTAAACCCACCTAAAGCGAAAAGGTAAAAAAGATAGTATGCATGTGTACTTATAATACACAGTCATAATTCAGTCATTGCATCATGGTATTATGGTGTGAGATTTAAACATAAAGGTGTTAGTTGATGGCATTACAGTCAGAAAGCTGTAAACATAAGTTTTCGTTGTTGGCCGTCTTCCCTAAAACAAATCGTGCTTTTTAAGTGCATTGAAACAGCACATACAAACAAAAGCAAAATTCAAACCGGATCGGGCAGAAACAGAAAAGCAAACTATTTACAAACTGCTAAATCAAACAGAAAATTATGTTCATTACATTAATAAAGCTATATATACAGATATTTACAAAACTATGTACAGAAATTACGTTCATCACAATAATAAGGCTATATATACAGATATTTACAAAACTATGTACAGAAAAAAATGTCATTACAGTAATAAAGCTATACATACAGATATTTACAAAACTATTTACAACAACATAAGCACCCTACAGACCCACCCAACTACACGTTAACCACCACACGGTTCCCCCTCACCGAAACGAGTGGACCTCATCGCCTACCGAACGCCGACCTTGGCAAACGAACGAAGTCGGACTCAACCCTCAGCCTCACCGACGCCCTCACCGACGCCAGGACGACGTCCGCAGGCTTCCCTATCCCCCTAAAACAATGTTACATCGGTCTCTCCATAAGGACAGCTTTATGGAGGCCGAAACAAAGGTAAGTATGCCCTGAACACTTGTATTGCAAAGCGGGGGTGAAAGACCATACAAGGCATAGTCCTGGCCGACCGCCCATGTGTTGCACAACGTCAAGTGATCAGTCAGGACTTGGAACCATTAACAGAAGAGGGCCACAAATTCACACTGCCAAAATACATGTGGCACACTCTCCCACTTTGTGCATCCAGTGCGTGGGCAAATGCCATCTGCAAGGCGCCACCGAAGACGCTTGAGATTAGTTACAATCAAGTGCGATTCGCCACAACAGGTCTCGCCTGCGGTAATCTAATGATCTGCTGTGGACTACACGCCACACTTCCGACCCTGAAGCATAGTGGCTGGCCAACCAATTCTTCAAAAACAGCCCGGTATAGATCACTTGCACTTAACTGTGAAAAATCTCCGCAAGTGTGGATAAAATAAGGAGCGTTTCTCTCATTTGACTGTATGCTTCCGAGGGCCTCCAGCTGTGGGGTTCACTGTTACTAAACAGGGAGGGAAAGAACCGACGGAATGATAATCCCCCCTAATAACGGACAAAATAGGCGAAAGGCATTCTACTGTCTACAGCACTATAAACACACTTGTTCAGGAGAAAACGGAGTTTGGAAGGAAAATGCACAAGGCCCAACCCACCACGCCGAACATCCTGATATACCATCCCTCTTCTTACGAGCTCCGTCTTCCCTGACCATAAAAACCTAAACACAGCCCTCTCGAGACGCAACAGGACACCCTTTGGAGCAGCCAGAACAGTGCCTGGATACCACAAAAGGGGATAAATAAAACGACTGATAACTGTCACCTTTCCGAACAGGCTAATGTGGCGCTCGCCGAAGTCCTTCAACCTAGCTTCCACCAGGTCCACTTTCTCATTCCAGGTAAGTAACTCGGCTTGCCCATAACCAAACCATATGCCGTTGATCCTAATGGCGTCATCTACCCATGATGCAGCGAAGGGCAGTCACCTTGACCGCCACTTACCTAGGCGAAGTCCTTTGGTCTTATTGGGATTCAGTCTGGCACCTATGGCTCTTTGAAACTTAGACAACGTACCAGTAAGGGCCTTGAAGGATGCTAGGTCGGAGACTACGCATGTGACGTCATCAGCATATTGAAGGCACTTACGTTGAAATGGTTGAAACAAATGCTCAACTTGAAAGGCTCTTGCAAGGGATTCACTGAACAATACGTAGAGTAGAGGTGATAGCGGGAACCCCTGCCGTACCCCACGTTGGACCCTGAAGGGGTCTGACGGTAGGCCATTAACGATAACCCGACTGTTTACACTCTGATACAATAGGGAAGTCCATTTAACAAAAACTGGATTCAAACAAAACTTCCTCAAAATCTTAAAGAGGAATCCATGATCAACCATGTCGAAGGCCTTCTCCTGATCGAGGGCGACAAGCGCACATGGAAGAACCAGAGGTTCTGCTGAATACTGTGTCCCCACACCGCACACGTCTGAAAGGACCCTACAAGATCTGGCATAACTGTGCCTAGCCTGTTGCAGAGGGCTTTCGCCAGGATCTTGTAGTCTACATTTAACAGGGTGATTGGTCGTTTGTTTTTCGGTTCGTGGGGGTCTCCTGACTTAGGCAGCAAAGTTATTACACCTGTACGCTGCGAGTAGCTCAATGAGCCAGCATTCTACTGGAATACCGTCGGACCCAGGTGCCTTTCCGCCTTTCATCTTCGCCACTGCCTTCCAGAGCTCGTCAACAGTCAAAGGGGAGCCAAGTTCATCATTCTGTTCTTCAGAGGAGGTCTTGTTAATATTATCTAATAGGGTCTTTTGAAGGTCTGCATCGACATCTGCCTGGGTATAAAGCTGCTCATAAAAGTTTTTATATACTTCTACAATGTCGAGACGGTCCTTATGTACCACACCCTGAGCGTCACGGACTGCTTTTATACTGCGATCGATGGCATACTTTGTGACGTCCCGGTAGAACTTAATGGTTGGTTTTTCCTCTGCCTCCACACTATGGACGCGAGCACGAACCCGGGCTCCATGAAGTTTTCCATCAAGGTACTGTTGGATTGCATGAAGTGCGGAGACGTCGCCAGTTCTTTCCCTAGAGCAAAGCGAGAGGAACTCCTCCCTTCTTCGACGAGCTCTTGCTACACAGTATTCAACAGTAAACTGTTTGATGCGGGACTTTACGTCATCCCACCACTCTAAAACCGATGAAAAGGCTGGCTTCAATGTTCGCCACCCTTCATACCTGGTCTTAAACTCCTTGTTATATTCAGCCTCAGTTAGAATATCCGTGTTCATTTACCAGAACCCCCTCCCTGTTGGCCATGATTCTGGGGGTTGGAAGGAGACAGTAACAGCATCATGGTCCGAGGCGTCCGTGCCATCAGGGCGGTGCCAAGTGAACATGCACAAGCCAGGATGTTGCACTCTCCAAACATCAACCATGTCATGATTCTTTGTGAACATTTCCAACTCCGCCATACCGACACTACAGCTTGAAGATGTGCATGTGGACATTCGATCGAACTGTGTATCAGGGACACAGTTGAAGTCTCCTGATAGGATACAAGGAGCACAGCCAGCAACGAAGGATGGCAAGGTGGCAAAAAAAAAAAAAAAAATCCTTCTGTCTGTAGGTTGGTTGGGTGCATAAACGTTACACAGGAAGACATTCCCACAAGGATGTTTGATGGTGAAGCATACCAACCGGCCCTCATGATCATTATCAACTTTTCCGACCAGGGGAGTCCATCTTGGTGAAACTAAAATAACCGATCCACGGGAGGATGCGGAACCAAAGGAAGCATGCAAACCCCCACCCCATTCATAGGACCAGGTGTAGACATCGTCCTCATTAACAAGGTGGGTCTCCTGGAGGAAAACGAAGTCCACACCTAATGATTTAAAAATTGGAAAATTCTGCACCGCTTGCGACTGTCCCTCATGCCATTAACGTTCAGGCTCATGAGAGACAGGGGACCATTCATGGAGGAATGTGGAATGAGCAACTACAACATCGTTTCTGACCTGGGTTTTTTACATGGGTCTGGAGTGAGAGAAGGATAAACTACCCGGTCGGACACTTCCCCCGAGGCCGACCTTTTCAACTCTAGATCAACCCCATCCCTTACAAAAATTCCCAGTACATTTCCTGTAGGAATCCTGTAGGAAAAACACATTTCCATTTCCAGTAGGAATTTTACCTACAGGAATTTCAATTTTCCTATGTAGGAATGACCATTTCTTCTAGGAATTGTCGAATTCTTACAGGAATTTCAACTTTCCTACGTAGGAATTGGAGAGTATTCCTAATACACTGACCATTGCATTCATTGGCACATGAAAGGAAGTCCATTGTCATTGGTCAGTAAATCCTTCTGAGTCACAACAAAGAGCCTTTCAAATCTGTCCTTTGTATGTGTTTTGTGCTGTGTAAAGCTATGGACTTGACCATATGTTGTAGTATAGCAGTAAAGTGCATTGCTTCAGTGCAGTAACAGGTTTCAGGGCTTTAAGCAGCAAATAACGTTAAGTGGTTCTAGCAATGTTCAGAATATTACTGTTGCTTACATGGTGGACACTCATGGATAATCTGAGAAACATATTTGCTTACAGTAGGACTGTGCAGTACAGATATATCCATGCACTAGTTCAGGTCATGGCATATTCTGATTCTTGATACTCAACATTTCTTTTGGATAAGAAGCTGGGATAAGTGCAGTTATCTGGACATATCAACGAGTGAATAACCTGGTTGTAGCTTATTTTAAAATGCATTGCTCTGTCTGAAAAGGCCATGACAAACACAGGGAACATGTTCTTTTTTTCCTTCTGTTTCAAAGTTTTGGAGATCATTTAGCTACGTTCCTTTTAAAGGGAGCAAAGGCATTGAGCGCAGCAATTAATCATGGAGTTCTGGATATTCATTTATCATCCTCTCATAAAGCCTATACCACATATTTCCGTGGAGGATTGGTGACCTGTTTCAGTAATTGGAAAATGCATGCAACTTCGGCCATGGCACTATCGCCTATGCACAAGTCCCCAGCAATCAGCACCATGATGCTCATAGCCTCAAATGTTTATTTATGAACAAAGACGCAAAAGACACCCCACAATATAAATGGAATGACCCATGTGGGAAGTGATTTCCTATGTAGGAAGGCAATTTCCTATGTGGGAAGCATTTCTTCCAGGAAATTTGATTTCCTACAGGAAGATGCCCAAAATCCTATACATTTCCTGTAGGAAATCATGTGGGGAATTTTTGTAAGGGCTCACACAAATCAAACCAGCCCTCCCCAGATGGTGGGTCCTTTGGTGGAGGCTCTGAGGCAGGTCCTCCCACATCTGACATGGCAGAGTAAGATTCCGAGTCCGAGGACATTCTAAGGTCGTGCTCCACTGTTTGTATTCCAGCCTCCCCAGGAGCTGGTGGAGAGTGTGACTCAGGTACTGATGGGGAGGGCTGAGAATGGCCTACCTCAGGGTTCTCAGAGACCACCTGACATTCCTTAGAAGCCAGAAACTCCGGTTCTACCTGATGTGCCACCTTATCAGGTGAAGGGGACCTGGGATCCTCCCTCGTTGGTTCTAGGCCTGAAAGCGAGGGTTCACTTGCCGGCTCCACATCTGCACCCCTTACAAAAATTCCCCACATGATTTCCTACAGGAAATTGGTATGTAGGAAATGTATAGGATTTTGGGCATCTTCCTGTAGGAAAT
Source organism: Holothuria scabra (assembly GCA_037179385.1). NCBI lineage: Eukaryota > Metazoa > Echinodermata > Holothuroidea > Aspidochirotida > Holothuriidae > Holothuria > Holothuria scabra. The sequence continues at coordinate 29,774,496 of CM074179.1, forward strand.
TAAATTTCCTGTAAGAAGTGCTTCCCACATAAGAAATGCCTTTCCTACGTAGGAAATCACTTCCCACATGGGTCATTCCATTTATATTGTGGGGTGTCTTTTGCATCTCTGTTCATAAATAAACATTTGAGGCTATGAGCATCATGGTGCTGATTGCTGGGGACTTGTGCATAGGCGATAGTGCCATGCCCGTAGTTGAATGCATTTTGCAATTACTGAAACAGGTCAGCAATCCTCCACGCAAATAAGTGGTATAGGCTTTATGAGAGGATGAATATCCAGAACTCCATCATTAATTGCTGCGCTCAATGCCTTTGCTCCGATTAAAAGGAACATGGCTTAATTATCTCCAAAACTTTGAAATAGAAGGAAAAAAAGAACATGTTCCCTGTGTTTGTTATGGCCTTTTCAGACAGAGCAATGCAGTTTAGCTACAACCAGGTTATTCACTTGTTGGTATGTCCAGATAACTGCAGTTATCCCAGCTTCTTATCCAAAAGAAATGTCCAATATCAAGAATCTGAATATGCCATGACCTGAACTCATGCATGGATATATCTGTACTGCATAGTCCTAAGCAAATATGTTTCTCAGGTTATCCATGAGTGTCCACCATGTAGGCAACAGTAATATTCTGAACATTGCTAGAACCACTTAACATTCATTATTTGCTCCTTGAAGCCCTGAAGCCTGTTACTGCACTGAAGCAATACACTGTGCTGCTATACTACAACATATGGTCAAGTCCATAGCTTTACACAGCCCAAAACACATACAAAGGACAGATTTGAAAAGCTCTTTGTTGTCACTCGGTAGGCTTTACTGACCAATGACAATGGACTTCCTTTCATGTGCCAATGAATGCAATGGTCAGTGTATTAGGAATACTCTCCAATTCCTACGTAGGAAAGTTGAAATTCCTGTAAGAATTTGACAATTCCTACAGGAAATGGTCTTTCCTACGTAGGAATCTTAAAATTCTTACTGGAAATGGCTTACTTCCTATAGGAAATGTGTTTTTCCTACAGGATTCCTACAAGAAATGTACTGGGAATTTTTGTAAGGGACTTGCACGTGCAGAGTACGATGTGGGGCAGGCACCAGAGACATGTCCCTCCTCCCCGCACAAGTTACACCACACATCATTGGGACATGTTGCCTTTTCATGCCCCCACTGCAGGCATCTGCCACAACGTTTGTTAGGGCAAGACTTGGCCTCACGTCCCTCCTCTCTACACTGAAAACAGGTGCGGGGCTGACCGAAATACCTGATGAGGGCTTTCGAACACCCTATGAACAAGACGGAGGGAATGTCTTTCTTCAGCTCCATACGGAACTGTCTCTTTCCGTTGAGAATCCCGGCCAAATCACCTTCATTAGGAAACCCCCTTTAATCGGGCAGCATCAGTCCGGAATTTTAGATCGTATGTATTCCGTGAAGCAAGGGCCTGCAACATCTGTATATCTTTAACCTCTACATTATTGTTTTTCAACACCGAAAAAACCTGCTGGGGTGTAACATTCCCCCTCGACTCAAAACTATAACTTAACGATGCTGCTATCCCGACCTCCGGGCATAGCAGCAAAGGTTTGTGGCCCGAGGCTACGCAACAACGAGAGAAAAAACCTCAGCACCTCAAATCAAACCCAAGCAGGGGTAAGCAGTTCGAAAACCCGACACTAAACACAACTACGGAACAGGCGTGCTTCAAAACGAGCACGATCAAAGCCCTTTCCCCTAGAGAGACCACACACCAACGCTACAATAGTAAAATAGTATGACAGGTACAGTATCTGGATCTGGATCTGGAAAAATACTGCACAACACTCCTGGTGGAGTCAAACGTGCAGGGTTGAGTGTGTGCATGTAGTTAGTCGTCCCGTCTGAGGATCCTCAAGGCTGCGCTCTTGAATTGCTTGGGGTCCTCGAGATCTGTAATGTTCTGGGGGAGTAGGTTCCAGTCTCTGACGGTCCGAGGAAAGAAACTGTATTTGTAGCAGTCCTTATTGGTTGCTATATTTGTAAAGCTATTAGAATGGTGATGCCTAGAGGGCCGCCGGGCCGGTTGTAGGTTGTTGATTGGCAAGGCTAGGAGGCCCAATCTGGCTTTGTGAAGAATTGCTAGCCTGTTGGCAGTACGCCTGTTTTTGAGACTATCCCACCCTAGGTCGTTTAGCATTTCAGTCACACTACTATGGGGGGAATAGTCATTATAAACAAACCTAGCAGCCCTACGCTGAATTTGCTCAACCTTATTGGATAGGGAAGTGGTGTAGGGATCCCAAACAGAAGATGAATACTCCAATAAAGGCCTAACAAGTGTGAGACAGGCATTAGCTTTGACACTCCTGGGGCAGGAGTATAAATTTCTTTTAATAAAAGCCAAAGACCTATTTGCTGACGAAGTGATACGATTAATATGTCTATTCCAGGTAAGGGTATTAGAGATGTCAACTCCCAGATAAGTGTGGCAATCGGGAGACTCCAGGGTATCGTTATCTAGAGTATAATTAAAAAACTTGGGTTTCCTTGAGTGAGTAATCCTCATAGAAAAGCACTTCTTGGTATTAAAGTGCATTTGCCATTTATTTTGCCACTCAGAAAGGGTGTTTAGATCATTTTGGAGCTGAACCTGGTCAAGATTATTCTTTATCTGTCTATAAATTACACAGTCGTCAGCAAAAAGTCTTACTTCAGAAGAGATATTATCAGGCAGGTCATTAATATAAACTAAAAACAACAAGGGACCCAAGACCGTACCTTGGGGAACACCAGAGATAACATCCACCCAATCAGAAAAAATCACCACTCACTACGACTCTCTGCTTCCGGGACTTAAGAAAATTAGCAATCCAGTTAAGGGTGTTGCCTCTAATACCATAGTTTTGTAATTTACAAAGCAGACGGTTATGAGGAACCGTATCAAAAGCCTTAGAAAAATCCATGATAATCATGTCAGTCTGGGATCTAAGATCTAGAGACTGCACTAGGTCATTGGTTGTTAAGATCAATTGAGATTCACAAGAATGGCGTTGTCTGAAGCCATGCTGCCTGCTCGTGATAACTGAGTGGTTATCAAAGTGATGCATAATATGAGAATGTATAATGTGTTCCAGGACCTTGCAACAAATCGAGGTAAGAGAGACCGGCCTATAGTTTGAGGCTAGGGAACGGTCACCTTTTTTAAAGATAGGACTAACATTGGCACATAACCAAGAGGGAGGTAAATGACCAGTGTCCAGTGATTTTTGAAAAATGAAGCAGAGGGCAGGAGCAACCTCCTCAGCGGCCAATTTCAGAACATGAGCCGGTATACCATCAGGACCTGTAGCTTTGTTTGGGTTCAACTCCTTGAGCAACTTCACAACACCATCTAAGGATATCTCAATATCAGACATGGTGGGTATGGTGTTCGCTTCAACTGGAGGTAAGGTGACATTCTCACGGGTGAAAACCTTTTGGAACTGCTCATTTAAGATGTTGGCCTTCTGCATGTTATCCGAGACCAGTATCCCATCAGATTTCATGGAAGGGATACCAACACTATCACATCTTAGGTTTTTAATAAAGGACCAGAAACGTTTAGGTGAATCAGTACAAACTGTGTTGACATAATTTCTATAAGCGGCTCTTGTTGTTTTGTGAGTCGCTTTACGTTGGGTTTTGAAGTTTTCAAACGAGGATGGAGTTCGCGTCTTACGCCATGTGTTATAAGCCCTTTGTTTCCTATTTAATAGTCGTTTAATAGTCTTATCAGTCCAGGGGGTTTGGTTCCTCTTTCTAACAACCCGAGCTGGAACATAGACATCCATTACCTCTTTGATTTTGTTCTCAAGGGCAGAGTACATGACCTGCACAGAGCACTCACGTTTAACCAGGTCAGAGCTGAACTTACTAAGCTCCGCCTTGATTCCACTGACATCAGCTTTATGAAAGCTATACACTTTCCTAGGCTTTTGTTTAGTTGTTTTAGGCCTAGTGCTTATCATAATCAAGGGGATACCATCATGGTCAGATATGCCAGGGATCAGGGCAGACCTATCCACTAGAGTAGGATTAGATGTCAAGAAAATATCCAAGATGTTGTTCAAGATGTTGTTAACTCTAGTTGGCTCACTTACCATTTGGTCAAGACCAAATATAAATAGTATAGTATAGTACACTATAACTCCAGCTAGCACAGAGCACAGAGCTGCACAACGCTAAAATTCAGCACGAGCAATCGACGAGAGCCCCGCGAAACACGTCCGCTCTCGACGAAGACCAGAATCGTACATAACATTTCTGCTGGCAATTATGCAGGTCACACAGGCAAATGTGATGTAGTAAAGTCCAGAATCTAGTCAAGTGGTAGATTTATGCTTTTGGTTTAAGATGTTGTATTTTATACAACCATGGTTAACAATACAACGCTGTGTAAAGCAGCCTTCGCTATCATAACTGTCATACAAAAATAAAACTCCCTATACGTTGATACTAGCTTCAATTTTTTGGTTTGTCAGGTAATTAGCAGAAGCAGAAAAGGAAAATTATAGGACAAGCAAAATTATAACCTTAAACCAAAGAAAGGAAAACCAACCTCTTGAGGTAAAACAGTTCTATTCCTTGAAATTTTTATCATGCACTGTACAGATAATCCCTGTTGTAATTCATACCAACAGTTCCTAGTAAGCGCCATCTCGCCTTCTTAATGTTCAAAATCCTATGAGACAGGTTAAGCATTGAATCTGAAGCTGCCAAAAGTTGACAATTCCTGTCCTGTGTTCACACATGTGCCTACGTGGGCCAGTTGTCAGCTCCATAGTTCCAAAAAAAAAGTCCACACTTTGAATTCTAGCAAAAAAGAAAAAAAAAAGTCCTCGCATACCCTATGTTATAGTGTACAATACCATATTGATTTAGTCAGTTGTGTTCTGTAAACATTAATTTTCAGAAAAACAATGTGCTGAAGCCTGGTCTTTGTTAGTTGGATTTGGTTCTGTTCTTGATAGCACTACTAACTCAGACACGACAAGCACACCCTCTATTGCCACCCACAACACTGATCCTGCTAGACACAACTTTGTCACCAGCTCCACCATTGATGTCAAGAACAGTCTTTCCCACGGTCTGTCAGACTCTGACACCACTATCACCAGCACAGAAACCATGAACGTCCCAGAACGGGCCCTGTAAATGATGTCAGACAATACCAAAGCACCGACCATTTCTTTTTGGGATGTGAATGGGACAATGATATCATCCATGCTCTGAAAAAATCCAAGCCAGCTTGGTCCCACTTTCACTTAACTGAACAATTCCGCTGAGATGGCCCTTTGCTCGTCAGTATACCGTGTCCAATATCAATCTGTCAAAAATCAAAGAGTGTATGCACTGAGTGCTGTCAAGCATCTCCAACCACTAGTTTCTGAATCTATGAGATGGTGATGGCGTGTGAGACGCCCGCTTGTATACACGATATCTCAAGAAGAGTAACTCCGAGAGATCTAATACCTTGGATGTAGATTGTGAACTTTGAGTAGATGATCCCTATTGGTTTTGGTGGTGAGTAGATGATCCCTATTGGTTTTGGTGGTCAAAGGCCATTTGGGGTCACCAGAGGTCATATGATAAGTACCTTGGAAATTGCTGGCAGGCACGATATATCCGGAGGGAAAAATGTATGTTAGATGGGGCTAAATGACACACCAACACGAATGAGTTATATAGAGTCACCAAGGTAGACCAAGATGCAACTGGGGTAAAAGTACCTGACGAAGGAAAAGTGAGATTCAAAAGGTAAAACGGGGGGGGGGGGTTAACTTTTCTTGAGAAAGCCAAGAATAAGGTCGGGCACGGTGGCAGCACAGTCACAAGGTTTGACGGCAAACTGGAGTGACAACTTCTATGTTGAATGGAGGGCTGCTTCATTCGCTTTGATGTAGAGACTGCATTAGGGGGTACGGAAAGCTCCCGGGCAGATCCTAAGACCATTATTATAAATGAGGAGTTTCCTGAGGTATGGCTCACGTGCAGAGCAGGCTTGGGGTAATCGTAATCAGTAATCGTAATCCACTGCAATCTGAAGTAGTTATAATCGCAATCGATTATTTTTGTGAAAATCACAAATTGCAATCGTAATCGATAACAATGGCAAAGTAATCGCAATCGTGGTGTCATTTCTGATTACATTGCGGTTGAATTTAAAGAAGTAAAGTTACTTAACAATTTTTTCAGTGCTTGGTCCTTTGTTGGATGACAAAATTTATTTTTCTTGGATGTTCCAGCATAAATGAGTGAGAAGTGCATGGGTTCAATAATCTCTGCTTTGGGAGGACTTGGTTCTGTCTGGACTTATCTAGAGCAATGTCCATGGCCCTTTTTCCAGTTATGGGCAATGGATTGTTTTGCCTGCTACATTGCTTATGTGGAAAGAAAATGTAATCACGATTGCAATCATGACTACATTGCAATTTAATCGCAATCATAATCGCAGTCGTAATATATGAAGTAATCGCAATAGTTATCGATTACGTCAAGATGTAATCGCCCCAAGCCTGGTGCAGAGTTGTAAACAACACAGCCGTAATCAAGCTTGGACCTTACCGGAGATCTGTAAAGTCGAAGAAAAGCAAGGCGGTCAGCGCCCAGTCCATCTTCGGGACAACCTCAGGTTCATGTCCGGGACGCATGGTGCACCCTCACCGGTTGGAAAAATGTGAGTGACCTCTACTTACGATAGTCGCATAGAGAGGAAGCTGTCTTGCAATTCTAGTGTTTGTCACCTGTTGTTTTTTCCCGCGGTTTAAAATACTTGGGATGCATGAAGCGTGTAATCCATTGTTACCGCTGGGTATGCAAGGGTTAGTTAGATGGGAGTTAACGACACACCAACACGCATGTGCTATTGAATGTTGGGGTAAAACTACCTAAAAAGTAACAACTAAAAATACAAAACGGGTGGACAATTTCTACTGGGTGTGCAATAGCATGATATGGTAAAGCAGTTGTTTTCTATCCCGCAGTCACGTCGAGACGGTACTGTCGAGAACGAGCAAGTTCATATCCATTGGGAAATGAGGTCTTAACGAAGTAATTTGGATATTGAGACCTAAATTTATTTTGTTCTGGATTTGAGATCCAAACTGCTTCACTAGTGTCGTTATAGCTTACTCTATTGAGGCAGGAGGAAGTAGTTGAGTATTCGGTTTGGCTGAAAACCCAGTTAAACGTGGTTTTTCTGTGAGTATAATGCTAAAACTTTGTGACTAGTTGTGAATTGGATTAATAGTGGAAATTGGTGGAACTTAGTTGACGAGAGCAACAGAGGAAACTAGCCTACTGCAGAAAGTTACTCTTAGAGGGTCAAATATTAATGACAATGAGCCTAAGTTGGTGTTAGGTAGGTATCAGAAGTTTTCGTATCACTTGTTCACATGTTTAGGCAGACAAGTATTATGAGAAAACCGATGGGATTCCTTTGAAGGAAGTCTCGATAATAAACATAAAATAACTTCATATTTGGGGGGGGGTCATTGTTGATATTATTGAGAAGTATCCTATGTTAATATGTTATTTTGTGGCAAATATTGGGGACGGTTTGTTCATTTATTCGTACACAGGGGTTTTTCTTGGTCAGTCGCCGTTCACATACTTTGTGCGCTACTGGCGGGGGGGGGGGGGTGGGGGGCTATCATTTCGTTGGTACTTCCCCTCCCTTTTCAGTAACAGTGTACCCTGCAGCTGGAGACCAACGGTGGCATAGTGCATCGTGGGGGACGTTTCGCAGTCCAGTGCGGGGGACCTGTACCAAGCCATTTTTTATTACATGGTTGGACCGGTTCGACCCAACAACTATGCGTCGGGACCGGAAGTGTGGCGTGTGGTCCACGATTATCGCCCGCGAGACTTGCTGTGGCGAATCGCACATGACGCCGTTGTTACTAACCTCAAGCGCCTTCGGTGGCGTCCTGGAGATGGCATTTGCCCCCGTACTGGATTTACAAAGTGGGAGAGTGTGCCTAATGTGTTTTGACAGTGTGATTTTGTGGCCCTCCTGTGGGTGGGAATGGTTTCAAGCCCTGGCTGATCGCCTCACGTTTTGCAACAGCTGGGCGGTCGGTCGGTCAGGACTATGCCCTGTATGGTCTTTCGCCCCCGCCTTGCAATGCGAGTGTTTGCGGGATACTAACCTTTGTCTCGGCTTCCGTGAAGCTTGCCTTATGGAGAGACCTGTGCAATACTGTATTTAGGGGAAAGGGTGGAACTGCTGACGTCGTCCTGGCATCGGTAAAAGCGGGTGTCAAGGTGAGGGTTGAGGCTGGCTCCGTTCGCATGCCAAGGTCGACGTTCAGCAGGCGGTGGGGTCCGCTTGTTTCGGTGCGGGCTGGCCGGGTTATAGTTAAATTGTTCATATTATCTGTATATAGTTTTGTGTAAATAGCTCGAGTGTTGCGTGGTCGGGAAGGGATTAGCATGTGAGTGTTGTGCAGGTATGCCTCAGAGTTTTCGTTTGCCAGCCCATGTAATTGGGTCATAGTTATTATTGCAATGAACATAATCTTCTATTTGATTAAGCAGTTTTCTTTTTAAAACGTACACCGAAACAGGCACGTTGCCACAAAAGGACAACTCAAACCGGCCGGACAAAAACACAAAGGCCAACCACGACCATCCACACAGGAACGCGGAACGAAAAAGTCTGTCATGAACGTTAACGCACCAAACCCCACCCCAGCACCCAAACCTGTTTGATTAAGCAGTTTGTAAATAGCTTGCATCTATGTTTCCGCCTGATCTGGTTTGAGTTTTGTTTTTTGTTTGCATGTGCCCTCAAAAGTTCATCGCTTCTCATGCTTCAAAAATGACTAATAGAGGATTTTATCCGAAAAAAAGAAACTCTCGGGTAGCCCAAACAAAGGGTGGTTTGCTAGGAATAGTTCGTTGGAGGGATTATCACCAAAACCAAAAATGCGTGACTGGTGAGGATAGCTAACAGGTGAGCTTCCAAATGCTTGGAAGTTTGGCGGCACGAACTTTCAGGCAAGAGTTAATGATCTGCAGGTGAAGGGTAACCCTGGGAAGTCAGTTACAACAGGGGATAAAATAAAGATGCCGTGTTACGGACAGGACTTATTTAAACTTTAAATATTGAGGGAAGTATGAAAACAGAGTGTCAAACCGGAACAGTTGGCATTACGACACGTCATTGTCATATAAGCTGCTTCTATCGCTCGTCACCCGTCACGCTAAAAAATCGTCAACTATGTTTTATTTGAATTTATCGCCAATTTTGTCACGTCAATATTCGCTCACGAGGACCAACGTTGTGAGTATATCATATTTACATGGTTAATTAATAACTTATGATCGTATATGCTACGAACCTACCGTAGTATACGAGTTACGATTGTACGTTTTACAATTGCCTGATTGTTAATTAACGCAACCATTTCTTTTCTTTGCTTTACTTACTATCAATTTATTAGCGTTTATTATTTATTCGCCCAGTAGTAATGGGTTTTATTATTATCTATATTTACAGATTAAACCGCACTCACGCACTCGTGAAGTTACACCAGTTGCGTATATCATAGGTTTCGACCCATATTGTGTACGGCATTCTTTGGCATGGTATTAAGTGAGATCTGGTCATCGTCATACCGTCCCAGAGGATTGTTGTTAATATGACCTCTGACTGGGATGTAATTTGTCATACATAGCATAGTGGTAAAGCTAGTCACGATTCTTGACGAGGGCTGATGACCCATTTTACAGTTTAATAACGGATGCCTTTACGATACCAGTACAGATCATAGGCACTTGCAATAATGGAGGAAATTAAGCGCAATTTGACCCGAAAGGTAAATGAAAGTAAAGGATTAAGCGACGATCATGACAGAGTACAAGACAAATGTGGGGAACTTCGTGCTCTTCTTTACGAATTTCGGTTAAAGCATGAACAGTATAAGACCAGAAAGCCAAAAGGCTTAGTGATTCCTTGCCATCAAATACCTTACCTGCTTTCAAATTGATAGGTTTTTCTTTACATTTTAGAAACAGAATTTTCACAATTTTATCGGTCACTCATATCTGAAGATATCATGTTTACAAGCCATTTTCGGTGTTTTTGCATTTTTACTGCTAGTGACCTCAAAATGACCTTTGACCTCAACCAAAAAACAATAGGCTTTTCCCTCTCAACATGACTAACCTACATACCAAGCATCAGAAGTGTTGGTCACTCCTATCTGAAGAAATCATGTTTAAAAGCCATTTTCGGCGTTTCGCAATTTTACCGCTGGTTACCTCAAATGACCTTTGACCTCTACCAAAAACGACAGGGTTCCTTCTCTAACATGACAAATCTATATACCAAGTATGAAAAGTGTCGGACATTCCTATCTTAAGATATCGTGTTTACAAGCAAATGTCACAAACACACGACATCACCATCGCATAGGAATCAACGAGGACAGGGAAGAAGCTGAAGAATATTTCCTGGCAGTAAAGAACAAATTGAGACCTTCCTTGAAAGTAGATCGCCCCCAAAAGACTTACGCGCTCCCTTAATTTCACCAAATGATTCGGCTAGCCAAGTTTCAAGGCGTTCTTCGCAAAGGAGCGTCAAGGTCTCTAGGGAGAAAATGCTCGCAGCTGAATTGGAGGCAGAAGCTGATGCCATGAAACAACCCCAGTTGCTGGACATGGAAGAATTAAAGATACGCCAGCAAAGAGGGCGATTAGACATAAACACTAAGCTGGCCATCGCGGAGGTTCGCCAGAACGCGATTTATGAAGAATGCAGTGAAAGTAGTTTAGTTACGTCACATGTGTCAAGCTGCGAGGACGAGGCAAAAGGCGAGGCCAGCAACGCTGAAAGTAAGTCCGCAACGTCAAGAAAGGAGTGTTTGAACCAGCCAGGGACCTTAGACCCCCCCCCTAGCTAGACCCCCCCAGCGTGTCCGGGAACCGTGACACCTTGGTCTTAGATATAATAGCTGAGGGCAACAAGAATCAACGGCGGTTGCTTGGAGCAATTCAGTTGCCTCCGGGTGAAGTTATGAAATTCGACGGAGACCCACTTCAATACTGGATATTTAAGAGGGCGTTTGACAACACCGTAGAATCTTCTATGTTAGATGACAGCGCCAAGCTAACACGATTATTACAGTACTGTGTAGGTAGGGCTAAGTCAGTCGTACAGGGTTGCTCTGTGATGGAGCCATCTCAGGGATACAAAACAGCCAAAAGGCTTCTTCAAGAAAGGTTTGGGTCAAAACATATTATAGCCGAGGCCTGGGTTAAGAAAGTAGTTCACGGGGGCAGCATATCCTCCCAAGACGATGCTGCCCTCAGGGAGTTTGCAGACGACCTCAAGTCATGTAAGGAGACCCTTAGTGCCATGGGCTACACGGCCAAAATAAATACCCAAACAACACTAGTCAAAATTGCTGAACGGCTACCCTATTATTTGCGTACTAGGTGGCTAAGGCGGGCAAAGGAAATTAGAAAAAAGGGTGACAATGTTCCCAGTCTATGGTCGCTTAAACAAATTAGGGGAGAAACGGGAGCAGCGGAAAACGGGGTCTTTAAAAGGGACACTCGGCTACGTCGCACTTTATTACACATGACAGTCTGGAGGAACAACTCCAGAAGTTTTGGCAACTCGATTCGAACGAGTTAGTCAGTTAGATGGGGCTTTACGACACACCAACACGAACGTGTTATATAGTTACAAACAACCTAAAGGAGAAAAAAAAAGGCAGTAAAAAGGTAAAATAGGGGATCAATTTCAACTAAAATGAAACCAAGGCGGGAGTCGATAAAGGGTCACAAAAGCATGTCAGTAAACGACAAGCGTATCATTTCGCTTTGGGAAGAAAATGCTAAGTTAAGCGACGGTCACTATGTATTGCCAATTCCATTCAAACGACATCCACCTGACCTCCCTAATAAATTTTCAAATGGCAGAGGCTAAGCTGAAGCTTTTAAGTAAACGGCTAAAAGGGGATCAACACCTTTGTACCTTAAAGAAGGAAGGTATGATGGAGTTGTTCGCAGAAGGCTACGCCGAAATTGTACCTACGAAAGATATCGATAGGGATGATGGCATGGTTTGGTATCTGCCTCATCACCGGTTTCATGGTATGTCTGACTGGGTGATAAGTCCAATAACGGCATGTCGTTGAATGACAATGTTCTACAACGTCCTGATCTTACCAATAAGCTAGTACGCGTACTGATGAGGTTACGTCAAGCTCATGTTACTATCATGGGTGACATTCAAGCAATGTTCCACCAGGTGCAAGTCACACCTGATCACAGAGATTCGTTGAGATTTCTGTGGTGGAAGGACGGACAACTGGACGGCAAATCAGAGGTATTCAGAATGAACGTCCATCCTTTCGGGGGCACATGGAGTCCCAGCGGTGCAAATTTTGCGCTACAAAGGACAGCGCAACAAAACCGCGCTCTTCACACGAAAGAGGCAATTAGTACAGTCATGCGCAGTTTTTAGGTTGACGATTGCCTGAAATCCGTCGACACCGAGGAGCAAGCCGGTAATTTAGTAAAGGAATTGTGTGAACTCTTACGAAAAGGAGGGTTTAGACTAACAAAATGGTTAAGTAATTCCCCAAAGGTTATTGCAGGCATACCTATAGAGGAAGGGGCAAGGGAATAAAGGAGATTGACATGAATCAGGACCCCCTACCCACTGAGAGGGCCCTTGGAGTTGTTTGGAACCGAGAAACTGATTGCTTTACTTATAAGATTGCTCTCAGGCAAAAGCCTCTTACCAAGAGAGGTTTGTTAAGCATGGTGAGTTCCATATACGACCCCCTAGGATTATGGGACGAGGCATTGCCTGAGGACGTACTTCGGCGCTGGTTAACTTGGCAAAGCGAACTGAAGGAACTGCAGGAGCTCCGTATTAGGAGATGCATTATTCCGAGAGATTTTAAGGAAATTAAAGAGTGTCAATTGCATCATTTCTCGGACGCGACAGAAGTGACATACGGGGCTACTACCTATGCTAGGATAGTTGAGGTGGACGGGAGGATTAGTTGCGCCCTGCTGATGTCGAAGTCCCATCTAGCACCCCTTAAGAAGCTGACAATTCCGAGACTCCAGTTGTCAGCCGCCACCATTTCGGTAAAGTTGGACAAACTCCTCAGGGAGGAGTTAGAAATTCCTCTTATGGAATCTGTATTTTGGTCAGACAGTACTGTTACCCTGCAGTATATCAAGAACGAAGAGAAAAGGTTTCATACCTTTGTAGGAAATCGTGCTCCTAAGATACACGAAAGCTCTAGTGGAGGCATGTTGGCACAAAAAACAATCCTGCGGATTTAGTCTCAAGAGAGACAAAGGCAAGGGAGCTACAAAATAATGACTTGTGGTTGCAGGGTTTGGGTTTTTCCGATTCCAAAGTGACAAACCCAAGGGGACTTTACCGCATTATTCTCCAAGTATTTCGGTAAAGGAAATAGAAAGGGCAGAGACAACAATTTTGAAGTACGCTCAGACAAAAGCCTTCTCACAGGAGATCCAGTTCATTGAAAGAGATTATGAGGCAAGGGGGAGTGTGTCTGAGCGTCAAGTTCTAGGCTCCCCTATTGCCTAAGGATAGTTGTTTAACAAACATGATTGTAAGACATTTCCACGGGAAGTCTGGACACTCCGGTCAGAATAACGTCTTGTCAGTAATCAGAGAACGTTTTTGGCCAATTAATGGAAGAAGTGTTGTGAGAAAGGTTTTGCGAGATTGTTTGCAAGAGGCAAACTGCTAAACCGGTCACTCAAAGGATGGCTGACCTGCCTTATTGCAGGGTAAGTCCGGACAAGCCACCGTTTTCTAACGTTGGAGTAGATTACTTTGGGCCCTTTAATGTTAAAAGAGGGCGCTCATTATGCAAGCGGTATGGCTGTATATTTACTTGTTTAGTAGTGCGCGCTGTTAACATACAAATAGCCCACGCGTTGGATACAGATTCATTTATCAATGCCTTGCAGAGGTTTATTGCCCGTAGAGGTGTTCCAGAGGAGATAAGGTCAGATAATGGTTCTAATTTCATAGGTGCGGAACGAGAACTTTAAAGATTGGAATAAAGCCAAAATTGCGGACTATCTTTGTTTAATCCCCCGACTGCGTCTCATATGGGTTGCGTATGGGAGCGTCAAATTAGATCGACTCGAAAGATCATGAGTTCAATAACTAGACAGAAAGTTCTCGATGACGAAGGTTTAGTCACGCTTATGTGTAACGTTGAGCCATTATTAATGGTCGCCCGCTAACAGTTGTGTCTGATAATGTGACTGACCTTAAGCCCCTGTCACCCAATGACCTACTTTTACTAAGGCAAGGAACCAATATAACTGTTTCAACAGACAAAACCGATAGCTGTGGTAAGAGGAGATGGCGACAGGTACGGTACCTTTCGAACGTCTGTGGGTGGGTTAGGGAATATTTACCCCTTACAGACTAGAAACAAATGAAACACCCGACACAGGAACCTCCGAAAAGGAGACATTTTAAGTGCATTGAAACGGCACATGCCAAACAAAAACAAAACTGAAACCGGATCGGGCAAAAACATAAACACAAAACTATTTACAAACTGCTAAATCAAACAGAAAATTGTGTTCATTACAGTAATAAGCTATATATACAGATATTTACAAAACTATGTACAGAAAATTATACACACAGATATTTACATACTATTTAGAAGCCCCTTACATACCCACCCTATTACAAATTGACCACCACACGGTCCCCCCTCACCGAAACGAGTGGACCCCATCGCCTACCGAACGCCGACCTTGGCAAACGAACGAAGTCGGACTCAACCCTCAGCCTCACCTCCGCCTTCACCGATGCCAGGACGACGTCCGCAGGCTTCCCCATCCCCCTAAAAACAACGTTACATCGGTCTCTCCTTAAGGCCAGCTTTAAGGAGGCCGAAACAAAGGTAAGTATGCCCTGAATAATTGTATTGCATGGCGGGGGTGAAAGACCATACAAAGCATAGTCCCGGCCGACCGCCCATGTGTTGCCCATCGTCAAGCGATCAGTCAGGACTTGGAACCATTCCCAAAGGAGGGCCACAAATTCACACTGCCAAAACACATGTGACACACTTTCCCACTTTGTGCATCCAGTGCGTGGGCAAATTCCATCTCCAAGACGCCACCGGAGACGCTTGAGATTAGTCACAATCGCATCATGTGCGATTCGCCACAACAGGTCTCGCCTGCGGTAATCTAATGATCTGCTGTGGACCACACTCCACACTTCCGACCCTGAAGCATAGTGATTGGATTGGACCTGGCCAACCAATTCTTCAAAAACAGCCTAGTATAGGTCTCTTGCACTTAACTGCGAAACGTCCCCAACTCTTTAGATATAATTAGGAGCGTTTCTCTCATTTGACTGTATGCTTCCGAGGGCCTCCAGCTGTGGGGTTCACTGTTACTAAACAGGGAGGGAAAGAACCGATGGAATGATAATCCCCCCCCCCCCCCCCCAATAACGGACAAAATAGGCAAAAGGCATTCTGCTGTCTACAGCACTATAAACACACTTGGTCAGGAGAAAACGGAGTTTGGAAGGAAAATGCACAAGGCCCAACCCACCACGCCTAACATCCTGATATACCATCCCTCTTCTTACGAGCTCCGTCTTCCCTGACCATAAAAACCTAAACACGGCCCTCTCGAGACGCAACAGGACACCCTTTGGAGCAGCCAGAACGGTGCCTGGATACCACAAAAGGGGATAAATAAAACGATTGATAACTGTCACCTTTCCGAACAGGCTAATGTGGCGCTCGCCGAAGTCCTTCAACCTAGCTTCCACCAGGTCCACTTTCTCATTCCAGGTAAGTAACTCGGTTGGCCCATAACCAAACCATATGCCGTTTATCCTTATGGCGTCGTCTACCCATGATGCAGCGAAGGGCAGTCTTCTTGACCGCCACTTACCTAGGCGAAGTCCTTTGGTCTTATTGGGATTCAGTCTGGCACCTGTGGCTCTTTGAAACTTAGACAACGTGCCACTAAGGGCCTTGAAGGAAGCTAGGTCGGAGACTACGCATGTGACGTCATCGGCATACTGAAGGCACTTAACTTCAACACCACCGGGAATGTGAAATGGTTGAAACAAAGGCTCTACTTGAAAGGCTCTTGCAAGTGATTCACTAAACAATACGTAAAGGTGATAGGGGGCACCCCTGCCGTACGCCACGTTGGACACTGAAGGGGTCTGACGGTAGGCCATTAACGATAACCCGACTATTTACACTATTGTACAATAAGGAGGTCCATTTAACAAAAACTGGATTCAAACAAAACAAAGAGGAATCCATGATCAACCATGTCGAAGGCCTTCTGATCGAGGGAGACAAGGGCACATGGAAGATCACGGTCCATCACGTATTCAACTAAGTCCCGCACCACCCAGAGGTTCTGCTGAATACTGTGTCCCCGCACCGCACAAGTCTGAAAGGACCCTACAAGATCTGGCATAACTGTGCCTAGCCTGTTGCAAAGGGCTTTCGCCAGAATCTTGTAATCTACATTTAACAAGGTGATTGGCCGTTTGTTTTTCGGTTCGAGGGGGTCTCCTGACTTAGGCAGCAAAGTTATTATCCCTGTGCGCTGCGAGTGGCCAGAGACGAATACGTCACGGAGATCACGTGCTACGGTACCCCAGAAGCGTTTATAGAATTCTACTGGAATACCGTCGGACCCAGGTGCCTTTCCGCCTTTGATCTTCGCCACTGCCTTCCAGAGCTCGTCAACAGTCAAAGGGGAGCCAAGTTCATCATTCTGATCTTTAGAGGGGGATTTGTCAATATTATCTAATAGGGACTTTTGAAGGTCTTCATCGACATCTGCCTGGGTATACAGCTGCTCATAAAAGTTTTTATACACTTCTACAATGTCGAGAGGGTCCTTATGTACCACACCGTGGGCGTCACGGACAGCTTTTATACTGCGATCGATGGCATTCTTTGTGACGTCCCGGTAGAACTTAATGGTTGGTTTCTCCTCCGCCTCCACACAATGCACACGAGCACGAACCCGGGCCCCGTGTAGTTTTCCATCAAGGTACTGTTGGATTGCATGAAGTGCGGAGTGGTCCCCGTTCCTCTCCCTAGAGCAAAGTGAAAGGAACTCCTCCCTTCTTCGACGAGCTCTTGCTACACAATATTCCACCGTGAAATGTTTGATGCGGGTCTTTACATCATCCCACCACTCTGAATCTGTTGAAAAGGCCGGCCTCAAAGTTCGCCACCCTTCGTATCTGGCCTTAAAATCTTTGCTATATCTGTGTTCATTTTCCAGAACCCCCTCCCTACTGGCCATGACTCTGGGGGTTTGAATGAGACAGTAACTGCATCATGGTCCGAAATTGGACATGCCACAACTTCGCAATCACTTGGTGACAGAGCCGTTGGAGCGTACACCCTGTCCAACCTTGAGGCGTCCGTGCCATCAGGGCGGTGCCAAGTGAACACGGACAAGCCAGGATGCTGCACTCTCCAAACGTCAACCATATCGTGATTCTTTGTGAACATGTCCAACTCCACCATACCGACACTACAGCTTGAAGATGTGAAGGTGGACATTCGATCAAACCGTGTGTCAGGGACACAGTTGAAAACTCCAGATAGGATACAAGGGGCACAGCCAGGAACGAAGGATGGCAGGGTAGCAAAAAAATTCCTTCTGTCTGTAGGTTGGTTGGGGGCATAAACGTTACATAAGAAGAAGTTCCCGCAAGGATGTTTGATGGTAATGCATACCAACCGGCCCTCATGATCAACCTTTCCGACCAGGGAAGACCATCTTGGAGAAACTAAAATGACAGATCCACAGGAAGATGCGGAACCAAAGGAAGCGTACAAACCCCCACCCCATTCGTAGGACCAGGTGTAGACATCGTCCTCATTAACAGTGTTAGTCTCTTGGAGGAAAACGAAGTCCACACCTAATGACTTACAAAATTGGAATATTCTGGACCGCTTCCGACTGTCCCTCATGCCGTTTACATTCAGGGTCATGAGGGACAGGGGACCATTGATGAAATGTGGAGTGTGAAATTACAAAACTGTCTCTGACCTGGCCTTTTTGTTACATGGATCTGGTGCTGGTGGCACAGAAGGACTAACTCCCCCTCCCCGGTCGGAGACCTCCCCTGAGGCCGACCTTTTCAACTTGGGCTCAAGTTCAACGGCCTCACACAAATCAAACCAGCCCTCCCCAGATGGTGGGTCCTTGGTGGAGGCTCTGAGGCAGGTCCTCCCACATCTGACATGGCAGTGTCCGAATCCGATGACAGTTGAAGGTCATTCTCTACTGTCAGTATTCCAGCCTCTCCAGGAACTGGTGCGGATTGTACCTCAGGGTTCCCACAGACCACCTCACGTCTCTTAGAAGCTAGGAACCTGTTCCACCTGATGTGCCACCTCATCAGGCGTAGGGGACCTGGGTTCCTCCACCATTGGTTCAGGGTCTGATGACCAGGGTTCACTTGCCGGCTCCACATCTGCGCTTGCACGCGCAGAGTACGACGTGGGGCAGGCACCAGAGACATGTCCCTCCTCCCCACACAGGTTACACCGCACCTCATTGGGACATGTTGCCCTGTCATGCCCCAACTGCAAGCATCTGCCACAGCGTTTGTTTGGGCATGACTTGGCCTCATGCCCCTCCTCCCCACACTGGAAACAGGTGCGGGGCTGCCCAAAACACCTGATGTGGGCCGTAGAACCCTCTATGAACAGGACGGAGGGGATGTCTCGTTTTAGCTCCATACGGAACTGTCTCTTTCCATTGAGAATACCGGCCAATTCACCTTCATTATACTTTACCCAACGCCAGTCAGAGACAGTTCCGTATTGTCCTAGAACCCTCGCCACCAGGCTCTGATCTACCTCAAAATTGAGGTACAACACTGTCACCACCACAGAGTGGTCATATGGGGTGACAGTCAGACCCTCCACTCCCTTCGGGGAGGAAACCCCCTTGAATCGAGCAGCATCAGTCCGGAACTTCAAATCATACGTATTTCGGGATGCAAGGGCCTGCAGCATCTCTATATCCTTAACCTCTACCTTATTGTTCTTCAACACAGAAAACACATGCTGGGGTGTAAAATTCCCCCTCGACTCAAACTGTAACTTAACGATACTGCTATCCCGACCTCCGGGCATAGCAGCAAAGGTTTGTGGCACAAGGCCACGCAGCAACTAGAGAGAAAACTTCAGCACAGCACAGCAGTTCAAACCCAGGCGGGGAAAATAGAAAGGGAACCCAACACTTAACTATAGACCAGGCGTGCTTTAAAACGAGCACGGAAACCACGTCCCCAAGCGAGAGACCACACCCAATATCCAACAGTAGAACGACAGTAGTATATGTTAATATAACAAGCAGCACAGTACAGCACAATGCCAAAATTCAGCACGATCAGCGAGAGCGTTTGCTTTTTTAGTGCATTGAAACGGCATATGCAAAACAAAAACAAAAACTGAAACCGGATCGGGCAAAAACATAAACGCAAACTATTTACAGATTGCTAAGTCAAACAGATAATTGTGTTCATTACAGTAATAAGCTATATGTACAAATATTTACAAAACTATGTACAGAAAATGTTCATTACAGTAATAAAGGTAACATACAGATATTTACAACTATTTACAAGCACCTTACAGACCCACCCTATTACAAGTTGACCACCACACGGTTCCCCCTCACCGAAACGAGTGGACCCCATCGCTTACCGAACGCGGAGCGAGAGCTCCGCGAAAACACGTCCGCCCTCGACGAAGACCAGAACTCTGCGTAAGTTGCTGTACAAACTGTTCTGCACAAAACACATAGTACAGACTACCTAGCTGCAGTGTTTCGCCGTTTTTTCAAATCCCCAAGCTTGGCATACATATCTGTGCACGTTTTGTACACGTAGCACTTAGGATCTTGTGAAGTTCGGTGGTTACTACCTTGCATAAATTAAGCCATTCCCAGCATTCCTTCCGTAATGTTATTTACGGTAGGATTTCAGTAATGTTGTCACACGACGTCATTGCAAACGAAAACAGTAATGCACGTTGCGTGCGTGTCCGTTTTTACCGCCAAGCAAGGCATCATATTTTGCTCGGTGACATCATATGCAAAAGATCCATTGCAAAATTTAAATTGTCCCCTGCTTCGTGATTGGTTCAATTGCGTTGACTCTAGGCAGCCAATCAAAACACGCGCCTTCGCCTATGTGATTTAGTGTGTGAAAATACTCGGTCTCGAGACAAATTTTCCCATTGAGTTTGTGTTACGACCATCGCGCTTGTAATGCCGGCTAGCGAAGCCGGGCGAGCCCCGTGCCAAATTCACCTAGAAACGGCATCACAAATCTCTGCGTACGTGGATTTTTCGGGGATCGGACTTACGTGCATTTCAGTTGCAGATTCTTTTTAAACGAGACGGAAGTTTTGGACGAGAACTGCTAAAAATATACGGGGATATTTATATCGGAAAGGAACCATAAGATACGTTATACAGGTGCCCAGAACTGCTAAGATTATGATGATTGCTTTACATGGGCTTCGTTAAAGCGGGAGAGTAGCTACAGTACATTAACGCAACTACAACCCAGTAAAGTAAAAGAAAGCAATGTTCCGACATGACTGGGGGATGAAAACAAGACAGAGCATGATGTTGGCCTCAGAACTAAATTATCAAAGGGCATGTGACATCGACTGCAAACAATTGTACAAAGTTAAGGGTTGATTTGTATCTCCACTTTTGAAGTGAAAATATTTCGCCTACAAAAATGATATCCCGTTCGTGAAACGAACAGAACTGTTCCCAAAATTTCCCATCCTGAACTGGTGGTTATGGTTATACGATATGCACGAAGCAAGGGGCACGTACTAAATTGACAACTCTTTCTAATAATCGGTGATCGGTAATCGGCATCGGGCCGATTGTTAAATTAAATAATCGATCGGGTATTACCGATTATAGCATAATCGGTCGAACACTAGTAAATAGTATGTAAATATCTGTGTGTATAGCTTTGTTACTGTAGTGGACATAATTTTTGCCCGATCCGGTTTCAGTTTTTGTTTTTGTTTTGTATGTGCCGTTTCAATGCACTTAAAAAGCACACGGACATAATTTTTTGTCCGTTTTGTATATATCTGTATATATAGCTTATTACTGTAATGAACATAATTTTCTGTTTGATTTAGCAGTCTGTAAATAGTTTTGCGTTTATGTTTTTGTTTTGTTTTGTATGTGCCGTTTCAATGTACTTAAAAAGCACACTGTGGACAAGAAAAGGAAGCAATAAACCGACATTTGTGGCGCTTCATAACAAGTGGGAACTTGCCTGGAAAGAATCACTCTGAGCAGTATATCCAGCAGGAAACGTGTCTGAGGAAAAGTCAGTGGAAAACCATAAAAGATTTTTTTAGAAATAAAATGTGAACAGAGGCCCACATGAAAGTTTCAGTTACCTTAAGATAAATTAAAAGGCAAAACTGCTTTAAACTTGCAGTAGAGACTGGGATCATGGGTGTATTAAAGGGAGACGCTACTAATCTGACATCATTTTGAAGCTTCATGTCTAACGAGTTTTTTATCTCTAAAATCATAACTTGTGTTTGATGATATATTTGGTAATTTATGGGAAAGTTTTCGAAATAAAATAGTGAAATTGAAGACCAAAATAAATTTCCTTTATTTCTATAACTGTGAAAAGGTTGATGTCTGGTGTATTTCCCCCTCAGTATAGTATTCTGTCATTAAGTAATATCATTAACAATGGTTGTGTTCTTTCCTAAGTTCTCTCTGTCGTGAGAGCTCCACTGATTTTAATTTGCAGCGTATCCCCAATTCAAGTGTGTATACCTTTATGCTCACAACAGTTTCTTCTATTAAGATAATTGCTCTTCCCATATGAAACAAATATAATTCAAGCATCAAATAATTAAAACGAAACTACCTAAACCCTCTTTATTGGTTTATATCTGGCTTGATTAGGCCATATCAGACTTGATTTGCATATCTGGCACGGATACGTAATTATAGTAGAATCTTTTGTGTGCAAGAGTAATTGGAATGGTTTCAATGAATGGAACATGCCACATTTTCCTGTAAGGTAGAAAGACTGGATTCTGGTTTTCTCCCTTCCCTTACACCTACTGTAACCTGGGACAATTTTATTGCTAAATGTTTCTTAAAAAAAAAAATGTTTTTAAGTTAATCTTTAGGAAGATATTCACACGAGTTTACAGAACCAACGTTTGATATGAAACTTTCCAAAACGATTGCAATGATGACTTAATTAGGGAGTAATTATGGTAGGTTTGTTCGCGACTTGTAAGAGAAATTCGGATGGGGAAAGACTAGTTTCTGCCCCCCCCCCCCAAAAAAAAAACCTATAACTTGCTATGCAAAATGAAATTGAAAAGAGACCTCTTGTTTTTCTGCTCGTTCTCTTTCCTTAAAAGATCAACATATAACGTTGTAGTGTTTCTCAGTTCAGGGCCCCCGTGCAGGTGCGGGATATAGAATATACCCGCTGCTTTCCCAGCATATCGTAAGAGGCGACTAAGAGGGACGACTTGTTTGCCGTGAGTCGCGACCCGTGCTGGTGGAGGAGAGGGTCCTGGTGGTTGAGTTAAGGCCATAACTGCGGTTTGGTACTTGCAACATACCACTTTGGCCTCAACTTCACCTAGTCGGGAGGTTGATTAGGCCTGGTTCAACCAATCGGCTGGTGGCGTCGTGCCCTGAGATCTCCACTTTACTGCTTACCGACGTTTTCATGAAAAATATAGCACAAGCCTGTCATATAGTCTTCACGAAGTGAACCTTAGTTGTGTGTTTCAGGCAAGTGGGTTTCTCAGAAGGCGACTGCTTAACCAGGTCAGACGGGGTTATTGATTCAATTAATGGCCTTGAGTATATCACTAGTGTATCCCTGGCAAAGGTTTGTGATGAAGTTTTCCACTTACCTTTGATGTCCCCTTGTTGGGTTCCGTGGTGGGTGGGGACACCGGTGATGATGATCAATCTTCTCATTATGGATTCCTGAAAACCAACCAAAGTAACTAGCAAACGTTTCAGGAGTGACTCTGGGTCCAGCTCCGATCCGGAAGCCACCCCTAATTGGCTAGGTTCCTTATCGTCACCAGTAGTGATGACGACAAGTCCCTTTCAAAGCTGTCGCCTTTTGCCATCGAAAAAGGTATTGAGGGTGTTCTGGACACCCCAAAAGACATCAAGAGGCTACGATCTGGAGATCTCCTCGTAGAGGTCAGTCGTAGCACTCAAGCTAAGAACCAAATTGTTTGTTGATGTTCCGGTTCGGGTGACCCCTCACAGGTCACTTAATTACTCGAAAGGTGTTATTAGATGCCAGGACATCAAGAACTGCTCAGATGAGGAGATTCTTGATGCACTGGCATCCCAAAGTGTCAGCCTCATTCACCGTATCTCAGTTTTCATTACTTTCAACACCCCAAACCCCCGAAAACACTGAAAATTGCCTACCTGCAGGTCAGGGTTGAGCTTTACATCCCCAACCCTGTTCGCTGCTTTAACTGTCAACGATACGGTCCTTTTAAAACCAGTTGCAAGAGACCAGCAACCTGTGAAAAATGTGGCGAGGAGGGGCATTCTGGTGACACCTGTGAGGGATCACCCATGTGTGTCAACTGCCAGGGCTGTCACCCGTCCAACAGCAAAACATGTCCGAAGTGGGCTGAGGAAGAGCAAATACGGAAGATTAAAGTCTCCAGCAACATCTCCTTCAAAGAGGCCAAAAATCATTCCTATCGCAGGAGTCACAGCTAAAAAACTATGCTGGAGCTGTAAAAACAGCTAAAGTCTGTATTGCTACTAGTGTTTGCACGGGTACTAAAAAATAGGACCTGGGTAACCGATTGCCATACCCGTCGGGTACCCGGGTTACCCGGTGTTACGGTGACTAAAAGATACGAGCATTTCGTAAGGCGTACTCCAAAAGACATGGATGGTAACATTTAAAGCTGTATTGGACAGGTGTAGCGATCACATTCCGAAGTTCAAAAACATTTGATTTGTCAGGTTTTATTCGTCTCGTTTCGTTTTAAATCAAAATAACAAGTAAAACAAACGTAACAGAAAACAGCCAGATAAGAAAATTAGTACTTCCCAAGGCCTATATCAATTTGATATTGAATTTTGGGACGCTTTCCTACCCGTGGAGCAAGCATACTAAGAGCTCGAAGCTTCTCCTTTTATAGCACTGATTTATAGATGTCAACCAATCAGAACCCTGTATTATGGTGTTCTCTTGCACGTCCAAAATTACCAATTACAAACAAACGACGTCGGACTACTGTATAATGTACGTTGGAATTATCATTGATGGGGTATGTACGTTCTTACGTAGCTGGCACGATAACATAGCTTTCCACATAAACTTCGTAGTCTATGCTATGCGAGCGCCATTTTGGGGCAAATTAACGTAATATGTAATGGCCTGTTTCAAAAACTTTTACGTGAATGTTTGCGGTGTTATTACATTAACCATTATGAAATATTCGAAGATACTACTCGAGGAAGCATACTGTACCATATTAATTACGCCCTACTGCCATTTTACTAAAGTGTTGGGTGTAGTCTCTTGCTTGGGGACGGGGTTTAGTCGTGCTTTTTAAGCACGCTTGGTCTTGAGTTGTTTAGTGTTGGGTTCCCCTTCTTTTTTCCCTGCATAGGCTTGACCTGCCGTGCTGAAGTTTTCTCTCCAGTTGCTGCGTGGCCTTGTGCCACAAACCTTTGCTGCTATGCCCGGAGGTCGGGATAACGGTATCGTTAAATTATGTTACACCCCAGCATGTTTTTTCTGTGTTGAAGAACAATAACGTAGAGGTTAAGGATATGGAGATGCTGCAGGCCCTCGCATCCCGAAATACGTATGATTTGAAGTTCCGGACTGATGCTGCCCGATTGAAGGGGGTTTCTCCCTTAAGGGTGTGGAGGGTCTCACTGTCACCCCATATGATCGCTCTGTGGTGGTGACGGTGTTGTACCTCAATTTTGAGGTGGATCAGGGCCAGGTGGCGAGGGTTCTAGGACAACACGGAACTGTCTCTGACTGGCGTTGGGTAAAGTATAATGAAGGTGAATTGGCCGGTATTCTCAATGGAAAGAGACAGTTCCGTATGGAGCTAAAACGAGACATCCCTCCGTCCTGTTCATAGAGGGTTCTACGGCCCACATCAGGTGTTTTGGGAAGCCCCGCACCTGTTTCCAGTGTGGGGAGGAAGGGCATGAGGCCAAGTCATGCCCAAACAAACGTTGTGGCAGGTGCCTGCAGTTGGGGCATGAGAAGGCAACGTGTCCCAATCAGGTGCGGTGTAACCTGTGTGGGGAGGAGGGACACGTCTCTAGTGCCTGCCCCACATCGTACTCTGCGCGTGCAAGTGCAGATGTGGAGCCGGCAAGTGAACCCTCGCCTTCGGGCCCTGAACCAATGGTGGAGGAACCCAGGTCCCTTACGCCTGATGAGGTGGCACGTCAGGTGGAACAAGAGTTCCTAGCTTCTAAGGGATGTGAGGGGGCCTCTGTGGGAACCCTGAGCTTAGGCCCTTCCCAACCCTCCCCATCAGTACCTGAGGCGGGGAGGTTGGAATACCAACTGTCATCGGACTCGGAGTCTTGACACTACCATGTCAGATGTGGGAGGACCTGCCTCAGAGCCTCCACCAAAGGACCCACCATCTCGGGAGGGCTGGTTTGATTTGTGTGAGGCCGTTGAACCCGAGCCTAAGTTGAAAAGGAGCGGGGAGTTCATCCTTCTGTGCCACCAGCACCATGTAATAAAAAGGCCAGGCCAGAAACAGTTTTGTAATTTCACACTCCACACATTTCATGAATGGTCCCCTGTCCCTCAACGGCATGAGGGACAGTCGGAGGATGTCCACACCTGGTCCTACGAATGGGGTGGGGGTTTGCACGCTTTCCGCATCTTCCTGTGGATCTGTCATTTTAGTTTCACCAAGATGGACTTCCTTTGTCGGAAAGGTTGATCATGATCATGAGGGCCGGTTGGTATGCATCACCATCAAACATCCTTGCGGGAACTTCTTCCTATGTAACGTTTATGCACCCAACCAACCTACAGAGAGAAGGAACTTTTTTGCTACCCTACAATCCTTCGTTCCTGGCTGTGCTCCTTGTATCCTATCTGGAGACTTCAACTGTGTCCCTGACACACGGTTCGATCGAATGTCCACCTGCACACCTTCAAGCTGTAGTGTCGGTATGGTTGAGTTGGACATGTTCACAAAGAATCACGATATGGTTGACGTTTGGAGAGTGCAGCATCCTGGCTTGTCCGTGTTCACTTGGCACCGCCCAGATGGCACGGACGCCTCAAGGCTAGAACGGGTGTACGCTCCAACTGCTCTGTCACCAAGTGATTGTGAAGTTGTGGCATGTCCAATTCCGGACCATGATGCAGTTACTGTCTCATTCCAACCCCCAGAGTCATGGCCAGTAGGGAGGGGGAACACAGAACACAGATATTCTAACGGAGGCTGAATATAGCAAAGATTTTAAGGCCGGGTACGAAGGGTGGCGAACTTTGAGGTCGGCCTTTTCAACAGGTTTAGAGTGGTGGGATGATGTAAAGACCCGCATCAAACAGTTTACAGTGGAATACTCTGTAGCAAGAGCTCGTCCAAGAAGGGAGGAGTTCCTTTCACTTTGCTCTAGGGAGAGGAACGGGGACCCCTCCGCACTTCATGCAACCCAACAGTATCTTGATGGAAAACTACACGGGGCCCGGGTTCGTGCTCGTGTGAATTGTGTGGAGGCGGAGGAGACACCAACCATTAAGTTCTACCGGGACGTCACAAAGTATGCCATCGATCGCAGTATAAAAGCTGTCCGTGACGCCCACAGTGTGGTACATAAGGACCCTCTCGACATTGTAGAAGAGTATAAAAACTTATATGAGCAGCGCTATACCCAGGCAGATGTCAATGAAGACATTCAGAAGTCTCTGTTAGATAATATTGACAAGACCCCCTCTAAAGATCGGAATGATGAACTTGGCTCCTCTTTGACTATTGACGAGCTCTGGAAGGCAGTGGCGAAGATGAAAGGCGGAAAGGCACCTGGGTCCGACGGTATTCCAGTAGAATTCTATAAACGCTTCTGGGGTACCGTAGCACATGATCTCCGTGATGTATTCGTCTCTGCCTTCCTTGCTGGCTCATTGAGCCACTCGCAGCGTACAGGTGTGCTGCCCAAGTCAGGGGACCCCCTCGAACCGAAAAACAAACGGCCAATCACCCTGTTAAATGTAGACTACAAGATCCTGGCGAAAGCCCATTGCAACAGGTTAGGCACAGTTATGCCAGATCTTGTAGGGTCCTTTTAGACTTGTGCGGTGCGGGGACACAGTATTCGGCAGAACCTCTGGGTGGTGCGGGACCTAGTTGAATACGTGATGGACCGTGATCTTCCATGTGCGCTTGTCTCCCTCGATCAGGAGAAGGCCTTCGACTTGCTTGATCATGGATTCCTCTTTAAAATTTTGAAGAAGTTTTGTTTGAATCCAGTTTTTGTTAAATGGACCTCCTTATTGTATAATAGTGTAAACAGTCGGGTTATCGTTAATGGCCTACCGTCAGACCCCTTTACTGTCCAACGTGGGGTATGGCAGGGGGTGCCCCCTATCACCTCTACTCTACGTATTGTTTAGTGAATCACTAGCAAGAGCCTTTCAAGTAGAACCTTTGTTTCAACCATTTCATATCCCGTTGGTGTTGAAGTTACGTGCCTTCTGTATGCTGATGACGTCACATGCGTAGTCTCCGACCTTGCTTCCTTTAAGGTCCTTACTGTCTAAGTTTCAAAGAGCCACAGGTGCCAGACTGAATCCTAATAAGACCAAAGGACTTCGCCTAGGTAAGTGGCGGTCAAGAAGACTGCCCTTCGCTGCATCATGGGTAGATGACGCCATAAGGACCAACGGCATATGGTTTGGTTATGGGCAAACCGAGTTACTTACCTGAAAAAAGAAAGTGGACCTGGTGGAAGCTAGGTTGAAGGACTTCGGCGAGCGCCACATTAGCCTTTCGGAAAGGTGACAGTTATCAATCGTTTTATTCATCCCCTTTTGTGGTATCCAGGCATTGTTCTGGCTGCTCCAGAGGGTGTCCTGTTGCGTCTCGAGAGGGCTGTGTTTAGGTTTCTATGGTCAGGGAAGACGGAACTCGTAAGAAGAGGGATGGTATATCAGGATGTTAGGCGTGATGGGTCGGGCCTTGTGCATTTTCCTTCCAAACTCCGTTTTCTCTTGACCAAGTGTGTTTATAGTGCTGTAGACAGCAGAATGCCTTTTGCCCATTTTGTCCGTTATTGGGGGGGGGGATTATCATTCCGTCGGTTCTTTCCCTCCCTGTTTAGTAACAGTGAGTCCCACAGCTGGAGGCCCTCGGAAGCATACAGTCAAATAACACAAACGCTCCTAATTGTCTAGAGTTGGGGACGTTTCGCAGTTAAGTGCAGGGGACCTATACCAGGCTTTTTTTTTTTAGGAATTGGTTGCCAGGTCCAAACCCACCACTATGCTTCAGGGTCGGAAGTGTGGCGTGTGGTCCACAGCAGACCATTAGATTACCGCGGGCGGGACCTGTTGTGTGGCGAATCGCACATGATGCGATTGTAACTAATCTCAAGCGTCTTCGGTGGCGTGTTGGAGATGGAATTTGCCGACGCACTGGATGCACAAAGTGGGAGAATGTGTCACATGTGTTTTGGCAGTGTGAATTTGTGGCCCTCTTCTGGGAATGGTTCTAAGTCCTGACTGATCGCTTGACGTTGGGCAACACATGGGCGGTCGGCCAGGACTATGCTTTGTATGGTCTTTCACCCCCGCCATGCAATTCAAGTATTCAGGGCATACTTACCTTTGTTTCGGCCTCCATAAAGCTGGCCTTATGGAGAGACCAATGTAACGTTGTTTTTAGGGGGATGGGGAAGCCTGCGGTCGTCCTGGCGTCGGTGAAGGAGGAGGTGAGGCTGAGGGTTGAGTCCGACTTCGTTCGTTTGCCAAGGTCGGCGTTCGGTAGGCGATGGGGTCCACTCGTTTCGGTGAGGGGGGACCGTGTGGTGGTCAACTTGTAAAAGGGTGGGTCTGTAAGGTGCTTGTAAATAGTTGTTATTGAAATGAACATAATTTTCTGTACATAGTTCTGTTAATATCTGTATATATAGCTGATTTACTGTAATGAACATAATTTTCTGTTTGATTTAGTTTGTTTTTGCCCGATCCGGTTTCAGTTTTTGTTTTGTACGATAAGTGATATATACATGTGATGTGTGAGAAGTTACTCACGACGTGACGATAGCGCGATCGGGCCGCACTCTGATAAAAATCTCAACTTCGGAAACGAAGAACAGACAACTTACACATAATATCTAGGGGCTCTCTTCATTCTCAGTCTCGGAGAATGTTTACCAAATTGGCAAAATATTTTGGTCCATTACCGTGGGCAGTGCCCTAAATGTGGTGATTCTTTTTTCCTTTTTTTTAAGATTCGGGTAGTAGATCTGAAACCGGGTAATACGATGGCGGGCGGGTACCCAGGTTACCCGTGCAACAATAATTGCTACGCAAACGATATGACCTGGCTCATGGGCAGCAGTTTTCCTAGGCCCACTGCGGAAACGTTTTTTAAGGCATCAAATCTGGCTCCAAAAACTAAGACAACAGAGAGGATGACGGCAATAACATCACAAAAATCCACATCCCAAAGAAAGAAACATTTACCACCACCAAAACCAACAAAAAAAATCAACAGAAAAAAGGGTAGAATCAACGACAGCAAGGAACACACCTAAAGTAAAAATACATACAAAAGTGAGCAAAGGGTCGGATGACCCCCATTCAACTTTTTAACAAATTTGGAGCCTTGGAGGGGAGAGAGGGCCCTCGTTCTGGCCTTGGGGGCTCCCCCAGCTCTTCTAAGAAGCCGCAGATTTCCAAAGGATGACCCTAGGGAAACCTGTGGCTATAATCCAGTGGAATTGCAGAGGACTTCGAGCGAATTACGAGGAGGTGAAACGCTTCATTGCAGACTGGTCTCCTTCGATAATTTGCCTGCAGGAAACCTTCCTTCGGGACACAGACCACGTCACATTTAAAGGGTATGGTATGTTCAACAAAACTGTGGTGTCTCCCATCGACAATAGAGCAATTGGGGGCTCATCCACACTGGTCAACGAAACAGTTCCATACTCTACCATCCATCTGAACACTAACTTACAAGCTGTCGCCATCCGAGCTACGCTACACCGTACCGACACTGTCTGTTCGGTGTACATCCCACCGAGGTACAACCCTAAGCAAGATGACCTGGACGCTCTAGTCCGCCAGCTACCCACCCCATTTCTTCTTATGGGGGATTTCAATGCACATAGTGACGTGTGGGGTTGTAATGACACTAACCAGATGGATGGAGTGATCGAAGCTACTGTTGCTGCATGGGATCTATGCATTTTGAATGACGGTTCTTTTACCTACATTCACCCGGCCTCTGGATCGCATTCGGCAATCGATCTCTCAATTTGCTCCCCTCAAATCCTGATGGATCTCCAGTGGGGAGTCAACGATGACCACTGTGGAAGTGACCACTATCCACTTTGAATCGATATTACCTACCCCAGATATCTCATTTTACACAACTTTTGGTGAACATTGTCTACCAGGTGAGGAAAATCAAATGGAAAGTCTGAAAAGCGGTGGCTTCGATCGTGCTGAGGCTCGGGGTATTTACTCCTTCGAAGCGCCCCTGCAGACCATTTTCGCCCCCTCTGACCGAAATCCCTAGCTCCGCCACTGTCAATAGCTGTCTGGTTTGGTTCCTAGAGACCAACAATTCCATAACTAGTTCTCAAAGTGGCTTTCGCCGTGGCCGCAGTACCACTGACCAACTCGTGCGTCTAGAATCTACGATTCGTGACGGCTTTGTCCGCGGACATCATGTGGTATCGGTATTCTTCGACCTGGAAAAGGCATATGATACGGCGTGAAAGTATGGCATCCTAAAGGATTTACACAGTGCGGGCCTGAGGGGCAGAATGCCTCATTTGATTGGAAATTTCCTCAAAGATCGTGTGTTTCGAGTCCGTGTGGGTAGTGTGTTGTCGGAGCTCCATAACCAGGAGATGGGTGTTCCCCCAAGGCAGCATACTGTCAGTTACCCTTATCATGCAAATCAACAGTATCGCCAATGTGGTTAACACTGGAATGGAAAAGTCTTTGTTCGTTGATGACTTCTGTATTACCTTTTCTTCAAAGAACATGCGGTCAATAGAGAGGCAACT
Organism: Holothuria scabra; assembly: GCA_037179385.1. Classification (NCBI taxonomy): domain Eukaryota; kingdom Metazoa; phylum Echinodermata; class Holothuroidea; order Aspidochirotida; family Holothuriidae; genus Holothuria; species Holothuria scabra. The sequence goes on from CM074179.1 coordinate 29,805,880, forward strand.
ACAAAACTGCCTCAATAAGATCCAGCGCTGGGCTGACCACAATGGATTTCGTTTTTCAAGGACAAAGACTGTTTGCATGCACTTCTGCAACCGGAGAGGTGCACATAGTGACCCGGACTTGAAATTGAACGGTGTTAACATCCCAGTTGTTCCTCAAACCAAATTCCTTGGCCTTATACTGGACAGTAAGCCCAATTTCAAAGCCCACATCGACCATCTCAGGCGAAAATCCCAGGGAGCACTCAGCCTGTTGAAGGTTGTCTCGAAGGACTGGGGCGCTGACCGCCCAGTGTCACTTCGCCTTTACAGATCTCTAGTGAGGTCCAAACTTGATTACGGTTGTGTTGTTTACAGCCCTCCACGTGAATCATACCTCAGGAAACTCATCCCAATTCATAACCAAGGTCTTAGGATCTGCCTGGGAGCTTTCGTTACTTCCCCGATGCAGAGTCTCTACATCGAAGCGAATGAACCACCCCTCCATTTAAGATAGAAGTTGTCATTCCAGTTTGCCCTGAAAATTAGGAGTGATATCCACAACCCGACCTTTGAGACACCCTTCAACCATAAGTTTAGTGCCATTTATGCGAGGAAGCCATCAGCTATCTGATTTGCCAGATATGACTTTGAAGCACCTTTTCCGTTTCCCACCACCCCACCTTGGAAGCTAGAAGAGACAGTTATTGACCTTAGTTTAAGGGAATATACAAAAAAAATCAACTAATGCACTTTTTGTTTAATGAGTTTAGGTACAAATATCAACAGTATCATTCAATCTATACTAACGGCTCCGAAGCCACAAACAGGGTTGCGGCTGCGGTTTCAAGTCATGACGAATCCCCACAAATCAGACTACCGAATGATGCATCGATATTTACTGCCGAACTCCAGGCACTGAGGATGGCATTCAATCTGATAGAGAAGTGGGATAGCGACCAGTTCATTGTGTTTACAGACTCGCTTTCAAGCCTTTTAGCACTACAAGCAAACGATTTCAAACACCCTCTGGTAATAGATCTCCGAGAGACTCGAACTTGGTTCAACTACAAAAATCAGTTGTGCTTGCGTGGGTCCCTAGTCACGTGGGCATACCAGGAAATGAAAGCGTCGACGCGCTTGCTAAAAAAGCCCTGCAGATGGACGTCACCAACATGTACTTGCCTCACACTGACTACCGCCCTAACATCAACGGCTTTACAAAATCAAAATGGCATGAACTGTGGGATTCCTTTCCCGAAAACAAATAATACCGAGTAAAACCTACGGTAGAAACAGGGGGAAACCGAGTCCCCAATAAACGGAGGGATGACCTAGTCCTGACTAGTGCCCGCATCGGCCACACTTACCTTACCCACGCCTACTTACCTCAAGGAGATGAGAAACCATATTGTATATCCTGTGACTGTGCCCTCACCGTAAGTCGCAAGAAATATTATACCGTGCCCGACCTTAAAACTTTGTTTGAACGAACCGATCCTTACCTTATTCTCCCACCTTGCTATCGTTTTTTTTTTTTGTTGAAACTGACCCCCGCTTTACTTTTTTCCTGTCTTAAGTGTAACACAGTCTACCATGGTGACACTATATGACACATTCGTGTTGGTGTGTCGTCAAACCCCATCTAACTAACTCAGTTCAGGGAGTATATTGTATCTATAATTCCTTCTTACCTACAATCCTGGACAAAAATGATGGGACACTTTGCAACAAATGTAGCAACATCTATCAAATAGTTTCGCTGGTCTTCCAATTTCCCCTCCCCCCTACGTCAATGTTGTCCGCACCGAAATTTAGAAAGTTTCAACATTGAAAAGGGGGAGCGGGGGACTGTCCCATGTATTTTTGGCCAGGATTGTCTGAACTGCTGTACACATGTATAGGAACGTCCGGATATACGGTAGAGTAAAGAAACGGTCGAAATAGGTGGAACAACATGGGGAGTCGTGAGAAAAAGTCGTGAGAAAAGATACCGGAGAAGTGATTAAAAGATACCGTATAATTATTTATTTCCAAATGGAGGAAAATATGAATTTAAGTGTAGATGGTGGATTTGTATATTAATGTAGGTTTATAAACAATCACAAAGTGGAATGTTTTTAAGGTTAAGTAAGGAAGGCAATGACAAAGCTTCAATAGCTATTCAGGCACTTGGACAATGGCCGGATCAGGAGGGCCGACAATGCATTTGTATAAACTTGCTCACTCAATAGGGCCCAAGATACTGTAGAATATGTGGCTTCATTTAGTTGTAGACTGGACACCATATACAACAGTACATACAGTCATGGTAAAGTACAAGTTCATTTCACCGGAACAATTCGGTGTGGCGTATTCTTAAAGAAAGTAACGCGTCCAAGGGATTAAAATGCAGAAAGGGAAGACCGGAGAAGTTAACTGTTCGTCACAAGCGCATTATTTTGAGAGAATTGCTTAAACTAAGGAAAAATCAGGGAAATATTACTGTGTCAAATATCATGTCAGCTGCAAAACTGGATCGAAATTTAGTATCGCGGAGAACTGTGTCTCGCTTTCTAAATAAAAGTGGCTACCGATATTTGCAAGCCCGGAAAAAGGGTTTGTTACTTGCAAGTGACTTGCAAAAACGTTTGAAATTTGCACGTGATGTGAAAAGAAGCAAAGACTCTTCATTTTGGACAAATGAAATTGCATTTTATTTTGATGCGACTGGTTTTGAACATAAGAGAAACCCAAAGCAGCAGGCACAAGCGGTACGAGGACGTATTTGGAGAAGAAAAAACGAAGGTCTCCGGATTGGTTGTACAGCCAAAGGACGTAAGGTTGGGCGCGGTGGAAAAGTCCTACGTATACACGCCGCCATATTATATGGAAAGGGAACAGTTTTAGCGAAATCATACCGCAAGCTGACGGGGAAAACTTTCGCTAAGTTTGTGAAAAAACATTTTCCAGCCGTGTTGAAACGTTGCGAAATGAGCGGTCAGTCACGATTATTTCTTCAAGATGGAGACCCCTCTCAGAACTCGGAAAGAGTCAGGAACGCATTAAGTAATATGAACGTCACAATTTTCAACATTCCGCCACGAAGTCCCGACTTAAACCCGATCGAAAATGTGTTCAAGTTGTTGGCAGATACGCTACGGAGGGATGCCCTCGAAAACAACATCGAAATGGAAACATTCCGAGCTTTTCGTCGTCGAGTTATTAATACTCGTCTGGCTATGCCCCGTGATATTTTTGGTAACATTATTTCATCAATGCCAAAGCGAATCGATTCAATTATTCAGTCAAAAGGAGGAAGGCTTAAATACTAATTTCGGAATTGGAAATATAAGCAAGAGACCAAAGACGATGGCGCCCTGTATAATGGTTATCTCAGAATCAAGATAAACCACACGATCTACCGTTTGTTTCGTGATTTTATTTCTTTAAGGATGACGTCATTACCATGTTAAGTTGTAGTATGTGTTCATGATGTTATTTGACTTTATTAGAGGATAATTTTAATTCTTTCAATTGCACTTTCCCCCTTGTTTGCCACGGTCAACCGTAAAATTGTTCAAATATCATATTGTCCAAAGCTTCTTTCCCCAAAAAAGTGCGGTCGATCGTCAGTCCCATTAAAATAGTGTGTAGGTCAACGGTAGATCGTCGTCGGGTCAATGGTAGACCGTCGAAAGTGAGGTCGCTATTATCCAATTATTTCCCGAAAAGGGTTCATAAGTAACCGCCCTTTCCAAATCTTGTCCGGTTTTTGTATCAAAAATGTATTTACTTACGGTGTTCTATGTTACTGTAGTTAATCTTTTACATCAAATGTTACTAGAAATTTACTTAAAATGCTTTCGGTTATTCACTCTGCCTCTGTTGCTTTAATAATAAACTTCGCAAAACAAGCACCACAGGGTGGAGTTCCGGGATTTGTGACTGAAATGAAAACTGTTTCCATCGGACAGCCATCATTTCAGTCTCGACCTCATCAACTTGCCCCCCTTTAATTAAAACCAACGGATGCTTGCCGGTCGCAAAAACGGGAGTGGTACCAGATAATACCATATCCTGCGCAAAGTGGGACTTGGGTGCTGGCAAATGAATCGGCTGCCCTTCTAAAAGAAGTAACAAATCATGCCACGGTATAATTTGGAGACTCCAGCGAAAATCATTTAAGAAAATAATTTCAGCCTTTTCAGCTCCCACCCATGCAAAACTTGTAGAAGCAGGGTTACAGAATGCGTCAAACTACGGTTAAAGATGACAGAATAAAGGTTTTTCCACAATTAGCAGGCCCCGTGATCATAATATTTCTATATTTCCCCCGCCCCTTCTGCAGCAGCTCATAAACGGAGGGGTAAACAACCGAACAGGAATATCGTTCCGCTGCAAAATATTGGTGGCTATTTTAAGCCACTCCCCACCGCACCCGCTGACGCAGTCTTTAACACAAAAAGAGCGAAGAATCTCCAAACGTGACGAGTGCTCACGCTTAAGTCGGGTCTCTGCATCTTGGAGTTCCCATGCGACCTAATACAAAAAAAAGCAAAGGGAAAAATTTACTTCATATGTTATGTGCATGTTCTCTTCAATATTATTATGTCATGTAATTTCTACAAATATTATACAAATATCCTTACTTTAAATTATTTCAAGCTGAATAAGTACACTTACTCGAATGGCTTCATCAACACACTTGGCTCCCCTGTTTACAATAAATTCGGCAAGGTCAGTTTTGCCCTCCTGTTTCTGTTGTTTGGCTAGTACCAACAGCTGGGTCCTTGTCTTGATGTTCCGCTGCACCACAATCTCGGACACGTCAAATGCACTTAGCCTCTTTTTCTTTTGTTTAGTTGGTGACTGGGAACTGGTAGAAGAAGTCCCAGCCCGCGTCGATTTGGGACTAGAGTCCCCCAGGTCGGGCTGTCCAGATCTTCTTTCACGACGTATAGTTCACATGGGTGCCGGAAAAATTCACACGAATGTTGTACTCAGATTCCAGCGTTTGTTATACCCGTAGCCAGCGTCTCCCCTGGTCTAATTTAACGGACATGTGGTAATGATGTCCCCCATCTTGGTGTTTCTCCTTGCTGCAAGCCCAATGCATAACCTTAATTCCAGAGGACTGGAATGCATTGAGAACTTTTTCGGCAAAGTCCCCCCTTGAACTACAAACCATTCGCACCTGACGTGCTCCTAATTCGGAAGCCATCTTACTTTTCGTGATTATATCTAGTGTTATGTCTGTCGTCAAATGTATTTATTCTTTTAACTCAGGTAACATCTCCTGAATGTAGCGAATGGTTTTAGTTACAATATGAATAATTTAAACATGTCACTAATTAAAATAAGAATAAATGTACGCATAGTATAGTTTGCCTTTTCTAATTAAATTGTCATTATTATCAAAGTCTTTGTTTCTGTTACACCTGTTCATAGATTGTTCATATTCTGACGTTACTCAAGTGTGAAAACGATTGGTTCGATAAGTTTATTCTCTGACGGCCCATATATAACCCTTTCCCCTTTTCAGGTTTCAGGTCAAAGGCACACAAACCAGCCCCCCCCCCCCCCCCCGCCAAAAAACGAAAAAAAAAAAGGAAAAAAGAAAGAGAGCGAATTCTACTGTGTCATAGGTACAGCAACCGCGCTCCTATAACTGTGTACAGAAGTTCAGACAATCCTGGACAAAAATGATGGGACACTTTGCAACAAATGTAGCAACATCTATCAAATAGTTTCGCCAGTCTTCCAATTTCCCCTCCCCCTACGTCAATGTTGTCCGAACCGAAATTTAGAAAGTTTCAACATTGAAAAGGGGGAACGGGGGACTGTCCCATGTATTTTTGGCCAGGATTGTAGGTCTCTTGGACAATTAGCAAGGTATACTGTATATCATCAGTTTACAGTGTATCCCTCGGTTTAAGTGGGTGTATTTGCAGGTTATATTTACAAAAGATTACACATTCAAATAATGTGTATGCTCCTTAAGGGAGCAGAACTCCTCCGGAGTAATCGTTTGGTTTTCGCCCCTTGGCTCTTCGCCAGAGAGTCGTGGGGACTTTTAGAAAAAAATAATGTGTATGCACTCTACCTGGTTGCAGTACCAATTTACAATGCATTTGATAACCAACATACTGTACGAAAGCAAGGGATCATGCCTATGCTGGAGTTTTAACTCAAAAGTATATGCACAGGACTCTTTAGGTTTCCTCCTTCTTATAAACTTCACGCAAGTTTTGGAAACACACTGTAGTCATTCATTAGTAAAATAGTTTATTCCTGCCTTCTGAAGTCCATACATAAGCCACTTCAGTTAAAACTTGTCCATAGGTGTATTCTAGAGTGCTGTAAAAAATATAAAGATGATATGCTTTAGGGCTTGCAGAAGAAATTGATGTCGCTAGTTTCATGTGTGTTTAAATATTTGTATACTAAAGAAAAAGGCCGAACCAGAATTTCTTTGGGGTTTGCTTTATAGATTGAAGCAGTGATGGTCTTTCCATCTTTGACCCCTTCTCCCGTCTTCCCACCTAGTATACAAAAACTAAAAATGAAATGAGTAAAAAGGAATATATTCACAGCCCAAGAGTGTGCACACTTGCAGCTTTTCAACAGATTTCTACAGTATTGTTGCAGTTAACCTGTGAGATTATTGCCGGGTTCGTGTTTGTTCCAACCCTCTTATCTTTGAGAAGCCCATTTGAAAAGATATTGAAGAGACAATTTTGTTTTTAGTCATAACAGGGAAATGAAGAAGGAGGGGGGTTGTAGTTTTACTTTTTCCTTGGTTTTTGTCACGCTACAACCGGATGTTACAAGTTATGTTTCCATTGTTGTGTTATGAAGTTATGAAGATACAAAAGATATGCCCTGTTTTCCTCTCTTTTCTGGTGACTCAGCTGGAAACGTTGTCTGGGCGGTTTTCCCTTGTTAGACCTGTTTTAAGATATTTCAGTGGCGAGATTCGTTTGCTGAAGTGAGGAACATTGATATGAGACAGCATCTGAGCTAAGCCCCAGTGCCAGAACGCCGGAATTTAAGAAAGTGTTTCTCCAGCAGTCTGAATTTTGTAGCACAACAAAACATTTGGCTAGGCCCCATAAGGGAATATTGGTAGTTTGGCTCTATCGGGTATACCTTAGTGTACTTAACTACTCTCCTCACTAACCGTACCGCACGACAGACACAAGCCTACAGCTTCGATTGATTCTTTTTAAAACGTACAGAGAAACAGGCACGTATGAACAAATAGACCTAACTCAACCCGGCCGGACGAAAACACAAAACGCTAACCATCAACAATCCACACACAAAACACGGGACAAAAAGGTCTGTCACAAACGGAAACGACACACCAACACACCGACACACAGCTTCGATTGTAGGGATTGCTCTACTTGTCACGTGCTTTTCCGACTGATTATGCGACTCGGTATACCTTCTCGTGCACACAAATTCCGCATGAACGTATTGCCATAACGAACCGATTCGCACGAGAAAGAGTTTTTCGCCAGTTTGCAAGGTTCGACATAGGTTCTTCTGCGCACATGCACAACATTAAATTATTGGCCAAGCGAACTGCTACGCACGCGAATAGCAGAATTTTTCAAAATCCATCCGTAATCAAGCATATACGTTCATTATGGACGTACACGTATAGGAATGGCAACGCAAACGAAACATATACTATCAATACCGCCTGACTTCAGTGCCTTGCCGTGAGTACACTGTGGTCGAATGATTGACCGACTGTTACGCTGACGCACTGGTTCCGCAAGAAAGCTAAACAGGGTAACCCTTGTGGTCAACGGCAACTTCATTGTGCTGATGGTGTTATGAATAAATCAAATGGGCTACTCTAAGTATATCTTTTATTTTCGTGACACAGTACCTAATACCTCGCAACCTTCCAACATTGACAAGTCTTAGCTGCGACACTAGCCTGCGTTGCATGCACTGCATTGACAATGTGACAGGGTACAAAAACATTTTTCCAGCAGTAATATAATATGTTGTACACTTGTTGTTACTTTTTTAGTCTAGGTCTAGCTTATTTACAGTGTTACAGGCTGTAGCTAGCCTAGCTAGAGTCCCATCTAGGCCTAGCGTAAGTTACTTACGCCTCTTAAGGTTATAAAAAGTTTCTCGTTCTTTAAACTTCGTATTATTTTGCTTCGTTACAGTAATAGGCATACTAACCAATAACTGTTAGACTCAGTAGATATGTAAATTTTTTCCATCATTGACTTGGTTTAGGGCCTAGCTCATACTGTAGTAGGGTAGGAGCCTTTAGATTTTTAATTTTACTGCTGGCATAGTGTACAGTACTGGGGCAAGTTTCTCGTTCTTTTTACACGGCGTAATTTTTTTTCTGCCACACACGAGGGCAACTTTGTGTTTGCTTCTATACTGCAGAAAAAATAAACGCGGTGAATTCACCACTTCACAACCCTGAATGGAATACGGCAATATGTACAGGCTTAATAACACAAGACTCCCATACCTCAATTGCTTCGATATGTTCTTGCCTGCAAGTACGGGCATGTCTAGTTACATTCAGCCTTTTGCACGCTTCCTTAATCGTACTTGAAAATGTTGCAAGAGCTTGCACTTTTTAGCAGTAGGCAACGAAACGAGATTTTTTGCCTTTTGCTTTGGAGATAATAAGAAAAGCAGAGGGGGGGGGGGGGGGTTAGTAACTCTATGGAACGATGAGCCCGGGGTTGGGGCTCAATTTGCTTTAAGGACCCTATCAGGAGGTGCAAGGATTTATTAGAAACGTATTTTGAACATCAGTTTTAATCCCCCTCGTAATGTTTTTTTTTTTTTTTACGTACATCGAAACAAGCACGTTGCAACAAAAGGACAACCCAAACCGGCCGGACAAAAACACAACGGCTAACTATGACCATCTAAACAGGAACACGGAACGAAAACGTCTGTCATGAAATGTGGCATAGGTACTGAGGAGAAAGGAATGGAGGCTGAAAAGGCAGGCGCAGGTGCTGGGCGGTGTATGGGTTTTTAAGTGCATTGAAATGGCCCATAACAAACAGCAGAAAATTAAACCGGATCAGGCAGAAACATAAACGCATGTTATTTACAAACTGCTAAAACGAACGAAAATTATTTTCATTACAGTTATAAAGCTATACATACAGATATATACAAAACTATTTACAACTTAAGCACCTTACAGACCCCACCCAATTGCAAGTTGACCACCACAAGGTCCCCCCCCCCCTCACCGAAACAAGAGGACCCCATCGCCTATCGAACGCCAACCTTGGCAAACAAACGAAGTCGGACCCAACCCTCATCGACGCCAGGACGACCGCAAGCTTCCCGATCCCCCCTAAAGACAATGTTACATCGCTCTCTCCAGAAGGCCAGCTTTACGGAGGCCGAAACAAAGGTAAGTATGCCCTGAACACTTGTATTGCACGGTGGGGATGAACATCACACGATCAGTCAAGACTAGGAACCATTCCACAAGCCAAAAGGTCACACTGCCAAAACAAATGTGACACACTCTCCCACTTTGTGCATCCAGCACGGGAGCAAATGCCATCTCCGAGACGCCACCGAAGGCACAACAGATCTCGCCTTTGGTAATCTAGTGATCTGCTGTGGACCGCACACCACACTTCCGACCCTGAAGCATAGTGGTTGGATCGGACCCGGCCAACCGATTCATCATAAACAGCCCGGTGTAGATCCCTTGCACTTAACTGCGAGACGTCCCCAACTGTTGACATAATACTGGGCGTTTCTCTCACTTGACTGTATGCTCCCGAGTTCACTGTTACTAAACAGGGAGGGAAAGAACCGATGGAAGGATAATCTCCCCCCCCCCCCCCAATAATGGACAAAATAAGCAAAATGCATTCTGCTTTCTAAAGCGTTTAGGAGAAACGGGAGTTTGGAAGGAAATTCACAAGGCCCAACCCACCACGCCTAAGATCCTGATATACCAACCCTCTTCTAACCAGATCCGTCTTCCTTGACCATAAAAACCTAAACACCGCCCTCTCAAGACGCAACAGGAAACCCTCTGGAGCAGCCAGAACCGTGCCTGGATACCACAAAAGGGGATAAATGAAACGATTGATAATTGTCACCTTTCCCAACGTGCTAATGTGGCGCTCGCCGAAGTCCTTCAACCTAGCCTCCACCAGGTCTTCTTTCCCATCCAGGAAAGTAACTCGGTTTGCCTATATCCAAACCATACACCATCGATCCTTATGGCGTCGTCTACCCGTGATGCAGTCGTTTTGATCGCCACTTACCTAGGCGAAGTCCTTTGGTCTTATTACCGAGCTTTCGATTGAGTGAAAGTGGACTTCGTTCTAGTCGATCGGCTTTCCTTCTTGGACGCGTCCACTGCTATGGTGAGTCGACTGTTAAAGCCTGTTTCCGATTTCCCAGCGCTAGGGTCGACGTGGACGAGTCGTTTTAAAATGGCGAATTTGCAGTCTAGCCTTGTGTAATTTTTCAAATTTGTTCAACGATGTAAATGTATGTCTACTACACGGACGCCAGTTAAGTACGTTGGTATGTTTTCATGGAGAATACAGCATATTTCAACTTTGAGTCTCCTGCTGTTGAAGTTGCAAGAAAACGTCCAAAATAAAGCACATTCCCCAATGAAATATCATTCCCATATGCATTTTAGGTAAAAAGTAACCCCATTTGTACAAAACAAATCACAAGGAGGGAAACTAGCACGTATTCTTGTCACTTAATCCGTTTTCAGACATTCTGTGACGTCACACATGTGAACGTTCGTTGCAGCTTGGGAAGATCGTCAAAACCGCGGTGGACACGTTCTCGATTTGGCTAGTGGACGAGGGAGACGACGTGACGCATGCGCAGGGGCTAAAATTGACGCAATCTCGTAGCAGTCGACTAGGTGAACGTGCAAATCGAAAGCTCCCTATTAGGATTCAGTCTGGCACCTGTGGCTCTTTGAAACTTAGACAACGTGCCAGTAAGGGCCTTGTAGGAAGCTAGATAGGAGACTACGCACATGACGTTATCAGGATTCTTCAACACAACCGGGTATGTGAAATGGTTGAAACCAAGGCTCTTGCAAGGGATTCACTAAACAATATGTAGAGTAGAGGTGATAGGGGGCACCCTGCCGTACCCCACGTTCGACCTGAAGGGGTCCGATGGTAGGCCATTAACGATAACCCGACTGTTTACACTATTATACAGTAAGAAGGTCCATTTAACCAAAGCTTCTTCAAAATTTTAAAGACGAATCCATGATTAACCATGTCGAAGGCCTTTTTCTGATCGAGGGAGACAAGCGCACATGGAAGATCACGGTCCGTCACGTATTCAACCAAGTCCCGCACCAACCAGAGGATCTGCTGGATACTGTGTCCCCGCACCGCACATGTCTGAAAGGACCCTACGAGACCTGGCATTACTGTACCAGCCTTGCCTGTTGCAAAGGGCTTTCGCCAGAATCTTGTAGTCTACATTCAACAGGGTGATTGACCGTTTGTTTTTCGGTTCGAGGGGGTCGCCTGACTTTGGCAGCAAAGTTATCACGCCTGTGCGCTGCGAGTGGCTCAATGAACCAGCAAGGGAGGAAGAGACGAATACATCGCGAAGATCATGCCCAACGGTACCCCAGAAGCATTTATAAAATTCCACTGGAATTCCGTCGGACCCAGGTGCTCCGCCTTTCATCTTCGCCACTGCCTTCCACAGCTCGTCAATAGTCAAAGGGGAGCAATGATGATCTTAGAGGGGGTCTTGTCAATATTACCTTATACGGACTTTTGAAGGTCTTCATCGACATCTGCCTGGGTAAACAGCTGCTCATAATTTTTTTTAAATACTTCTACAGTGTCGAGAGGGTCCTTATGTACCACACCGTGGGCGTCACGGACTGCTTCTATTCAGCTTCCGCTAGAATATCTGTGTTAATTTCCCAGTTACTTAGATGTGTTATATAGTGTCACCAAGTTTGTCAGTTACATTGTCGGGGGTAAGGCTACCTAAATAAGAGAAAGTAAAAAAAAAATAAAAATAAAAATGTAATACGGGGGGCTAAATGTTACTAAAAGCAAGACGGGGCCATGTCAGAAATTTTCATAAAGTTTACTTTCCTTGAGAAAGCCAAGAATAAGGGAAGAATAAATTTTTTAAAAAAAAAGGTTTTCAGGTCGGGTACGGTGTGTGAGTATTCATGGCAGTCAACGAGAATGTGACTGATGGTGACAGCCGTGAATTAAATAGGCATGTCTAAGGTACGTGTGACATATGCGGGCCCTAGTCAGAACCAAATCATCCCTCCCTTTGCTGGGGATTCCCCTTCCCCAAGTTCCTACCGTAGGATTTACTTGGAACAGTTTATTCAACCTTTTTGTCCCGTTTTTTGTGTGTGGATGGTTGGTGGTTACCGTTTGTGTTTTCGTCCGGCCGGGTTAAGTTAGGTCTATTCGTTCGTACGTGCCTGTTTCCATGAACGTTTTAAAAAGAACTTGGAACAGTTTATTTTCTGGTTAAGAATCCCACAGTTCCTGTTGATTTTATTTAACCTTTGATCTTAGGACGGTAATCGGTGAAGGGTAAGTTGATGTTTGTGATACTCATCGGCCTTTTCATTTCCTCGTATTCCTAGGGACCCACGCAAACACAACTGAGACACAATTTCCGCCTGAGATGGTCGATGTGGGCCTTGAAGTTGGGCTTACTGTCTAAAACAAGGCCAAGGAATTTTGTCTGGGGAACAATTGGTTTGTTAATGTCGCAATGTGCCCCTCTTTTGTTACATAAGTGCATGCAAACCGTCGTTGTGAAAAACGGAACCCGTTTTTGTCAGCCTAATGCTGGATGTTATTGAGGTGTGACATAAAGAGAATGGGGTGGGAAACCATTTAAATGCTCTTGCAGTGGTCAATGAAAAAAATCAGTAATGTAAAGTTTTGCTACATCTAAGCTGTTTGAAAATGTGATTAAACACAAGAACCATTTAAAAATGTACAGTTGTATGATTAAATTCATGAATGTATCTTTGTGTTCTTTTTTTATTAATCACAGGACTGAAAAATAAACTCAGGGCAGCTGATACTAACAAGACTGTGGACTAATCAATGACTGGGCAAAGAGCATCACAAACCATGTGTACTGGGTTGCCAGTTCAACTCCAGACGGAGATGGAGAAATCATGGCGGCAAAATGGAATTCAGTCGTCAGCCACATCAGGGATGTCCATGTTCATGAAAACCAGCTGTTTCCAGCTGGCACGCACCCTCCTCTTGATGAAGATGGCAGGTCGAACCATAACTTAACTTTAGCTACCTTATGATAGTAATACAGTTCTCTCGACTTCTCTCCATATCAGTCGGGGGAATTCACAGAGTGCACCCTCCCCTCCCTCACCTTCAATTCATGGGCACGCCAATGTTACAACAGAGGGAGAGGGCAAAGCAGGCAAAGGAAAGAAATGGTGATCACATGCACTCTTGCTTCTATTTATCTGTTACTCACTGCTTTTCCGCTCACTGTCCACCATCAATCCCTCATCTCCTGACGGATTTTAAATTGTTTTCTGCACTGGCCCTGTCACATCTCATGAAAAGAAATCCCCCCCCCCTTTTTTTTTTTTTTGCAAATGTGTGTGTGTTCAGAAAAATGAGGTTGCAAACAGTTACCAAATGGAGCTTGAAGCTTTAAAGAGAGGGGTGGTATGGCTGCAGAAGATGGAGATGGGTACCATCACAGCTGATCGGCATGGTGTCAAACATTACGTTGATGTATGGCATATTTGTGAAGGTACAACAATTTCCAAACTGTTTTTAAAATATGTAATCTGTGTGTGACGTAGAGTTAGGTAGATGGGGCTTTACGACACACCAACACAAATGTGTCATATAGTGTCACTACGTCAGACCGAGTTACAAACAACCTAAAGGAGAAAAAAAGGGCAGTAAAAAGGTAATATAGGGGATGAATTTCAACTAAAATGAAAGCAAGGCGGGAGTCACGTCAGAAATTTTTATAAAGTTTAATTTTTATTTAAATTTTTGAGTGCTAAGCCTACTAGAAGGCTGTCTGTCTGCAGCTGTCATAATATTGTAAGGGTGGCAAATATCCACAATAGTAACATTAGCAGCACAGACCTTTTTCTTCACACATAAATGGTCACCCTACCTTAACTGGTTTAAATGGTCAAAACTGTCAAAAGTATGCACATTTAAGTGTTGACAAGTCTCTGCCTAGAGTGTAAATTTCAATCAGTTAAAAATGTTGTTTGACTCTTGGCCACAACACGTCCGCCAGAACAGTACAATCCTATTTGATCTTTAAATTTTGACCCCATGTATCTTTACATAGGAGCCAAAAAAGAACAGGACCAAAACAACTTGAAACACCCACACTGCGCCAGCAAACAAGACACCCCAGACTATGTACGATTTTTTTTTTCTAAATGTCCCCTAGACTCTCTGGCGAAGAGCCAAGGGGCGAAAACCAAACGATTACTCCCGGAGTTCTGCTCCCTTAAGGAGCCTAACGTCCCAAATGGACAAGTGGTTAGCCGTTGTGTTTTTGTCCGGCCGGTTTGGGTTGTCCTTTTGTTGGAACGTGCTTGTTTCGTTGTACGTAAAAAAAAAACCCAAATGGACAAGTACGCCCTCCAAAGGGCAAACACTGAGTGGTCCTGCTCTAGCACAGAAGCCACAACCTGGATGCAGTTTAACATCCCAGACATGTACGAATAACAACTAAGCCAAACGAACACAAAGCAAAACTAATTACAAACCCAGTTCAGGTCTTGATCGAGAGCGGACGTGTTTTCGCGGAGCTCTCGCTGGCATTGTGCTGCTCGTTATACTAACTTCTACTTACTGTCATTTTACTAAGTGTTGCGTGATGGGTGTAGTCTCTCGCTTGGGGACGTGGTTTCGTCGTGCTCGTTTTCAAACACCCCTGGTCTATAGTTGTGTAGTCTATTTTTACCTGCGTGGGTTTGATCTGCTGTGCTGAAGTTTTCTCTCTAGTTGCTGCGTGGCCTTGTGCCACAAACCTTTGCTGCTATGCTCGGAGGTCGGGATAGCAGCATCGTTAACTTACAGTTCAGGTCTTCGTCGAGAGAGAACGTGTTTTCACGGAGCTCTCGTCGCTTGCTCGTGCTGAATTTTAGCATTGTATTGCTGCGCTGTGCACTGGTTACTTGGTGTACTGTACTATACTACACTATACTAAACTATACTGCTTTCATTATTACAGCTATAGGAGCGGTCTCTTTTTGAGGATACAGGTGTGGTCGTGCTTGTTTTGAAGCACGCCTGTTCGACAGTTGTGTTTTTGTGTTGGGTTACCTTCTACTTTCCCTATACTTGTTTTAACTGACGGTGCTAACTAAGTTTTTTTCTCCTGTTGCTCTGTGGCCTCGTGCCACAAACCCTCTGCTACTATGCCTTTTCGTCTTTATGTCTTTCTTTTCGTCCGTGGTGGTGTGGGTTCTGTGCGTGGTTCAGGTTGTGTTTTGTCCCGTCTGGTCTGGGTTGTGTTGTTCGTTCTCCGTGCCCGTTTCTATGTACGTAAAAAGAACCCTCTGCTACTATGCCCGCGTGTAGGGATAGTAGCATCGTTAAGTTGCAATTTGAGTCGGAGGCAAATGTGTCACCTCCTCAAGTGTTTAGTGTGCTGAAGAAAAGGGGTATTGAGGTGAAACAAATTGAGATGTTGCAGGCGCTCCAAGCCCGCAACACGTATGACCTGAAGTTCAGGTCAGATGCAGCCAGGTTGGATGGTGTTGCACGCTTGAAGGGGTGCAAGGGCTCACCGTCACCCCATATGATCGCTCTGTGGCGGTGACGGTGCTGTACCTGCCTTTTGAGGTAGGACAGGGTCTGGTTGCGAGGGTTCTTGGGCAGTACGGAACTGTCTCAAGCAGTATATGGTGCACCTACGGTGATGGTGAGTTGAAGGGCATACTGAACGGCAAGAGGCAGTTCCGTATGGTATTGAAGAGGGATATTCCATCCTTCCTCTTCATAGGGGGTGCCAAAGCCCACATTCGCTACTTTGGGCAGCCCCGCACCTATTTTAAGTGTGGAGAGGAGGGGCACGAGGCCAGGGCGTGCCCCAACAGACGTTGTGGGAGGTGCAGGCAGTTGGGACACGACAAGGCTGAGTGTCCCAATGACGTGAGGTGCAACCTTTGTGGGGAGGATGGTCACATCTCTGGTGCCTGCCCCACGCCTTACTCTGCCCGTGTCAGTGGGGATGTGGGATCGACACCTGACCCCACGCAGCCAGAGCCAGAAGCCATGCTTGAGGAGTCAGATGCACCTGAGGAACTGGAGAGGGTGGCTCGGGAGGTAGAGCAGGAGTTCCTCGCCTCAAAGAAGTGTGGGAAGGAGACAGGGATCCCTGAGGCAGACTCTCCACCCCTGGCACCTGAGGAGGCTGGAGTGAAAACAGTAGAGGAGGACCTCCAGCTCTCCTCTGACTCGGAGTCTGGCAGTGTCATGTCAGATGTTAGGGAGTCTGCACCAGATCACCCAATAAGGGAGCTACCACTGGGGGAGAGTTGGTTTGATTCAGGTGAAGGGGTACCTGAATCCTCATTAAAGAGGTCTGCCTCAGGTGAAATGTCGGACCTGGATGTTCAAGTCTCTGAGGCCCCCATACCACCCCCTCGTAATAAGGTCAGTAGGCTCCAGACCAATGTTTAAATACCCACTCCTCCATGGCTGTCCCCCTGTCCCTCTTGACCCTGAACGTCAACGGTATGAGGGACAGCAGGAAGCGGGCCAGAATATTTCAGTTTTGTAGGTCACTGGGTGTGGACTTCGCTTTACTCCAAGAGACGCATATAGTGAATGAGGACGATGTCCACACCTGGTCCTTCGAGTGGGGTGGAGGATTGCATGCTTCCTTTGGTTCGGCATCTTCTTGTGGAACAGTTATTTTAACCTCCCTGGTTGGAAAAGTTGATTCTGATCACGAGGGCCGTTTGGTATGCGTTACCATAAAGCACCCTAGTGGTAGCTTCTTGCTTTCTAATGTGTACGCGCCAAATCGGCCCTCCGACAGGAAGAACTTTTTCACCATCCTACCATCCTTTGTCCCTGGCGGTGCCCCATGTATCCTGGCTGGAGACTTTAACTGCGTCCCCGACACTCGGCTGGACAGACTGTCCTCGTGTACGCCTTCCAGCGGTGGTGTTGGAATAGTGGAATTGGACATGTTCACAAAGAACCAATACATGGTTGACGTTTGGAGAGCACAACACCCGGGTTTGTCCGTGTTCACTTGGCACCGACCAGATGGCACGGAGGCCTCAAGGCTAGACTGGGTTTACTCTCCACTGGCTGTGCCACCAACCAGTTGTGATGTTGTGCCATGTCCAATTTCGGACCATGATGCAGTTACTGTCTCCTTTCAACCCCCTGAGTCATGGCCAACAGGGAGGGGCTTCTGGAAAATGAATATTGATATTTTAGCAGAGACAGAATATAATGAACAGTTAAAGGCCAGGTACAAAGGCCAGCCTTCCCAACGGGTTTAGATTGGTGAGATGACGTTAGGTCCCGCATCAAGCAGTTCACTACTGAGTACTGTGTAGCAAGAGCTCGTCGAAGAAGGGAGTTCCTCTCGCTCTGCTCCAGGGAGAGGAATGGGGACTCCTCCGCTCTTCACGCAATCCAGCAACATCTTGATAAAAAACTGCATGGGGCCCGTATTCGTGCCCGCGTGCATTGCGTGGAGGCGGAGGAAAAGCCTACAATCAAGTTCTACAGGGATGCCTCGCAGTACGCCATTGACCGCCGCATAAAGGCGGTGCGAGACGCCCATGGTACAGTACAGAAGGACCCTCTTGACATCGTGGAAGTATTTAAAAGCTTCTATGAAAAGCTTTACACCCAGGCAGATGTCGATGAGGGACTTCAATTAACCCTGTTAGACAATATTGACAAGTCCTCCACGGAAAAGCAGAATGATGAACTTGGCGCCCCATTGACTGTCGTCGAGCTCTGGAAGGCAGTAGCAAATATGAAAGGCACCCGGATCCGACGGTATACCAGTGGAGTTTTACAAACGCTTCTGGGGTACCGTTGGACATGATCTCCGTGATGTATACGTCTCTGCCTTCCTTGGTGGCTCATTGAGCACCTCGCAGCGCACCGGCGTAATAACCCTGCTACCCAAGTCTGGAGATTCACTCGAGCCAAAAAATAAGCGGCCAATCACCCTGTTGAATGTGGATTACAAGATCCTGGCGAAAGCCCTTTGTAACAGGCTGGGCACTGTTATGCCGGATCTTGTAGGGCCTTACCAGACATGTGCGGTGCGTGGACACAGTATTCAGCAGAACCTCTGGTTGGTGCGGGACCTAGTTGAGTATGTGAAGGACCGTGATCTGCCATGTGCGCTTGTCTCCCTCGATCAGGAGAAGGCCTTCGACATGGTGGATCATGGATTCCTTTTTAAAATATTGAGAAAATTTAAGTTAAGCCCAACCTTTGTTAAATGGGTAACCCTATTGTATGATAGTGTATATAGTCGGGTTGTGGTTAATGGCCTACCATCGGACCCCTTCAGGGTCCGACGTGGGGTACGTCAGGGGTGCCCACTGTCACCCCTACTCTATGTGTTATTCAGTGAATCTCTAACTAGAGCCTTACAAGTTGAGTCTTCGTTCAAACCCTTTCACATACCTGGTGGAGCCAAAGTCAAATGCCTCCAGTATGCTGATGATGTCACTTGTGTCGTCTCCGACCTACCTTCATTCGGGGCCCTTTCTGACACGCTGTCCACCTTTCAGAGGGCGACAGGTGTCAGACTGAATCCCACTAAAACCAAGAGACTATGGTTATGCTTCTCCAGAGTTACTTACCTGGAATGAAAAAGCGGACCTAGTGGAGACTAGGTTGACGTCCTTTGGCGATAGGTATCTAACTCTTTTGGGAAAGGTGACAGTAATCAACCGTTTTGTTTACCCTCTCTTGTGGTACCCGGGCACTGTTCTGGCTGCTCCAGAGAGAGTCCTGATACGACTTGAGAGGGCCAAATTTGGATTTCTGTGGTCAGGAAAAACGGAGCTAGTCAAAAGAAAAATGGTGTACCAGGAATGTAAGCACGGGGGTTTGGGTCTTGTGCACCTTCCCTCGAAGCTCCGTTTTCTCCTGACCAGATGTGTTTTTAACGCCGTCGAGAGCCAGTCGCCGTTCACATACTTCGTTCGTTATTGGGGGGCGTTATCCTTTCGTTGGTACTTCCCATCACTTTTTAGCAACAGTGTGCCCCACAGCTGGAGGCCAACTGTGGCATATTGCAATATGAGGGACGTTTTGCAGTCCAGTGCGGGGGACCTGTACAGGGCCATTTTTGATGACATGGTCGGACAGGTCCGACCCAACAACTATGCGTCGGACCCGGAAGTGTGGCGTGTAGTCCACAGTAACTCACTTGATTACCGCCGGCGGAGCTTGCTGTGGCGAATCGCACACGACGCCATTGTTACTAACCTGAAGCGCCTTCGGTGGCGTCTTGGAGATGGCATTTGTCCCCGCACTGGATGTAGTTTTGTGGCCCTTCTCTGGGATTGGTTTCAGGTCCTGGCTGATCGCCTCACGTTTTCCAACAGCTGGGCGGTCAGTCAGGACTACGGTTTGTATGGTCTTTCACCTCCGCCATGCAATGCAAGTGTTTGCGGTATACTTACCTTTGTTTCGGCCTCCATAAAGCTTGCCTTGTGGAGAGACTGGTGCAATGTTGTATTTAGGGGAGAGGGAAGGCCTGCGGACGTCGTCCTGGCATCGATAGAGGCGGAGGTTAAGGTGCGGGTGGAGGCTGACTTCGCTCGGTTGCCAAGGTCGACGTTCGGCAGGCGGTGGGGTCCGCTTGTCTCAGTGCGGGGTGGCCGGGTGATAGTACAGCCCATGTAAACGGGTATGTAAATAAAAGGGGTCTATTATTTTTCATTATTGTTATGAACATAATTTTGCATCACCTTTCTTGAGAACAAAACAGGCATTATGTAGTTACACAAATTTTGTTTCTTGGTGCATGTTAAGGTCCTATAAATAGTCTTTGCCTTTGTGTTTTTGTCCGGTCTGGTTTGAGTTCCTCTCCCTTTGTTACCTAGTGCCCGTTTTGATGTACTGAAACACGTCTGTTCTATAGTTGTTTAGTGGTGGGTTCCCTTACTATATTCTCTACCTGGATTTGACCTACAGTGCTGACGTTTTCTCTCGAGTTGCTGCGTGGCCTTTTGCCACAAACCTTACAATTTGGAGTAGGAATTATGTGGTTACACAAATTTGGTTTCGTGGTGCATGTTAAGGTCCTGTAAATAGTCTATGCCTTTGTGTTTGTGTCCGGTCTGGTTTGAGTTCCTCTCCCTTTCTTTCCCAGTGCCCGTTTTGATGTACTTAAAAAGCAGCAGCATCGTTAACTTACAGTTTGAGTCGAGGGGGAATGTTTTTTCTGTGGTGTTGAAGAACAGTAAGGTAACAGGCAAAAAAGTCCCTTTCCACCTCATTTGCCGTCTCCTCCATCTCCTAAGAAGAATATTCCAGGCCTGCTTGGCGAAGGACCAGGTGCCAACTCCACATTGGCACTGGGACAAGAAGAAGAGTAGGACGTGGGGCAGTCAGTAAACACGCTTCCCTACTCCCCAAAAAGGTTGCACCGTATCTTGTTGGGTTACTGCCCTGCCGTGCCCCAACTACAGGCATCCGCCACAACGCTTCCTGGGACATATAAGTACATGGCTGCGGCTTTGGATCCCCCCTCCCATGAACACCATTTTCTCTCAACAAACAGATCACACGCAGTGGTGTGACATGAACCTCCAACGTTAACTATTACTTAACGATGCTGCTATCCCTACACACAGGCATAACAGCGAAGGGTATGGCACTAGGCCACGTACAACACAAATGAAAAGCAAAACTCCCGCCAAATTTACACGTGTTCCAAAACTGTCAGGGCCAATATTTAATGACAGTATTGCTTCATTGAAAAGAATATCAAACCAGGCATGTTCCCATAAATTCTCAAATCGGCCGGACGAAAAGTTATACTCACCTTGAAGCAATAAAGTCAAACTCAGACTGTGTCTGGATGATGATGAATTTCAGACGGGAGAGAACCCAAGCCGAACGGGACAAAAACAGATCTGCAACTTATGAACAAATTGACCTAACTCAACCCGGCCGGACGAAAACACAAACGCTCACCACCAACCACCCACACACAAACATGGGACAAAAAGGTTTGTCAGAAACGGAACAACACACAGACCCCAACCCCAATACCTGAACAACCCGTCAACCCAGCAACAGTAAACTAAAACCTCGAAACAGGAACGCCGTAACAAGCAGGCAACTCAAACCAAACACGAACCACCCATACAGAAAAGGACGCATTTGTTCAATGCCCATTTGCTACCCATCGGTCTGAGACTTTAACACGTGGGCTCGGTACCGGCGTCCCATACTGCAACTGCAACTTGCCTGCACTGAAAAGATGCTTTTTAAGTGCATTGAAACGGCACATGCAAAACAAAAACTGAAACCGGATCGGATTGATTTAGCAAACAAAATTCTGTTCATTACAGTAACAAAGCTATACACACAGATATTCACATACTATTTACAGGCACCTTACAGACCCACCCTATTACAAATTGACCACCACACAATCCCCCCTCACCGAAGCGAGTGGACCCCATCGCCTACCGAACGCCGACCTTGGCAAACGAACGAAGTCGGACCAAACCCTCGGCATCACCTCCGCCTTCACCGATGCCAGGACGGCGTCCGCAGGCTTCCCCGTCCCCCTAAAAACAACGTTACATCGGTCTCTCCATAGGTCAGCTTTATGGAGGTCGAAACAAAGGTAAGTATGCCCTGAATACTTGTATTACATGGCGGGGGTGAAAGACCATACAAAGCATAGTGTTTCCCAACGTCAAGCGATCAGTCAGGACTTGGAAATTCACACTGACTTCTGTTCATAGTTCACGTTATGTTTTGTCCCGTCTGGTCTAAGTTTTCTAAATGGTTCTCCGTGCCCGTAAAAAGCACACTCTCCCACTTTGTGCATCCAGTGCGTGGGCAAATGCCATCTCCAAGACGCCACCGAAATCGCTTGAGATTATTTACAATCGCATGATCTGCTGTGGACGACACGCCACACTTCCGACCCTGAAGCATAGTGGTTGGATTGGACCTGGCCAACCAATTCTCTCCGAGGGCCTCCAGCTGTGGGGCTCACTGTTACTAAACAGGGAGGGAAAGAACCGACGGAATGATAACCCCCCACCCCCAATAACGGACAAAATACGCAAAAGGCGTTCTGCTGTCTACAGCACTATAAACACACTTGGTCAGGAGAAAACGGAGTTTGGAAGGAAAATGCACAAGGCCCAACCCACCACGCCTAACATCCTGATATACCATCCCTCTTACGAGCTCCATCTTCCCTGACCATAAAAACCTAAACACAGCCCTCTCGAGACGCAACAGGACACCCTTTGGAGCAGCCTGAACAGTGCCTGGATAGCACAAAAGGGGATAAATAAAACGATTGATAACTGTCACCTTTCCGAGCAGGCTAATGTGGCGCTCGCCGAAGTCCTTCAACCTAGCTTCGACCAGGTCCACTTTCTCATTCCAGGTAAGTAACTCGGTTGGCCCATAACCAAGGCGTCATCTACCCATTATGCAGCGAAGGGCAGTCTTCTTGACCGCCACTTGCCAAGGCGAAGTCCTTTGGTCTTATTGGGATTCAGTCTGGCACCTGTGGGAAGGAAGCTAGGTCGGAGACTACGCATGTGACGTCATCAGCATACTGAAGGCACTTAACTTCAAACACCACCGGGAATGTAAAATGGTTGAAACAAAGGCTCTACTTGAAAGGCTCTTGCTAGTGATTCACTAAACAATACGCATAGTAATGGTGATAGGGGGCATCCGTGCCGTACGCCACGTTGGACACTGAAGGTGTCTGAAAGTAGACCATTAACGATAACCCGACTGTTTACACTATTATACAATGAGGTCCATTTACCAAAAACTGGATTCAAACAAAACCATGTCCCGCACCACGCAGAGGTCCTGCTGAATACTGTGTCCCAGCACCGCACAAGTCTGAAAGGACCCTACAAGATCAGGCATAACTGTGCCTAGCCTGTTGCAAAGGGCTTTCGCCAGAATCTTGTAATCTACATTTAACAAGGTGATTGGCCGTTTGTTTTTCGGTTCGAGGGGGCCTCCTGACTTAGGCAGCAAAGTTATTATGCCTGTGCGCTGCGAATGGCTCAATGAGCCAGCGAGGAAGGCAGAGACGAACACATCACGGAGATCATGTGCTACGGTACCCCAGAAGCGTTTATAGAATTCTACTGGAATACCGTCGGACCCAGGTGCCTTTCCGCCTTTCATCTTCACCACTGCCTTCCAGAGCTCGTCAATAGTCAAAGGGGAGCCAAGTTCATCATTCTGATCTTTAGAGAGGGTCTTCTTAATATTATCTAAGAGGGACTTTTGAATGTCTTCATCGACATCTGCCTGGGTATACAGCTGCTCATAAAAGTTTTAATACTCTCTACAATGTCGAGAGGGTCCTTATGTACCACACCGTGGGCGTCACGGACAGCTTTTATACTTCGATCGATGGCATACTTTGTGACGTCCCGGTAGAACTAAATGGTTGGTTTCTCCTCCGCCTCCACACAATGCACGAACGCGGGCCCCGTGTAGTGCATGAAGTGCGGAGGGGTCCCCGTTCCTCTCCCTTCTTCGACGACCTCTTGCTACACAGTATTCCACTGTAAATCCTCAAAGTTCGCCACCCTTCGTACCTGGCCTTAAAATCTTTGCTATATTCAGCCTCCGTTATAATATCTGTGTTCATTTTCCAGAACCCCCTCCCTACTGGCCATGACTCTGGGGGTTGGAATGAAACAGTAACTGCATCATGGTCCGAAATTGGACATGCCACAACTTCGCAATCACTTGGTGACAGAGCCGTTGGAGCGTACACCCGGTCCAACCTTGAGGCGTCCGTGCCATCAGGGCGGTGCCAAGTGAACACGGACAAGCCAGGATGCTGCACTCTCCAAACGTAAACCATACAGCTTGAAGACGTGAAGGTGGACATTCGATCAAACCGTGTGTCAGGGACACAGTTGAAGTCTCCAGATAGGATACAAGGGGCACAGGCAGGAACGAAGGATGGCAGGGTAGCAAAAAAATTCCTTCTGTCTGTAGGTTGGTTAGGGGCATAAACGTTACATAAGAAGTTGTTCCCGCAAGGATGTTTGATGCATACCAACCGGCCCTCATGATCATGATCAACCTTTCCGACCAGGGAAGTTATCTTGGAGAAACTAAAATGACAGATCCACAGGAAGAGGCGGAACCAAAGGAAGCGTGCAAACTCCCACCCCATTCGTAGGACCAGGTGTAGACATCGTCCTCATTAACAATGTGAGTCTCTTGGAGGAGAACGAAGTCCACACCTAATGACTTACAAAACTGGAATATTCTGGACCGCTTCCGACTGTCCCTCACGCCGTTAACATTCAGGGTCATGAGGGACAGGGGACCATTCATGAAATGTGGAGTGTGAAATTACAAAACGGTCTCTGACCTGGACCAACTCCCCCTCCCCGGTCGGACACCTCCCCTGAGGCCGACCTTTTCAACTTGGGCTCAAGTTCAACGGCCTCTCACAAATCAAACCAGCCCTCCCCAGATGGTGGGTCCTTTGGTGGAGGCATCTGACATGGCAGTGTCAGACTCCGAATCCGATGACAGTTGAAGGTCATTCTCCACTGTCAGTATTCCAGCCTCCCCAGGAGCTGGTGCGGATTGTGCCTCAGTTACTGATGTGGAGGGTTGGGAAGGGCCCACCCTCAGGGTTCCCACAGACCACCTCACATCCCTTAGAAGCAGGCATCTGCCACAACGTTTGTTTGGGCATGACTTGGCCTCATGCCCCTCCTCCCTACACTGGAAACAGGTGCGGGGCTGACCAAAATACCTGATGTGGGCCTTAGAACCCCCTATGAACAGGACGGAGGGGATGTCTCGTTTTAGCTCCATACGGAACTGTCTCTTTCCGTTGAGAATTCCGGCCAATTCACCTTCATTATACTTTACCCAACGCCAGTCAGAGACAGTTCCGTATTGTCCAAGAACCCTCGCCAACAGGCCCTGATCTACCTCAAAATTGAGGTACAACACCGTCACCACCACAGAGCGATCATATGGGGTGACAGTGAGACCCTCCACACCCTTAAGGGAGGAAACCCCCTTTAATCGGGCAGCATCACCGGAACTTCAAATCATACGTATTTCGGGATGCAAGGGCCTGCAGCATCTCTATATCCTTAACCTCTACCTTATTGTTCTTCAACACATGCTGGGGTGTAACATTCCCCCTCGACTCAAACTGTAACTTAACGATACTGTGTGCTTTTTACGTACGTAGAAACGGGCACGGAGAACCAATAACAGAACTCAGACCAGATGGCACAAAATGATAACTTGGACTATGTATGAATTCTGTACAAACCAAGGTTTTTGTGTCAATAATTTACAAAACCCACCCAGACCCCAACCCAGTACCCAGGGCTATTTACAAAACACCTATTTACACATTACCAAAACCGCCCCCGAGAAGCAAAACACAGGCCTATTTACAAATTAACTATCACCCGCTCCGCCCGCACCGATTAACGATACTGCAGTTCAAACCCAGGCAGGGAAAATAGAGACGGAACCCAACACTAAACAATAGACCAGGCGTGCTTTAAATCTTTTGAAAAGGCCGGCCTCAAAGTTCGCCACCCTTCGTACCTGGCCTTAAAATCTTTGCTATATTCAGCCTCCGTTAAAATATCTGTGTTCATTTTCTAGAACCCCCTCCCTACTGGCCATGACTCTGAGGGTTGGAATGAAACAGTAACTGCATCATGGTCCGAAATTGGACTTGCCACAACTTCGCAATCACTTGGTGACAGAGCCGTTGGAGCGTACACCCGGTCCAACCTTGAGGCGTCCGTGCCATCAGAGCGGTGCCAAGTGGACACGGACAAGCCAGGATGCTGCACTCTCCAAACGTCGACCATATCGTGATTCTTTGTGAACATGTCCAACTCCACCATACCGACACTGCAGCTTGAAGACGTGAAGGTGGACATTCACTGAAAAGAACACTATCCCACCATGCGAGCATAGGAGCAAAAGGTATCCTTCTTAAACGTACTTGTGCTTTTCAAGTGCATTGAAACGGCACGTACAAAGAAAAACAACTCAAACTGTGGGCACAGCAGCAAAAGGTTTGTGGCACGAGGCCACGCAGCAACAGCCAAAAAAACCGTAAGTGAAAGAGTAAGGACACTCAACACAGTTAAATACGTTTAAAAAAATAAAAGCGCAGGCGTGCTTCAAAACGAGCACGACCAAACCTTTGTCGCCAAGAAAGAGACAACACCCAACATACACTAGTAACCAGCAAAAGTTCAGAAACTTTTTCTGAACTTCTCAAAAAATATCTGTACTTTTACAGAGTAAGTTCAGAAAAACATCAGTAATAATACAGTTTTCAAAGTGCTGAATTATTCATGAGATCTCATTACTGTCAAGTTGTCAAAACTGTCAGAGGAAACCCGAGTCAAGAAGAAAAGTTCAGAAAAAGCTCAGAAAAATTGACTGAGATTGACACATCTCAGTGGGACTCTTCACATTGATTGATGTGTAGTACACTTGGGAGGGCTATTCCCTGTGCTGTAATAGTTTTTCAAAACAAAAAGACTTGTCAACGTGCAATGTCACTACTGTAAATAGTCTGGACTTACTCTCACTAAACATCATTGATGGAAAGGATGTCACATTTTGAAAGCTGCAGTATTGGCTTAGTGGTAGAATAAATACTACAATTCTTCTAAACATCACAAACATTTTTGCCATGGACATGGGAAACGAAATTCAGGAGAAATATTTTAATACTGCGTTGTCAAAGGATGGGTATACAAAGTGATTCTATGGAAGCATTGCACAGTGTTTTGTTATTTGCAAACACAGTAAGCCACATTGTACGTTTTGTATTTTAGGATATACAGTATAAAACAATTGCAAGAAAGAGCATTTTGTTATTGTGACATCAACCGTTTAGAAAGTCAGATCATTCCTTTGTTTCCCAGGGAGGTGTCAAAGACGCATTGGACATGGGGATGGATAATATAAATAAATTGTTATAAATTAGTAGGTAAAATGAAGAATATTAAAAACACTCAAAAAGTCAACTTGATTTTAAGATCAATGTGCAATGGTTCAAAACATACAGTACTTGTATAAAAACAAAAAGAACAGTTTGGAGGGAAAAAAGAAACAGATTACGGCATACTTATCTGCTTGCTGTTTAAAAATTAAATTACACAGTGTCTGATTATTTGCTCTTGAAACCATGTGGCAATATTTTTCTCACTAAATTATGAAGACGTAACTCATTGGATTACCTAGAGTATGCAATGGTGCTTTAACCCTGAAATATTATATAGGCTACTTGGAAGTGAGAAAAGACATTGGCTGTTGTTTTAAAACACGTTTAGGGTGGCTGCTTTAAACTCATATGAAAAAACAAAAACCCACAGTATTTTTTTGACTGGGACAACTTTCTGCATGAAAAGTGTTAACTACATATAGAAGTTAAATTGCGCCAAAATTGTAAGCCTCATTTCCCATTAGATACCTTCCGATGCCACTTCATAGAGCCAAAATGTCTGAATGTTAGCATTCATTAAATAAGATAACCATAATTTGGGAGGTATAAAAGGAGTAGCCTACATTGCTCTGGCTTTGTTGAAAAACATTAAAATAATCTACAAAGTTGAAAAACATGAAAATAATCTGCAAAATTAGTTTGATGAAACAGTCATTTTGGGGGCCAATTGTACTGCTGCGCCATGCACTTTAGTTCACTTAAAAATAATCTAATACTCTGGCAGGACCGCGATTTACCAATATTGGAAAATCCCACACATTTTAGAAGATGGATCCACACCCTTCTGGTTGATGTAGTGTGGCCGATGTGATGATTACTTCCATATGAGCTTTGAGAAGAAGTAGAAGTAGAATAAGACCTATGTTTTTTCCTGTTTTTGAGAGTATCCAGTGTAGTTATCTGGTAATCCTGTCACATGATAAGCTTTTAGTCCATGACTACAACAAAATAGCAGTCGTTTAAAACTGACAGTTGCCTACGCGGAGACGTACAGTATTCCTGTGCAATTCCATGAGAAGTGGAACCATTGGATTCATACTCCAAAGTTTTACTGTTGTAGTGTTTAAAAGCATAGTAACGAAAAAAGAACCTCAGGTAGATAAAGCGGAAGGCAATAAACCAACTGAAAAATTTTAAAACATTTTTGGATCCCCTTTGCATTATCAAAACTGGTTTACACTTTTTTCCCTTTTTAGTGTTTATTTTTTCATTAATCAGAGTGTCAACATTCTTTGTACTTTCTACTTTGAACTTTCTACTTTAGGTACCGTACATCACAAAGGTTATGTATCTAGTAAATTAGTTATAAAGGAATTGATAGCATACTCTCAAATCCATATGACAGACGTACAATAGTAGAAATCTGTACATCCATCACATGCCTTCACGGAAAATCAAAATACATTCACCTACCATATACACACTAAAGGGAGAGTCATTTATCTAACCAGTCAGTATGGGCAGTAGGGCACAGGAAATACATGAATGACTTGCCAATAACTTCCAGTTAAACAAACTTACATATTTTTTATCTGGCAGAGTCTGTTTGCACAATGGAAAGGTGCCTCTGTGTAAAGAGGACTGAAAACTCTTCTAAATTTCTGGATTTGGCACAATAAATTTTGTTCTTGTTTATTTGGTATTTGTTTGCTTATTCTGTCTTTCCTGTTGAATCTTTTTCAAAGTTTGACATCGTAACCATGAACTTCATGTATGAATTTTTTAGTGGAAGCTCAGATGTTGCCTAAAGTTCTGATTACAAACTGATAAGCGATTGTTAGTACTACGGTAAACCATTTACATTTTTCATCTTTAGCATCAATAATCTGAACACTTGCGGCCTGTGCTGGACACATAATTTTAGCTTTGTCCTATTTGTATCAAGAGGAAGAGAATGTTTGGGGAGGAGTGAAGTTGTATTTCAAACCTTTATTGGTCATTAAACATTCAGCCTAAATAAATTTTTTCTACTTTAGCACAAGCCAAGTACAATGTACTTCTGCAACAATCACGGCAATGTAGTTGCGCATCGAGTAGGGTCGTGGTGTACTACTTTTTAGAATGAAGATGGTCAGTGCTACAGGGCAGGGGTGACCGTGGAGATAAAAAGCTTTGGAGAATAATTTCCCAACAATCTTTATTGTAAAAAACCCACATTTTTTGTCGCTTTTTGTACGTAGACTGTCAGGTCCCCTTTTCAGAGACTGACCTGCCCAAGGCAAATGAAAGGCACCACTCATGAATACAGATTTTATTTGTATACTCTTGTTACACTTAAAATTATCAATACCTGTAACCATTAGTGGAAGCTATTGGTTCTAATAAAATAAAGCAATGAAGCGATGTACATTTTTCAGAAACGGCCCCTTTCAACCTTATTCTTTTGTTAAATTGATCCTTGTTCAAGTTTGTACCATGCAGTGGTATCTGATTGAGTACGTCCGTCACAAAAAGTTTTTATGGCCGATTCATTCTTTCACAAGAACAGTTGCCTTGATTTTTCTGGTTTGGTACCATACTTATTTATATTAATTTGTTTCGGCCTCCATAAAGCTGGCCTTATGGAGAGACCGATGTAACGTTGTTTTGGGGGGGATGGGGAAGCCAGCGGACGTCGTCCTGGCGTCGGTGAAGGCGGAGGTGAGGCTGAGGGTTGAGTCCGACTTCGTTCGTTTGCCAAGGTCGGCGTTCGGTAGGCGATGGGGTCCACTCGTTTCGGTGAGGGGGAACCGTGTGGTGGTCAACTTGTAATAGGGTGGGTCTGTAAGGTGCTTGTAAATAGTTGTAAATATCTGAATGTATAGCTTTATTACTGTAATGAACATAATTTTCTGTACATAGTTTTGTAAATATTTGTACATATAGCTTATTACTGTAATGGACACAATTTTCTGTTTGATTTAGCAATCTGTAAATAGTTTGCGTTTGTTTTTGCCCGATCCGGTTTCAGTTTTTGTTTTGCATGTGCCGTTTCAATGCACTTAAAAAGCACTTATTTATATTAATTGTAAATTAATGTTCTTTAAGTTATTCTGAAGCATCTTTTTACAATAAAGTCCCGTATGTGAAAAAAATTGGTAAAGGTACAAAGTACCAAAAACTAATTTTCTCTGGTGGTTCGTCATAGTGTTTAACGGTCCCTACAAGAATAAGGCGAAGCCTGTTCAACTCGATACTGGCAAGTGTCAATACATAAACATGTTAAAGAGATCAATAATTGTAAGCATCATTTGTTGGAAAGGCAAAATTTTATCCAAAGTGTACGTCCGTCACTGTGGGAAT
Organism: Holothuria scabra; assembly: GCA_037179385.1. NCBI lineage: Eukaryota > Metazoa > Echinodermata > Holothuroidea > Aspidochirotida > Holothuriidae > Holothuria > Holothuria scabra. The sequence goes on from CM074179.1 coordinate 29,836,402, forward strand.
ACTCCCTTACACCTTCTGGGCTTAGGGATATAGGTAGAGAATGTACCGCACCTGCTGTGAAAGTTAGGGGAGGCAAGTCAATAGGGGGGTTTCAGTGGGGCTGCATGCATGTCAGAGACAAAGAATACCTCTATATTAGTGAGCAGATAAATTTTTCAGGTTAGAAAGATTTATGAAAATTTAATTATTATAATTTGATAGTAACTAAAAGTATTCCAGCTTTGATAAATATGAAGCTCTTTAGTTTTTTTGCGAACACGAATGCCATTTAACTTACAACTGTTACATTACACACTTCTGATTCTTCGGCTGTTTGACATTTATAGTAAGAATACTTTCAGTGTTATCGGCGGAAACTACTTGTATACCTAATTCTCCTCTTACTTAGAAACAGAATCCTGATCCATCCTGTGCAACAATCAATCCAATGACTCATTTCTTCCCTGGTAACAGAACTAATAAATTTAATATAACTTAAGGCTTGCGGAACAAAGATCGCACCGTGAAAATATTGCTCTCTTGGTAGGTTACTGAGGTCAGGACAAGCACTCTAGTCAGTGGCATAGCTACGGAAGGGGGAGGGGGGGTAGAACACCCCTAGCCGAACCTTGCAATGCAAAAAAACACCTAAAATAGGGGTTTTTTCTCTCTTTAATTAGACTTTTCCCTCATGTCGTTCCCCACCCCCACCCCCCTTTATTACATAATTCTGGCTACGCGCCTAGCTCTAGTAGTAGCAAAAATCAAATACTGAACTCCTTCCTTGCATGCATGCAAGCTGTCGCTGACACTTTTTTCTAAAAGTCCCCACGACTCTCTGGCGAAGAGCCAAGGGGCGAAAACCAAACGATTACTCCCGGAGGAGTTCTGCTCCCTTAAGGAGCTTTACGTCCCAAATGGACAAGTACGCCCTCCAAAGGGCAAACACTGAGTGGTCCTGCTCAATCAAAACACAATGTGGTTAAGGTGGTTTTAGTAGAAGTAAATTGGAACACTCAATGGACCGGTGACAACGGGATTCAATTGCCACATTTTTGTACCAACAACAACTGTAGGCTACTTCAACAGGCTTGGATCTAAGATGGTGAGGGGACTCTCGGTCCCACACTCGAACCTGAATCCCCGCCCTTCGCCACTTCAACAATAACAACTGTTGCATATCTAGGTCAATATTGCACTGCGATCTTATATTTCCCACACTTTTTCGAACTGTCTAGGTAGGACTTATAATCGGCGACAGGGCATGAAATATATTTTTGACGGATGCTGCCACAAGCTTCTGCACAATGGAAAATAAGCCTACACTCAAGAAAATCGACATTTGTGTTGAAGTGGTTTCACCTACCTCTCTGCTACTGCTAGAGTTGAAATCACGTCCACGAATCGTAATTATCAGCAGCCTCGTTACTTGTAACGCGGTCAGGAGGTGCATCGCCCCTGGGTCATTTGGCACCGACTTCTCTTCCCTCAACCTGCTCTGTGCTCTTGTGTTCTGCGGAACTTGAACATAAGCAGGAAAAAAGTAAAAAACAAAGAAAGAAAGAAAACGAAACTCACACATGCACCTTTTGTCTTATGTATTTTTGAATAAATGTGGCGCTTAATCTGATAGAGTCATGTATTTTTCTGCACTATTGACCTTACCGTTTTGCCAGCCTGAGGTATTTTTAATGGGCCCTTAGGGACCTTTGCTGAGATAAGTAACAATGTATGCCAGCATGCACTCTCTGTATTGGTTTGTTGAGAATATAATTTTTCAGCAAGGATTATAGAGATGAGATTTGGAAGTTAAGGAATCAGTTGGGTACAAAGCGTAGGGTCATTTACTTTGGTGTTTTATACTAATAGATCGTTAAGTCAAAATAGAAGATCATACTGGCTGTAGTTGGGAAACCACAATCATCACAGTGACATATCAGAACGTGTTGGGGGTCACTTTTGAACCCCCCCCCCCAAAAAAAAAAAAACAAATTGGTAGAATGAAGGGTCCGGATCTCAATGGATCAATGGTTCACTAGTTCGATCATTTTCAATAGAATAAAGACTGCTGGGGTCAGTAGCTGTCGCTACGGGGGGGGGGGGGGGGGGAGAACATGGCCCTCTAATTTATTTTCAAAAAAAAAAAAAAAATAAGCTACCAGATTTCGTCGCCGTATGATTTCTTCTTTGTACTTTCTTAAGTTCTAATGAAAAAACTGCCCCAAAAATCTGGAAATGCCATTTACATCTGTCTTTCTGATTTTGTATTTTGGTTCCTTGCGTTAAGAAAAGGAACTGAAATTTTGGTAGCGGTACGTAGAACCACCATAACGAGAAGGTGTGCCATATAGTATTTAAGGTAGGTCAAATGTCATCAGGTCATTTGACAGCTGAGCGGTCCATTAAAAAAGCTTAGATGGATTTAATATTTTGTATGTAGATAATCGGCATGGTGTGAAAGTAAATTCTGTAATTTGTGATGAGGTCAAACAGTGACGTAGGAAGCAATATATGAAAGTGCCGGGGGGGGGGGGGTCATTATTTGGACGATGCACCTCACCCTACCCCATTGGCCAAAAGGTACATTTTTCTGATGCTAATTTTTGGCATTTTCTACCAAAAGGAACGATTTTTTTAAATAAAAGAATTGTACCGTATGCTATAAATCATTTTTTTTAAATGAAACTGGGCACTAAAGAAGGTAGAATCCTTTGTTTTTTTTTTCATCCATGCTACAGTAGCCCTCTGTGAACTGAGGAACATTGATAATATTATGATTTTTCAAATTACTATTGCATCCGTCTACTCAGGTTATATGAGAGCAATTGAGTACGTTAGAAAAATGATTCCCCGCTTGAAGTCTTGCCCGAAAGACTATAGCGGAGCGCCACCTTCAGTTCGCGCGGAGCCTAGAGGAAATTTTGAAAGAAATCGGACCCTTCACACAGTACAACAGCAGCAGGGAGGTAAAGTTGAAGTATGTACACTACTGTTTAAGGGACGTAATTTGCGGCGTTCAAAGCGCGACGAAATTTTTGCCAATTTGAAACAAATACTTGTGGATATGGAGCTTGTATTGCAGAAATTTTTGGATTCTGGGTTCAGAAATTTGAAATATTGAGGGATTACTGATCGAAGAATATGCACGTCCTATGTTGGCAAATCTGAGAATGATGGTACGGTGATCGTCTGAAGATTTCCTTTGCTACGTAATGTATTTTGAAGGCCTAAGAACTGAAGTTCTCCAATAAAATTTTGTTTCCGAATCCTTGTTATGAGGGAAAATTTAAAAAAATAGCACTGAAGTCCCTTGTGTCACTTGATGATCTGGTGTCACGAATGCAAAATTTCGATTTTGTCATTGAGAGCTTAAAAGGGTTTGTCAAACTGATTTATGATACAGCACTTATGCAGTACGAATTGCACGTTGAGGCGTGCGAAACGTGTGGAAAATTTTGCTTTTTTTGAAGCAATAAATTACAAACTGGCGTTGAAGAAAACTAGGAACTTCATGAGAGAGAAGACTTGGAAATGTCACACAAATGAATAAGAAGTTTTTCTAAACTGATGGGAAGTATACTTCCGCCCCTCATTTTTCACTCGGGGGAGTATCGCCCCCGCAGACCCCGCCAGTTTTTACGCCTATGATTTCACGTTTCCTTTAGAGAATCACATTTGACTGTACATCAACTGCTATATCCATAACTCAACTTCCCCTTTTCAAAATCTCTGCAGGATTCGCGATTACTTAAAGTAACAAGTCAGTAGAATTTCCTTTGAGTGAGTGACAAATTAAATATCTCTCAAATACCATAAAACCAGGAGCTTCCAAGCGGCGGTGGTGTGCTAGACTTTTTTCAGGGGGCAAGCACCCGAATATTCCGATTCTTTTTTTTTTTTTGGTGTAAACCACATTTTGGGGGACGTAATCTGTGCGAGCAGAAATTTTGGCCTGTTTAAACAGACTAGTAAGCAGCTTGTATTGGAGAAAAAATGGATTCTGGGTTTCCAGGCTATGTAGGGAAATGTGAAGTTCGGGAATTACTAAAGAATCTTTATTTTTTGTTGTCAAGTCTAAGATTGCGCGGTGAACAAAGATCGATGTTGTTACACAATATTATGTAAGGCCTACAAATTAAGACTCTCCGACGACATTTTAAAAGTCAAGAGCTTGTATTGGAGATAATGTCGAAGTTTATGAAAGAGAATTATGAAAATAGTACTGTAGTTGCCGATCATCACTTGATGATCTGGTGAGTTTGTCATTTCTAGAGTTCGGAAAAGTTTACCAAACTGATTTAAGAACCGAATAATATTGCATTAGGAACTGCAAATTGAAAAAAATAACAAAAGTGAGCTTTAATTGGAGAGAATTCGGAATTTCATGGAAGGAGAGTCACAAATAGCAAAATTTCCGTATTTTTCACTTTGCAGAGCCAGGGGCAATTTCCTCATGCTCCCTAAAGCTTTGCCATTGGGAGCGGCCCCCTGGACCCCAACGAAGGGGTGGGTTGTCCATGGACTGAATCCATGCACGCGTTAGAACTTCATGCTCGGTAGCACTTCCGGAGCCACGAGTGGTATCTAAAAGTACCCCCTGCAAGACCTGTGTGTCCCGAGTGCCCCCTAGAGTGAAAAGTCTGACTATGCCATTAGCGGCTTGCCATAGGGGCACGGGGGCACATTCCTCCCAAACATTTCCAAAGCACCGGTCGGTTCAGGTTTACAGGCACATTCGACCACGGGTCATATGAACTAATGTTATTCGAAAAGTTATGATTTCAATTTATTTCCAACGGTGTGCAGCTCCTTGAAATAAAAAAGTCCAGAACAAATTTATGTTTGATATTTTGGAGCGGAACATATTCTAGGCATAGCTTACTGGGGAAATTTTTACTCATTTCCCATTTTTGGTTCTCGAGATGTTAGAATTGGACATACTACAAAGGGTGAACTTGCAACAAGTAGACGTGATGTCATGTATTCACATTGATGGAAATGTTCAGTTGAATAAACACTATATTTACCCAATTTAACTGTGATTTGGTGTAACAATAAGTGCATCCCGAGCAATGGAAGTTTAAAAACTTAATTTGCCTTAAGGGCAAAAGAAAACATTGACCATCAATATGAATACATGACATAGCACCTGCTTGGTTCAAGTTTACCTTTTTGTAGAAAATGTGTCAACTTCAGTTGCTAACATCTCGAGAACCGAACATAAGAAATGAATGGAAACTTCAGAGTGCTTAGAATATGTTAGTCCTTAACATATGAAACAAAAATTTGGTTCTGGCTATTCTTTTTAATGGAGATTTTAATTTACGACAAAGAAAATGATCAAATGTCACATCGTCCTGTGAAGGAGCCAGTACATTTTATCTGGTAATTTTCTGATCATTTTGCAATTTGAGTTTCTTTTTATTAAAATGAAGATTTTGTGACAAAAGCTCAAAATAACGACTGCTTAAATTCTGCTTACAAACCTGGCAAATGCAATTTCCGGCTACGGCATATGAGAGGTAGCGATTTTTCAAAAGTTTTTGTACGCTCTGCACCAACCAATGGTGACGCTCCGCTTACATAGTCTTTCGAGCAGTCAGTCATCACTTCTCATGACCCCCCCCCTCAAAAAAAGAAATTTTTTGCACGACATACCCTGATACTATTTGAGACGTTTTGGTCTCAAGTTGAGTTTGCCCCAAACAAATTTCCTTTTATCCGCCCTTGCGGGACGACGCTACTGGTTGGGAGGGCACTAGTGATGGGTTAGATTGAGAATCCACATGACCTAGTGAACCTTCCATTTAGAGAACCCTACTCGATGAGTAAGCTGTTTTATACAAAATTCACTTAGAGGACATGACATTTTAAAGAAAGTTAATTTAGTCTAATTACTCAAGTTATCATTACCCTTGCTGATTGTCAAGAAGGTATTTAGAAATTTAGAAATAACCTTAGTTTGGAGAATTACCAGTACCAGTTAGCAGACTCTCAGTGACGGACGCAGTTTAATGCCATAACCTCTAATTTGATTTCTTCTATACCTAGTTTGCAAATATCTCCTTTTGTGCCATTTTTATTCAATCATGTTTGCAAAACATTAATAAGGTAATGAAACCCGGCCATAAACAGTACATTACGGGTCCTTTTACATTAAAAGACAACCAACATAAATTGTCACCCTTCTGTACCATTTGCGGGACAGGTGTACCACGTGCAGAAGAAATGCAATTTTGTTTTTCGAAGTGAAATCAAATACAGTGCTGCAGCAATGTCATTTTATATACCTGATAAATTAATTTTTCTGTTTCCGGTTTAAATATGAAATTGCAAAAATTGGTCAAATCTGCAACTTCCTTCGCTGACCAATTCTCGGACAGTGTTCTACCAACTGCAATTTGTAGCCCTGCCCATTACTGTATAAAACACCTTCTTGTGCAGGTACATGGGAATTACCTACGATTTTAAAATTGAACCTCCTTCATGTCATTGTGAGGGATGTCGGCAGGAGCAGCGAAGTAAGGATGACTATTCATAAACCATAACTACTAGAGAAAAGGGATCATTGGCAACACCTAATAACTAAATCAAGAGGATAGAAATTCATGGAAGGCGGGAAATTTGAACACGCCAAACCAAACCAATTTGACTTTTTCTGCAGCAGCAGCAGGATTTTCAGGACCTCAACAATTATGTTCACAATCATCATGTTAGGAATTTTGGGTTGGACGCAAAGGCCAGATGTGTTGCAACAAGAATTTTGTGATATTTGTGAAAGTTGACTAATATACATAACACGTTTATTTTCAGGATAAAAGTTCAATGAATTATGCACCACTAGAGCTTCCATATTATCTGCTTATTTCGCTGTCATTGATATGTCATGGTAAAATGTATACATATGGGCAGCTGGCAGCTCACTGCAGTACAGGAACCATTAAAGGATTTCCTGAGGTGTATGTACCAGCTACGGAGCTTTTAGTGTGTCATGGTTTAATTCAAGAAACATATCAATATCGGGGCCTATTTATCTCCCTATTTTGAACACCGGGTTCTAGTTACTCTTGTATCAGTTAAACAGTCCTAAGTATTTTTGGTGTAAGGTAACGATCGAGGTATTAATATACCCGGTATGTTTGATAATCAGTCAATTTTTAGGAAATCTCCTCCCGGCACAGAAATTACACTCAGTTCGGGACAGCACGCTCACGGCCCAATATCTTATTTTTCTGTGAACAGCTTAAAAAGGATAAAATGGCCTGGCGTCCGCAAAAAAAACGCAGTGGGGCAAAATGTAGATAATAGCTTTGACCGTCATTGTGCACATTGAATGGCCTTACCGGCATCACAGCAGGAGAATCTTAAAAAGAAATAACATGTATGTGTTGTCCCAAAAACAGCTAGGGACCAAGAAAAAAAAAACAACTTTTAAATGACGTAAAATGTTGCACCAGGTTTTCCATCCGAGGGCACCTCGGATTTTCGATAAGTTCCCAGGATGCCCGTGATATATACCCGTCAAGTTAGATCCCAACTCGGAAGGGCGAATAGGCACTGCATTTATTCCTGAAAACGAAGCTTCTTCCTATGACAGTGTTAAATGATAGGTTACATCACATGTGGCACATGGTTATACGGGTCTCTCAGTCGTTAGTTCGTGCCCCGGGACCCCTGATGGTGACATGCAAGTAACATATTGGCTGTGAGAACAGTCAGCTTTATGTCTACGGTTGGCAAATGTAGGACGGATTGTGATGGTCTGATTTTAGTGGGCCATTACTGGGGTCCGTCACCTTTAATCGTTAAATTTCCTTTCTTGCATTTCCCATGGATGGTTGTACACTGAAGTGTATCTTGATTTTCTCAACTTCACTGAATATGAGGATTTGAAATTCACGTCAACAATAAGTGAAGACGATTAAAGGCTGATGGATCCCACTAATGGCTGCCTACAGTCACTAAAAACAAACGCCAATCGGATTCGTCTATAGTGATCGCTTCCAGAGGAATAGGGCATATAAGTTTATAGACTTTTCAACACGTCTGAAAAATACCTACAACTTACTCTGTTGATTACATCGGTCCACTCTATTCATGACCTAGTTTTTGTTTCTTACTTGGGGAACTTGTTTAGTTTACAGTTCTGCCCAGGTATTTCGCATATGATGTACCGTATAATATGTGCTTTTCATTTTTTTTATTCCCATGTGACGATGCCACTGTGTAGTTTCAATAACTTGGATCATGATCAGTTGAGAGGTTTGGCACCAAAAGGGGTTCAAGACAATAGTGGCTCCGACAAGACTGGGGACTGGGCTTTGGGTATGTTTCTGCATTAGAGACTAAATTTCCGGATTTTGAATGGCCTTAGGAAGGAGATTTAGGGTAATCATGGGTCTATTAAATAATGCAGGCCATCACAAAATGGTCTCAAGTATCAGAATATTTGCATATTCTTCGTGATTTTCAAAACAAGACAAGTTTTGACGAGAACCTTCTAATATTTGGAAAAACTCAACCTAAAATTTTAAAAGCTACAAATTGCCAGGTAGAAGATACACATGAGCACGGGCAAATTGGATTCGTTGAGGACGCTGTCTCGATGTAGAGCTTCAAAATTTGAGCCCACCCACTGAAAATGTATTCCTCACCGTTTTTATTCCATGTCGGGACCATTACTAGGCCTAATCTTGCTCGGTGCTATCAATCGTTTCCTAGATGAGCACAACTTCTTCACGAAATACACACCCACTCCCGTTAAACCCCTACAATGTGTTGGCCCCTTCCTGCAGTGACAAACGATCGGACACATTCTCACTCATGAAAACAAAGATGCTCCAATCATCATGGTGTCCTCAATCACCAACCAATGATGGCACCACCGAGTCACGGAAACATCACTTAACCATTAAAGGCAAATATTGTGTTTGTTTTACAAGAAAATTTCATCCTTTCTAAACCAATATTTATGATTAAAAATAAAGCAGTATGGTGGTCTTCTTTTCAAGACATAAGTTTTCCCCAGATTGAAATTCAGTTATTTGACAACATTTCAAATGATGTAACGTCCATAGCTCTTTTTGTCCACAATATTTTGAGGAAATGAAGACATTTACTGGGGGGTGTATGATTTATAATAAATGGTTTGATGATGTCTTGAGATATTTTCTTTGAACGCTTTGTTGGAATATTTTAAACGCATTATTTCCCTTTAACAAATCCAAGTTCCAGCATCCGTCGGCCCTAAGATCAGTCTCATTTTCATCATCGTATGTCTAAAGTGAGGTAATACCAAAGAAATCCCAAATAGCTCGTACAAATTTCAAATGTTCTGTTATAGTCGTAAATATACGTTATTAGGATTTTTTGACATAACTCTGGCATTTGACTTGACATTTCAGTGGAAATTCACCTCACTTTTACTCTTTTTAGGTTATTGCACCCCAACCTTGTGACTTTTTCTATTCCAGGTGAAACTATATAGCCTAACACATTTGTGTTGGTTCATGTGTCGTAAAATCTCATCTAAACATAGTCCGTGCTCCGCGTCACTGTCATCCTAGTTCTTACCCCACTTACTAAATTTATTAGTAGCTTGCAAACCTTTCATCATATTTTTCTATCACATTGGAAGGCGGTATGTTCATTTGAAGAACAATCGATAGTGTAATTTGTCATTCATCAACAAGTCCTGGATTAGGATTTTTTAACTTGGTCAAAGGCACACCAGTCTCCCCTAGTCACCCACCACTAAACTATGCCCAGTACCAAGTTAGTTTATGCTGACATGCACGTGTGTAAAAAGTCTGCGTCTAAGTGAGTAAGGTCATAAAAAAGCAGGGGCGTAGCCAGGATTTACTTGTGGGGGGGGGGGGGGCAAAGTCGACTCATCGTCCCCAATCTTGACCGACAGGACTATCTAAGCGGGGCGCCACTATCGGTTGGCGCGGAGCGTACAACAAAATTTTTGGTTAATAGAAAGCCCTTCCCGAGTGTTTTATGCTGTATATTCCCAGCCTGGAAATATGAATCTTATTTCTGAAAGTTCTCAAGTAATGCAAAAAAAAAAAAAAAAGAAACAACCTATGAAAAATGTTACCACATGTTTCCAAGCGGAGCTCTACCACCGATTGGCACGGAGTCTACCAGGAAATTTTTGGCTTTACAAACCCCTTAGATGGCCGGAAACGGCACTTCCCGAGTGTTCTAAGCAAGAATATATTTAGCTCAACCTCGAAATTCTCCCCGCTTCTTAATTGGAGCACTTGACAAATATTGAGGGGCTGAACATATCTTTAGCCCCCACTTTTTCATTTGTCATCGTTGCCAGTGGTGTGCGGCATTTTCTTGAGGGAGCGAAGCGTCCAAGTGAGGGGCCGAGCGACCGACCGGGGAAAGGGTGTGGTTTCCCTCCTCTACCCCAAGACCATTTTGCAATTTTACATCAAATCTGAGCGATCTGGTGAACACCTAAGCTGGAATTTTTGAACATTTTCAATCTTGTATTAATGTTGTCCTTATTCCCTCGAGAGTAAGTGTGTGGCTGTAAGAGGGTTACTGTACGAATCAATGGGGCCCTAGGGAATTGTGTTGCACTGAAACAAAACAGCTACTCATAAGGCTTACATTGGCTAAACCAGCGGAAATTGACATTTTGCCTTGAAAACGCCAAAACTCCATTTAAATAAAAAAATAAGAAAAAAATTTAGGTCTGGGCGGGAGTAAGTGCGAACCCCCTGGCTACGGGTCTGTCTCCCTGGGTGCCCCCTCCCCTTTTCAAGTTGGAATTTTTTGCTGTCTCGAAGAGCTCAGATGCAATATGGTGCTATATTTTGTTCTTTTGATACTAGATTCCAGTGTTTTCCACAGGGGGTTTTAGAGGGGCGAGACACCCTCCTAGTGAAATTGGCCGCCCCTCCAAAATAGTTGCCGCTCTCCAAAAAATGCAGATTCCATTTTTAGTTCATTGCTTCATTACACATATACAAGTCATAACTGGTAAAATGTGTCTTCTCTCCATGCTTGGCGCCAGGATTTGCCCGACGAAGGGCCACTCTCCGAACGGGGGAGGGGTAGGGTGGGTAGCGACCCCAAGCCCCGACAGCCAGGATGCCTTCGATGAGTTGATGAGGGAGATTTGACAAAACCTGTGCACTATACCTGCCATTGCAGGTGTAGTGCTGAGGGAAGATATTTCCGCACTGATTTAACCGTAAAAACCCCCCACACTTAAAAGAATCCTTCTTCGAGTCCGTACCGCACGACTGACACAAGAGTCTAGCTAAGTTTAGCGAAATGAGATGAAATTCCCGATATGTACATTAATCCATTTATTCTACTTATTAATTTACTTGAAAAGATTTGAAGGGTTTGTACTTTATTAGCTCTAGGTAACGGAACTGAGGAAGAGTGTGCAAAGCGTACGGACCATTTTGGGTTTCATCGCAGCAATAACTCTTTTGAAAGTCAACATAACTAAACCGACTATGGGAAGGCGACAGATTATTCCCGGCAAATGAAGGAGCCTAATTATCCCATGTCATTGCAGCCTGGTGCACATTTTGCACAATATCACTTAATCTGTCCGAGTCTGAATCGTGAAATTGCAAAGCCCGCGAAGTGTGCGAAAAATTTTGGTAGGCTTGCAAAAATAACATAGCCTATGTAATCATTAAGAACAAAAAGAAAAAAATAGAAACTGCAGGGGTTGTAGACCGTATCGGGGATATCATACATTGTGTCGAAACCACCTGGAATACCCGATAAAATAGCCAAACTATGCTCCGTGAGTCGCTCACCAACTGACATATCGCATGACACACATAAGAGAACAGCAACTAGACTTTTAAATATGGGATGAAATTTACGACCTCTACATAACCTGTGTACTCTGACTACCTGTTACTTGGTAAGGCTGACAGGACTTACACCCTCTAGATATGTATAGAATGGGAGTATTGAAAAAACTGGAGTGAATCTACAGCGCGCACAGCGCGCGGAAAATTTGGGGTTCTTATTAGGGAAATTGCCCCTTGAGAGGTAAACCGTTGGGGACTGCATACTTTATCGTAACGGCTAAGAGCCCCCTCCCTCCTCTTGCTGTTTATCTCCTTTTTTTTTTTTTTTGGCTCTCTTTCATTTTTTCAACATCGCCCATCGCGTGACTATGCCCCCTTGCCCACCGCTGGCTACGCTAGTGTAAAAAAGGGTATGAAACAAATACTTGTGACAGGCAATGAACTTAAAAAAAATACTCCAGCCATGTTTACAACCACGCATAAAAGGTAGGCACGTTAAGTATAGAGATGGCAAATCCCAATATAGGGTCATTTAACTAGCTCAGTGTGAACCATGGTAAAGTGCTGGGTTGTAATATTCACCACTTCACCTTACGAGATAAAATGGGGCAGTTAGTATATATTTTTCACTACATCCAAAACGGTGTGTTGTGATCTACAATCAAAATCAAGATTGTTTTGCAATTTAACTTCACCATTCTTATGAGGAATTAAAAATTCGTTGTCAAAAATAGATTCAACGGGCTTGCAATCACTTTCAAAAAATTGCAAACTAAGAAATCATATTTTATACACAATGCACGATCATATTGAAAACCACCATTTTCGGATTGTGACTCTTTAAAATAAGGTTGATCTAATTTAAAGGAAAGTATAGTCATAAATGATTTGAAGCAGGTTGAGAGGCAAAAGGTTTCCCCCTTAATGGAAGAACTATGAAAATTAACTAGTTATTATTTCGAACGTACTACACACAGGTGACAAAGACGGGATAAACATGCATCATAACGGTAATGGATTCAATTTATTGTCATTTTTTTCAGTTACAAAAAAATTCAGTGAAATGTTAGATAAAAAAACACAAACGCAATTTAGGCAATGATCTTTCACAATTGATGACTTCATGGCATCAATATAAAATTCTCCAGAGTATAAACATGGATAAAAAAGGAGTTATAGAAAATAAAAACATGAAGAATATTTGGAAAGCTTTAATGAATTTCTATGTGATATTTTTGGAACAGGAATCTACGAGGTCTTCCACGCGAAAGCCCTCATAAGGTAGCTATCCAGCATGAGTTCCCTAACTTACGAAAAAATAACTCTTTTTTCTATTTAGGCTTCATTTGAAAAGTTCAATGCACCAGCGTAAATTGTGGTGCTTAAGTCTACGCAGGGCCCTTCATGCATTTTAATTTTAAGTCCTTTATATAAAGGACTCTATGAGACAAACCGAATTAATAATAAAGTAACATAAATAATATTCTTATACTTCGCCATGAAGTCTTTCACAGGAAAGACTTTATATGATAAGAAGGACCGAGTCTTTATGTAACAAGGAGGGCCGACCGAAAGTGATTGTTGGTAAACCTCAAATGGAATGTATGAAGGGTTTCACAGGAAAGCCCTCATAAGCATGACCGGCAGACAACGTTGGGTTCGTAAAAGGTGAAGAGAACAATGTCATTAAAGTAACACGGCTGAAAGGAGAGCTCAACTCTAAGACAAGTGCAAAAACGATGTGAGCATATGACACTATTATTGGTCCGTTAAAAGTGACCCATGTCAAGTACCTTATGAAAAGCCTAACTTGAAAAATGGTATCTTAATAACCAAACCTATGGTAAGCCTCGAGGTCGTGCACAGGAAAGACTTCATAGGCAGGGCAGCCAATAACAGTGTCAATTAAACCCACACGAAACTTATGAAGTAAACCTTGCCGCAGGACAAAGTATAGTTTACTGAATCACGACCACAAGGAATAAAAATAGGCAAATTGTTTAACTTAATACAACCAATATACCTGAAGGGGTTATTAATAGTTTGAGCAAGAGGTAACCGAAGATTAGAGCGCGCGTAGCGCGAGAAATTTTTTGTAATTTTAGAAGAAATGTCACAGAAATTGGGAAATTGGGATTATTTTGGGGTCAAAAAAGCCTATTTCCTGCTCAAAATTTCTCTCTAATTGACGAAAAAATGGTAAGATATATTCATTACCCTTCTAATTATAAAAAATGGCATTAAACTACATATATTTTTTCTTAACACTTCAAAATTTTGGAATTTTGATATGTCCCCCTCGAAAAATATTGGGGGGACATGTCCCCCCCCCCTCCATGATTGAGCGTCTGCATATCCTTAAACTTCCCACGTGCAAGTTCCTTTCCCTGAAGAAAAACAAATGTAGGCCTATTTGGTAAAATTTAAATATCACAAGGAAAATGCACTCCCCATGGGCCATTGAGGGAAGCTGAGGTGCAAAACGATGCTATTCTTTTCACTTTTTGAAGTATGTACATGGACAATGTATGATTCTCCATAGAAAAAATCATTTCCAAAATTTTTAGTAATTACCTGCCGCCCGCCCTTCTCGTCCCATATTCGACACTGCTTACTGTAACATGTAAAGATAAACCACAAATATATTTAGGTGTTTGAGTCCAACTCTTCATACTTGGCTTTTAGTTCTCGAACAGTTTCTTGCCGTAATCTTCTTCCATGGGTCATTTTTAAGTCCCACAATATCAATGAGGATATTGGCACAACTGATTTGTATGGCACACTTCTTGTATTATTTCTGCCATCCTTAACCAACCATAAATGCCATACCCCATTCCACGACCCTTTCAACCAATTAAGAGTTACATTTTCGTCCTCAACGGCTAGTACCTCCGCAGTGAATGGTCTACCATCAGTCTCTACACAATGAATGGCTGCTAGCATTCCTGGCTGAACAGATGCGAAGCTGTCCACTTCTGTAATCCCATTTGTTGATTTTCCTTGGTTTCCAATGTATACCTAAAATAAAAATCAAAGATAGCTGACATATTCAATCAGATCTTTGTTCTTCTTCAGTTGCCCTAACTAAAGCGTAATTTAAGCAACATTGTTATGAAGTTTATCACAGTAACAATTATGTGCCCATACACATCTGCATGACCACACAACTATGTACCAGTGTACCGACTGCTGCGTGGCCCGCAATGGCGTCGTGCCCATTGGGGCGGGGGGTTGTCAAGAGTGTCATAAAATTTTATAAAAAAAAAAATGCATTTAAAAATCCTTCAAATGACCAGTTAATATCAGAAACTGTTTTTGAAAAACAGCTCAATGGAGTTGTTTTATAAGGGGGGGGGGGGGGGGTAACCTATGTGAACAAAAATGGTGAGATAGTTGCATTTTCGACTAAAAAAAGCAGAATCAGTACGGATTTACTTATGTGAATAGCTGCTAATATAGCGTAAATACCGAACTATATTCGCAAAGTAGCACGTTAGCCCACGCGTGCAATCTATTGGCTGCTTACGGTCGGTAGTTTGAAGTTCTCGTCTCATGTTCTACCAACGTTGGTCTATTATAGAGGACTCTCAAGCGGCAGTGTCAGTTTGTGACTATAACATAGCCTCCTGACAACACATGTGACAATGGCTAAGCTACGGTATTGAACAGACGTATCCGCCTTGTTCTACGCCAAGCAGGTGTCGAACACCTACTTTGACCACGTGGCTATTAAGGAGTTGCACACACGCTTGCGAGTGCAGTCTTTATCAGTAGTACACGACCGGCGAACAAGCATTTGATCTATGTTATGGAGCCTGAGTAGCGCCTCTATATTTGTTCAGACCCTTTACGATGTACCGTCCTTTAAACAGCTGAACAAAAACTTCGTTCGCTCCGCGAGCTGGTTTAACGGTAGAGTAAATAATTGTGAACAGGCCGGATTATCAAATTTTCTTTACTCTTTATTTAACAAATAAAAATGGAGACAGACAACAGGTGCGAAAGTGTTTCTCCTCGGCAAAAACGCCTAGTTAGCCAATTCGTCGTTTCTATGGTTTTGTGTAATAAAAAACCCGCACCACTATTTACCAGCGAACAATCTTGTTTAGGTTAGCTTAGAGGAGGTTTTTAATACGGCTCAACTTGTGTCTCTGATATTAAAAAGTTTGGTTGTTTTCTGGACTGCTGTGTAGCACTCACCGTATTAAATGGAAAGAAAAATTCAGATAATATGGCCGCCCTTATTGTTGAGATAGAAGTTAAGTAAGTGCCAGTCAGCCCAATGGGCCATCGCAAAATTTCCAGTCTGCCACAATGAGGGCAACGACCGTAGTGTACGTAGGCCCGTAATTTGCCTAACTGAAACCGAGAAGCCAAGAATTCACTCAAAATGCCAGTAGAACCGATATGAGTAGGCTAACCTTTAGGCCTACCTAGGCCTGTATCATGTTCATGTGTTCAAACTATTGAGTAAAAACAGGAGGTCTTCATAATTGATACCGTTTTCTTGGTTGCCAATTTCAGAATCAATTTTTTAAATGCCCCAAAACAGAACGTTAGCCATGATGTCCTTTTGGCATGAGCTTTTATGACTAAATGGCCATATATAGATATAAAAATCGCAACCTTTCTGATGTGGCGTATTAGCTGACGTAAATGTATGGCACTCGTATTCAACCACAGTAACTAAATGTCTGTAAGATCTGATCACCACTTTGTTGTGTGTGGTACGGACGAGAATTTAAATGAAACATCTCACTTACCCGAGATATTACGTACTCTGGCAGGTTTTGTTCCCCGTGAAATGTTCGTACGAAATCACATTCTTGTTTCCTCTGGCCATTTCAGTCACCATTCTGCTATACAAATGTCTTTTCGTCCATGTGTGTGGAATATGGGATGTGTCCTTGTGTGCTTATCGCCCATCCTTTTTAAAAGCACACTCATCCCGCAAGGGCGCCTGTTGTTTTTTCCCGTTTTTAAACTTTAAACTTGTTTCCATGAATCACCTGGGTTTTATTCGCGAAACACAGTGTTCGTATCGCCAGGTGCCTATATTGAATGTGATACACCAGCTTCTCGGGCAAATCTTTTTTTCTCTGATCGATAGATTAGGTTGATACACAAATCGACTTCCTCTTTCACCTGGTCTCTACAATAGAGTAGCTCATGAGGAGACAACGATTGGAGGCATTCTTTGGAACAGCACTTCATCTGAATTATTTCACACAGATCTTTTACCACAGTTCGTTTTCTCGGCTGGAGTCGGGTCACAGTCGTATGAGCTGGCCATGGGGTTTCATGATTTGTAACGTGTGAACAGTCGTCGGGTTCTGGATCCGAGTCTGATAAAGAAGACAGATAGCGATGCAATGATTGTTCTTCATCTACATTTTCCTCGTCATCGCCTTTGTCCGATTCCGATAGAGAAAGCCGAAAACTTAAGTTACTCCAACTATCATTTAAGTCTATGTCTGCTTCAGCTTTTTCGATATCATAGTTTTCGTTCCTACGTACACTGCTGGTTATCAATATTTGAAGTGAAGCTCTTCTATAACTTCTTCAAACTCGTCTAATTCATGCATGCGAAGTCCAATGCATTCCCCATTTGCTTCTTCTGGCAACTTCTCTTGTACACCTTAATCACTGTATATTGACTGGAATGATTAGTTGAGTTGATCGTTGGTATTTTCTGAAAAGACCTTGCTCACAACAGTACGGAAACTATTATCCATCTTTTCACATGCATACATAAACTGCATGAATCGTAACGACCTCCTGCTGACACTGCGATGTCCCTCGCAATAAAATCAAGTACTATCTCCGAGCGATTACTTCCATGATAAAATACCTTCTTAATACACTGCCAGACCGAGTTGGATCATGCATGGTTGGATTACATCACCGCCCGCAACAAAGTGACATGTCTTTTTGCACCTTGTGATAATGATTAGCTTATTTGGAGTACGGTTACACGTTAACACAAAAGTCTTTGTGTTGACTTGTTTGAAAATATTTTTCCGGACTCAGATTTGAGTCATGTTTTTTATTTATTAGCGCAGCATGGTCTTCAAGGGCAAATGTCTGGCAGAAATGCGGGACTACACAATAGGTACATAAAATCTAGCGATAGGGGGAAGTGCACGCTGCAATTAAATGTAAAGAGCAGTCCCCCAAACTTATTTGTAGAAAAAGCTAAATAGCACAATTTTCGTCTTATTTCTCTTCAAAGTATCTTTAATTACATTTTATGACTTTACTATTGCATATTCAAGGTAAACCAAGCAGTTATTTCTAGTAAATTTCACATTTGAAGAGAAAAAACATTGTCACGTGACTCCCAATAACCAATCATGAAACTATACAGTCAACTACACTACTTCAATTTGGGATGACTGCTCCTGCCCTTTAAAACTATATATGATTTGGGGTAAGAAATGAATTCCATTGCTGGAAGTGGTGGCACTTACATGGGGGCATGAAGAGCACTTGCCACCTCAGATTTTCCTTTTTTCTCCACAAACGTTCCTTTTCGCCTAGGATGGTTCAACCCTTCCCAGTCAGATCCAGAACAAATATAAATATCATGAGACTTTAATTTTCCACGCGGAGATACCGGTATGCCAAAACCTCGGACCTTCCAGGGACTTTGCCCCTTGGACCCCACCGGGTGTTTGGTCCCATGGAACCCACTTGGGTCCGTAGTCACATCCGTTAAAGCAGAATATATCCATCCCGAGACTTTTTAATGATACACTCTAAAAAAGTTGGTTAAAAAACTAACCAACACTGGTCACGTATGTCAAATACCTGAAATTGGTTAAAGTTTACCCAATAGTTGTTGATTAATTGGTTTTCCAAGAGGGTTTTTTACCACTTAATTGGGTAACCAGCCTGTGGGGTAACCAAATAAACAACACATATTGGGGAAAACTTTACCCAATTTCAGGTATTTGACATACGTGACCAGTGTTGGTGAATTTTTTTAACTAACTTTTTAAGAGTGTATGCTATATTCTTCAGTAGAGCAATTCGGTAGGCTTCGTCTTAAGGACCACAGAAGATTTGTCCCAGGAGCTTTCCAGGGCCCTAAGGCGGGTCCCTGTACCCCAACTGCAATCGTCCACGATTCGCGATCGGTTTCGCGCTGAACGCGAATTGTGTTGCCCTTCTCAACATTTTGTTGTGCCCTAAGTGTGTCCCCATTACTTCCGTGCTTCCGAAATCCTGGTTTCTCCGTCCACTGACTGCCAGTGCTAAATTTAACACTTCAGCCATATTATATTAATCATTTATACCCTTTTCGTCAGGTCTTAGCATACTTCGAACAATAAAGATACGTCCTCATTGCTCACATTACTGGTTAATTGGTTTCCTGCCACAAAAAACAAAACAAAAAAAAAAAAACAAAAAAAAAAAAAAACAAAAAACAAAAGAAAACAAAAAAAGAACATTAAAACGCAAGTGGTAATATTTCACATAACGTTGGAATTAAAATAATAACAATAATAGTAACAAAAGTAGGCCTAATTCAAAAAGTAAACAACACTGGCATAATCCACCTCTCGTAATTGTCAGTGAAGAAAAGATCAACAAATTGTTTTAAAGCAGTGGTGGCGGCGGAGGCAACTGAATATTTGGGAGTGGGGGTGGGGATGGGAGAATCAAAACTTGAAGAAGCGTTTGAAAATGCGGGAAATAATGTAATGTTTGTCCTTTAAGAGGGGTCTAGGAGGATCTTTATTAGTGCATTGAATTAAACACTTTAATAAACAATCTTTTGACCCCACTCAAGAAACACGCACCGAAATTATTTGATACTCTAAAGACATTTAGTAGGAATTAAACACGTTATACTTAGGATATTGGAGAAAAAAAAACTATGACAAACAGATATTTAACGGAAAATAATCCCAAAATTAGGTGCAAAGTTTCACACAGGTGTGTGCGAAGCGTGTCAAAGGAAACTTCAACCGGCGAAGTGGCACAAAACCATGGGACTGATGCTGGGAACTGAGGTTCCTCCCATAAAGAATTTTTCTTAAATTTGATGGCTTTTGCCTTCATTTTGGACCATTTCTTAAAAAAAATCAAGGCCCTCTTAGATAGGTGTCTTTTGAATTGTTTGTTATAACTGTTGCAAATAGTAACTGTTTGTCTCTCGAATTAATTGAGAGAAAACGAAGCAGTTATTCCGAAGCGTGCATGAGCTCTTATGTGCCTCAATGGTTTAGAGAAAAAACGTCAGTTAAGCTTAATGCAAATGGTGGTACAGTATTTTTGCGGGGAACGTACATGATCAGTGGGAGAGGGAAAGGGGAGTCTGTAAATATTCGTTAACTTAAATTATTACACGCGCTGACAGGCTGACGATACTGTGGAATCCCCATCCTGTTGCATGGTTTCCTTCAAGGCAGTGGCGTAGCCAGCCTGGGGAATTTTTCATAGGGGCGATGGAAGGGCGGTCAAATTTTATGGGGGCTAACACAAATTTTGGCCAAACTGTTCCTTTGATTGCACAGTATACGCGATGCTGCTCATATGGGCATGACTGTCAACTTTTAGAGACTGGTGAGAGGGAGATTTGCTTGGACTCGCAGTACTGACGCGGATCGCCCGCGCAAGGTGATTTTTGCCGAAAACGCCCCTAGATTGCAGGGGTGTATCACAGCATTCCATGTGCATGTTCCCAATCACCCCGAAATATTAGTCGTACCGGTTGGTGACAAAGACATGTGATTGATAACCTGTCAACCAGAAAGCAGGCGCAACTTATTGCATGAACGAAAGGGAAACGGGGCGAATGACGAGTTATGTGGACGCATTTTGGGGTTACATTTCGTTTGGTAGCATATCCTCAATATCAAATGAAAAAAGCGACATCGTTAGCCATGGCCCTCTCCGAAGAGGAAACTGCCACTCCGAGTTGCAGCTCCGTTCTCAAAACAGGGTGAAAGCTTGCTTCAAATGCCATATTTAAGTGTTGCTTATTCACATGTCGTGTATCGACTGCCGTACCCCATGTTCTGAAATGTTGTGTGCGGACAAGTCGCTTGATTGTTCTCCAGCAACTCACTGTAGATACTTAGCAAAGATTAGACTACGGATGCCTTTACAGGCGTTTCAATAAAGAGCTTATCCAGTGGCGTGCGCAAGAATGTGAGTTCCCTCCATTGACATGGAGGAACTTGAAGTCTAATTGGCCGGACGCAAAATCCTTCATCCTGATGACAAGGGACGGAAACTAGACAAGGGGAGGGGTGCGAAGTCTATAGACAGGCATCCAATGCTCCCCGCCACAGTGAATTGTTGCGGAGAAGAAGAGAATTTTGGAATAAATTACATAGCAATTCACTGGAAAAGGCGCTTCACAGGCCTATTTACCCCATATAAACATGGGAAACAGTAGCAATATTATTGAAAACATGATGTTACTTTAAAATACCAAAAATGTGTTTAAGGCAGGCCAGGTTCTATGGGGGTGGACTGGGGGCTCCAGCTCACAAAATTTTGCAAAATTGTGTGTAAGTTAGTAGTCGGGTAGTGGTGAAGACAATCATGTGCTCAGAAAATACTCTTTATGCCGTTTAAGCCCCCTAAAATTTGTCCCTCAAACCGCTTCTAGTTAAAAGGTGGGAGGTGGGCGGCTTCCCCGTTCTCCCCACTTGGCTTTACGCCTACCTATTACGCAAATAACCAATATAAAGGAATCATTATATGAGTAGATGATTTACCGTTTCTTCTGAAACTGTTATTTGTTTTAGTGGCGAACCTTTGAAAGTGAAGGTATCTTCTAACTGGCGCACAAATATGGTTGTTCGCTGCCATACAGCCATAGGAAGGGTCTTAGAGAGGGTGTTCTCATCCTCCTTTGGCAATTTTTTGATATTGAGCGCGACCTGAGATGCAAAATGATACGATATTTGAAACATTTTGGACCTTATTAAAACATGCGACACGGTCAGTTGGGGAGGGAGAACGGGCGTATATTTTTCGGTCAGACTCGGTCAAAATGCATCTGACTTCGCCATGACTTACTGATTTTACCTGATTACTTACAATGATGGGGCATACCCCCCGGCTGGTCCTTATTGCTCACATTACTGATTTTTATCGGTTTCCTGCTACAAAGGGTTAAAATGCAAGCGGTAATATTTCACATAACTAAGAAAAGAAGGCAATAACAAGTAATTAGAAAAACACACACACACACACACCCACATAGTCTAATTCGAGTTGCTGTCGGTGAATAAAAGATCACCAACAAATTATTTTAAAGCAGTCGCGGCGCGAAGGCAACCGAATATTTCGGGTTGGGGGTGGGGCGGTTGAATCAAAATTTGAAGAGGTATTTGAAAAATGCGGGGAATAAAATGATCTATGTCCTATAGAAGGGTCTCGGAGAGGTGTTCAATTTATTTAATGCCATTAAACAAAACACTTTTCTAAACACCCTTTTGCCTCCACTAAACACGTAATAACTTTATACTCTAATTACATTTAGTAGGAATCAAACACAAAATATTTAGGATATTAGAAGGGTGTGTCTTAATTTGAAAGTAATTTTTTGTGGTCGTTCACATGATACTCTTTATTTGCATCATAGAAAACACATTTCCGGTGGCGTCACGGTAGTAGCCTGGGGAAAGTGTCTCCCCCACGGAAAAAGCCGAGGGGGCCAACCGGTAAGAAACAGTGTATACAGGGGAAAAGGGGGAAGGGAACGAGGAGAGAAAAAGAGAAATGAGAGAGAAGTTAAAAGAAAAAGGAAAGTTATACTGCAGAAATGGGGAGAAAAAATCCTCCCAACACACAAACGAATACAAGTAGGTCTTTTAGTGAGGTTTACATTATATTAGACCGGTCAATCCAGGCTGGGAAACAGAATTGAGTTATTGTAAATGTCAGGACATAGCTTGCCGTCAAAGAAGTCTGAATCAAATATCTCCTCTAAGCTTTTGACACACTTTGTTCCCGTGAAACACCCTTTCAAGTTAGTCAAATAAGATTCGAATCAGTTCGAACCATACTCGAATCAATAGAGGACACGTTTAGTGAAATGACAGTTCGTCTATGTGATTAATTTGAAGTGAAAAAACTCATGTAGGCCTAACTGTCCACGGGAGGGGTATATATTACACATGAGGAATTGAAGGGAATAAAGGCAGTCATTCGTCACCCTAAACTACAGTTTCAGTATACATATATCAAAACTCTCAATTGGTACAGCTCTTTGAATGGCATCACATTCAAACAATGGATCATAGCTAAATTACCCAGCATGGGCACTGAGAGTGTCTTGATTACACATTATGGACTTGTACGGCTACTGGGACAATCCATAAAGCAATAAACAAGGATTGTGTCTGGATAAAGATGAGTTTTAGATAAATATGGGAGGGGCTAGAAGTAAGTAGGTTGGGAGAATTGGAACTGTTTGGGATGATGAAAATATGCCTTTAAGTACAACAAAGTGGCCGTCACTATCGCTAACCAGTCAAGAATACTTTCATGCCTAGATACATACCTACTTATTACACATCTCCAGGCATGCATCCACAACTCTGCATGGTTTCATATCTATCCTACTGTTGAAAAAAAACATCACTACGCGTGTTTTCGTATCATGCATTTTTTGTCCCCTTCTCTGGCCAAGTGTCCCCAAGCTTTCTGAAAGGACCGACGATGATCTTACTAATTTGGAGCTCCACCCTTTTTCGGCTAATATGAAAAGGGCCCTACCCCTCTCTAATTTCCAGTATTCCTCTTTTGAGAGGTCTCAAAACTAGTCCTTTATTGGCGTGTTGTGTGCGTCCAGTCACAGATAAGAACCGTTGTATAAAACAATCTCACGAAAAGGACTCTATAGGGAACCAACGGTACGTTTTTGCTCAGTACCATTAATATCCTCAGGGGTCACCTATATTCAACTGTAGTGAAAGGGGACCACTCTTTGTCTAATTTTATTTCAATTTCACTATTGAGATGAAGTAAAAGTTCATTTTTTCAGCGCGCCCCGCGCGCCCTTTACAGCTAACAGCTCTGTGAAAGTCACTTGAAAAAGACTATATAAACCACAGTATGTTTGTGTTTCAGTAAGAATGTCTTTAGGGGGCACCGCTATTCAGCTAAGGTTAAAAGTGACCCATCCTTTCTCTAATTTTCATTCAGTTTCATTATTGAGATTTTTTAAACGTAATTTTTTAGGCGCGCTTCGCGCGCCCTATCATAGACAAGGGTTGAATTCACATCATATGAAAAGTCCCTACTTTTCTGAAAAGAAGATCTGGGGCACCAAGGAGGGACCCCCTGGAGAACCTTAATTTAATGTAATCCATTCTTCCTCCCCGCACCCTCTGCATTATCGATTCCGGCCGACTTTAATCATATGGAGTAAGGATATAATTGAAGAAAGTCAAATTGTGATATTTGTGTTCTATAAAGTGCCCATCTTATGTAATTTAAAGCTGAAGCTAAAATGCATCATTTTGAATGCCTACAATTTCGTAAATACCCAGGAGTCAGGCTGGGGACTTCTCCCCCTGGACCCCCACCAGGGGTCCTTAGGCAGCTCCCTGGACCCCACGCCGTTAGGGGGAGCGCTCCGCGCTCCAGCGGCGCCCCCCACTTTCAGAGATCAAATCCCGCCCACTTTGCTACTAGTACTACACTTAAACTCCTAAACATGAAGTTCAAAATTTTTGCCAAACATAGTAGCTGCCCCATTTCGCATCTAAGACGCATGACATAAACAAAATTTCCCTTATAGACCACCTCTCAAGTCCAGGATGGCTTCCAATGAACGGGGTCACATTTCTACATTTCCTGGAGGATAACCTCTCTCAAAAACGCATCGTCTTGGTACCACTTACCTATTAGCCTACAATATATCCTTACGTGAGTGAGGTTAGTGGTCAACGGGAAAAAACTTAATGAGTTTTCAGTAATTATTTCTTTCTTATCAATCAAAATCTGCAAGAAAATTGCCCGACCCCTTCACTGGGATACCTGGCTAGACCACTGCATCTCATGTTTTCTGGTTTAAAGGATATTGCCCGAAACAAGCTTGCACATAGGCTATATGTTTGCATGTTTTTTTTTTTTTTTTATAGATTCCGGGGGGGGGTACTCTTTTGGGACTAACTACATTTCTTGGAGACAGCGGCGTGTGCAGGATTTTGGAGGTGGGGACACAACCTGTGATTCCCACGACTTATATGAAAGAGAGTCACCATTGCATCGAAGTCACCATTGCAACGAACTTGAGGTGCACCACTTGCGCGAAGCGCGAGTTAGAACGCGTGGGTTCCAGTGGTCCGCGTGAGAGCCCCTGGCAGGGTCCAAAGGCAGAGCCACAGTGGGAGTCCAAGGGCGAAGTTCGCTGAAGCTCATGCAATACAAGGTGATAAGAAAGCTGTATTTTCTCCTTAGGGCACTATTGATCAGTTTAAGTTTCTGTGAAATTTGATGTCGGTGACGGAAAGTTCAGTGTGTGAACACCATTACTCTGGGGGCGTAATTTGAGGCGCGCCCTAATTTTCGCCCCTCTTAGGCAATTTTTTGAAAATATTTTGTCATTTCCAGAGTTCAGAAAAGTTCACAAAACTGATTTATGAGGGATCACGACTGCATTAGTAACTGCAAACCGCTGCGCGCGAAGAGCCGGATAATCTTGATTTTTTAAACAAGTAATTACGAAAATGGAGCTTTTATTTCAGAGATCTCTGAATTTCATGACGGAAGAGTTGGGAAATTCACTACAGTTGGCTGGTGTCACGAATGGCACATCCCATAATTTTTCACTTTTCAGAGCAAGGTGGCAATCGCCCCCTTGTCCCCGCTGTAGCTACTCCACTGACTGCAGTATGTGTCACACATATTGACAGAATTGTACGTTTAGGATCACGAGGCCAGTCAAGCCTACTCAATGAAAGCGAAAGTTAACAGGTTTTAAAACAAAATTTTAAAGCTGGTTAAGGAGACTAAACGGGCAAAGGAAAGTTGGTGATAGTAGGAGTAACTGCACCATGGACCACGTATAGCCCCCTGGGGCCCCTTCCACAAAGAGTTACACACAATCTTAATTATGATTTACTATTGGGAATCAAAATTAAGACTGTGCGTAAGACTTTGTGGAATGGGCCTCAGAGTGACTTATTCTTTTCTGACGGGCAATGCCACTAATACTAAGAGGTTTAAATACTCAGAGTATCTCTTCAAACTTACTGACTTCGGAGGTGGGGGCCTGTGCCCCCGCCCCGCCCCCTTTAAAACACGTACTGCTTGGACCGACTCTCATGGTACCGTGTCGATCTGAATTTCCTAGTTAACAATTTACAGGACGGTGGTAATTATAACAGTATTGGTACATCGTACTTTCATTCGAACAGTGGTGTACTCAAGATTTCTCTCAAGAGGGAGAGAGCTCTCAAGAGGGAGAGAGAGGGGGAGGGGGGAGTCGGGGGTGCTGGGGTGCAGTTTGTAGAGTGGTCGCCGGCATGCGGGACTAAACGTGCTCAAGCTAATGGTTTATTGGCGCAAAAACTGGCTGGAGATAGATGCTGACATTCATGCTGTATACGGCACCATACTCAAGAGTTTTTCTTTTGATCTGGGCCACTATTATAGCACTTCTCCCCAACATTAGTTCAAGATCTGATTGTTTCTTACGAGATAAGTGCAGTGCACAAAAGTTACAATTTAAGCATACTGAACACTGAAAGACGGCGTTCTACCAAGTTAACACAAACATTCACAGGAAACCAAACCAAAGGACGTTGGCGGAAAGAGTCGAGAGCGTCGACGTCAATAAATCTCATTTACCCCCGGCCTTATTATTGCCATGAAAATGTTATCAACTCCATAGTTAAGCCAAGGAGATTCTACAATGCTCCCTTTAACCAGAGGCATGAAATCCCATAAACAAGCGGGGAGTTCTTTGACTTTTCCTTTTCACACCTGTTACGTAATATTGCCATAAGCCAAACAACTAGCGGACAGACATGGGCTCAGTAGCCTCAGTACAATGTTATGTTTGTTTCAATGGGAAATTAGAGCTCCGTTGTAGCTATCTGGTGTGCCTACAGTGCAAATAAACAAGACTGTATAGGTTAATGAGAGCAAAGAGGTCGCGGTATTTGATGTAAGCTGAATCATTCGTGGTAAAAGACCGGGCAGAGTCAGTATTCTAACCGATTGTTTCATTTCTTGCCGGACTCAGCTTGAGTTACAATGCCGCACAGTCTGCAGAAACCGGTGGGAAATGGGAAAGTCTTCGTTATTGCTAAAATCAGGCATGGACAAGAAAAAAATAAATAAATAAAAAGCACAACCAGAGGCCGCATAATGAGCTTGGGTACGTCCTCAAATCGGTTAGTCAACAACAAGGAAGAAGAGATCAACGTACAGTAAGTATAGCTTTCGTTTTAGTTTCATAATTCATCACAATATAGTAAATTGTGTAACTAAATTTATAAATTTAGAGATCATTTCTGTCGTGAAGTATATGAATGTGCATCAGGAAAGCCAGGCTGACTATCGACCATAGACTGTAAATCAGTTGTTCCCAAACTTTTGCATTTCAGAAACAGCATCAGATCGCGATCCCAAAGAAAAATCACAAATTCACCTTGCACTTACCGTTTCTACCGCAGTGTTTGCACTTTACTTCACGAAGTCACATAAGCAATGTTTAAAGTTTATGGTTAAGTCGGTCTATTGTAGGGTGACTAGTCACCCCTCCTCCAACACCATCAACTGTGGTACCCATTAATGAAAGGACAAATTTCAAACTAAAGAAACAAAAAACAAAAATCTAGAGCAACATAAGACAGGCGTTAGAGAATTGTTTGTATTCTTTCTGGATATTTTAGT
This sequence comes from Holothuria scabra, assembly GCA_037179385.1. Classification (NCBI taxonomy): domain Eukaryota; kingdom Metazoa; phylum Echinodermata; class Holothuroidea; order Aspidochirotida; family Holothuriidae; genus Holothuria; species Holothuria scabra. The sequence continues at coordinate 29,864,055 of CM074179.1, forward strand.
GGAGTGGACACCCCTCCCCTTAGCCTACAGCTCGGACCTCCCCCAAGACACAGCCCAATGGTTACCTACTTCACAAATTTCTGGATCCGCCACTGTAGTCTGCCATCTGTATCAATACATAATAAATTATATTTACAAACTTTTGATCAGGGAGAGACCCAAATTGCACAGGGCCCGGGACATTTGTACCCCCCTCGGCGGCCCTGTGGGTTATATCAACCACCCCCTGGTTTGAATGATATAGATTCCCAGTCCACACTGGATAAGTTGAAATCACCTAAGAGCATTGATACATTTTGGGAATTTGGGGATGCAACAAATAATAACGATTAGTCGACTAAGGTCGATAGAATGCACCTTTTAGACAGGTGATAACCCCTTGAAATGTATTGGTATCCATGTACTTTCACACTCAGTAGGCCTAATGAGGTTAGGTTAGGTAGAAGCAATAAAGATATTCTCGACAGCGATGAACACTCCCCTCCCTTAATTTGTGGTCACGGCGGAAGACTGACCATGATTGAACGTGACGGGAAACACTTCCACAAAGCATGGAAAAGTACTTCCATGCACAAAGGCAACTGAGTCATTCAGCCAGGACTCCGCCCGACAACAATATCAGGGTCCTCCGTGGCAAGCATAACGTCAAAGCTAGGGAGACTGGCCATATAATGATTTGGCAATTAACATTATTTTATTATTTTTATATTTAATAAATAATTTTATATTAAATAAATATCCCGCGGGCAAAAGGCACAAGCATTTTGACACCAGGAATCGATCACTTAGGTGTTGAACTCAGTGACTGAGGACCTATAGTCCGGTGTCAGCTACAAAAACGGTCGAAAAGCTGTTATTTGGGATTTAGGGGCGTGGCCCATTTTGCCCTATTTCCAAGATGCTGATTGTCCATTTTCTTGGATTTAACACTGCCATCTTTAAAAAAAAATAAAAAAGAAGAAAAATGACCGCAGTGACTGACTCCAGTTAACAGGTTTTAAATCGTTGCTAAAATTACACAAGAGGGATCATGGGACCTGAGAGTATATAAACAAAATGGCACAGATAGGGGTCAAATGGTGTAATTTTTGTACTGCTGATTGGAGAGTGTGAATGCCTCGCATTCTGTTTGTACTTGAATTATGGTTCTTAGAAGGTACTGTGCATAACTAAGCATATTCCCCTGTCTGCTTTTTCTAGATTCTGATTCTGTTAATAGACAGCTGACCAACAGTGTCTTTGGGCATGTGTTAGCAGTTAAGGGAACGAAACCTCTCCAATGGGCACAATGGTTCAACAAATAACCACATCATCTGCGAATAGGAGCCACTTTCCTGTCACGATGGAAATTTTGTGGAACATGAACAGAAACCTGTAGGCCTCTACCGCCAACTTATCCAGGCTTTGACCTCACCTGGGCAGTGGTTGTGGATGCTTTCTGTGGCATAGGTAAGGACAAAGGTTATCATACTGTATAAAGGCTGATATTTTTAGTCCACTATTCAATTCTCCCGTATGATGTAAAGAATAAGACTAACAGTTTTTTTTTTTTTTTTTTTCGGTGGGGGTGTGTTCGTTTGTACTGAATTATACCCTATTTTGTGAAACCACGTTCAGTGCCTCTTCTTGTAGCTTAGGATAGATCACAGATCACATCCTTGTAACATGCCATGGACATGATTTGAAACATTGCTACAAGCCAGGATCGGATTTAGTCTAAATTTTCCAAGGTTTATTTTTTTTTTCTTTCGTAGTATTAACGGACCATTTCGCCTAATTGATTCTTCATTATGTTGTGTTGTCTTATAATTGCTACAAAGTAATAGCAATTTCAAGGTATACAGTTTCAAGTTTTCCGATGAATTGGCAATAGGGTGACATCGAAAGTCCCAACCATATCTCCCAACCTATAGGGCATGGGAAGGGCCTTTACCTGCAATCTGATGGATTGGCAATAGGGTAACATCGAAAGTCCCAACCTAAAGGGCATGGGAAGGGCCTTTTCCTGCAATCTGGGAGGTTTATTTTGCAAAAAGTTTATTTTCATGCTACCCCCCAAGCCAATGATTGCACACCGCTTAGATACTGGGAAAGTTGAACTCCAAACTGGTCATTTGCCACATAGGCATACAAGGCAGGAGGAGAGGGCAGACTGTCCCCAAATTTCTGCAAGATCTTAATTTGGGGTATGGGTCTAAAAAACATTGGGCAACCATTTGAGTCTTCAAATATCTGATATGTTTTTAATTCCACTCAAAGCTCCTATCGTACCTGAAGTCTTTCAAAAATGTGCCTGAAAAAACAAAAAACATCCTAGTCAAGGTACCATTTTCTCAAAAACTCAGATTGATTGTTCGGGCAGCCTATGAAAAACTCATTTCTCACCTATTTTTATAGTTTTGCACATCACTTTGCCCGAAATGTCAGTACATCCAAATTCCTTCAATTTACCCAATATTTCCTCAGTCTCCCATCATAGTCTTGCGCAAACTAAACTTAGCCCGGAATGGTAGAATTTCGGCAAAGGTTGCCGAAAAAGTTCTTGGATGTTTTCAATTGCCAAATTACACGGATATACGGGAAGGTGTACAGGTGTATACAGAACCCAAAATTTGGGCCAAAGAAATCGATCAAATGCCATCTTTGATATATCATATTTTCTAAAGACAAACTACAGTATACTAAAAGTCAACATTAAGCTAAGAGTCGGCTTATACCTGTAGTCGGTTATTTTCGAGGAGGCTGTGTGGTTAAGATTTTGCAGCTTTTTTCAATGGGAGCTATAAATTGTGCAAAACTTTTCGTTCTATACTTTTAACCTGCAGTGCTTTTCCCCCAACCGGGCAACGGTAAAAGTAGCCTTTTCTTCAGTTTTACACATGAATTAAGCGTGAGCAAATCTTCTCATAAATCTGCCTGAAAATTCTTCAAAAACATCTTGGAACATGACATATCGGTTTTCTCAAAAGGTGTTAGTCGTAAACTCATCCATTGTAGGGAGTTCGGACAGCCATATTTACATTGTAATCAATTTAGTGGACCTTCAATCCGGGCAACAGGAGAAACAAATGGGAAGTTGTTCAGGCAGAAGGGTGGGGATAAATGGGAGTTTGAGGCCTAACGGGAGGATAATTGGGAAATATTTGCTTCACAGGCTGCTGTGATCTTTTCGAAAAATATGACGAAACAGATTAACGGAACAATTTAGGCGTGTACATCATGCTACATTTTTGTACAAATTAGGAGTAATATTATTCATTGATAAAATAAAAATCAAAAAATTTCCAGCACATGGATTTAGTATGAAAAGAACCAAAATATAGCACGACTTTTCGAAGCCCTTAGAGACAGCAAATTTTCAAAGGAGAGGGGACACCACCGGACGGTGGTCAGTGGTAACTATATATAGGCTTGGCGCCCTTCCCCTCCTACATACATGCAAAATGGCCACCCCTGCCTTTTATTTTGTAATTTTCTAATCATTTTGCATTTTTCACATTTTTAATTGAAAGGAATATTTTTGCAGAAGAACGCTCGAAATAATGACTTCTTAGGTTCTACAGTATTTACAAGTCTGGGAAATTGCCATTTCTGACTATCTGAAGGGTCGGAATTTTTCAATTTTTTTTTTCGCTCCGTCCCAATCGATGGTAGCACTCCTTGTAGAAATTCGTTCGGGCAGATGATTGGCCATCAGCCTCCACCCTCCTCGCCTCACACGAAAAATCCGCCCTGCTACAAGCAGTATAACTCATTCTCTCCTATGTGTCGAAAAGCAAAGGCACTTATTGCCCGTGTACAGTAAGTGCCTCAAGATCATGTTGATCTGGTAAAATCCTCATTATCTCTACGTGTGCGGTTAAAACATAAGTGATGATTATATGAGGTATATGGGCAGGATTATTTAAGGAAAACATGTAGTGTGAAAAAAGTTTTGCTGAAAACACACAGAGAGCCAAGTGGGATTGTTTATGGCACGTATTACCATTTTGAATGAAATATAAAGATGATGAAACATTGGTTTACTCACTTCTCTGTATGTGCAAGTTTGTCTTCATGCCATTGTTTGGGCAACTATTGTTTTTAATAGCATATGAAAAGCCCTAATATATGTAAATGTTTATTATAATTATTAATTTTTTTGTTCCTTAAAATGGACAGATTATAATGTAACTGATGAATTTAATCACTACAAAGGTGCACAAATCAAAAAAAAGGAAAAAAAAAAAGAAGACTTTCAGCCATTTACCGCACATCACAAAACAACTTGCAAAATTGCACCACTTCAAACCCTTTCTTTTCTGTTTTTTGTTAAATCTTTAGGTACTGGTTTGATAGCAACACGGCTACATGGGAGATGCAGTATTTCATTTGATAAGCCGAATACTGTACTGAATTTAGCTAAACTGAGAGTGACAAAGAAACTTGGGAAATCGAGTAGGCAGAGGAAGAAAATGACACAGAAGAGGAAACATGTCTACATGAGGATGAGGAAGAGGAGGAGGAGAAGGCAAAGGATTGAGAGGAAGAGGATGTGTGAAGTGAGGAGGAGAAAAAGGATGGTGATAATGCTAAGTACGGCTGTCTTTCTCTGTTAACTTCAATTCATATTTAAGGGATAAATGCCAGGGTCAGTAATCTTAAGTGTGATTTGAGACCGAGTATGATGTCTTTGCTCATGTCTTCGGCCATGTCTGAGTAAACGGAGATGATAGCTGATGTCTGCTGCTTTTGTGCACGTAATCAGAGGTCTTAAATCTCATTTGAGACCGGACAGCCTGCATGTATCCCCATTCATAAACACTTTTGAATATATGCCTATAAAAAAAATTAAGATAAAAGTATTACTTCTCCGTATTTTTTGCCCATTATGACGTTACCACTAGGAGGAACTTGCCATCATTGTTCAGATGAGCTTTTTAAACTACGGTGTATTGACAGATACTTATTCAAGCTGCATTGATTTGCTAGGCAAATTTTGCTTATTTTTTGAAAAAAAAAGTTACTATACAAGCAGGTGTACTTGTTGAAAGGAACCCCAAATAAAACTTATTCTCCTCGGCCAGATATCGAAGGTCAGTCTAGAACGTAACTGGAGACACGTTTTGAATGGTTTTCAGCCAGTCAAATGCAGGAAATCAATAAAGGTGTTTTTGAGCTTTTGATTTGATATTGTCTAGAAAATAATAAATATTGAATTTTTAGTTCATTTATCATGTCCAAGTTGGTAAGACATAATAAACTACCTGAGTCCCTGTTTTGTTGTATAGGCGTGAGCTGTTAGTTTCCTCTCATCAGCAGATTTTCGCTCATTTTTGTCGCCGTTCCCGTTCCGCAGAAAATTTACGATTCTGCATTCACCTCAACCCCACCCATGGTGGCCTGAGGTGGGCTGTGAGCCCGTGACCCCCTGCCAGTGAATTTCCTCCCTTTTTTGAAATGTCAGGCCCATGCCTGTGTATTCCTTGTCTTTGAATTGAGCATTAAATATTGGCAAGGGTAGAAAAACTACACTGGACCCCAAGTTTATGGGTTCAGCCCACAGAATTACAATACGTAGAACTGGCACTGTGAGGTGAATTGGAGATTTGCGCTGCCCCCAGAATAGACAGCCTACGCTGTCGTTTTACATTAACAAGGGTACGCTGAAAAAAAAAGACTCCATAAAGTTGACTTCTTGTGAGATACTGGTACTGTAACAATTAAAAAACTTACTTTTCATCAAAAGATACGCAAAAATATTAAAAAATAAAACATTGAGTTGGTTCATGAAATTCCATTTTTTTCCAGACCTGTCAAGTTTTCTTCACATACCCTGTACCTATGTCAAATGGTCAATCTTAGACAAACCCCATATCCTACAAACAAATGACTGTTTTATGTGTGAGTACTTAACGGTTCAATTCGGTTTTCAAATATTGGTGACCAGACACTTTTTCAAATTGTGCACAAAACCGTTACAAGTCAGGACATTTCAAAATTCAAAATTTTAGCTTTTATCGTTACTATTGGATATGAAACCTTCTCTTAAAATGCTATCTATAAGCATTGTTATGTTGTAGTGACCATTTATCACTCTCTTTAAGTTATCAATATTAACTCAATGAGCCCCTTTAAAGAAAGAAATTAATTGGTGCAACAAATGCAGGAAAGAAAAACTAGTTTCGCGCGTGTACATATGTAGTCCTCATGTACAGGATTGCCTGAAAGAGGCGTACGTACGTAGTCCGTATATGTAGGATCTACCACTTGTGTACAACGTTAGTGTTAAGATGTGTTTCTTCAATTCGCCTCAATACATATCATTGTCAGTTATTTCGAAGCCAGTTCTACATATTATAATTCTGTGGTTCATACCTATGTCTTGTATAGCTCCTTTTGCCAAGACTCAAGTTTCTTTTTGTATCTGGCAACATATGCAGTTACGAAAACTTTACAATGCAGTTTTGGTATTGTGTTCCAAACAGTGGGGCAAGGGAAGAGAGGGTGGGAGGGGTAGTTGTGAAAGATTTGACGGCATGTATAGATGCCGTCCAGGTCCCTCTACCATAATGAATGACCTGATGCCAATCCTGGCTCTGATGCACTGATGGTGATATTTGTTATGTATTCTTCTCCAAGGTTATGGGTAAGGAAGATACGTTGGTCAGGGGGTTGCAGTGTCCTAGTACAAAAGAGTTGACCAGAATATTTTAGCCTCACGAAGAAGCATGTTATTCATACACTTGAAAATTATGAAAGCTGGTTAAGAATATATCTTATATCATACATGTCATATTTTGCTTTGTGTATTTATGTGTCATTTTTATCCTTGTGAACAGAAATATTACCATTGCATATGGATGCCACAGACTGTGCTGGACTTTATCCCCTCCTTTACAGTTCCAATTAATAGCTATTGAAAAGTGACTATCACATTTTTTCGCCATATTCAAGGTGACTAGGCAGAATTCAACACAGCGGCATAACGATGAGTCGGGAGGCCGCCGTTTCCTAGGTCTAAAGCCCCCACCCCCCCCCCCTTCATGATGAGGTCTTACCAGGAAAGTGCAAGATCCAAGGAATTGTTAGAAACACACTTTGAACGTCAAGTTTAGGCCCGCCGTATTAGTGTGCGGACTAGTTTTGCAAAGTTTAGAGGTAAGCGTGAAGACCAGGAAGCCTACACCCTAGCCTATATTGTCTCATTCAGTCATGCATGAGCTTTTCTTTTCCAGTAACTGAGTCAATCCCCATCCAAAGAGGAACCTCCTTTCCCTGTGCATCAGCGAAGCGGAGGCCCCTTTTGGTCGGTGGGGAAGGGGGGGGGGGGCTGGCTCTGCAAGGTTCGAGCGCCCTATGAGTTACGCCACTGATTGAACATATGATAAAATACAACATTTTATGATTTAGAGTAGAACCCTCAAAAAGTTAAAGGATAATGAGTTCTCTCAGAAAAAAATATATTGTCTTTGGAAGTTTTCCTACAAAAGAAAAAGAAAGACCAAAACAGGCATGGGAGCATTATTGACCAATTTTTCCAAGAAGTCGTTCACAAGAAAGCCCTCGAAAGCAAATACAAAAGTGATGCGGTAGAAATTCAGTTGCTATCTATGAAGGTTTGCACAAGAAAGCCCTCGAAAGCTAATGCAAAAGTGATGAGGTAGAAATTCAGTTGCTATCTATGAAGGTTTGCACAAGAAAGCCCTCAAAAGCAAATGCAAAAGTGATGCGGTAGAAATTCAGTTGCTATCTATGAAGGATTTCACAAGAAAGCCCTCGAATGCAAATTGCGGTAGAAGTTCAGTTGCTATCTATGAAGGTTTGCACCAGAAAGCCTTCGAAAGCAAATGCAAAAGTGATGCGGTAGAAATTCAGTTGCTATCTATGAAGGTTTGCACAAGAAAGCCCTCAAAAGCAAATGCAAAAGTGATGCGGTAGAAATTCAGTTGCTATCTATGAAGGATTTCACAAGAAAGCCCTCGAATGCAAATTGCGGTAGAAGTTCAGTTGCTATCTATGAAGGTTTGCACCAGAAAGCCTTCGAAAGCAAATGCAAAAGTGATGCGGTAGAAATTCAGTTGCTATCTATGAAGGTTTGCACAAGAAAGCCCTCGAAAGCAAATACAAAAGTGAGGTGGTAGATTTGATTATCTATTTGATATCTATTAATGTTTTAACAAGCCCTCGAAGGGATAAAAAGGTAATATGAGAAAGAAATGATAAATATTAATGTTTCATGTCAAAAAAGGAACATGTGAAAAAAGTAAATTTTCCAAACAAAATACCACAAAATCTGAATTTTGTTTTAGTGGCACAACCTTTGGCACTATTTCAAAACGCTGAAAGTAGTCAACATTAAGTGTTATTTGAATACCATTACTCCACTTCTCTCATTCATAATCTTACAAATCAAAATTTTATTCAAGACAGCAACAACACGCTCTTAGCCTACTCATTCTAATAGCTTTTTCCATTTTTCTTTTAAATTATTATTGAAAAATAGATGATGTAAATCATTCCTAATTTTAAATACCACTAATGAGTCGTTTTTTAAAAAATGATACTTCCTTTTGCTCTTCTCAGAAGCTTGTTTTCAATTTGATGTTATTAAAGCTTAAATGCCATCATTTTTGTTTTTTAGGAAAAACAAACTACCTTTTTAAACAACCCAAATGTTACATTTTTCTTTTGAAATCATAACTGCCGGGCAATCTGTGGACAACTATGTTTTATTCATGCAAAAAAGAAGAAAAATATGTAGTGAGTTCCTCAAATCTTTTTTTCCTCTTTGTTTTTGATACTTTGGAATGTAAATGAGTATCCTTTTTGTTACTGTTTGTTGCAATTTTGGGGAAAGTGCAATTTGCAATTATGTGAAAGTGTTTGCAAGGCTGTTATTCTCACTGCAGGTAAAACTTGCAACAGCCTACTGGTTGAGTGACATTTGTTTTCCTTAAAGAAAAATGTCTTTCTCAAAATTAGGACTTCAATATCACCAATAAGTTATGGAGCAAATACGTAGGAAAATGTGGCGTGCTGTATGAGGTTGGGGTAAATTGTGATTTCGACTCAGTCAAGGGAGGTGCCAGAAAGTCAGAATTGGGGGGGGGGGCTAAGGGCAAAACAAACCGTTGGGGAAAAAGTTTTCACACCCAGCACGAAATCAAGCCCAAGTTGATGGAGCCCGTTCTCACAGGTGGGGTCCAGGGGGAATTAACGCCCCCAGATGCTCTGATGTTTTGTCATATGTCTGAATGAAAAAAGTAAATGTCAAGAGAATTATATTACTCATTTTTAAGGCTAACACAACTCCTTAGCTGACGTAACTTGGGCCAAAGGAAAAATTGGGGGAAAATCCCCCCTCCCCCCTAACGCCGCCACTGGAAGCAGTACTTAATCAAATTTAACCATGGTCTCACAACTGTTTCTCAAACTATTACTTCTTTTGCAAATAATACTTGTATGATAACTCATTGTTGAGAAGACCAACAACAAACGTACCTCACAGCTGGGTCATGTTGAAGCAAAATAGTCAAAGTAGTTGTAACAGTTCTTGTAGTGATATGTGCATACTTTGTATATAGCTGCTTAGTTTAGCCCATCACGCATACACAGCAGTGATTGCAGAGACTCCGAGCTGTCCAAAGTAGGGTTCTCTGGTTATATTTCACTTAAATCCAGGTTAGGTTCAATCCTATAAGATGCAAGAAATGAGTGGTAACCTCTAACCTCCTAATGGATGCAATGACAGGTTATGGTAGCCCAGAGCTGGAGCATGCGACCCAGGCAGCCTCAAGGCATCAACTGCCATATTATTAGTCATTGCAGGTGGTTTATTCTGTTTTGGCCTTGAAAAAAAGAAGTTTTCATGGCAGGAATTTATCGGATAAAATTAGCAGCTATTAACCATGTCTTTGCAACTATCTGGTCTAACGGAGGCTACCATGTGTTTTTCTCAACCCGTCAACTCAACCGAAACACTATATACAGGTTTGTACACAAAATAAGGCACGGAGAAACAAAAACTAGAACCAAAACAGAACTGGACCAAAACAAAATTGCGAACCATTCCCAAAACACCAATGAAAAAGTACAAATACAACTAAGTCAGACCAACACAGAGCAAAACTAATCCTGAGGCAGACACTTCGCCATCCTTACCAAGGGCACCCAGGGAGGCTGAAACGATCAAAGTAGAGGACATTCAGCTCTCCTCGGACTCTGAGTCTTCTTCAGTTTCAGCAATGTCGGATGGCGGGGAGCCTGCCTCAGAGCGTCCTGCAAAGGAGCCACCTTCAAGGGAGGGGTGGTTTGATTTGTGTGAAGGGGAGGGGCCAGAGTCTAGTCTTAAGAGGTCAGCCTCTGAAGTCCCAGACCGATGGGTAGCAATGGGCAGTGTACATAGTTATATCCTGAAACACTTTATGTAATTGGGTTCGTAATTAAAGTGTTTCAGGATATAACTATGTACACTGCCCATTGCTACCCATCGGTCTGGGACTTCAGAGGCTGACCTCTTAAGACTAGACTCTGGCCCCTCCCCTTCACACAAATCAAACCACCCCTCCCTTGAAGGTGGCTCCTTTGCAGGAGGCTCTGAGGCAGGCCCCCCGTCATCCGACATTGCTGAAACTGAAGAAGACTCAGAGTCCGAGGAGAGCTGAATGTCCTCTACTTTCATCGTTTCAGCCTCCCTGGGTGCCCTTGGTAAGGATGGCGAAGTGTCTTCCTCAGGATCCCCAGAACCCCCCTCACACTGCTTGGAGGCAAGGAAGTCCCGTTCCACCTCATTTGCTGCCTCCTCCAATTCCTGAGAAGAATATTCTGGGCCTGCTTGCGAGGGTTCAGGTGCAGACTCCACATCAGCACTGGTACGAACAGAGTACGATGTAGGGCAGTCATTAAACATATGTCCCTCCTCCCCGCAGAGATTGCACCGTACCTCGTTGGGACACTCTGCCTTGCCGTGCCCCAACTGCAGGCATCTGCCACAGCGCCTATTGGGACACGATTTGGCTTCGTGTCCCTCCTTCCCACACTTAAAACAAGTACGAGGCTGTCCCAGATAACGAATGTGGGCTTTGGACCCCCCTATGAACAGAAAGGACGGTATATCTGTGTGCTTTTTAAGTGCATTGAAACGGCACATACAAAACAAAAACAAAAAACTGAAACCGGATCGGGCAAAAACATAAACGCAAAACTATTTACAGACTGCTAAATCAAACAGAAAATTATTTTTATTACAGTAATAAGCTATACATATTTACAAAACTATGTACAGAAAATTATACACAGATATTTACATACTATTTACAAGCCCCTTACATACCCACCCTATTACAAATTGACCACCACACGCCCCCCCCCCCCTCACCGAAACGAGTGGACCCCATCGCCTACCGAACGCCGACCTTGGCAAACGAACGAAGTCGGACTCAACCCTCAGCCTCACCTCCGCCTTCACCGATGCCAGGACGACGTCCGCAGGCTTCCCCATCCCCCTAAAAACAACGTTACATCGGTCTCTCCATAAGGCCAGCTTTATGGAGGCCGAAGCAAAGGTAAGTATGCCCTGAATACTTGTATTGCATGGCGGGGGTGAAAGACCATACAAAGCATAGTCCCGGCCGACCGCCCATGTGTTGCCCATCGTCAAGCGATCAGTCAGGACTTGGAACCATTCCCAAAGGAGGGCCACAAATTCACACTGCCAAAACACATGTGACACACTTTCCCACTTTGTGCATCCAGTGCGTGGGCAAATTCCATCTCCAAGACGCCACCGAAGACGCTTGAGATTAGTAACAATCGCATCATGTGCGATTCGCCACAACAGGTCTCGCCTGCGGTAATCTAATGATCTGCTGTGGACCACACGCCACACTTCCGACCCTGAAGCATAGTGATTGGATTGGACCTGGCCAACCAATTCTTCAAAAACAGCCTATTGCACTTAACTGCGAAACGTCCCCAACTCTAGATATAATTAGGAGCGTTTCTCTCATTTGACTGTATGCTTGCGAGGGCCTCCAGCTGTGGGGTTCACTGTTACTAAACAGGGAGGGAAAGAACCGACGGAATGATAATCCCCCCCAATAACGGACAAAATAGGCAAAAGGCATTCTGCTGTCTACAGCACTATAAACACACTTGGTCAGGAGAAAACGGAGTTTGGAAGGAAAATGCACAAGGCCCAACCCACCACGCCTAACATCCTGATATACCATCCCTCTTCTTACGAGCTCCGTCTTCCCTGACCATAAAAACCTAAACACAGCCCTCTCGAGACGCAACAGGACACCCTTTGGAGCAGCCAGAACGGTGCCTGGATACCACAAAAGGGGATAAATAAAACGATTGATAACTGTCACCTTTCCGAACAGGCTAATGTGGCGCTCGCCGAAGTCCTTCAACCTAGCTTCCACCAGGTCCACTTTCTCATTCCAGGTAAGTAACTCGGTTTGCCGATAACCAAACCATATGCCGTTTATCCTTATGGCGTCGTCTACCCATGATGCAGCGAAGGGCAGTCTTCTTGACCGCCACTTACCTAGGCGAAGTCCTTTGGTCTTATTGGGATTCAGTCTGGCACCTGTGGCTCTTTGAAACTTAGACAACGTGCCACTAAGGGCCTTGAAGGAAGCTAGGTCGGAGACTACGCATGTGACGTCATCGGCATACTGAAGGCACTTAACTTCAACACCACCGGGAATGTGAAATGGTTGAAACAAAGGCTCTACTTGAAAGGCTCTTGCTATTGATTCACTAAACAATACGTAGAGTAAAGGTGATAGGGGGCACCCCTGCCGTACGCCACGTTGGACGCTGAAGGGGTCTGACGGTAGGCCATTAACGATAACCCGACTATTTACACTATTGTACAATAAGGAGGTCCATTTAACAAAAACTGGATTCAAACAAAACTTCTTTAAAATTTTAAACAGGAATCCATGATCAACCATGTCGAAGGCCTTCTCCTGATCGAGGGAGACAAGGGCACATGGAAGATCACGGTCCATCACGTATTCAACTAAGTCCCGCACCACCCAGAGGTTCTGCTGAATACTGTGTCCCCGCACCGCACAGGTCTGAAAGGACCCTACAAGATCTGGCATAACTGTGCCTAGCCTGTTGCAAAGGGCTTTCGCCAGAATCTTGTAATCTACATTTAACAAGGTGATTGGCCGTTTGTTTTTCGGTTCGAGGGGGTCTCCTGACTTAGGCAGCAAAGTTATTATGCCTGTGCGCTGCGAGTGGCTCAATGAGCCAGCAAGGAAGCCAGAGACGAATACGTCACGGATATCATGTGCTACGGTACCCCAGAAGCGTTTATAGAATTCTACTGGAATACCGTCGGACCCAGGTGCCTTTCCGCCTTTCATCTTCGCCACTGCCTTCCAGAGCTCGTCAACAGTCAAAGGGGAGCCAAGTTCATCATTCTGATGTTTAGAGGGGGTTTTGTCAATATTATCTAATAGGGACTTTTGAAGGTCTTCATCGACATCTGCCTGGGTATACAGCTGCTCATAAAAGTTTTTATACAGTTCTACAATGTCGAGAGGGTCCTTATGTACCACACCGTGGGCGTCACGGACAGCTTTTATACTGCGATCGATGGCATTCTTTGTGACGTCCCGGTAGAACTTAATGGTTGGTTTCTCCTCCTCCTCCACACAATGCACACGAGCACGAACCCGGGCCCCGTGTAGTTTTCCATCAAGGTACTGTTGGATTGCATGGAGTGCGGAGTGGTCCCCGTTCCTCTCCCTAGAGCAAAGTGAAAGGAACTCCTCCCTTCTTCGACGAGCTCTTGCTACACAATATTCCACTGTAAACTGTTTGATGCGGGTCTTTACATCATCCCACCACTCCAAATCTGTTGAAAAGGCCGGCCTCAAAGTTCGCCACCCTTCGTATCTGGCCTTAAAATCTTTGCTATATTCAGCCTCCGTTAGAATATCTGTGTTCATTTTCCAGAACCCCCTCCCTACTGGCCATGACTCTGGGGGTCTGAATGAGACAGTAACTGCATCATGGTCCGAAATTGGACATGCCACAACTTTGCAATCACTTGGTGACAGAGCCGTTGGAGCGTACACCCTGTCCAACCTTGAGGCGTCCGTGCCATCAGGGCGGTGCCAAGCGAACACGGACAAGCCAGGATGCTGCACTCTCCAAACGTCAACCATATCGTGATTCTTTGTGAACATGTCCAACTCCACCATACCGACACTACAGCTTGAAGATGTGAAGGTGGACATTCGATCAAACCGTGTGTCAGGGACACAGTTGAAGTCTCCAGATAGGATACAAGGGGCACAGCCAGGAACGAAGGATGGCAGGGTAGCAAAAAAATTCCTTCTGTCTGTAGGTTGGTTGGGGGCATAAACGTTACATAAGAAGAAGTTCCCGCAAGGATGTTTGATGGTAATGCATACCAACCGGCCCTCATGATCATGATCAACCTTTCCGACCAGGGAAGTCCATCTTGGAGAAACTAAAATGACAGATCCACAGGAAGATGCGGAACCAATGGAAGCGTACAAACCCCCAACCCATTCGTAGGACCAGGTGTAGGCATCGTCCTCATTAACAATGTGAGTCTCTTGGAGGAAAACGAAGTCCACACCCAGTGACTTACAAAATTGGAATATTCTGGACCGCTTCCGACTGTCTCTCATGCCGTTTACATTCAGGGTCATGAGGGACAGGGGACCATTCATGAAATGTGGAGTGTGAAATTACAAAACTGTCTCTGACCTGGCCTTTTTGTTACATGGATCTGGTGCTGGTGGCACAGAAGGACGAACTCCCCCTCCCCGGTCGGAGACCTCCCCTGAGGCCGACCTTTTCAACTTGGGCTCAAGTTCAACGGCCTCACACAAATCAAACCATCCCTCCCCAGATGGTGGGTCCTTTGGTGGAGGCTCTGAGGCAGGTCCTCCCACATCTGACATGGCAGAGTCAGATTCCGAGTCCGAGGACATTCTAAGGTCGTGCTCCACTGTTTGTATTCCAGCCTCCCCGGGAGCTGGTGGAGAGTGTGACTCAGGTACTGATGTGGAGGGTTGGGAAGGGCCTACCTCGGGGTTCCCACAGACCACTTCACATCCCTTAGAAGCTAGGAACTCTTGTTCCACCTGATGTGCCACCTCATCAGGCGTAGGGAACCTGGGTTCCTCCACCATTGGTTCAGGGTCTGAAGACAAGGGTTCACTTGCCAGCTCCACATCTGCACTTGCACGCGCAGAGTACGATGTGGGGCAGGCACCAGAGACATGTCCCTCCTCCCCACACAGGTTACACCGCACCTGATTGGGACATGTTGCCCTGTCATGCCCCAACTGCAGGCATCTGCCACAACGTTTGTTTGGGCATGACTTAGCCTCATGCCCCTCCTCCCTACACTGGAAACAGGTGCGGGGCTGGCCAAAATACCTGATGTGGGCCTTAGAACCCCCTATGAACAAGACGGAGGGAATGTCTCGTTTTAGCTCCATACGGAACTGTCTCTTTCCGTTGAGAATACCGGCCAGTTCACCTTCATTATACTTTACCCAACGCCAGTCAGAGACAGTTCCGTATTGTCCTAGAACCCTCGCCACCAGGCCCTGATCTACCTCAAAATTGAGGTACAACACCGTCACCACCACAGAGCGATCATATGGGGTGACAGTGAGACCCTCCACACCCTTAAGGGAGGAAACCCCCTTCAATCGGGCAGCATCAGTCCGGAACTTCAAATCATAGTATTTCGGGATGCAAGGGCCTGCAGCATCTCTATATCCTTAACATCTACCTTATTGTTCTTCAACACAGAAAAAACATGCTGGGGTGTAACATTCCCCCTCGACTCAAACTGTAACTTAACGATACTGCTATCCCGACCTCCGGGCATAGCAGCAAAGGTTTGTGGCACAAGGCCACGCAGCAACTAGAGAGAAAACTTCAGCACAGCAGATCAAACCCAGGCAGGAAAAAATAAAGGGAACCCAACAAACTATTAACCAGGCGTGCTTTAAAACGAGCACGGCCAAACCACGTCCCAAGCGAGAGGACCACACCCAATATCCAACACTTCGGTAAAACGACAATAGTAGTATTAGTTAGTATAACAAGCAGCACCGTACAGCACAATGCCAAAATCCAGCACGATCAGCGAGAGCTCCGTGAAACACGTCCGCCCTCGCCTTCGGTATATCTTTTTTCAGTACGATACGGAACTGCCTCTTTCCATTAAGTATGCCCTTCATCTCACCTTCACCATAGACACACCACCGCATATCAGAAACAGTCCCGTATTGTGCAAGAACCCTCGCAACCAGACCCTGTTCAACCTCAAAGTTCAGGTACAGCACCGTCACCACCACAGAGCGATCATATGGTGTGACGGTAAGGTAAGCCCTTCTACTCCCTTTAAGGCAGACACTCCCTCCAGAAGGGCTTTGAAGGACCAGAACTTTAGGTCGTACGTGTTGCGGGCTTCAAGTGCCTGCAACATCTCTATTTCTTCCACCTTTACCCCATTTTTCTTTAACAAACTGAACACTTGCGGATGTTCTTAACACATACTCCAAAACGGGCACGACGAATCTATACAGCAGTGTAGTAGAGTAAACAAGCAAGCTGCCACAGAGCAGACCACAATACCAAAATCCAGCACGATCAACGAGAGCTCCGTGAAAACACGTCCGCTCTCGACGAAGACCAGAACTGAACACTCCCCCTGGACTCAAACTGTAACTTAACGATGCTGCTATCCCGACCTCCGGGCATAGCAGCAAAGGTTTGTGGCTCGAGGCCACGCAACAACGAGAGAAAAAACCTCAGCACCTCAAATCAAACCCAGGCAGGAGTAAGCAGTAAGAAAACCCGACACAACACAACTACGGAACAGGCGTGCTTCAAAACGAGCACGATCAGAGCCCTTTCCCCTAGAGAGAGAACACACCAACGTTTCAATAGTAATAGTATGACAGGTATAGTATAGTTTAGTATAGTACACTATGACTCCAGCTAGCACAGAGCAGAGAGATTCAGTTCTGGTTTTCGTCGAGAGCGGACGTGTTTTAACGGGGCTCTCGTCGATTGCTCGTGCTGAATTTTGGCGTTGTACTGCTGCGCTGTGTTGGCGTACTTGTTATACTATACTATACTGTCTATTGTTACGTGTTGGGTCTAGTTTCTCTCTTGGGGACGTGGTTTTGCCGTGCTCGTTTTAAAGCACGTCTGTTTCATAGTTGTTCTGTGTTGGGATATCCTTATTTACCCTGCTTTGGTTTGACCTACGGTGCTGAAGTTTTCTCTCTATTTGCTGCGTGGCCTTGTGCCATAAACCTTTTGCTGCTATGCCCGGAGGTCGGGATAGCACAATTGTTAAGTTAGAGTTTAAGTCGGAGGTGAGTGTTCCTCCGGCGCAAGTGTTTACCTTGTTAAAGAATAAGGGTGTTAAAGTTAAAGAAATAGAGATGTTGCAGGCGCTTGCGACCCGCAACACGTACGACCTAAAGTTCAGGTCTGATGCTGCCCGTGTTAGAGGCGTGTCTTGCCTGAAGGGGGCAGAGGGGCTCACTGTCACCCCATATGATCGCTCTGTGGTGGTGACAGTGCTGTTTCTGAACTTTGGCGAGGGTTCTGGGCCAGTACGGGGCTGTCTCTGACATGCGAATGTGTGTTTACAATGAGGGTGAATTAAAGGGCATTCTGAACGGCAAGAGACAGTTCCGTATGGAATTACATAAAGATATTCCATCCTGTCTGTTTATAGGGGGTTCGAAGGCCCACATAAGGTACTTCCGGCAGCCCCGCACCTGCTTTCATTGTTCAAAGGAGGGGCACGGGGCAGGTGCCTACAGGTGGGGCACGACAAGACTGATTGTCCCAACGAGGTGCGGTGCAACCTTTGTGGCAAGGATGGACATATCTCTGGTGCCTGTCCCACGTCATACTCTGCCCGTGCCAGTGCAGATGTGAGGCAGGCACCCGACCCTTCGCAATCAGGCCCAGAATATTCCACACAGGAATTGGAGGAGGCGGCTCAGGAAGTGGAACAGGATTTCCTCACCTCCAAACAGTGTGAGGCGGGAACTGGGTCTCCAGAGGCAGACTCTCCACCATCATCACCAACCCCCGGGGAAGCTGATGTGACAACAGTTGTGGAGGACCTCCACCTGTCCTCCGATTCTGATTCTATTAATGAGATGTCAGATGATCGGGGGAGGGCTGGTTTGACTTGTGTGGGACTTCTGTGCCAGAATCCACACTGAAGAGGTCGGCCTCAGGTGAGGTGTCAGATTGTGGGGGCAATGCGGAGCCCATACCCAAGAATCCGCAGAGCAAAAAGGCCAAGTCCCAGGTAAACACGTAGCCAATGCCCTATCATGGCCGATCACCTGTCTCTCTTGACCCTAAATGTTAATGGCTTGAGGGACAGTCGGAAGCGATCCAGAATATTTCAGTTTTGTAAATCACTGGGTGTGGACTTCGTTTTTCTCCAGGATACCCATATTGTAAATGGGGATGATGTCCACACCTGGTCCTTCGAATGGGGTGGGGGTTGGTATGCTTCCTTTGGTTCCCCGACGTCTTGTGGTTCAGTTATTTTACTTTCGCCTAGGTGTTCCACCCTGGTCGGAAAAGTTGATTCTGATCACGAGGGTCGGTTGGTGTGCGTAACAATAAAGCACCCATGTGGAAGCTTCTTTCTGTGTAACGTTTACGCACCCAATCGGCCTTCAGATAGAAGGAACTTTTTCATGACCCTGCCATCCTTCGTTCCTGGCAGTGCCCCTTGTATCCTAGCTGGAGATTTTAACTGTGTCCCTGACGTACAGCTCGACCGTAAGTCCTCTTGTGTGTCTTCGGGCTGTAGCGTTGGCATGGCGGAACTGGACATGTTTACAAAGAATCACGACATGGTTGACATTTGGAGAGTGCAAACATCCCGGTTTGTCCGTGTTCACTTGGCACCGCCCTGATGGCACGGACGCGTCAAGGTTGGACCGGGTGTACTCTACCTTGGCCTTGTCTCCGAGTGATCGTGAAGTTGTGGCATGTCCAGTTTCGGATCATGATGCAGTTACTGTCTCCTTCCAACCCCCTGAGTCATGGCCTTCAGGGAGGGGATTCTGGAAAATGAATACAGATATCTTAACGGAGGCTGAATATAAAGAACAACGGAAAGCCAGGTACGAAGGGTGGCGAACACTGAGGCCGGCCTTTTCAACGTGTTTAGAATGGTGGGATGAAGTTAAGTCTCGCTTCAAACGTATTGTGTAGCAAGAGCTCGTCGAAGAAGGGAAGAGTTCCTCTCGCTCTGCGTTAGGGATAGGAACGGGGACTCCTCCGCACTCCATGCCATCCAGCAGCACCTTGATCAGAAGTTGCATGGGGCCCGTGTTCGTGCTCACGTACACTGCGTGGAGGCGGAGGAGAAGCCAACCATCAAATTTTACCAAGACGTCACAAAGTATGCCATTGATCGCCGTATTAGAGCAGTCCGTGACGTCCACGGTACGGTACAGAAGGACCCCCTCGACAGCTTTACACCCAGGCAGATGTCGATGGGGTCCTTCAAAGGTCCCTTTTAGATAATATTGATAAGTTCCCCCTACGGAGCAGAACAATGAACTTGGTTCCCCCTTGACTGTCGACGAGCTCTGGAAGGTGGTAACGAAAATGAAGCACGGAAAGTCGCCAAGGGGTGACGGTATCCCGGTAGAATTCTACAAACGCTTTTGGGGTATCGTTGGACATGATCTCCGGGATGTATTTACCTCTGCCTCTCGCAGCGCACAGGTGTAATTACTTTGTTACCCAAGTCTGGAAACCCCCTTGAACCGAAAAACAAGCGACCAATAACGTTGTTAAATGTGGACTATAAGATCCTGGCGAAAGCCCTTTGCAACCGGCTGGGTACTGTCATGCCGGATCTTGTAGGGTCCTTTCAGACGTGTGCGGTGCGGGGACACAGTATTCAGCAGAACCTCTGGTTGGTGCGGGACTAAGATGTAATGGACCGTGATCTTCCATGTGCGCTTATCTCCCTCGATCAGGAGAAGGCCTTTGACATGGTTGATCACGGATTCCTCTTTAAAGTCTTAAGTTTTGTCTGAACTCTTTCTTTGTTAAATGGATTGCTTTATTGTATAATGATGTACATAGTCGTGTTATTGTCAATGGCATACCGTCTGACCCCTTTAGAGTACAACGTGGGGTACGGCAGGGATGCCCCCTGTCACCTTTACTCTATGTATTGTTTAGTGAATCGCTTGCGAGAGCCCTCCATGAAGACCCTTTGTTTCGACCTTTCCACAGTCAAGTGCCTTCAGTATGCTGATGATGTCACGTGTGTAGTCTCTGACCTAGCTTCCTTCAGGGCCGTGTCTGACATCCTGTCTTCCTTTCAAAGAGCGACTGGTGCCAGACTGAACCCCGCCAAGACAAAAGGACTCCGTCTGGGTAAGTGGCGGTGGAAACAACTGCCCTTCGTGGCATCTTGGGTTGACGATGCCATGAAAATCAATGATATATGGTTTGGTTACGGCTCACCTGAGTCACTTACCTGGAACGAAAAGGTGGACCTGGCGGAAGCTAGGATGACAGACTATGGGGAGCGTTACATTAGTCAAATGGGGAAAGTAACAGTTATTAATCGTTTCTTTTATCCTCTCTTGTGGTACCCGGGCACTGTTCTGGTTGCTCCAGTGGGTGCCCTTGTGCGACTTGGCCGTATTTAAGTTCTTATGGTCAGGGAAAACGGAGCTGGTCAGAAGAAAGGTTGTGTACCAGGAACTTAGACGTGGGGGCCTAGGCCTTGTGCATTTTCCCTCAAAGCTCCGTTTTCTCCTGGCAAAGTGTGTGTTTAGTGCTGTTGACAGTGAGATGCCCTTTGCGTATTTTGTCCGTTATTGGGGGGGGGGGGGGGGATTGTCATTACGTGGGTTCTTTCCGTCCCTGTTTCGTAATGGTATGCCCCACAGCGGGAGACCCTCGAAGACATATTGTCACCTGAGGGATACTCTCCGTATGATGTCAACTGTAGGGGAGGTTTCGCAGTCCAGCGCGGGGGACCTGTACCGGGCCATTTTTGATGACTTGGCGGGCCAGGTCCATCCAAGCGATTATGCCTTACACCCGGAAGTGTGGACCGTAGTGCACAGCAAGTCACTAGACTACCGCCGGCGGGACTTGCTGTGGCGAATTGCACATCATGCCATTGTAACCAATCTCAAGCGCCTTCGGTGGCGTCTTGGAGATAAGTGGGAGAGAGTGCCCCATGTACTTGTTTTGGCATTGTGGTTTTGTGGCTCTCCTCTGGGAGTGGTTTCAAGTCCTGGCTGACCGGCTAACGCTTTGCAACACTTGGGCGGTCAGCCAGGACTATGCATTGTATGGTCTATCGCCACCACCACCACCATGCAATGCAAGTATTCGTGGCATACTCACCTTTGTTTCGGCCTCCATTAAGCTGGCTGTTTGGAGAGACCGATGTAATATTGTTTTTAGGGGTGAAGGGAGGCCTGCCGACGTCGTGTTGGCGTCGGTAAAGACGGAAATCAAACTGAGGGTCGAGGCCGACTTTGTTCGTTGACCGGGGTCCACGTTCGGCAGACGTTGGGGACCAATTGTTTCTGTGCGGGCGGGGCAGGTGATAGTTAATTTGTAATTAATCCTGTTTCCTCAGGGGTCGTTTTGTACATATTTTTTCTTCGTTTGGTAATGTGTAAATAGGTGAGTTTTGTAAATAGTCCTGGGTTGGGGTGGGTTTTGTAAATTATCGTCACAAAATCTTTCTTTGCGTCCGTAATGGTATGAATTCTGTACATAGTTCAAGTTATGTTTTGTCCCGTCTGGTCTGAGTTGTGTTATTCGTTCTCCGTGCCCGTTTCTATGTACGTAAAAAGCACTCCAGCTAGCACAGAGCTGCACAACGCTAAAATTCAGCACGAGCAATCGACGAGAGCTTTTTAAGTGCATTGAAACGGCACATACAAAACAAAAACTGAAACCGGATCGGGCAAAAACATAAACGCAAAACTATTTACAGACTGCTAAATCAAACAGAAAATTATGTTCATTACAGTAATAAGCTATATATACAGATATTTACAAAACTATGTACAGAAAATTATACACACAGATATTTACATACCATTTACAAGCCCCTTACATACCCACCCTATTACAAATTGACCACCACACGGTCCCCCCCTCCCCGAAACGAGTGGACCCCATCGCCTACCGAACGCCGACCTACCGAAGTCGGACTCAACCCTCAGCCTCACCTCCGCCTTCACCGATGCCAGGACGACGTCCGCAGACTTCCCCATCCCCCTAAAAACAACGTTACATCGGTCTCTCCATAAGGCCAGCTTTATGGAGGCCGAAGCAAAGGTAAGTATGCCCTGAATACTTGTATTGCTTGGCGGGGGTGAAAGACCATACAAGGCATAGTCCTGGCCGACCGCCCATGTGTTGCACAACGCCAAGCGATCAGTCAGGACTTGGAACCATTCCCAAAGGAGGGCCACAAATTCACACTGCCAAAACACATGTGACACACTTTCCCACCCTGTGCATCCAGTGCGTGGGCAAATTCCATCTCCAAGACGAGAGCTCCGTGAAAACACGTCCGCTCTCGACGAAGACCAGAACTGAACTGAACTGTTTTTGATAGTATGTGCCGTTTCAATGCACTTAAAAAACATTCCCCGTCTGTCGTAAAGCGGCGACCAACCGGGAGGACAATATTTGAACATTAGGACCCTATGGAACTCATTCGTGGTGTGTATAATTTTCTGCACATAGTTTTGTAAATATCTGTATATATAGCTTATTACTGTAATGAACATAATTTTCTGTTTGATTTAGCAGTCTGTAAATAGTTTTGCGTTTATGTTTTTGCCCGATCCGGTTTCAGTTTTTTGTTTTTGTTTTGTATGTGCCGTTTCAATGCACTTAAAAAGCGCATTCGTGGTGTGTCGTTACATCTTACGTAACAAAGTTACGTGCTCCGAAAGTGACACGATAAAACGGCAAACTTGAAAAATAGGACTAGCATAACGTAACAAGTAAGGCTACCACACGCAGGGGGATCCTCTACCGTAAGGGATTTTAGCAAATTTTAGGTTATATGCGGCGTTTATGTTTTTGCCCGATCTGGTTTCAGTTTTTGTTTTGTATGTGCCGTTTCAATGCACTTAAAAAGCACAATTTTAGGTTATAGGCGGCACCTACGGGGAATATGGAGGTATTGATGAGGGAAGGAGGGGGAAAAAAAATCATCTTTCGATTTTGAAATTCAGATGATACGGGCAACCCTCAATTGATCTGGCTTATGGATTGTGGCTTGAAAAAAATAATCATGCAAAGTCCACAGGGCCTCCGATCTCGAGTGGAGGTGTGCTTATTCAGTGCATTGTAGCGGCACATAGAGACTAAAACAACTCAAACTGGACCTATTAGAGTGGAGGTGCAGTTGCAGTGACCAGGTCAAGAATTTGTCTTATTTTCTTACTCCGTTGGCCTCACAGCAACTGTGCCTCCGGAGGCGAGGTAAGGTATTCTATAGTTGAAACCTAAGTTTTTGTCGGGAGACTTTGGATATTGGCGGGAATGATACATGGCAGGCCTAACGTTAAAATGATATATACTTTACTGCATAGTGTAGACTGTGTCGATCCTGGCCTTTGAGATTGATTGGGAACTGGTCGTGAAGTGATCAGGGCATCATTTTCTAGGCCTAATGTTCGGGCTAAGGCCTAGCCTAGGGTTTCACTGAAGAAAAGTAACATTAGGCGTTGGGGAAATGGATCATTGCAGGTCACGAAACTATCATAACATGGCAGTAATGCAAGGGGACTTTGTAATATTGGCTGCTGTTAGCAGCGGCAATGGCTGATACCGATGCTCAACAAATAACGCCATTGAAGGCTGATACCAATAACACCAACCGATAATGGGCTCAACACTAGCTACCACTTACTTTGAACACATTTGCATCATATGTTTTCTTATCATGTTGGTACTTGACTTTGTGTACCTCTCCTTTCACTGTTGTGACGTCTGGGATCCCTTGGATTACACTCCTCTTAACAATGCTCACAACCTTCTCTTCCATCCAATAAACTCGAAAACGCACCAATGTCTTTTCAGACCTAGTCTTTTTAAAATATGCTCGCTGCTTTCGCAGCATGTCGTAAGAGGCCACTAACAGGGACGACTTGTTTGCCGTGAGTCGCCACCCGTGTTGGTGCAGAAGAGGGTCCTGGTGGTTGAGTGTAGGCCATAACTGCGGTTTGATACTTGCAACACACCACTTTGGTCTCAATTTCACCTAGTCGGGGTGTTGAATAGGCCTGGTTCACCCAATCAGCTGGTTATGTTGTGCCCTGAAATCTCCACATTAGTGTATTCCAACGTTTTAATGAAAAGTATAATGCAAACTTGTCATGTAGTCTTCACCAAGGGAACCTTGCTTGCATGTAATGCAAGGGGACTTTGTAATATTGGCTGCTGTTAGCAGCGGCAATGGCTGATACCGATGCCCAACAAATAACGCCATTGAAGGCTGATACCAATAACACCAACCGATAATGGGCTCAATACTAGCTACCACTTACTTTGATCACATTTGCATCATATGTTTTCTTATCATGTTGGTACTTGACTTTGTGTACCTCTCCTTTCACTGTTGTGACGTCTGGGATCCCTTGGATTGCACTCCTCTTAACAATGCTCACAACCTTCTCTTCCATCCAATAAACTCGAAAACGCACCAATGTCTTTTCAGACCTAGTCTTTTTAAAATATGCTCGCTGCTTTCGCAGCATGTCGTAAGAGGCCACTAACAGGGACGACTTGTTTGCCGTGAGTCGCCACCCGTGTTGGTGCAGAAGAGGGTCCTGGTGGTTGAGTGTAGGCCATAACTGCGGTTTGATACTTGCAACACACCACTTTGGTCTCAATTTCACCTAGTCGGGGTGTTGAATAGGCCTGGTTCACCCAATCAGCTGGTTATGTTGTGCCCTGAAATCTCCACATTAGTGTATTCCAACGTTTTAATGAAAAAAGTATAATGCAAACTTGTCATGTAGTCTTCACCAAGGGAACCTTGCTTGCATGTTTCAGGTAAGTTGATTTCTCAGAAGGCGGCTGCTTAATCAGGTCAATCGGGGTTATTGATTCAATTAATGGCCGTGAATATATCACTAGTGTATCCCTGGCATCAGTTTGTGATGAAGTTTTCCGCTTGCCTTCAATGTCCCCTTGTTGGGCTCTGTTGTGGATTCCTCAAAACCAACCAAAGTAACTAGGAAACGTTTTAGGAGTGACTCTGGGTCCGATCCGGAAGCCACCCCTAATTTGCCCTAAGTTCCTTGCCGTCATTAGTTGTGATGACGACAAGCCCCTTTCAAAGCTGTCACCTTTTGTCATCGAAAAAGGTATTGAGGGTGTTGGGCACCCCATAAGATATTATGTTCAATGTTCTGGGGATCCTCCTTGTAGAGGTCAGCTGTAGCACTCAAGCAAATAAACTTGCTAGGAACCAAATTGTTTGATGTTCCAGTTCAGGTGACCCCTCACAGGTCACTAAATTACTAGATGCCCTCAGATGAGATTCTTGATGCACCGGCGTCCCAAGTTGTCACCCACAATCACCAATTCTCAGTTTTAAGGGAAGTTGTCAGTAAACCCACTGGCACCTTTATCGTTACTTTTAACACCCGAAACCCCCCGGGGTGAAAATTGCCTACCTGCAGGTCAGGGTTGAGCTTTACATCCCCAACCTGTTCGCTGCTTCAACTGTCAACGATACGGTCATTTTAAGACCAGTTGCAAGAGACCAGCAACCTGTGAAAAATGGGGCGAGGAGGGGCATTCTTGTGACACCTGTGAGGGATCACCCAAGAGTGTCAACTGCCAGGGCTGTCACCCGTCCAATAGCAAAGCATGTCCGAAATGGGCTGAGGTAAAACAAGTTCAGAAGATTAAAGCCTGCAACATCTCATACAAAGAGGCCAAAGAAACATTCCCATCGCATGAGTCACAGCTAAAGAATTATGTTGGAGCTGTGAAAACAGCTAAAGTCTGTATTGCTAACCACCAACATCACAAAAGTCCACATCCCGAAGGAAGAAACCTGTACCACCACCAAAACCGACGGAAATCAACAGAAACAAGGGTAGAATCAGCAACAGCAAGGAACACACCAAAATTAAAAATATAGACAAAAGTGAGCAAAGGGTCGGATGACCCTATTCAACTTTTTAACAAATTTGGAGCGTTAGAGGGGAGAGAGGGAGAAGAGGAGCTGATGGGGCTAAGCAGCCAGGCCCCTCGTTCTGGCCTTGGGGGCTCCACCAGCTCTTCTAAGAAGCCGCAGATTTCCAAAGGACGACCCTAGGGAAACCTGTGGCTATAGTCCAGTGGAATTGCAGAGGACTTCGAGCGAATTACGAGGAGGTCAAACGCTTCATTGCAGACTGGTCTTCTTCTATAATTTGCCTCCATGAAACCTTTCTTCGGGACACAGACCACATCACATATAAAGGGTACGGTATGTTCAACAAAACTGTGGCGTCTCCTATCGACAAAAGAGCAATTGGGGGCTCATCCATACTGGTCAGCGAAACAGTTCCTGTCGCCATCGGAGCTACGCTACACCGTTTTCTTTTTAAGTACATCAAAACGGGCACTGAGAAACAAAAGGGAGAGGAACTCAAACCAGACCGTACGCTACACCGTGCTGTCACTGTCTCATTCCGGGGAAAATAGCCTTAGAACAATCTCGTCAGGAACTCCTCTCAGTACTAATTAAATTATATGACCATTTAAGCATTTGAAAATGACCATGAAGGTTGGCATTTGATAGCGCTTCAGGGGATGTAGCCCTTCAGTGCACTTTTAGTAAGTTGATTCCGTTTTTGCCAGCACTTTTTCCAGAATTTGTTGTAAGCTGTTATTTGAACCTCAAAGTTTTGGGGCTTCTATTGTACTCATTGAAGCAGCTATTAGGAGTAATGAACCAGTGGTCGGGTATTAAAATTGGGAACCGCAGCTTTTCCCTAAAAACTGTTGTACCCATGGCGGATCTCCTTATAGGCTAATATCCCGCAACAACACGCCCGAAGGCTGCAACACGACCAAAGTCAACAACGCCTAAAAAGAAAGGGCAAACAAACGGGAACACCGTGCCCAAGGGTGCCGCCCAGGCAGTTGTAGCAAAGGGTAACCTCATTATTCCCACGTTGACATTAACTCCACAACCCAATGCAGTTTAACGTCCTACCCAGGCCTGATTACCAAAGTAGCTTTCGACATGGCCACAGCACTACTGACCAACTTGTTCATCTGGAATCCACTGTCCGTGGTGGCCTTTTTCGCGGACTTTATGTGGTGTGGTTTTTTTTTTTTTTTTTTGACCTAGAAAAGGCATTCGACACCACTTGGAAGTATGGCATTCTGAAAGACCTGCACATTCTATTCGTTTCATAGTGCCTGTTTCGATGTACGTTTAAAAAGAAAGACCTGCACATTGCTGGTTTGAGGGGACGGATGCCACTTTACATTAGAAGTTTCCTGGAAAATCGAGTGTTTTGTGTATGTGAAGGGAGTGTGTTGTTGTAGTTACATGGTCGGGAAATGGATGTTTCTCAAGGTAGCATCTTATCAGTGACTCGAAAAGTCATGAAGATGAAGTCTCGCCAGTGCGGTGAACCCTGGAATTTAGAAGTCCTTGTTTGTTGATGACTTCTCTACAACCTGTTCCTCACGGAACATGAGATCTTTAGAGAGGCTGATGCAAATCTACCTTGAACAAGATACATCATTGAGCTGACCGAAACGACTTCCGTTTTTCTCGGACCAAAACTGTTTGCATGCACTTTTGCAACCGAAGAGGTGCCCATTGCGATCCAGACTTGAGTCTGAACGGGGTTCACATCCTAGTTGCTCCTCAGACTAAGTTCCTTGGTCTGGTTCTCGATAATAAGCCCAACTTCAAGGCCCAAATCGAACATCTCAGGCGGAAGTGCTAGGGAGCACTTATCCTATTATATTAACACCCTTCAAAGCCACCCGGCAGCCGGAGACAAAACCTCCATCCGAAGGCAACACCATGCCCGAAGGAAACAGCACGTAAAGAGCATGGGCAAATATACAGGACACCTTGCCCAAGGGTGCCCTGGAGGCAGTTGCGGCAAAGGAAAACCTCATTATTTCCACGTTTACACAACCGGATGCAGTTTATGGGAAACGTGCTCGCTCACAAGCAGCAGAACAGGGTAGTCTTCTAAACGATTTTGTGGGCATTTGGGCTGGAATTGTTTTTCGAATCAGCTGAGGAAGAGCTTTTCATCGATAAAACTAGAAATACACTTTCCATACAGCTAGTATGAGACACGGAAGCGGTAGGGTTTTCCACCGTTTTTTTATCACAAAAAAAACAAAAAACAAAAACAAAACAAACAAACAAACATCCACACACTTAGCATAAAATCCGTCCATTGCCAACTTGGAGGTATCATGTATGCAAGGATTATGACTCATCCTTCACCACAACACGTGCAATTACTTTACCCAAATATGACATCTAGTGAGTTACATGGGGTTTAACGACACAACAACACGTAATATAGTGACACCAAGAAAGGAAAGGCTACATTGTAAGGGAATATGACATCAATCAAAGCTTTTTAGCACCTTCGCAACCCTTTGGGCTGGGGCTATATTGTATGCCCACATTATTTCTTGTCTGGTGTAAAAGGTAACCAAAGGGGGAGGGAAAGGGGCTAAAATTATAATACAAACTGGACTTGGAATTGTTGTTGCCACTACGTGATACACACGTTTCGTGCATAAGGAGGGCTGTTGGTTTAGAACTTGGAGATTTAAAGAAATCTTCCTTGTTTTCTCCTTAACGTATATAATTACTGCCTGTGAATGTATAAGTGGATTTCAACAAAATTACATAAGTGAAACACATCAGTTTAACTGCAGGAAAAGCTGCAGGTAAAACAATAAATGGAAGAATCAGTTATTGTCGAAATTGTAAATTTGGAGATTACAATGTATACATCAGAGATGATATGACCCCAAAAGTACACTCGACAAAAGACAATGGTCCTGGGTATGACGTGTTTTGTGTGTGGATTGTTGATGATTGGCGTTTGTGTTCTTGTCCGGCCGGTGTAGTTTTGGTGATACTACATGCCTGTTTCTATGTAGGTTTTAAAAAGAAAGTTGTTCTTTAGAATCCTTGAGGCATTGTGCTATAACACATTCGTTTGATGTGGCGTTACGTTTACTAACTGGCCCTTGGTGATCCCAAATGAATTCTGACATCAGTCAAAAACAGTAGGGGTCATTTTCTTGTTATGATTTATGCACATGCCCAAATCACTTACTCAAATGGGAAAAATTTAACAGAAATCTCCAAGGTAGTTTACTATATGGGTCTTTATTTAAATTAAGGGTACCAGACTGTGACACGACATTTACGACATCAAACCATTGGTAGAATTGCTATATTTACTAAGTTCATTGTAGGCTTATGCCTACATGATGTTGTACAAGTTGTTATGAATGTTCAGGTTATGTTTGACCTCAAAATAGCCACATTCATTGGAAATTTTAAGTTCCACGTGTAACATGAACACCAAAAATAGGTTTATCCCACTTAGACTACATATTGATTCGCTTAATATCATAAATGTGTTTTATTTAGTTAATCTTAGCAACTTGAAGCTGAAACCTCTTATGATTACTTAGTCAAGGGTTTTATTTCAGTTCTGTGATACAAACAATGCGTTCCACGTGTATGCGATTATATTTCAAATCATAAACAATTTGGCACAGCTTTATTGCCTGTTATGTTAAAAAGTATAGTTCAGCTAAAATTGACAACATATCAAATGTAGGAAGTAGTGGTATTTTAACTTCGAATGTTCACACTGTAACATATTTCAGGAACACCAAAGTGGCCTGTCAAAGTGAAAAATATGGCTACATGAATGTTTTTCTTTCTGTACAATGGTCTTTTGCCCAAATCTTCATTCAGCAATGCACAGGCTTCAATTAACCACTAAAATAAGAAACATTTAGTGTTTACTGTAGGTCATTTCTGGAAAAAAGATCCTGAAATTCAACACTGTAACTGTAACACCAAATGTTACACGTGGAACCCCTCTTTCGTCGAATCCCAAGAAATAGAAAAGTTTCAGTTTCTCATAAGATATGAGTTACAAGAGTACAATTGATACCTTAAAATAACAGAGCAAAATAAGTGTAAAAATAAAAAAAAATAGAACTCCTGCTATGGTAGTCTAAATGTCACACTTTTTGCCCCCAAAATTGCTGATTTTAGGATAGGCACTTTTTTTTTTTATCAAAACTGGGAGGACTAACTTTAATGATTTTAATTTTTTGAAGAGTATGCACTTACATGAATAGTGAGGACAAAATGAAAGCGAGACAGTTGCCCTTAACAGCGTATTTTACCATTGATACCCTAATTAAAATAAAGACCCATATGACCTCTGGTGATCCCAACAGCATGTAACATCCGCTAGACTTAATAGGAATCTCTTCATATATCCTGCTTACAACGTTTTGGTACTTTCTACTGGTGAACCCAGATGACTTTGACCTTGAAAAGCAACGCCAATCATCTACTCAGCATATCCAATACAAACCAAATATGAAATTAATCGCCCTTACTCTTATTGTATTGTGTTTATAAGCTAGAGCATGGCATACACGCTTTCTTACTTTATGGTTCTTGCTGACACTATATAACACATTCGTTGGTGTTGTTAAACACCACCTCACTTACAACATCACCACCGCATAGGTTCCTTAGCTGTGCTACGCTCTTGCGATCAGAAAAGAACACACCAACACCAAAATGTAAGGTTAATAACAGTTATAATTGCTCGCTGTTATGTATATAAACAACACAAAAGAGATGCAACATAAGTTAACCTAGGCCTCAGTGCACTGTTACTTCTCCGGTAGTGGTCACTGATATCGGCTACGCTAGATGAAGACTAGCTACAATGGCTGTAAGTTGGTTAGGCTATTATTACCCTTATATTATTATCCATTTTATCCATAATATATATTTATTATCCATTATAACCCTTATATTATCTTCAGGCTGGTCTGCATATTGTACGCGTTTTGTCCAAGAACTGGTGCTACACAGATAAATGAGTGTCCGTAGATAGAAAAAAATATGACAAGCAATAAGTCGAGGCTCAGACGGAGTAGCTAGGCCTCTAAGGTTGACGTAACAATCTAACCATGATAGGCTGTATGGTGATCAGAGTGTAGGCTAAGCTTAATGGCATGGTTCGTTCCAGACATTGATATCATGCTGCTTGTGCTGTCTTCACTGAGCTTAAAATAATTTGCGTAGGCGGCGACATAGGCTATCCCCTAGGAGACGTAGTGGGGCAGTAACGTAGGCCTTAGCCTTGTTATCCACATGATAATACCTTTTTGAAAGATAGCTGACGAATTGTCACTAAGATGACGGTGGAACATCATAAGAACAGATTATTCTCACATTTTAACTTCAGTTGTCTTAGAATGCAGGATGATTCTCGGCCAAAGTCATAGAAATTCGGCCATGTGCTGCATGTTGAGGTCGGTTTCTCACGTCACATCACTCCGACGTCGTCCTATGTCTCGTCTCCCTCTAGCTACTTTAACATCCTACGCTATACTATTGTATGTGCAGGGATGTAAGTGCAGGGTAAAAAAAATACGGAAAATATTAGGTTGTACGGGTGAACGCCGTCCTGGGGGTAAGGTATAAGGGGGGGTGTACCCCTCTCATTTTGAAAATTTTTGCTGCCAGGAGAGAGCTGAGGTGCAAAATGGTGCTCTGTAAATTCATTGTTTGGAATACACTCATGCCCCAGAGAACTCCATTTTTATGGTATTTTTGGTTCATTTAGAATGTTAGGCTATGTGTACTACTAGTAACATGTAATTTTGTTCAAATGTAAAAAATAAAGTTAACCTTATTTAGAGCGCTTCTTTCGAAGAACTTCTTCCCTAGCTTTCTGTTGCTGGAGGATTCTTTTAGCGACTTTGTGCACATTTGATGTAGACTTTTTCTTCATTGCAGGTGGTTCCATCGTTCCTAGTTGTAGCAGGTCTCAACGATGTAGAAATACGCCAACAGACGCACACAGAGCTTACAGTACGTAAATTTGTATACAGTAGTGCAATACACGTGAAGGCCTAGCCTCCTAATTGCATAGTATCCAAACGTAATAGGCTAGGTTAGCACAGTAACACATCTTACGATGGTAGCCAAGTTCAAGGAGCCAGTTCCATGGCCCAACTATAATATACTTTTAAAACGATCATAAGCGCTTTCTTTGAGCGTTTATCACTTCAGTTTCGTTCTCACACCACAATTTTCGCTGGCCAAACCCATCGCTGCTATGCCCGTGTGTAGGGATAGCAGCATTGTTAAGTTAGAGTTTAGGTCCGGGGGTGAATGTTACACCCCAACAAGTTTTTATGTTGTTAAGGAACAAAGGAGTTGAGGTTGGGGAAATCGAGATGTTGCAGGCTCTTGAGTCCCGCAACACATACGACCTAAAGTTCAGGTCGTATGCAGCCCTATTGAAGGGTGTGTATCTAGCTTGAAGGGCTCACTGTCACGCCATATGACCGCCCAGTGGTGATGACAGTGTTGTACCTGAACTTTGAGGTCGATCAGGGCCTGGTTGCGAGGGTTCTCGGGCAGTACGGAACTGTCTCAGATGTGTGGTGGTGCAAATATGGGGAAGGGGAGATGCAGGGTATCCTTAACGGTAGAAGACAGTTCCGTATGGTGCTGAAAAAGATATACCATCCTTCCTCTTCATGGGGGGTTCAAAGGCTCACATTAGGTATCTGGGGCAGCCCCGTACCTGTTTTAAATGTGGAGTGGATGGACACGAAGCGAAATCGTGTCCCAATAGACGTTGCGGAAGATGCCTGGAGTTGGGGCATGGGAAGGCCGACTGTCCCAACGAGGTGGGGTGCAACCTTTGTGGGGAGGAGGGACATGTGTGCGGTGCCTGTCCCACATCATATTCTGCTCGTATGGGGGTGATGTGGGGCCGGCTGCAGAACTTTTGCACTCAAGAACTGGAGGAGGCAGCACAAGAGGTGGAGCAGGATTTTCTAGCCTCTAAGGGGTGCGAGGGTAGCAGTGGGGGTGTTCAGGTTGTGTCGCCACCGTCCTCCCCACTAACACCTGGGGAGGTTGAAATCAGCATGGTTGAGGAGCACCTCCGGCTCTCCTGAGATTCTGAAACGGATTTGTCAAGTGGGGGGGAGCCTGCCTCAGAGCCTCCTCCCAAGGATCCACCTTTAGGGGAGGGCTGGTTTAATTTTTGCGAGGGCGGGGTTCAGGGGCCTCCACTGAAGAGGCCGGTTGATGAGCATTCTGGGGCACCCATACCGAGTCCACGGAGTAAAGTGGTCAAGTTCCAGGTAGATACTTAGAAGCGGTGCCTCGTGGTTTGGCCTTCGGGCGCGGTTTGTTGCGTTCTTTTCGTTGTGACGGACGTTTTCATTCCGTGTTTTGTGTGTGGGTGGTTTGTGGTTGGTTTGGGTTGTCTGTTTGTTACGACCTTCAAACAAATGGACGTTGTGCATAGTTTTTGTTTACTGTGTTTGGGGTTCGTGATTGGCTTAGTTCTGTGTTGGTCGGGGGGTGAGTTTGGTTCATGACAGACGTTTTCGTTCCGTGTTCCTGTGTGGATGGTCCGGTTAGCCGTTGTGTTTTTGTCCGGCCGGTTTGGGTTGTCCTTTTGTTGCAAAAAGGCGGGAGCAGCAACCGCTTTTGTATCGTTGATAAAGTGCTGTCCGCTTGAGTACAAAGCAAACTGCAACGAGCTAGCTACGTTTGTTGTGCATGTAGCTAGCGTGATAACCTGCGTAGCGCCTCTGTAGCTGCTGCTAGAATTGGTGCCGCCTTCGTAGCGATAACCTGGACGAAAAAAGTTCGTCCTCCAAGCAGGCTACTAACGTGATGTGTATTTTGATTTGACACTAGCCCGCCGAGTAGTACAACACAATGCCAGCGCGGTATGATCTAGGTGTCTTGTGCACTCTGGTACTAAATGTACCGCAATTAAGCTTTTTAGAGACGGACACGTTTGGCCGGGTCTAGGGGAACCGCAAGTTGAAACTTGCAGCAATTTTGCCATGCCACAACGCACGCTACAATACTGAGTGATTGAACTCGTACCGAGCGGTACCGATACTCAATTAACATGACGTGTAGTTTGCGGTGTTATTTTTACGTGTTTTTCCGTTTGAACTTCAGCAATACTTCCTGCAATGTTTTCAGATAAATTCCCGTACTTCCAGTTGGCAAAAAAAAAAAAAAAAAAACGGTTGGAATACAGGGGAAATACGGAGGTATCATCCAATCTTTCAAAAATACTGTATTAATACGGAAAACTTTCATCCCTGTATGTGAGTACTGCACCCGCCAATGAAAAAAGTTGTACAGGAACTTAACGGATTGGTCACGTGCAAAAGGGATTCCATAAATTTCTGATTGTCTAGTCTATGGTAGCTCTAAGTGTCCATAAGAAAACATTGTGTTGCCAATCTGCCTGTGTATTCACAAACGTATGGTTGACCATCAACTAGAACATACATGCAGGAGCATAGTATATCAGCTGTAAAAACAACTTTAATAGGCTTTCATATGATGTGATGTGGTATAAACAAATTTCCTCTCCTCTTTGCTACCAAGGGATGATGTAAAGAAATGCACTGTACCAGAAGAAAAAGAATTACTGGTGGTGTGGTATTTAATTACACTTTGATTCCTGCATTTAAGATGTACAAAGGAATTTGAGCTTTTTCATAAGATTATCTGTAAGTGATATATCTGAAAGTTTGTCTCTTAAGTGCAAAGAGTTGTTCAGAAGATGAGGTGTGAGCAAAATTTTCATGTTGACAAAAAATAGATGTAGTAAAGTGGCTGGAAAATCAGAAACTCCCCAGACGCATAAAAAATCGCTGTGTTCTGATGCCTTCCAGTATGTTAAATCATCCACAGATGTAGGTATAAATCTTATGTCTATATCTGGCTTAATAGATTCCAAATACTTGTTAACTTATTCCCTTTGAGAAGCAATTGAGAATGCTTTGCTTGTTCTCACCACAAAACCACAAAGATAACAACTACAATCTTTCAAAACTTTCGTCAGTAATGACATCACTGATTTTCTTGTTCTGGGTGGGCTATAAAGATTATTTTTAAGTCGGGGAAAGACATGGTTAATACCACCTTGTCGTGTCGTGTGTATGTGTGCGTTTGTGACGCTTTGGTTTGTAAACACGATATCTTAAGAAGGGTTAGTGAGACTAATCTGATATTTACTGTTTGGGTGATATCTTAGGAAAGGTGGATGTGACTATGCTCATATTCGCGTTTATGAGTTGGTTTCATAACGTAGATGATCCCTATCGATTTTCGTGGAGGTCAAAGGTCATTTGGGGTCATGAGTGGTCAAAAAGTCTAAACCTTGGAAACAGTATCTTCAGAAAAAGGCATGTGATTGAGCTCATCTTTAGTGTGTGTTTGCGGTATTGAGATGGTGATACCAATTGATTTTCGTGAGGGTCAAAGGTCATTTGGGTTAAGCAATGTCAACGTCTGACAAACTTGCTTGCATAGTACTACAAGAAAGGTAACTTGTAGGGTTCTCATACTTGGCAGGTACATGATTCATAGTGAATAAATGATCCATATAGGTTTTGGTGGAGGTCAAATGTCACTTTGGTTCACAAAGGGGTCAAAGTATCAATGTCATATTTACACAAATTTCCCATGTAGACCAAAATCTGTCCTGCTTTTTCGTGTTACTTCGTGACGCACTTCGGAGGGTCTGATTAAAAAAAATACGAATCGATGGGAAAAGATGAAATAATAACCCATGCAATTACCACAAGCGATCCGTTTGGCCTATGGAGCAAGAAAAAATAAGTAAAAATATCCCTTTAAATTCAAAATCTGGCGAAGGTGAAATAGACACACAACTTCCATGTTTTAAGTAAACTTTTCCTCGAAGAGTACTAAAACTACAGCTGCAGCCTCTAATCATGTTCCAAAGGCACTTTAATTATCTGAAATGGGCTTTAATGCTAAATATATGAAAAATTCAACAAATTTTAGTGCTATTTTTGGTACGTGGGATTGAAAACGGTAAAAAGATGTGGAAAGAAAAAGGACACTTTTTCGCGAACAAGGAGCTGTATATGTCCCTGCTACGTCGGTTTCGCGCGTAACGTTAACTGCGAATGAGTAACTCGAGCTGGATACCGATCCAAATTGTGTAATCTGCGTCACTCCGATCTCTGAAAAACGAATAATACCCTTCAACCCATCTAGTATCATTTTTGTATCGAGGAACGACGAAATCTGGAAGGTTAACAATACGAATACGGGCGAGAATGTCACCAAGCTGTATTTCGTGTAATAGGTTCTAATAGGCACTGGCATCTGGGGTGTGTTGGTTCTCAAGTTATTAGGGAATAGTTGTAGTTTTAATTCGGCTTAGCAGTAACTTACATGCTATCTAAAAATCCTAAACCGCTAAAAACTTACTTAAAATTTTGTGGTCGAACTGTTATTAGCGGCTAAGAACGGTTTCCCTTCCGAAAATTATCGGAATTCGTGTACTAAATTTTCTGGTCCCAATATAAGCCTCCGAGCTCAGTACTAGTGCCAAATTGAATACGGTACACTGACCACATTTTGTAAAAAACGATCAGCTCTTTCCCGATGAAATGCTTGTTGCGACACTCGACGAAGTAGCCATGTATTAACATTTTGATCTTTCTTGCAGAAAATCTCATCAGAAATTCCTGCCCCTGGAGACTTGGTGTCATGACATGGCCGATAGCTTTAGACAGGGGCTGGTTTTTCACAGAAAATCGCAAGCAGACCTTGGCGTCTTTCATGCTTTTAGGCGTCGACCTTTCAGGAGTGGGGATAGGGGGATTGCACTCCTCCCAGAGCAGGGGAAGTGCTTATTTCAGGGCACTGACATTTACATGTATTTTAGGGCAAGGGGTAGCCTGTAGTAGCTAGTCACTTCGGCCTGCAGCGGACCGTGTTGACATGGGGCCGGGAAAAATAGGACTTGAAAAATATTCAGTTCACGGCGAATAAGATCCGTCTCTTGCCGTACGCCTTTGTGTATTTTTGAAATGACGGTACCTGATATGTTTTTTTTTTAAAGTTATCAACTTATTTCCGCATTTTTAATCTTAGTTTCAGGTGAGCATAACTTTACTAAAGTTGGACCGACTTCCTTGGTTCAAGATCATTTGGTATCTAGGCCTAATTATGACTGAATTCGATTCCGTCAATATTCAGATACAAATCAATTCTTGAAACTCGTTTGAACTTGGTGCGGGTGCGGCAAAGATATACGGAAGGTCACTGCAAGCGACTCTGGATTCGATGTGTTGTGTATGAGAACATTTGACTACGGTAGGCCAAAGCTTGCCTGCCTGGAATATGAAGTCTTTCTCGAAAGACTAATTTGTGCGGAGCGTATACAAAATTTTGAAAAATCGCGACCCCGCAGACCCCGATGACGTTTCAAAAGTTTCCCAAATTTGTTGTCTTTTTAGACAAAATATTTCAAAATCAAGAACTTTAATTGTAGGAAAATTGGAATTTTATGAAAGACAGGTCACAAAAATAGCAACATAGCTGCCGGTGTCTCTTAATGATGTGGTGACACACAAATGGTAAATATCCGATTTTGACTACGTCCAGAGCTCAGAAAAGTTTACCAAACTGATCTATTAGTGAGAACTGGTGCATTTTATGTTGCATAATGCGGCGAGCAAAGCGCTCCGGAAATTTCGCTGTTTTTTGAGATTTGGAAAATTAAAGAAGGAGTTTCTGACACGGGAAGTGGGGGAGCGGAACTGCTTCCGCCCCTCATTTTCACTGGGGGGTTTCTCCCCCAGCCCCCCGCTTCCATATGCTTAAAAAAGTTTTTTTTCTTTTTACTTTTCGAAAGGTAGGCCTACCATTTCAAAACAATTGTGCTCAAAGGGTTCCAAATGGAATGTTCACCTATAAAATACATGCAAAATACCAAGCATATGAATAAGTGGCAGGTTCGAACCACTGGTTGTTGTGATTATATCTCTAGGAATCTTGGGTCCCTCTCCACCTGACAGAAGATAATGTATCCATACAGCTCTCAACCCGGTCGGTATTTTCACATTTTGTAAACTTTACCCTACGATCGGTTCCCTTTTTTCCTGGCAGAAATGCTGGCAATCAGTTCTACTACGTGATGCTAAGTTTCTCCCAGGAAATTTGAGATTGGTTCTTTGATGATAGATCATATAGTTTGAACTTATACTTGGAGTGAACGTCCAAGGCTTCATGGAGTTTCGACGCTGGCTCAAAATCATGCAGGCATGCTCACTAGAAGAGATTATACTTTACAGCTTTAGGTATAGTCAAACGTTTCTGGCAGCCCAGCTGAAAATTCCATTTGGAACCCTTTTGGGTTTAACCCTTCGAACCCAAAGGGTTTCAAGTGATACCTTTTGTAAATACCCTTTGCATTAGGGCAGTCCCTTTGGTAGATGATGAAATTGGTCAAAACTCAAAGGGAATTATAAAATTGCCCTTTTTTTAAACCAAACCCTTTTGAAAACCCTTTGCCATTTGGAAACCGTTGAAACCTTTTGGTTGATTTGGACAAAAGATCTCAATGGGAATTAAGTTCTGCTTTGCCGTAAGGCCTGTCCATTAAGGCCTATCCTCTCAAGTTAGTTAGATGGACGGAGTTTTACGTGACGGCCCATATGACCAGTTTCTAACCAATTGGTTTATGTCGAGCCGCCACGGATCAACTAGCTTTTCCACTTGTGACTATCTGGCTTGTTTTTCCTACTCAATTGCTTTATACTGAGCACCAAGCACAAAGGTGTTTTTACAGTCTTCAGTATGACCCGGCCAATACTCGAACTCCCGTCGACCTCCCAACTGCACAAGCTAGTCCAGGCACGGATCCGCACATTCAAAAAAGGGGGAGGGGGGTTGACCTAAGGGAAAAAAGGGGTGAGAGGGCGTTGCACTACTAATTGTCCATATGTTTTATTGTCGATGTGGCGAAAACTTGAGGGAGGTCTGGGGCCATAAGCCCCCACCCCTTAATCCGCGCCTGAAGTCGGATGCTTTAACCACTTGACCATGCCGTCGGTTATTTACTCTCTCATAACTCAACTGCAAACCAGACTTGACTGAACAATATCATGTGAATTATCTATTGGTATCCTTACTGAACGCATCTCTACTCTCTGTTTCCTGTTTTTTCATGTCATGTGTGTTTATTTTCTTCCTCTTTTCTGTTCCAAATTCTTATTCTTTTGTCCTATTTCATTTTCCTTCAGTATTCGCTATCCCTTCGCTATCCTTTCTCGTTCCTGTTCCTGATTTATTCAACTTTTCCTCTGATGAGGAGAAATTCGTCCTACCCCCCTGCTTCCCCCTCCCGTCAATTAATTGACACAAAAGTTTATCCCTATCAATTTCACTGACCACTGCCCTGTGCACTATGCACGGCATTGTAGAGATTTTGTACGTGTCAGAAAATTCGTGGAACTAGTATATACAATGAATGTTGGCCAAAAAAAAGCCAACAATTTGCCATCAAATTTCTCTTCGTAGGCCAACTCGTTCGCTTGTGGTAATTTGACCTTCGTGGGTAATTTTTATGCCGACCCTTTTTCGTGTACGGCCCGCTGCCTAATGTTTGCGGTCTTGGATACTGCAGAATGTCACACATAGCATGTGGATGTGATATCGTTCTAGGTGGTCAGAAGTCATCCTGGATCTCAACGTAGGAAGCTTGAATGCCTTGCATGTATATTTTGTGGGTACATTACGGAGCACTCAGTTTGAAAAACATTACTGTCAATTTGAAACACAAAGGCTTAAATTTCAGCGGCAAGGAATCACTAAGCTTTTTGGCTTTTTGTTTTATTAAATTTTGGTACAACACACTATGGTGAAACCTGTGACCTCTAAGTGACTTGCGTCTACATAAAATTTGAAGTAAGATAAAAACCCAGACACAGTGAAGTACTTTCTACAGAGTGAATTAGGGAAAATATTTTCATTATTATTAAGGTGAAAAAGGAACAGTGATACATACTTGAGGTAGGTAAGTGTGAACACTCAAGTACTTTCTTAAACCATAATAGGTGGGGCATTTGTATTTTCCGGATAATAAAATGCCCAATACTGACAAACAAACACCTAGTTGATTCATCTGACAATTGGAACCACTTATGTAGAGGAGCAGTTGCACATCGTCGTCCTCGACGTTGCCGGTCCAGTTCCTCAGAATCCGAAGAGCTATCAACTCTGCCCTCACTGTCTGAATCTGTTTCTAGTACGTAGTCCATCTTCACTTTGGTCTTCTTAAATACAGAATAACATTAGGCAAATATATC
The DNA here is from genome assembly GCA_037179385.1 of Holothuria scabra. Taxonomy (NCBI): domain Eukaryota; kingdom Metazoa; phylum Echinodermata; class Holothuroidea; order Aspidochirotida; family Holothuriidae; genus Holothuria; species Holothuria scabra. The sequence goes on from CM074179.1 coordinate 29,904,564, forward strand.
GGTGACTGCCCTATATTCCGACTTCCCTGTATAACGACACAGAGTTAAAAGAACAGCATGCAGCTTGCAATGACGACTAAATTTCATCTTGTGGTAGAGCGTACTGTAAATTTACTTTGGATGATTCTGATGATCCAGAATCAGATAAAATATCTTGTGTAGGCAGTGAATTTTATCTTGACTCTTTACCGTTGCAAAGGGCACCGCAAGGTGAGCGGCTGCTGGATCCCTTACACATGGTGACTTTAACCTCTACGGCTTCCTCAAGGATATCTTTGAAGTCGTTTCCTAGTTCTAATAACAAACAATCTTTTTCAGTCTCTGCTATTTTTTTTTTTTTTTAACATGAACTATTTTGAATTTCTGTTGAAATATGATCTCTGTTTCCCCTAGTTCTTCAGATTTGACAGGTTTCACTTTCTTTGAGTGACTTTCTTCTAATTTTACGTATAGCTTCCTTTTATGAACCATATTTACTGTTGAAACTAAAATTCCATGAGAAGATTCACAAGTTCTTGTTTCGTAAACAATCCAACTTTACATGCTTCACATACAAGAATCAGGAAATTGATCCTCCAACCCCTCCCCCCCCCCCCCCCCCCCATCTTGCACCTCAAAAAGTTCTTCAGATTTTCTGACAGGCATTTTCTGAAATTGATTTAAGTAACACTTCTCTTCAGTCATGGTGTTGTCAAATGAACCTTCAATTTTTTTTTGTTCTAATTGAAAGGGGAGGGGGGGGGGGGGAGTTGTTACTACGCGATACATTTGTTTCATATATGAGGAGGGCTGTTGGTTTAGAACTTGGCCTTTTTTCTTCTTAATGTACACAACTGCTGTTGAAAGCCTATCAATGAATGAGTGGATTTCAACAGAATTATATAAGTGAAATACATAAGTTTAACTGCAGGAAAAGCTGTTTTTTCGGAAGAACTGTCGTCACAATTGTAAACTTAAAGATACAACGTGTACCTCAGGAATAATATGACCCGGTAAGTACATAAAAACAGCAAATAAAAAAAGCAGCATCCTGGGTATGACGTGTTTTGTGTGTGGATGGTTGACGGTTAGCAATTGTGTTTTTGTCCGGCCGGTTTGGAGTAGTCTTTTTGTTACTACGTGCCTGTTTCTATGTGCGTTTTAAAAACAAAATTCTACTTAGAATGGGCGATGTAAATTGTTGGGGTAAAACTACCTGATAAAGGGAAAAGTAAAAGTAAAGCTTGTGCTATGGTCATGGCTTCTGCAAATGGATCCACGTCATTCATGGTGTGAAAAATGAGGCGACATGTCAAACATCCTTCCTCAATAGATCCACGTCTGCCACGCAATATTATATTTTCCATATCGAGAAGCATTCCCTTTTGCTCTGCGTGCCAGGCGTCGAAATTTTTTTTTTTTTTGCTTCGCATTCATAGTTTCAGGGTGATAGAATGTCGCATCGGGCCACGGCCCCACGTACAGTAGCTTTCGTCTTGACTTGTGTTGAAATATTGTTTTCCTTCAGATAGTCCGAACGTTTTGGAAAACTTGGAAAGTACCATGGGGATGAAGTTGAAGAAACCCTTGAATACGATATTCTCCATCTTTTTGTTCTCGGCAATTCTCATTTTCGGGATTCGTTTATCTCGGGAATGGCTTCCACTGTTGCCCGAGGAAATGTATTTTCTTCCTCCTCCTCTGTGTCATCTCCTCCCTCCTCTTCCTTATACATCAGGGGTCGGTTCAACCTGTACGGATACGTTTCGCCGAGCCAGTTCTGTCTGTGTCGTTTGTTCTTTCACTTCACGGATTGTCGGTAGACATTGTGGGACCGGTTGCTGGGTCATTTTCAATTAAGGGGCTTACCAATCTTCCTTAGAGATCTAACGATACTCGGTCTGATACGTCAGCTCGGTGCCGCTCCGCAAGAGGTCGTCGTACCAGCGGTATGCATTTTGATTCCCTCGTTCTCGTATGGTAGACGAACGGTTTTCTTTTCCTCTGGCTCCAATGAATTCCACACCCTTCCCTTATTTCCTTTTGTGTAAGTGTAGCTTTGTACATTTCATTAAAAATCGATGTTTATCTTTCGAAATCCTGGGTATAAATGAGAGAAGATGAAATTTCACGGAGCGGTACGTCCTTTTTAAAACGTACATAGAAACGGGCACGTATGAACAAATAGACCTAACTCAACCCGGCCGGACGAAAACACAAACGCTAACCACCAACTATCCACACACAAAACACGGAACAAATAGGTTTGTCTTAAACGGAAACGACACACCAACCACAACCGCCCTCAACAACAACCACCGTCCCACACCAAACCCCAAAACAACAAAAACCAAATTCATCCCACACCACGCCCGGAGGCAACACCACGCGCCCGAAGGCAACAACACGCCCGAAGGCAACAGCACGCCCGAAGGCAAAAAGTACTGGGCAAAAACAGGTACACCTTGCCCAAGGGTGTCCCGGAGGCAGTTGCGGCAAAGGGTAACCTCATTATTCCCACGTTGAAACTACTCCACAACCGGGTGCAGTTTAACGTCCTACCCAGGACACCACTGTTAGTACTGCAATCTTTATCTGAGCCTGTTTTGTAATGAATGTTCTCTGGGATGGTAGTTTTGGGAAGTTGAAGCGACATACTTTTCCTCCTTTGCGACAAGATTTTGAATGATTCTTGCTGTGTGTCTGCACACTGTTGACAATTTCATGCAATACTGGATTTTCTGATTGGGATGGCATTTGACAAGAAACATACTGGTCTATAAATGATAGAACCTCATGATCTGGTGACAATGGATATGTGGCCAACCTCGTTGTTGAAATTCTACCCTATAAAAATAGTCCATAACTTCTCCAATGGGATGTGCAGGTGACAAAATGACCTTGTGTATAAATGCTTGCATTCTGTGTTCAATCATTCAGCAGCAGTTACTGGATTGCTTGCAATTATTTGTGTTTACCCTGCTGTTCAACAATGGATTCAACTATTTCGGGTCATCTTCTATCTGCAGCAGGAAAACTGCAAAACCAAGTTGGTATACCTAATTGCCTAACCATTGCAAAAAGATCCCTCATTGTAGTTTCCCAATATGCTGGTGATCTCCGAATTTTTTTCATGAAATAATATCCATCATTCTTCGATAATATGTCATTCAGATTGTGTTTGTCTTGTATCATAGAAGATGTTATCAGTTCACCCGTAGATGTCCTCTTTGAACCTTTCCGCATTGCAATGGGAATTGAGGACAAAATGTCATGAAGTTCAGTAGTGTACTGTGCAAAGAATATGTACTCAGGATTACTGGCAAACCTGATGTCTTGTGATAGGAGGCGGGCATTGAAATACCTCTTGGGGGATATAGGAACATGTCTTTCTTATTCCCACGTTGAAACAACTCCACAACCGGGTGCAGTTTAACGTCCTACCCAGGACGGAGCGGTACGTTTACATAGACCTCTAGGCCAGTCCGCATGTCCCTTTGCTCTGTTCTAAAAGAAGATAAAAGCCGTCTCCACCTTATTATGTTGGCCCTGAAAAGAGCCTTTTGGTTTAAGTCCTCCTCCTAACTTTCTAAAAATGAGCGGGGGGGGGGGGGGGTTGTTAAGTACGGTGGCGGGGCGTCCTCGGTCTGTTTACTGGTGTGAGATCTGGAAAAAAGATCGTCCATCCCCCCCTCATCCATATCGATCGGTGGTAAATTCGGTGCCCAGTTGACAATCCCGTTTACTCTTTTGTCAAACGTTCCTGCCATGACGTCCATCGTGGCCCTTAATCTCGGGGCTAATGTTTCAAAAATCTAGTCCCCCACCTCTCTCTTGTATCTGTCACAATTCCGCTTGGAATTTCCCAATTCGACGAGGAGGACTTTCTTTTCCCTTTGTATCTGTATCCAGTGGGCCTTCATATCCCCTCTCCCCGACCTATACCCACGCAAGTAGCCAGGCGCTCGATGCTTTTGTGACGTAACCCCCTCCTTTTCCTCCTCCATCAATGTCTCCTGTTCCCTGTCACCATTACCCAACATATTTACAAGCCATCTTTGTAAACACTTTGAATTCTACAATCAGAATGAGCTCTTTCCACTCGTGTGCTTCTATATATCAATCCTCTTCTCATGCATATTTTATGACGTCAACCCCATCCTCGATTCTCATTGGTCTGGGGCTATTCTCTATCTCATGGATATTCATGATTTGATGACATCCAAATACTCGATTCTGGTTAATTGTATTAGTTAACTCGAAGCTGGAACGACAATTACTGTATTTCTGAAAAGACTATACTTTCAGGGGCTGGTTGGAGGAAGTGAAAGTTCGTGAAATATTACAACTAAATTATTGGGGGCATATAAACTGAATAAACATTTGCAGGAAAGTTAGACAGTGGGACAAGGGCCAACAATCCCTTTAGTTTTTAAGTTTCGTGGTCCACTCAAGGGTGCAACACGATTTCATTTTAAAAGTGCTCCTCATACGACCCTATTATGGAAATCAAAATGTTTCCGCCAGAATTCTTGCACACTACTGAGAAAATGGCGGAAAAGTTCAACACAGGCGAAGAGCGCCCTCTATACTTTAAAATTAGCCATAAACACCATTTTGTCCTACAAGATCCTACCAAATTTTTGCAGAACACACACTTAATGATAAAAATGGTACATTTTCATCAAATCAGTGTTTAAACGGGGTATTCGGGTACCCGCCCGACATCGTACTACCCGGTCCCAAATTCTACCCGAATCCTACAATATACTACACTGTATTCAACAAAGTAAAAGCCCTTCTTGTCATTGCCCTTGATAATCGCGCCATTTGTTACTTTATTTGCTCATCTGCTGAATGTTAACTGACAATGAAAGTGAACACAATAATTACACTTGAGAGTTTCGCGCTAATTTCCTTACTTTGGAATTTTCATGGCCGACCCTCTCGTGTCAGTACTCTCTCCCAACTTACCTTATGCGGCAGATTACATATACACTGATATAGCGTGCCGTAGTAGATGATATGACTGCCACAGTATATACCCACACAAGTACGTAATATGCGTGAGTAGCCTACACTACATCGCATTATTTCAATTTTCCACGCTCTCGGGTACCCGACGGGTTCTGCGATCGGTAACCGGCTCCCGTTGTTTGTTAACCGTGAAAACACGACAACAAACAAGTAATTTTTTACCAATAAAGTTAAATAGCAATGAAAATCGGATTAGTATATAACGAGGACCCTCTTCCTTTAAATACGTTAATTTTTTCTTTATTTCATTTCTCTTGCTCATAAAGACAAAACACGTTAAATACAACAGAAACATGTAGGCTTATCTTAATTACAAAATGAAAAAAAAAAAAGGTTCATCATGAAGATAAAGAACACGTGGGATCTCGCACCAGAATAACAAAGCCGGAAAGGGGACAAAGGGGAAAACAATTTACACATTACCAAACAAAGACACAAAATATATACAATACGGTCCCTGAGGAAACACAGGATTAATTACAAATTAACTATCACCCGCCCCGCCCGCACCAAAACAATTGGTCCCCAACGTCTGCCGAACGTGGACCCCGGCAAACGGACAAAGTCGGCCTCGACCCTCAGTTTGATTTCCGTCTTTACCGACGCCAGCACGACGTCGGCAGGCCTCCCTTCACCCCTAAAAACAATATTACATCCGTCTCTCCAAACAGCCAGCTTAATGGAGGCCGAAACAAAGGTGAGTATGCCACGAATAGTTGCATTGCATGGTGGTGGTGGTGGTGGCGATAGACCATACAATGCATAGTCCTGGCTGACCGCCCAAGTGTTGCAAAGCGTCAGCCGGTCAGCCAGGACTTGAAACCACTCCCAGAGGAGGGCCACAAAACCACAATGCCAAAACACATGGGGCACACTCTCCCACTTTGTACACCCAGCGCGGGGGCATATGCCATCTCCAAGACGCCACCGAAGGCGCTTGAGATTGGTTACAATGGCATTATGTGCAATTCGCCACAGCAGGTCTCGCCGGCGGTAGTCTAGAGACTTGTTGTGCACTACGGTCCACACTTCCGGCTGTAAGGCATAATCGCTTGGATGGACCCGGCCTGCCAAGTCATCAAAAATGGCCCGGTACAGGTCCCCCGCGCTGGACTGCGAAACCTCCCCTACAGTTGACATCATACGGAGAGTATCCCTCAGGTGACAATATGTCTTTGAGGGTCTCCAGCTGTAGGGCATACTATTACCAAACAGGGACGGAAAAAACCCACGGAATGACAATCCCCTCCAATAACGGACAAAGTACGCAAAGGGCATCTCACTGTCAACAGCACTAAACACACACTTTGCCAGGAGAAAACGGAGCTTTGAGGGAAAATGCACAAGTCCTAGGCCCCCATGTCTAAGTTCCTGGTACACAACCTTCCTTCTGACCAGCTCCGTTTTCCCTGACCATAAGAACTTAAGTACGGCCCTCTTAAGTCGTACAAGGGCACCCACTGGAGCAACCAGAACAGTGCCCGGGTACCACAAGAGAGGGTAAATGGAACGATTAATAACTGTTACTTTCTCCATAAGACTAATGTAACGCTCCCCATAGTCTGTCATCCTAGCTTCCGCCAGGTCCACCTTTTCGTTCCAGGTAAGTGACTCAGGTGAGCCGTAACCAAACCATATACCATTGATTTTCATGGCATCGTCAACCCAAGATGCCACGAAGGGCAGTTGTTTCCACCGCCACTTACCCAGACGGAGTCCTTTTGTCTTGGCGGGGTTCAGTCTGGCACCAGTCGCTCTTTGAAAGGTAGACAGGGTGTCAGACAGGGCCCTGAAGGAAGCTAGGCGTGACATCATCAGCACACTGAAGGCACTTGACTGTGGCTCCACCAGGAATATGAAAAGGTCGAAACAAAGGGTCTTCATGGAGGGCTCTCGCAAGCGATTCACTAAACAATACATAGAGTAAAGGTGAACAGGGGGCATCCCTGCCGTACCCCACGTTGTACTCTGAAGGGGTCAGACGGTATGCCATTGACAATAACACGACTATATACATTATTATACAATAAAGCAATCCATTTAACAAAGAAAGAGTTCAGACAAAACTTCTTTAAGACTTTAAAAAGGAATCCGTGATCAACCACGTCAAAGGCCTTCTCCTGATCGAGGGAGATAAGCGCACATGGAAGATTACGGTCCATTACATACTCTACTAAGTCCCGCACCAACCAGAGGTTCTGCTGAATACTGTGTCCCCGCACCGCACACGTCTGAAAGGGCCCTACAAGATCCGGCATGACAGTACCCAGCCTGTTGCAAAGGGCTTTCGCCAGGATCTTGTAGTCCACATTTAACAACGTTATTGGTCGCTTGTTTTTCGGTTCAAGGGGGTCTCCAGACTTGGGTAACAAAGTTATTACACCTGTGCGCTGCGAGGGGCTTAACGAACCAGCAAGGAAGGTAGAGGTAAATACATCCCGGAGATCATGTCCAACGGTACCCCAAAAGCGTTTGTAGAATTCTACCGGGATACCGTCCGACCCTGGCGACTTTCCGTCCTTTATTTTCGTCACCGCCTTCCAGAGCTCGTCGACAGTCAAGGGGGAACCAAGTTCATTGTTCTGCTCTGTAGAGGGGAACTTATCAATATTATCTTAAAGGGACTTTTGAAGGACCCCATCGACATCTGCCTGGGTGTAAAGCTGTTTATAGAAGTTCTGATACGCTTCGACAATGTCGAGGGGGTCCTTTTGTACCGTACCGTGGACGTCACGGACTGCTCTAATACGGCGATCAATGGCATACTTTGTGACGTCTTGGTAAAATTTGATGGTTGGCCTTTCCTCCGCCTCCACGCAGTGAACGCGAGCACGAACACGGGCCCCATGCAACTTCTGATCAAGGTGCTGCTGGATGGCATGGAGTGCGGAGGAGTCCCCGTTCCTATCCCTAACGCAGAGCGAGAGGAACTCTTCCCTTCCTCGACGACCTCTTGCTACACAATACTCAACTGTAAACTGTTTGATGCGAGACTTTACTTCATCCCACCATTCTAAACACGTTGAAAAGGCCGGCCTCAGTGTTCGCCACCCTTCGTACCTGGCTTTCAGTTGTTCTTTATAATCAGCCTCCGTTAAGATATCTGTATTCATTTTCCAGAATCCCCTCCCTGAAGGCCATGACTCAGGGGGTTGGAAGGAGACAGTAACTGCATCATGATCCGAAACTGGACATGCCACAACTTCACAATCACTCGGAGACAGGCCAAGGGAGAGTACACCCGGTCCAACCTTGACGCGTCCGTGCCTTCAGGGCGGTGCCAAGTGAACTCGGACAAACCAGGATGTTGCACTCTCCAAATGTCAACCATGTCGTGATTCTTTGTAAACATGTCCAGTTCCGCCATGCCAACGCTACAGCCCGAAGACCCACAATAGGACATACGGTCGAGCTGTACGTTAGGGACACAGTTAAAATCTCCAGCCAGGATACAAGGGGCACTGCCAGGAACGAAGGTTGGCAGGGTCATGAAAAAGTTCCTTCTATATGAAGGACGATTGGGTGCGTAAACGTTACACAGAAAGAAGCTTCCACATGGGTGCTTCATTGTTAAGCACACCAACCGACCCTCATGATCAGAATCAACTTTTCCGACCAGGGTAGACCACCTAGGCGAAAGTAAAATAACTGAACCACAAGACGTCGGGGAACCAAAGGAAGCATACAAACCCCCACCCCATTCGAAGGACCAGGTGTGGACATCATCCTCATTTACAATATGGGTCTCCTGGAGAAAAAGAAGTCCACACCCAGTGATTTACAAAACTGAAATATTCTGGATCGCTTCCGACTGTCCCTCAAGCCATTAACATTTAGGGTCAAGAAGGACAGGTGATCGGCCATGATAGGGCATTGGCTACGTGTTAATAACCTTGACTAAGCTATATAGGCCTAGACCTAGACCACGGACTTGTATACATGGACAGAGCACGTAACGTGTACGTCCTATGCATAGATGGTCGTCACCGGCTGGGACAAAAAAAGCGCACCAAGATGGCCGCCGTGAACCTGTAAATCGTCTGATTTGACGAAGACTGTAATATTTTAAGCACCTTTATTTCAAAAATATTTCAACTTTCTTGCAAAATATGGGGTATACTTGAGCAAGCCTTGGTCAAAATTCCAGTTAAACTGGGTTCAACTGGATCCAGTTAGAACCCAGTTATATTTGCTTACGTTCGGAATAGACCGGCTCATAATTTTTGTTTACCACGTTCTTTGGTTTGAGCCGTTCTCTTTCCCTTTCTTTTCTTTGTGCTCTGTCTATCTTTTCTTTGTTAGTGAGTTCCTGATAACACCTGCGGTGAAATTTTGCTGCTTGTGGGATTAAAGGTAGTTCTGTATGATCTGTAACCAGGGCAGTGTGTGAATTTGCGCATTGTGCGTATTAACATAGAGTCAAATACGCATTTAGATATGAATGAAAAGGGTATGCGTACTCTTTTAGTTTTAGTGTTGAGGTCATGTCCGCATCGCATAAATCCCCTGTGCATTTCTGTATCAACTTCGTTCAGTTTGTAGGGAAATTTAAGCCAGTAAATTTACAACAAAATGGGATGCTATTGGAACAGTGCAAATTCGTTCATGATCTTCATAACGTACACATCAGGGAGTTCCATGTACTTCGCAGTAGACCACATGTTCGTACAGAATTACATTAGGCATATGTCGCTCCTTCCAAGGTACCGTGTTCTGTGTTTATCTGATCAATGAACCCACCAAGCATACATGATAGCATCATTTGTTAAATCAGTACACATAGATGGATACGCCACGCAGCCTACGCAGGCAATCCTTGAGCTGAGAGCATCAACTTTTACTATGAGCTTGATTGATCGCCATGGATCTTGATCAAAAACTTTAATAGTATCAACCAAAAAATGACTTCGAAAAATTATATGAACCATTGTTTCTCGTACTATGGTATAGCCCGCTGGGCGGACTTTTTTTCGTCAGCCCGGCAGCCTGAGGGGCGGCAGCCTAAAGGGACCTGCAGCCACATAGGCGCTACGCAGGCTAACTATGATAGTGTTTGGTATTGGGGATTACATTGGCAAAATTTATGACTTGCAAAAAGATGAACTTTTAGTCCCGAAATACATTGTTCGATCTCTTATGTGAACTACTACTCTCTGAACACACTTTGTACTGTACAGACAGTACTCTCATTATGGGAATCAAGATCGATCGTCGAAAGTGTTGCAAATAAACCAGTTGGTCAAGCATAGCAGAAAATTTACTTGACGTGTGCAAAAGACCTTTAGATAACAACTCCAAATAAATTAGCAAGCATTAGTTCGAAGGTTATTTCACATGGGGCAATTTTTTGAGTGGCTTGTCACTTTGACCATTTCCTTACATACGATATATATGGCTTACCAGTCGAAACGACCCGCGGTACGTTGGTCAAAACGTCCTCGGGTCAAAACGTCCCCGTTGTATGTTGTAAAATGAACTGGTTAGTTCAGTCGCTATAGTTGTTTCAAAGTTCGGTGAAAACTTGAAGGTATATTATGTATTGTGAAAAAACAAAGGTTGCTTAGGACTACCTGTTGTCCGTAATTGATCATAAATTCATTTTATATGGAGCCAATGCATCAAATTGTTCTTATCTCGATGATTTTCTGCATTTAGTGAATAGAAAACCTCGTCAAAAGTTCAATAATTTATCCAACCTTACTGCTATATTTTCCTTATTCAGCGCATGTAATCATAAGATAACAACTGGCTGTTTCTACTATAGACTACTCACAAATCCATCTCTCACGTTTCCGTCTTTTACGTTACTGCCAACTTGCAAATTTCCTTTTGGACATTCGAACTCTTTATGTGGGGACGTTTTGGTAAAACATAAAATATCTCGGGGACGTTTTGGTAGCAAAAAAGCGGGGACGTTTTGGTTTGGGAACGGTTCGACTGGATACCTATACATGTAGGCTAGATTCCACTAAGTACCTATCCTCCAATCTCCAGATGGGTCTAACATAACAGAACAGGTTGAAGGGCAAAGAAGGGCCAAGGCCCCATAATTGATGCCCTGGAGTCCAAGCCCTAATCGAAAGTCAAACCACCAAAGCTTCACAACAGCCCCTAACAATCAGATTCCATCACAGTCATGGAAAAACTTGTTACCCAATCTGGCAGACAAATCCACTCGTAGACAACTCAACTAAACTTCATACTGTCAAAAGGCTTTTCCAGTTTTTTAAAATGCCCGCGCACCCGAGAATTACTTTGAACCCTTAAATAACTACAAGTCAGAAGGGGATTCCTTTCAGAAAGAAACTTGTAAACCTGGAGCATATCCCCTTAATCCTTCTCAGCTCCAAAGTGCTAAGCCCAAGATGTTTAAGCCAAGCATGATAAGGTAAATTTCTCACCTCGGTATAAGGCGAGTGGCTCTCCTCTGAACTTGCTCTGAAAGAAACTTGTCTTTTTCATAGAAGGGGCTCCAAGCCTGAGCTGCATAGTCAAGATGGGGTCTTACCAACCGCTTATACAAATTAGGTACAATATCCTTACTAAAATTGATGAAATTCCTCTTGATCAATCGAAGCACTCTATTAGCCTTTGCAGCAGTGGCTGCACACTGCCTTGATGACTTTAAATCCCCAGTAATTACAACACCCAGATGTTTCTCAAAGGTGACATTACTTAAAACACTACCATTCATAAGTAAAGTCCTTTACACGAGGGTTTAGTATGGGCGCGATAGCACAGTAGGCCTATAAAGTTTGCAAAGTGATATTTCTTTATGTTATAGGGAAGGACCTGACGGACAATTCTGCCTGGATGTCAAATACCCTTTCAGATTTTGACTAGCAGTCAAGTACTCTTTGGGGTAAAAAAGTAATGAAAGCCCTTGTAACGTTGGGCCATACGTTCGTTCTGTGTGCAGGATTTTTAACGTTGTTTACGTTAAGCTCCAACGTTTGGCCTACGTTGACATTAACGTCAGCGCTACTACTAACGTTAACGTTAGCGCCACTTGTGACAGTCGGTTCAAGTAAGTTGGAGGCTATTTTTGCCTTTTCACCTTCGGTATCTTTCCAAACTTTGGCACACTGCAACGTCTTGACCACGAAGTTGATGTAAAGTTTTGCAGTTTATCTTCCTCAACGCAGGAAAGGTGAATAAAGCATCCGGTCTTCCCAGTTTTGAGCTCCTCTGTCATTTTGGTTGCTAGGTACGATATCTAAAGAATACTGCGTCCTGATTGGTCAAAATTGTAAATTGCTCAGTGAACGGCAACAAAACTCGGATGCAAAATTAAGGTGACTTCTAAATTAACAACATTACAGATTTTAATTCTCTGTAGTTTTCTGATAATTTTAGGAACAAATTCGTGTTTGACCTAAAGATGGACTACGAAACAACAGTTTTCGGAGCCTTGCCCCCACTGCCTAAGTGTCTCTCATATAAGAGAGGCTGTGAAGCACAAAGTTAAAATTTATTTTGTAATGCGTTCATGAAAAATATGAGATCCCGCTTGCGCATGCGCAGACAGTTGGTTCGCAAAAGCACGCAAGGGGGCCTTGCCACAATTTTCCCCAATTTATTTTCACCTATTCATTCTTTTTTGCTTTCTTCAGGTAGTTTTCTTAACTGTTCAGCATTTGGTTCATACAGAAGTCATACTAGTTTTAAGACGGTTCCATCGCTCTGCAGTCGAACGTCTGTCCCCGTGACCCCGGCAAAACATTACGGATTGTGTATCTCATTAAATTGAAATTTCAGAGGGCCATGTGAAAACTATGGTAGCCGACTTTCGTTGCACGATTCTCAAAAAGGAATGATCAAAACTTACCATTAAGCCCCTAAAACGAAACATGAGACATCGTTCATGGAAAATCGTCTTAAAGTAACTTCAAAATCAAAACTGTTCCAACGTAAGACGTTCACAACTGTCGGAACGCAAGTACAAGCCGTACCCCTCGCTGTACGTAATTTAGGCCAAACAGCCTCAATTTGAAGTGTTCATGAGCGAAAATTGCATCAAAGGTAGACCACTAATATTTGCACATGGCGCGGTGATCAAATCGTCGTTTCCTGTTCAGAGACAGCCAGGTCACAAAACGATTTCTATCCAAACTGCACCCAGTCGAGCACTTCGAATCACGGCGGCCATTTTGTCGCTGAACTGAAAACCCCAGCCGTTTGTTTCAAGAATTCGACTTAACAGAATGGACTTGTCACAAGTCGTTACTTGCATTTCAATGTTTAGCGGAATAGGTTCTTACACTAAGATGCCAGGATTTCCCATTTTCGTGTAGGTATTTTACTCAAGGGTACATGAAAAACATCGACTCACTGCATGAAATGGCAGGGCTTGGGCTCAGTGAAGTGAAAAATTGACATCTTTTGCATAACTGTCAGATTGCTACAATGTTTGAAACCAAAAGAATGAAAGGTGACTGCAGTTCTGTACTAGTGGTGAGACACAATGTAGGCCTACCTCACAGCACGGTCACAGACAATGTTACACATATTGCGCTGGGGATAAAGGGAGCATGGGACTGCATGGGGTTGCCCCCCCCCCTTCCCCACACACACACCCCACTTTGGCCATGTCTGTAGCCAGAACAAGGCAAGTTACTGAAGAGGGCCCAAAATATTCAAGGGGTGTGAGCTTAAATGTATTAACTGAAGTCATGGCAGCTTGAAAACCTAGGGGATAAGAAAATTTTTTCAAGGCTCCCATCCATCCCCGTACCCCATGACAACAGCATGTTCTGAGTTGCCTTCACAAGCCAATTGCATAAAGCGGCTAGCAGTATAGCTATCAGTGAGGCAGGCAGTGGGGTCCCGAGAAAGGGAATTCCGTCAGTGGGGCAAGAATGGCCTGTAGGGGTGCTTCAAAGTTTGCAGGGCGAGAATATTTGGCCATGGGGGATGAAAAAGAGGCTGTAGGGGCGCTTTTGTGTAGGTAGATAAATATGCCTCAATACGGTGAAAAGAGTGAAAAGCGCGCTGACAGGCAATCTGAGTCCGTCAACTTGAAGGGGGGGGGGGGACGACCGTTCCCTCTGATCATGGGCGTCCGCAGAAAAAAAGTCGGGGGGGGGGGCAAAACCTCCAAATCACCATGAATTGACACAAAGCATGCAAAATTTTCAGCCCAAAATGCCTCCCAGATCACCGGAAATGGCATATCTAAAGCTTATTTTTCGCATTGAAACTTGGAAAACACGTTTTTTCGGGTTTTTGCTTTGATTTTTTTACGTTTTTCAATTTTTTTATTTTCCAGAGGGGGGCAAGTCCCCTTGCCCATACCTGCGGACGCCCATGCCTCTGATTATATCATACATAGCTCTGTCACTGGAGGGAGGCCAGGCACCCCAGTCAGGCGAAATTGTCTTGATATAAAAGTCAGCAGGCTTTCAGCCAGTACATCTCACTCCTTGTAAAACAACCTCCTACTCGAAGACTCCCTCATTTAGTAGGTTTTTACTGCATCAAGTTATACCAGGCCGGGCCTGCATAACTTTGTGACCTGAAAGCTTTCCTTCTTGGTGTGCATGGTTTAAAAAGGACTGCATGATCATGGGGTCTGAACTAAATACCTCAATGGGATGCCATTTGCATTACATCAGTATGCACACTGCATACCCCAACTGGGTAGATCAGAATGAAATGAGTGTTTAACTGACTCAATAAGCCTTAAAAGAACCATGGGCAATACAAACAGTGGGTTGCATGAGTAGCGTCATGGGGTACATTCACCATTCTGGTGTCTCTATATTTTGAACACATTCAGGTCACTGTAAGAATAAGGTTCAGGTTAGCTTTGATTAGCCAAGACAATTGCGGTTTAATACGTGTCAAAACGGGTGTGGAACCACCATCATATTTGATGGCCGAGGGATCCCTTTCGGTCATATGCACAAAATAAAGTTTTTGAGTAAGCGAGGAAACTTCTAGGAAGATGTCTGATAATGCCAAGTGTGAGTTAACCTTGTCAGTAAGCTTATTCCAGTCAATTCTAGGGCCAGAGGGGAATAATGAAACCTGGTTTGCTGTCAGTATAGGTTTAAGGACTCTGCAGATCCCCTTGGCATGAAGGATTCGTTTGTTGCTGGTGATGATGGGTTAGAAAACTATGTTTATGGAAGTCGTCATTCTGTCCAAATCCATGACGTAACTGATATGAGGTTCTCTACATATCAGGTCATTATGGCTTACCATAATGGCTGTAAAAGTACTTTTTCAATGAGCAAGAGTGGAAAAATTTGCCAAACTATTATGAAACTCTTTTCAATATCTTCCCATTGCAAGGTCCTGTATTTGGGCTGTCAAAATTCATCATGAATAACATGTGGAGTGGGTTGAATCAAGTCATTTTGCCAAGTACGAAGTACATGGTTGAACTGTTACTGACAATAAAGATATAACTAGTGCACACTTGCAATTTGATAACACTTCACACTACCCTGTTGAAATCATGCAATATTGTAGCCTGGCAAATTTATACCACTGCTCTGTGTGCCAGTGCACGCCCTATGAATTTTTTAAGTTTTGCATCAAACTTTTGGAATTATGGTGATGCTTACAGTTGTTTCCCATTTTCAAGTATAGAGCAACCGGGCTGAATTTGAAACTGCAACAAGCACAATTAAAATGTTTCTCTCAGTGAGAATCTGCCTCTTGCAATTTTCTACAACATAGTGACAAGGACACTATAATAAAAGTACAGACACACAACTTTAAATTTTAATATATATATTATTTAAGAGCAGAGTAAACTTTTGTTGGAAAAGAAATGATACATGAAAGATAAAGTAAGGATGAAAGTAAATGAAAGAATATATTATAAATTGATGGTGAAAGCAAAAGTGTTTGTTTTTCTTTTAAACAAAACTTGTCAAATATACTGAAAAATAACTACCTGTATGGATAATCAACGCTGTACAGTATTTTGTGTGAACATTTCCTTCAATGGGAAGACGTACATGAAAAGACGTTATGGGAAGTTTTGTGTTTGGAATGAGAAAAAAGATGTCAAACAGTGAGGTATTTGCTTAAACTTGTAACAACCGACTGAAAAGGTCCCAAACAACACAAAGTAAAAGCAAACTGAGGACACCGAACATGTAGTCTCAGTTAAACTCTGGTTACAATGGCACTCTTAATGCATGCACACATTAAACAACTTGGCATCAATGCTCAAAATAACACAGACCTTGCATAACAGCAGAAATAAGAGATCCTTAGTCAAGGCGATAATGATTGTTACATGGAATGTACTCCAAATGAGGAGCATATAAAATTTGCAACCAACATGGAAACATGGAAAGGAAATGGTGTGTCACAGCTTCACAGTTAAAAAATGTTATCAAAAGAATAACGAATACAAGCAAAATACAACAAAAGAAATAAAAAAAATTAGCATCCCTCGGACTCTGTCATGTATAAGATTTAAAATTAAATAATACTGTGGCAAGAAATATGGTATACTACAGCTGCACCTTTGGTGGGCAGCTTTTTTCAATGAAATAACAGTCACAGTAAAAAACAGGTTTCAATTGTGCTCTTCTTAAATGCTTACACTGTACAACTTGGCATAAATGGAATGAGAAAAAAAAATGTCAAACAGTGAGGTATTTGCTTAAACTTGTAACAATCAACTGAAAAGGTCTCAAACAACACAAAGTTAGAGCAAACTGAGGGCACCAAAAATGTAGTCTCAGTTAAAATCTGGTGTCAATGGTACTCTTCATATATGCACACATTAAACAACTTGGCATCAATGCTCAAAATAACCAGGCCTTGCATAACATAGCAGAAATAAGAGATCCTTAGTCAAGGTGAAAATGATTGTTACATGGAATGTACCCCAAAAGAGGAGCAAATAAAATTTGCAACCAACATGGTGACATGGAAAGGAAATGGTGTGTCACAGCTTTACGGTTAAAAAATGTTATCAAAAGAGTAACGAATACAAGCAAAATACAACAAAAGAAATAAAAAATTAGTATCCCTCGGACTCTGTCATGTATAAGATTTAAAATTAAATAATACCGAGGCAAGAAATATGGTATACTACAGCTGCACCTTTGGTGGGGAGCTTTTTTCATTCAAATAACAGTAACAGTAGAAAACAGGTTTCAATGGTGCTCTTCTTAAATGGTTACACTGTACAACTTGGCATAAATGCTTGAATCTAGAATGTACATAAAATAACAAATACAAGACATCCTTTGTCAAGGTGGAAATAGTCTTTACATAGGATGGCCCCCAGGTGAGGAGCATATAAATTTTGTAACCAACCATGGTAAGATGAAAAGGAAATGGTCTATTATAACTTCACAGTTAAAAAAAATGTAAATGGACGGACTAAATAATGCATGAAAATAACAAAAATAAACATCTCTGGGCATATTTATATATAAGATATTTAAATTATGAATAAACATATGTGGCAGGAATTTTGGTATACATAAGCTACCCATGTACCTCTTTTGGTAACTCAAGTTACACCTTTGTTTGGCAGTTTGTACTCAAGAACTGACAGCTCACCATAATACAGAATCACCTAGCATTGGGCAGCACTTCTGTCGATTACTGCTAATACCACAGCATGTGGACATTTTTTTTATTTGAATAACCTGTTTATATTTACTAAGTCACAGCCCACCATATGAAATGGGAATCAAAAATGAATGAATTTCAAACCAATGCTAGACCAGAGAATGCCGTAATTGTTAACTTACACAAATACCTGATATGAGAAAGAACTCATAGGAAAGAGCAGACAGTACAAACACACAAGTTGCACAAAGAAATAAAAAGGAAAATATATACTTTTCTGTTTTTTGCAATTAAAACTATTCTGATTGATTTTAGTGTAGTCATGCACATCTCAATGAAATATTTGTCCCACTTGCATTAATTGAAAATGGAACTACTGTGAAACTTCATGCAATAATGCTAGGGACATTTGAATGCAATCACATGCACAGGTACCATTTTCATGCACAGTTTTCAAGTTTCAACTGAACTGAACACGTTTGAAGCAGGATATTAACTACCTGCGGGAGGCAAGGCGTGGGGATTAGCAGCCCATGCTGACCATAAGTTGTTTGTAATTCTGTAAAACTGAAACTTGGCAATCATGGGTAGGTCTCTTCTAACACTTTTGCAATGTGAATTTGGGATTCTGAATGCCAAATCAGTAAAAGAGTACAAGACAAAATTTTCCCCAGTGTCACTGACCTAAAATCTTCAAACAGGACCTGAATGTAGTTTCCCTAAACTACTAATGTCAAACCCCATTTGGCAGTTACAAGAATACAATTTGGTCTGAAACCCCTTTTTAAAATTACCCGAATATTACTCCTTGCAAACTTTTTTGCCTCAAACTGTCGAAAGCAAACTATGAGTGACCATGTAATGATAATTTGAGCATGTTCCAAATGCAGCAATTTCAAATCTGTTCTAAAATATTAATTTTGTTGCAGCATGATGTCTGCTCATGCCATGCTTTGAAAGAGGAATACTGAAGCATCAACAAGAATAATATCAGTTGCTGTTGTATTGCTGATAATTTTGTTTTGAATTTGACACGGGAGGTGCCCATATTGAGGAATGACAAAGTTTGCATCTAAGTTTCAAAACATAGTGGACGGACAATATTTACATAGAGACTTAATAGATTTGGTTACGTCACAGAGTACTGATTACATTTCACTTTAAAGGCATCTTCCTGTGGCTTGTTGCAAGGGTCCCATGGGAAAGAAATAAAACAACTCCAGTTCACCAAGTAGCAATACTTTCCACCTAACTCAAGACATCTAACATGAAATCCCCAAAACTTACCTGGTTTTGGAATCTATGAGCCCTACTCACCTCACCTTTCACTACTATTGAACTGAAATAGATAACTACCTATTTGAACTGAAATAGATAACTACCTATTTTTGTCAAAAAATACATCCAGTTTCAACCAAGGTCACAGAATATTATGTAAAAAGGGCACATTGCCTCAGATTTTGTTTGAATTTCTTTATCATTGAATGTCCTGTTTGTCCTTGGAATTTGATTCTTTTGGAATGTTTAAGTATCTTTCTATGTATGTGTAGATATAGCACAAATCTACACCATATTTACAGCATAGCAAACAAGGCTGCTATGTATCCCCTACAGTGATTCTAATATCATAAAGAAATTCAATGCTAAATCAAATTAGTGTGCTGTTAAGACATCATCGATTTCCCATAATGCACCGCATCTTCAGAAAAAAATTGCAATTCTTTGAAAATTAGTATCTTCCAAATGATACAAGCTAATGAGATGCAGTTTACATCTCTTAGAAGAGAAAAATCTTCTGCATTTCTTAAGCCATTAGTTTTTGTAAGTGGCAAATCCCCTAAGTATCATGTTTTTTAACAACAACCAGTGGCATAACCAGAGGGGTGGCAAGGGGGTCTGGAGCTGCCCCGTCGCTTGTCCCCTTAAAAAATTGTGGGAAAAGTTTGAAAAAGACAAAAATAAAGAATCATTAACAGGAACTCACAAGGCAGATAGCCTGATAAGTGCCATTTCCAGCAATCTGAGAGGCATTTTTATCCAAAAGTTTTCTCAGTGTGCTACATGCCAACCAACAGTGGTGCTCCACTTGTCATTATTGCTTGCC
The DNA here is from genome assembly GCA_037179385.1 of Holothuria scabra. Taxonomy (NCBI): domain Eukaryota; kingdom Metazoa; phylum Echinodermata; class Holothuroidea; order Aspidochirotida; family Holothuriidae; genus Holothuria; species Holothuria scabra. The sequence goes on from CM074179.1 coordinate 29,924,233, forward strand.
CCCTCTACTTTAACCTCTACCCCCTTCAGCCCCTCTAAATAAAAAAAAGTCTGGTTACACCATTGAAAAAGACAAGACATGGCAAGGACCGATTTCCAAGATAATACCTGGTGGCTAGGGACAGAGAGGGAACTAACTTTTTTGTTTTAAAAATTTACTTGAAACAAAAAACACACCCTTAATATTTTTCATGGAGCTAGAAAGGAAACATATGGCGTCACTTCCCTCTTTTACTTCCTACCCTGGTAATAGCTATAGTCAAAGCCCGACTGCAGTTTATACTCACACTTCTCACGATATGTCATGTAATTATAGACGTAGTTACTAACATATCATGATGGCAACATTGTCCAGGTAGTGCAGTCACAATACAGAACATTCCATACATGACTGCACAGGTGAGCAATGGCAACCTGCAGAATGGAACATTCGTCCAATAGCTGTGTAAAGAAAGAAAACAAGAAAGAAATTTGAGCTTTAAGGTAGTACACAAGATAATAAAATTCGTGGAACATTGGGCACATGTCCCATACTGAAACTATTTTTTGTTTCAAAAATTGTTATATGTAACCTTCAGACAACATCCTGAAGCAATTGTTTGGTAAAGGATATTTTGACATTTTGTTAGTGAAAAAAATGCCAAAAGTTATAGTTCCACAATATTACTCTGTACTAGTGTCATATTCAAGGTCATATGCGTCAGACTGTAAACCATCACTATCTGAATCTGTTCCAGAACTAGATTCTACATGTGTAGTGTATGGTCCAGAGCGATCTAGAAGATCGTGTGTGCTATCAGAGTCCCAGCTACTGTCTGAGTCTTCTGTTTCAATACCCTCAATGAGACCTGTTTGACACTGTGCATTATTCTCACAATTGCAACAACAGCACGATGGACCACATGTGATGTTAGACTTGACGCACTTGCATCGTTTCGTGGAACAACCTTTCTTACATTTACAACCAACTTTCACAAACTGAGTGCTCTCTGCAATTCTAGACAAATTTTCAGGTGTATCCCAAATTGCCTTCAAACCAGTTTCATTCTTTTCCCAACCATAAGATGTAACATCGGGAACTACAACATCACTCAAGCATGCTTGAGCCCATAACTGAAATGTCCAACAACAACGGAGCCAATGAAAATGAAGGCATGATGCAGATGGCATCCAATGGGCTTCGTCATTAATTCTGTGAAAATGTCCTTCTCGTATTTTCGATACAAAGGCAACATGATGGTCTTCTGTGCTCATATCTGGAAGGAGTACAGAATGAAAGACTTCCTCTGGGCTATCTTCTGCAAACCCTCCGGCATGTGCATGGAAGTACACACACCCAATAAGTCTATAGAACGCATACAACCCATCAGAAAAACTTTCAGAGTCACCCATGCTTAGAAGTCCTTGGTGAGGTCCACCAGTAATAAACTTTGCATTGCGAAAGAAGGCCTTAAGAAATGACAATTTGGACTGTCCTTTGAAAAAAGACACATAATCACAACCACTACAAATAAAAATCATTTGCAAAAATGTTGGAGCCAAAGGAAGATACACCCCAAGTACCTTTTAATGATGAACAAAGTGCATTCATTGAAACAAATAGATCATTATGAAACTGTTTCCTAAGTTGGACATATACATGCTTACCTCTAAAGTGTGTGTTCATGAGGGGTAGGCCAATATGAAAGGTATCACGGTCTGGACTATAAATGATAACAGTTGTACAAGGGGTCTCAACTGCATGAAACCAAACTCGAGAATCCCCTTCCTCATGATTTGATGACAAAGAGGGTACAAAAGATACCACACCATCACATATTTGACGTGCTTTATCTATTGAATCACCATCACACCCACCAGCTGTGACTAGTCTCCCTGGGCAGTATTCAAAAGACTTTGCAATGTCAATAATCTCATAGCATAAATATGTGACAAGCAAACGTTTATTTGACCGGTTGGAGATAAAACGTGTCCAATTTGAAGGCTTATGTGTGGTTGAGCAAACAGAAGTATAAGTATCATCAAACTCACATGAATTTCTACCAGCTACATAGTCTCTCCTCTGTCGTTCTATGTCTTTAGGTAAAGTTCCATGACGACCAGGATGATCGAATACTATATGTATTTCTGATGCCTTTAAAAACCTCATGGCATACACAACCCACTGCTTATATAGAAAAAAGGCATAGTCGCCAAATGTCTTATGACAGTCGAGTGGCCTGGTCAAATTTATCATGAACATACCTTCCATTATTACACAAATACTGTTTCCTTGATTTATGTGATCAGGTTTCTCAAGGAAAGCCTCAGGATACCTCTTTTGCAGGAACGTGGCTGCAACTGCCTTTGCTCCTTTGTTGGGAATACCATCAAAGTCACAAATGGCTCGAGGAAGTGGAATAAACTGACTCAGTGAGGAAACAGCAGAGTTGTTACTCTTAGACCAAGCAACCTGCTTTCTAAGGCAGGCAATTTGAAGCTTATGATCCTTGAGTTCCTGCTGTTTCTTCACCTGTGTCCTCTTCTTTTCACCAAAGGTATGCAAGTTTCGTCTCTTGCGTACCACTTTGGTGGATCTGTCACCAAGGATAAAACAACGCACATATGAAAGAAAGTCCTCTTCTCCTGTTGAATAGAAGGAGGTAAGGTCATCAGTAACAAGAGGGCTGGCTACCTTTTCATCAAACAAATGACGTAAGAAAACACAGTCACTGACTTCAAATGCGCATGATTCTGAAAGTTTTTCGATGTAGCAACGTACGTTTGTTTCTACCGAAGTGTGGTGAGCGGCATCAAGATGTGTGTGTGGTTGTTTATTTCTTAATTGCCTTATCAAATTACAGTTTATTTGAGACCTGTAAGGAAGATAATGTACAAGGCGATTTAGACCTTCTGGGTCAGTGCCATTCATTGCCATTTTAACCTCCTTGTTAATGCCCATCTCATGGGCTTCGTCCAATGCAAGGCACTGGTTATCAAGTCCTGTCATGCTGACAGCAAATGCCCCAGCCTGCAGCTTACTTAAAACACTTGTGGGGGAACTCCTTAATGTAGCAATATGGATTGGGACAACTCGTAAATAGTTAGATCGGTCCAAAGCATGAAAAATGGGACATAACTGTCTAACACATGCTCCCCTTAAACTAAAATCCCTTGACCTTATTGAAATGTAAAGTCCGGCATAGTACAACATGTCCCTTGTACAGAAGTCTGACCAAAACTTAAAGTTACAATCTGATGTGCTGCGAGAATTTATGAACTCCTGAAACCTTTCAAAAATAACTGGCACAAATTTTGAAAGTGGGCTGTCAAATAAATATGGGAGTATCCTGTTCTTCTTTTTGTCAAACTCAGTTTGCAATTTTGGGAGAAAGTCAACACCAATTCTTGATGCATCTGATATGAAAATTTGGATGAGATGTCTGTACAGTGCTTCCCATGCTTGCATAATAAAGCGGTGGTTTTTTTTTTAAAACCACTTGCACATGATACAGCCTTCATTGTAGCTCCTTTATGAAACAAAGAAAGTAATGTTTTCAGACCAGCATCTGAGTATAACTTTAAGAGTGGAGGTTGAGCATTTTTGAGAAGATGCCACTCTCCTAGATATGGAATGACCCAGGAAAGCTCATCTACATACAACCTCTTCAAATTCCAAATGATGTCATAGGTTTTGCAGTCTCCTGCCACAACCAGATGTTCTATTTCCTTGCCTACCTGATGTTTCTCATGAAGGATGTCAACAACATTGAGCATGGTTTGTTGGCTTTCTGCTGGCTCTGGTAAAACAGAAATAAAGTGGATATTGGACTGTTCTGTAGGACGGTCTGAATTTGACAGACATGTCTTAAGGTCAGGTAGTATACACTGTGAGTCCTTGGAATACACAAACTGCTTGACAAGCATGTATAGGAAGACCTTGAAACGAAGAGAGGGAAAATGTTTCCTCATCTGTGAGTGAAAAGTGTGTGATAGATAAATTAGAGAAGGGATTAAGAGAAAAGGCTTGTGGCATGAGAGAAGGAGCTGTAGTCAATACTGCTGTTCCTTGGTATGATGCTAAGTCTTCAGGGGTCAAGTTACCAGTCACTGCCACCCTCCTCTGCTGATAGCTGTCGGTATTCTCATCAATACTCGACGTAGATATGTGTTTGGATGTTGAAACAGGCAATGGTTCAACAGACTGGACTGATCTTCCATGAAAACCTCTTGCATCTTGACCAACTTTGACAGAGGCATACGAGGTACTTCTGTCAATGTTGTCAACAGAAGCCACACAAAAACTACTGGACAATGTAACATGCTTCTTCTTCATTTCTTCCATTGAAATCTTTGTCTGGAAGCGCAAAAATGTACTTTTAGAGACAGTTACCCCCAAACTTTGAAAGATAGTCAAAACACAAAGTAGAAGATGATGTAAATCTATCCACAATGTCTGCAATAAGCATATGAACATGAGTAAAACAAGAATCATTTGTGGCATACAGAAGACTACAAGCAATGAAGAACCGCTTTAAAAATTTGGAATGGCTAACTGAATCTGAAGGATGTGTGTTTGTAAGCAAATGCTCATGCCAATTAAAGTCCCTTGCAAAGAAGTCAGATGAAAATTCAGAGGGTCCTAGGGTACATGCTACAATGAAGTTCCAAACAACCGGAGGAAGTCTTTTAACTTCTGAATAAAAGTCAACAGTATCTAGATTGTAAGATGAGGCCTTATCAGAAGCAATGATCTCTTTGGCTGACGTAGTCAAATGATAATTAATATCCCTTGAAATACAAGAAAGTGATATAGAATCAAGTTTAGAAGATGACACAGATGAAGTTTCTGGTTGCTGTGTAGGTTTACATGAATCCTGATGCTGTTCAAATAACATTAGGTGAAGAGCTGTGCATAAATCTGTTCCCCACCTCCTGATCATTGTTCCATATCTGGATTTGTTGGGAATGGTAGAGATTATAATACATTCACCAATTGCTGATCTCACAGCACAGGAAAGAATGCAGAGATCTGGTCAAAGGGACAATAGGAGGGTCTGCCTCTGTATATGAGCTTGGGTTTAGTTTTTTACAGTATAAGTTATGTGCAGATTGTATCAAAATAACTCGGTCATTAAGAAGTTCGTCACCAATGTACAAAAGTGTGTCAGCAAATGCAAAGTCACTGGCACTACTATTATCAAGAGTTACATCCCTAAACGGCTGTAACAGGGATGAAAAATATGTTTTGTTGCCTCGATTTGCTTCAGCAAACTTTTCACCCTTGCTGTACCTATTTATTGATGTGTAGCAGACATTACATAATTCAAAAGATTCAGCATCAGTCATTTCATGCTTCTGCAAAACAGCAACAGCAAAACTACGTGCAGCCTCAACATTTTTTAACTGTTTGAGGGTTGACTGAGGTGAACCACACATGGAACAATCCTTTGTAAATGACTGACGGTACAAAGTACAGTAGTGCTTATGACATAAAGTTGTAATGATAGATGCAGGTGTAGAAGATGAACTACAGATGTCAAGACCAAATCTTATTAATACTTCCTGTGGGAAAGATAATAAATTGGTCTCATGTACCCTATGGTCATTGGTACATCCTTCAACAGCACATTCTTTGGCCAATGCCCTTTTGACCCCTTTCTGATTGTCTGCAACATCACTTTTTTTGGAGTATTTCTTTTGACATGCCTGACAAATGCAGTCATCATCACTACATCCAAGAGCCCGCAAGTTGGACACAGTCTGATCTTTGGGAGATGTGGCCTGGCCTATATGCCAGTACCGTCCTTTTTCTTTAAGACATACTTTGCATGGTCCACCACTCCTTTGTGGGTGTAAACGTTCACATGAATTTTTTGCAGGCATATTCACAAATACTTCTGTATAACAACTGTGATTGCTTGGTACCACCAAAATGTCAGAGACAAATGAACTGATTAAAATAGCAAATAATAAATGCATTTGATAAAATAATAAGACAGACATACCGTAAAACACCCTTTTCTACAGTTGAATTGTGGTGTGTGATGCCAAAATGAACTGAGCCACAGATACAGTGGGAGTATGTTTGTAGCCAGGCCATATTCGTGTACAGCTACTGCAGCCTTAAAAATGTTTTAAACTCAACCTCTTGAACATTGTTCACAATAACAGGTACTGGATGCAGCAGCTGCAGTATCTAAATATTCGGTTTATTTCAGTACTTGCACTGTAGGACAGTTGTGTGGTTACTATCCGAATGCTACTTCCGCTATTTCCAAAATCCTAGATCTAGCCTAGGGCAGCTGTGAAAAAAAAAAAATACTAGGGCCTAGACCCTAGGCCATCAACTGCTACAGGTAGGCTTACCATATCTGTGTTGTGCAGTACACCAAGCAATGAACCTGTAACATTAACGTTAGTATAGTTTATTACATAAGTACTAGTGTCTGGGAGGGGGCTGGGTATTAGGCCTATTATGAATACCTAGAGCTACTAACACTATACATGGGCATTATTTGCAGTGGCCATCTTTCACAGCACATTTAGATGACCAAATTATTATTCCTTTTGACCCCAAATTGGTAACTGTTACTTTCAAGTAGGCCTAATGTAGGTACTGTAGTTAGCCTATAGGCCTTATCAAAAGCAATATGGGCTGTTACTGTAAATTTAACAACTCCGAAGATCTGACTTCTGGCTCAATGAAAATCGGTCAGTAACACTAGTACAGCAATAAATGCGATTAAGGTGCTAAGCCAGCACATAATTGTTTATTCGATTTACCCATTTTTGAACGTGTAGCGTGGTTCCACACTGTGTAGGCCAGGCCTAATATACTATAATTCACTACGTTTTGATACACCCGCTCTACCTACTGTAACGCAACGGGCCTACAATACAGGTAAGTAGTACTAAATAAACGTGCTAAATGCTGGTCCCGCACGTGAACTCACGTTAGGCTATCACTGGAATGCAGTCGTCTTAACGAACCCGGAAGGCAACTTTGGTGCCCCAAAAAACTCCTTTAATAGAGGTGTACCGACGTAAAATCGATACATATGAAGGAATAATGTATACAGCTCATAAAAATATTACTTTAACAGTACAACGATTCAAGAGACGAAAGATTCACAAAACGATTTCGATCAAGTGTTTTTGCTTACCTTCATTCCAATCGGTGCTCACTCCGAGGCCAATTCTTTTCGTTTCGTCGCCTATGGCCGTACTTTTCCGGAAATTTTCGCTTTTCCGACCAATAACATATTCTTTTATAAATCTAAATCAGTTCGGAAGCAAGAGCTGCCGATATGAATATACAGTGGGCCGAGAAATTCCTTCTTGGGTGTTCGGGTGAAGGAACATCGTGAAACAGGAAATACCCGAATGGAGCACTTCCGGGTTAAACTCGGATGCTTAAAGATTGCGAAATAACGGTAGAATGTAGAGGTCAGACGTTCGACTGTCTGTAGCAGGTATTTTGATGGATTCTAAAGTAGCGTCTACAAACGAGCCTTATGTGGCTAGGCTAAGTGCTAGCGAATGCAATGGTATTGCAGGTACCAGTACCGTTACGTCGGAAAGTAACAGTTCGTCGAACGTTGCGCCTAGTTGTAAGCCCAACGTAAAGGCCAGTTCTACAGCTAACACTGTCGGCAGTGGTGGTCGTAAGACACGGAGACAGGCTCGAAGGATTGTTGGAAAAATTCGTTACTGGATTTTATAACAAAGATAACGATTTGCCTTTGGAGAACCCTCAAGGCCCGAAAGACCATATTGTATCCCCTATGGCTGTGCTGTCACCGTCTGTCACGTTCTTGGCGACTGTCATGACTACTCCTATATTCGCCGGAAATACTACGACGTGCCCGGCCCTAAAATCTCTATTTGAACAGACGGATTCCTCCCTTATCCTGGGATTTCTCAGGGATAGTGGACCCTTTAGGAGTTTTTGAATCCCGCTTTACCCTTGACATTTTAGAGAGAATTGTCCCATTGTCCCCAACACAATCGTGTTGGCGTGTCGTTAAATCCCATCTAACTAACCTTCAAGTACCATCCCTATGGAACTGTAATGAATACTCCCATATTCGCCAGAAACACTTCACCGTACCTGACCTAAAAACTCTGAACGAACTGATTCTTCCCTTATCCTTGGTTTTCTCAAGGAAAGTAAACTTCATAGCAATTTCTGATATGGTTCCCGCTTTGGTATCCTTTTAGTAGTACTTGACCCCGCTTTTTCCTCTTTTACTTTTTCTTTTTTGGTTTTACCACAACATTGTAATTTTTTTCTTGGTGACACTATATGACACGTTCGTGTTGGTGTGTTGCTAAACTTCAGCTAACTAACCTGTGGAACCTTCAGGGTTGGTATCTAGAAGTGAATCTACCGATCAAAACGAAAATCAGATCGCGAGTATTGGAGATAATCCAAACGCGACTTTTTTATCTCATGGTGAACCCTTCAACCAGTGAGTGAGGGTGCTAATGATAAAAGCATTGGCGTTTGCAAAACTCCGTGGATGAAGGGGAAATATCTCCACTAAGTTGTCGGAGTCTGGTTATGCCTAAAGTCAATCTTCAAATTTGGTACAACAGTAGGCCTAAAACAAGGTCTGTTGACCTTAAGATCCAGCGTTGTCAAAAACCGCTTGTTTAAGGATTGACAGCTTCAACAATATTGCTCAATAACAAGCTCACAGATTCAGATCAGCCCGAGTTGTGGCTCATCTCTGCAAACATACAGTTAAGGACTGAAGAAGATCACAAATTGGAGTTGTGAGAACCCCAAGACAAAGGGCAGCCAGGGATTTAATCCGATACTTTAACTGCCACAAAGTGACTCGCCAAGGATACTACCAAGCTAGATGGCAGTCAACCTCACGTAGCTTTGTTCAAACTCCGCGGCCTTTTCTATGGGTATAGAAATACCCTCGGCCCGGTGCAAAAGATCTGAATCGGGACCCAACTCACCCTAGGCCGACCTACAACCAAGGTCAGAAGATAAAAACCGCGTTGAGACAGTTACGCAGAAACTAGATACCAATCAGGTTAGTAACTTTACCACATTTATTGGTTTTAAGCATGGACCTACAAGACTAGGACCAGTCAGTTGAAGGTCCACTGAAACTATACATCAATGAATTTTTCTTTTCTACATGCATATATAGACTGGAAATTATCTGTCACCCATTGATTCAAACCAGGTTGTCAACAGAATATAAATTACAGCAACTACTTCTGTTACCAGAGACTGCCAAATGGTCTCAATTGGCCTTCAGTATGCGTACTATTCAGAGATGCCAACAATTACGATTTTGGCGTAATGATTATGATTTTTACACTGACATAACGCCATTACGGAAATCGGTGTCTTAATATCCTTATGGCCGTCATTAATAATCCTTTTGATGAAAGTTGGAAAAAAGGACAAGAATAAAAGTAATTTTTTAAGCTAATGGATGTAGGCCTAGGCCAAAGTGCCTTTCATGTAGGACTAATATGCTATGATCTGAAGATCTTTGGTGCTGATTTTACCCTTTTTCTTCAGTTTTATTGTTTTACTCAGTGTAACTGCGGTGTAGGGCTGACATGATAAAATTCACTTTGAAGCAGTGTTGCTTTTATTGATTCCAGAGGCACAAGGAATTCATAGCCTAACACACTGTAGCATATCGGGTTTGGAGCCTATACCAATGTTTATTAGAAGCTTCTTCAAATTATGTCATTCTAATTCTGATGTTTTAAAAAGGAGTGCTGGTGGAATTCATAGCCTTACCCACTGTAGCATAGACAATTTGTGGCCAAATACTATGATTTTTGGAAGATCGTTATTTGATTCCATAAATGTATTCCATAAAAGTATGCCCCCCTGTAGGCTGGGGGTTTTAGAATATGCCCACAGTATTTCCCGCCTACAGTAAGAGGCGACTAAAGAGAAACAAAACCTGAAACATACTTGGAAATAAATTAACGCTTTACACTTTTTATCGAGTTGACTGACACTCTATTAAATATGACACACATATGACATAACTAACTCCATAAATGTATTTAAGGCCTATTTATAAAGACTTCCCTTCTCTAATGTATTCTCTTTACTCCTGCTCGATATATATTAAAAAAAATCTCGTCATGAAGTAATGGTAATCCAGCAGCTCTAAACTTTTTGATGGCCATGAATAGGCCTAGCATGAAGTATAAGTGAATTCAAGAAATGGTTTTTATTCAGTTTTGTGTGTTTTCATCTTTATTGCAGAGTCTCAAAGGACAAGTGATCAAACATCAACACAGATGAAGCTCAGTTCATCTCGTGAAAGAACGGCAGGGAGCTCCAAAAATATCAGCAAGGCTTCCAGTCTTGAACAATATGTCGTCGCTAATAAGTTGAGTATTCAAAGTCGCATCGAAACCCAGAACACTAGGGAAGGTAACTCGAAGTTGAATACCATTGCAGGTGCAAGTGGTGCTTCCCAAAGTGATAAAGACAGTGTTAAAGCTACAAAGGTGTCTGATAATTGCAGCACTATGAAAAGAAAGTTACCTAACACTTCTGGTAGTGCTACAAAACCCAAAGGCAAGAATATGTCCTGCCAAGTGCATGTTGTCGTGAAGACTCAAAGTACTACCAAGGAGCGTAACACAAAGTCAAAAACCAATGTAGCCACAAATGCTCCTTTCCACCAAGGTGATAAGAGGAATATTAAGGGTTCAAAAATATTTGGAAAAAGCATTGCTAAAAAAGAAATTTACCTGATATTCCTGTTAGTGCTACAAAACCCAAAGTCATGAAAATGTCATACATCATGCCCCATGACACAAAGGCCACTGAAAGTTTTACTAATGAGAGAAACACAAAGCCAGGTAACATTGTGGCCGCAAGTGTTTCTTCCAATCCGGGTGAAAGTTGATTGATATTTATGGTAATGCTACAAAGTCCAAAGCCCAGGAAATAAAACTGCAAAATCAAATGTTCCTTCTACTACTCCACTTACCAAAAGGAAAAAGGACGCTAAAGTGTCCTCTGAGAAATCTCATCTCTCCTCTAATGAAGCCCACTAGTAAGAGGAAAACACCATATGCAGTTCGCAAAGTAACCTGTGTTAATGAGTTCTTAACATGCAAACAGAACAAGTTATGCCGTTTGTTTCTAAGATCAGCCCTTCCTTTATTTCAAAAGGCAAACTGTTTTCTTCAGCATGAAGAACCACACATACATAAATTGAGAAGGGTTGTAGAAAGGCAGTTAGAAGAAATTAAATGGTTCGATTTGTCAAACCAGGCTTACTTTAAGGTGACTGTACTCAGGTTGATCAGAGACCATAATGTGCTTTTTACGTACATAGAAACGGGCACGGAGAACCAATAAGAGAACTCAGACCAGACGGGACAAAATGATAACTTGAACTATGTACAAAATTCACGGACGCAAACCAAGATTTTTGTGTCAATAATTTACAAAACCCACCCAGACCCCAACCCAGTACCCAGGGCTATTTACAAACACCAAATTACACATTACCAAATCAAGCAGAAAAAAGAGACCATAATGTATACCTTGTGACTGTGCTGTCACCGTCAGTCACATTCTCGTTGAATACTCCCATATTCGCCAGAAATACTACACCGTACCTGATCTAAAAACTCTGTTTGTACAAACTGATTCTTCCCTCATCCTTGGTAGACTTAATAGAAATTTCTGATATGATTCCCGCTTTGCTATCCTTTTAGTAGAAATCCTTTGTACTCTTCCTTTGCTTTCCTTTTTAGGTAGTTTTGCCCCCCAACATTGTTACTTTGTCTATCCTGGTGACACTGTATAACACATTCGTGTTGGTGTGTCGTTAAACCCCATCTAATTAACTAACTCGGGTTGATTTTCATAACTAGTACAGAAAACTTCTATAAGAATATTCGTGAGTTCTATTCAGCTGCATGCAGCTACATAATAAAAACATTCCCTTACCATGATGAGGTCTTCTTTCACGCAGAAGTTGCTGATCCTTTAATGAGACAAGAAAAGTCATTTGAATCTCTCAAATATTTTGTCACTCGTTTCCCCAGCAATCAAGTCTGACAAAGGTAGTGAATCCAGTCAGTTTCTTTAATATCAGGTCTGTGAAAGCCTTCCTGAGCTTGAAAAAGTGGACCACTTTTGGAGTTCTGTGGCCACAATGAAAGTTCCATTTAAATGTGAAAGATTCTTCAGTTTGGTTACTAACAACAAAACCAAATTTTGACCAAATTTGGGTACGAAGCTCTTAAGTTCTATACTGACCCACAAGGTATTTGTGAATGCAGCTGGAAAAGTTTACCATGCAATGAAACATGACACGGCAATATTGAAAAAGGCTAAGAAGTCAACAAATACTGCAAACAACTCACGGAATGCTTTATTAGTATGTTTCTTGATTTTTCTTCATTTTTTTGGCTGAATTAGTATATAACCTCTCAGCATAGCATGTGTAGGTGTGCTTCTTTAAAAGTTATGAATTCAAGAGTTGAAATAGAAATACGTCGTTTTGTTTCTTTTGTTAGTGTTTACAAAAGGCAATCATTGGCAACAGTGGCAATAGCTCAAAGTAGGGCATGTATCCCTTCACACCAATGTAGGCAACTGTACTTCAGAGGATTACTTTACTTTAGGCAATACATCCTTAATCCCATAAGTGTACAAGGGGATTTCCTAGTAAAAATTTTGAATGCTCACCATAAATAGGTAAATACCTGCCCAAATAATTGGGCTAAATGACTGCCAAATTTGACTTTAAATCGGGAATTCTTCAACACAAAATAAGTGCAAAATGTGAAAAATATTGCACTATTTTGCATCTAAGCCCCCCTACATATCAGTAAATGGTGTGTCGTTAAGTCCCATCTAACTGACTTATTCATAAAGGCAAAATTTTCCAAAGGGAAGGGGAACCCCGTCCCCTTAGACCCCTCCCCAGGACGACGATCAGTAATGGCATGTGTCACTTCAATAATATCATTACTCTTTCTCAGTCACTGGCATCTCTGGCCATTGTGCATTTTTCAAATGTTTTCAGAAGTTCATGACAATTCAGTCATAAATACACATGTTAGCCCCACATTTTTGCCTTACCCTTAAGGGAGAAGATGATTTAAATATAACCCAGTTAGGAGAGGAGCGATATAAATATCATGCTGTATTTCGTGCCTTTTGAATGACAAGTAGTGAAAATCATGCTAGTGTCCATTTTTGTATAATGGATCCAAAGATTCCATGATGAGACCCCTATAGTATTCCTGTCTCTGTCGGCCTGGGCTGATACCCTTCATTAAGTACATCAGGCAAATGAACCTTTCTGTAATATTCCAAGAATACTTCTGAGGACTCTGTGTATGTAATCTACTTTTGCGTAAAGATCTACCCGATGAAAAGCAGTTCAAGTAGCCAAAAGGACGTTTGTTGAAAACATTCTCTTTTCAGAAAACTCCCAGTTGCCTAAACACGGTACTCTTTTCTTCTTCTGTCCAGTTCTTTCTACAAACCTGAGGCTATTTGGCCGGTGGCTGGTTAAAAACCCCATCTTGTCTTTTGACCTGTTGAAAAAGGTAAACCTGGTGATACAGTAAACATGGCAGGTACTAAATTTTCAAGAAAATTTTCCCATTGACCCCCTCATTTTACCTTTTAACTGTCCCTTTTTCTCCTTTAGGTTGTTTGTAACTTAGTCTAACATGGTAACACTATACAACAGATTCGTGTTGGTGTGTCCTAAAGCCCCACCTGATTAACTATTCAACTAACCCACCCATTGACTAAATCCTCAATTTTAGTTGAATTCACACTGTATAAATACTTTCATTCTTTCGTACTTTCATTCATTTCTGTTGGCATATGGAAAGTGAAATCCTAGCAATAAAACTTGCAATGAAAACAAGGTTCGCAATAACCATAGACTAGTGTACTGCTCAGTTCCTTTCTGTGTAGGTCTCTCTGGTTCCATATTTCCACCTTCTTCAAGTGTGTCGATGTTCTCTTAATTGAACTGTGCCACGTTTTCTCCATGTGACCCCATGTTCTCAACATCTTCGTGCCCCTCCATGTTTTCATCATCACTGTCTTGAAGACTCACCAGTTCTGTTTAAAAGATAATAATACTATACAATTCAAATGCAAGACAGAACCATTCCAGTCACTGAATAATACTGTTTGCAGAAGATAAGGTGCTGACCTTTTTTCAGTTCCAACTTCAATCATTATGGAACAACTGACATCACCAACTTTAAATTCACAACCATTTTTGCATTTAAGGGTTAATGAGAGAGGGACCGGTCTTAAATAAAATTCACGACCGACGATTGGGATGACGTCATCACAGAGGCTGCGAGGACCGAGACGACAGCCGGGGTCCACTGCTTCTGCGATGACATCATCGGAAGTCTTAAATTACATTTGAGACCGGTATAGGTGCCCCAGAATGGTCATCCCCGGAAAGATCATCGATCGACCTCTTTAATGAAGGCTCCGGAACTCCACCCTCACAAAAACAAACTAGCCCTCATCACTCCCGGTGGAGACTGAACCTGAACACCCCCACTGCTACCCTCACACGCCTTAGGGCCAGAAAGTCCTGCTTTACCTCTTGCATCGCCTCCTCCAGTTCCTGAGTGGAAAAATCTGAAACTGATTGCAAGGGTTCTCCCAACGAAGGTAACAACGCACCCCGTTGGGACACTCACCTTGCCACGCCCTAACTCCGGGCATTTTCCACGAAGACTATTATGGGGACACGAATTGGCTTCGTGCCCTCCATTCCACGTTTAAAACAGGTACGGGCCTGCCCCAAATACCCAATGTGAGCCTTCGAATCCCCCCCCCCCCCTCCCCATGAAAACGAAAGACGGTATGTCCTTCAGCACCATACAAAACCCGCCATTAAGTATACCCTGCCTCTCACCTTCCCCATATTTGCACCACCACAAATCTGAGACAGTTCCGTACTGCCCGAGAAACCTTGCAACCAAGCCCTGATCGACCTCAAAGTTCAGGTACAACACTGTCACCACCACTGAGCGATCATGTGGGGTGACATGTGTACGCCTGGGTTACAGAAATCTGCTGTGTGCTCATCAGATAACTGCTCTCAGTTGTCTTATGGACCTGATAAGGGATGAAGGTTATTATTCACAGCACAAAGTAGTTCTGGCTTCTGATGAACACTTATGTGGTATCAGGTAGTGGCAGCTCCCAGCTGGTGGTCAGGCAGGCCTACAGGATGTGGTATACACAAAACTCAATTTGCACAGGACAAGCAGGGGAGCTGTTGATTTATACAACACACGCTACCATGAATGCATTGGTTTTCTTTATCATCGAAACCAAAACAGAAATTTGCGATACTTCATGGGGAAACCTGTGGCTATGACCTTTAATACTTCTCTCTGCTATATAAACTAGGCCTAGCATGGGCCTACATTCACTTGTGTAGGTACCGTAAGCATCTGAAAATGACCACTTTTTGAAAGTTTTAATCTGAACACTCAGATTTTTTTCTTTTGGATGCTGGTTCTATGGTTTAGATAAAGGATGGTTTTGGGACCTTAATCGTACACGTACTAGACTAGGCATGATGCTGCCTGCCAGTGCTGCGTAAAGTGAACACTTGCATTTGCTAGCTGGCTAAGCTGAAGCCTGCGTGCATCGGGGAAATTCCAAGTACCACCACAGCAACAACTAAAGAGCATACTTCAAACTGCCACAAATACAACACTTCTTCAAAACGAACAGTTCCTGTGTATTCGATCCCACTCAGTTCTACCTTCCTTCGTTTTAGGCGGCAGTCTGTTCTCCTAACGCTAGAAAATATGTCAGCCAAATGAAGACAAAATTTAGGATAAAACGGAAAATGCCAGTCCGATGATAATTAAGAAAGAAAGACAGCACATTTTGAGTAACGGGATTTGATTATCTCCAAGTCACTCTACAGTAGAGCGGCATTGGCTTTTGTTATGCTGGGGTACGTAGCAGTACATAAAATGACTACAGCGAAATCCGCAATGACATTTTGTGTTGCAATTTTTTTTGTAACAGGTTTTTGTTTACGTAAAGGTATGTTGTTCACACTGTGCTAGAACGGATGAACATAGATCTATGAATGGGGATTGACTCTACTAACGACGTTACATTAGTTTGTTCGCTACATGCAGTTGCGCTGGCCTGCACTGGTTAGGCCTTGCGTAGTGCATCGCATCGCATAACAATAAACTAAAAAAAAAAAAAACTTAAAAAGCGTAAGCCTAACATTTGCACAATACGGTATCCTGCTATGGTACTAATCTACCCCAGAGTGGATGTGTCTACCGTGCATACGAAATATGTCCGTGCTGCCATCTGCGTATTTCTATTAGTTAACCGTTTATGTGGAAATCTGTATTGAAAGAGGCACTAAGGAAGTGCTCACCATTGTCGTGAAAGTGACCTGTGTAGCATACAGGGATACGGTATTCGCCATAAGGCTTTGTAGCTCTTCCTGGGCAATGAGCAAAAAATATGTACACCAGATCTGGTGGGCGCAAATTTGTGCACAGGTATATTGCAGAAGTACTGTCTTTTGTCTGTGCATTGCATCAGACATGAACAATTGGTTCGCATAGCGAGCAAATCAAATATAAACAGAACGGTTAATATTGGTGCTGCACCGTAAATGCTTTTGTAAAAAGAAATGAAGGAAGTGCACAATATGTACGGAGCAGCTTGACTGAAACGTAATCGGCAAAGAGTGGCCTTCGACAAGTGTGTGAAAAATGCCAGTCTGAAGCCTGAAACAAATTTTACGACGGCCATGGCCATCATGAATTTTGAAGCCTGGGTATAGTAAGATGGGATAGCAAAGGGACAAGGGGTAGCTGGAGTAAAAGAGAAACAACCCCCCCCCCCCCCCAAAAAAAAAAAACTATAATATACCACACCAAATAGTTCTGAATTTTTGTATACTGCCTAATTGTAGTATGCGCCGTGTTTCTTCTTGAGTAGTTTTTAGACCAGAATCTTCAACCGAATACCAGTGTCCAAAATACAAAACCAGGGCTAATACTGGCTGCACCTACATTGAAGTAAGGAGCTGTTATGTGGAAAAAGATTGAACAAATACTAAGTCCTACTTAATCCTGAGGGAGATAATCCATGTTAAAATCAATATAATATGCTAACAACAAAATTCACATAGATAATCCTCTTACAAAGAGAATACTTGAAACAGTGCTATGATAAGGAGGTTGACATAGCCACGAATTTAGGGGCAGGTGCTTTCTTTTAACGTGCATCAAAAACGGACACGACCACAACTAGCAAGAAACGGAATCTAATCACTGAAAACTGAAACCACAGAAACGACGGTCACTGAAAACTGAATTTACTAGCCAACTTAAACACGTCCTTTCTTCTAACGTACACAGGCACAGGAAACGAAAAGTACAACCGAAACCAGACCTGATTAGAACACAACAGCAATATACCCTGCACTATCTTTGGGCAAATAACAACTTAGGCACACGAACACAAAGCAAAACTAGCTATAAAATCATTGAACTGAAGTCTTTGAGGACATAGCTATGTGCAGTGCCCATTGCTACCCATCAGTCTGGGACTTTACCTTCTTAATTGGTGGGCTAGGCACCTGCGTCCCAGACTGATGGGTTCCTAGTCCGATACGTCTCCAGAGGCTGACCCCAAGGATTATGGCCCCTCCCCTTCACATGAAGGTGGACCCTTTACCGAAGGCTCTGGGGCTCACCCCCGCCATCTGAAATTCCTGACAGAGACTCCCGTAAGAATGGCGGGGAAACTGCCTCGGCATCCTCAAAAACCCCCTTACACTGTTTGAAGACAAGGAAATCATGTTCCACCTCATTTGCTGCATCCTTCAATTCCTGAGAAGAATATGACTGGCCTGTTTGGGAGGGTTCAGGTGCCGACTCCCCATTGGCACTGGCACAAGAAGAGAACGACGTGGGACAGCCACCAAACACATGTCCCTCCTCCCCACGTAGGTTGCACCGTATCTCGCTGGGGGACACTGCCTTACAATGCCCCAACTGCAGGTATCTGCCCCAACGCCTATTGGGGCTAGACTTCGCTTCGTGCCCCTCCTTCCTACATTTGAAACAGGTACGTGGCTGCCCAAGGTTATTAATGTGGGCTTTGGACCTCTATGAACAAAAAGGACGGTATATCTTTCTTCAGTACCAAACGGAACTGCCTCTTTCCATTCAGTATGCCCTGCATCTCGACTCTACCGTAGGTACACCACCGTATATCAGAGACAGCACCGTATTGACCAAGTACCATCGCAACCAGGCCTTTTTCGACCTAAAAAAACCTACCAGAACTGAAATAACTAGATGGGGGAACATATTTGCTCTGTTATGTCACACTCCATGTACGCGTGTCCTATCTCCTCCCCCGTCGGGGAAGGACGGAAATTTCGTTCGAGGAGGCCTAAAAATGAACGTGAACGACTTAGAGTTACAGGATGAATGATTAGAAACTGTTTTGGTTTCTTTTTGCACTATTCTATTCTTTTGTAAAGGTATTTTAATGCCTATCTGAATCTGTTTTAATCAATTCTTACTAGCGCTGCCATCCTTCATCCCATCTTCAATTCGCAAGGTCCCGTTGGGAAAGACTGCCGGCCCCGATTTCTTCGGGGAACGTTCGTCTTCATGCTCACGGCCAACTGATAAAAGATGCGGGTCTGATAAACTTCAGTCACACGAAATTTTCGTCTGGATTTTGCTCACTAGAAGACCATATCCTTCAAGAAAACTCACAATATCGAATTTTCTGGACAAAAACAGACGAGAGGTTGATCATGTGCATGCAGTGCCCGATGGTCTGCCATCTGGCCTGCCCCGACAACCGAATTCTAGCAACGGTAATAAAAATCGACCCGTCAGTTACACTTACTGATAAACAATAGTGTGAGAATGTCTCCCCACAAGTTAGAAAGGTAGTTAGATGGGGTTCAACGACACACCAACACGAATTTGTTATACAGTGTCACCAGGTTAGACAAAGTAGCAATGTTGGGGGCAAAACTACCTTAAAAGGAAAAAGTAAAAAAGATTGCACGGGTGGTCAATTTCTACCAAAAGGACAGCAAAGCGGGAATCATCAGAAATTTCTAAAAAGTCTACTTTCCTTGAGAAAACCAAGGATGAGGGAAGAATCAGTTTGTTCAAACAGTTTTTGATCAGGTACGGTGTAGTATTTCTGGCGAATATGAAAGTATTCATAACAGTCAACAAGAATGTAACTGACGGTGAAAGCACAGTCGCAAGGTATACAGTATGGTCTCTCATCCCCGTGAAGTAAATAGGTATGGGTAAGGTAGGTGTTACCGATGCGGGCCCTAGTCAGGATCAAGTCATCCCTCCGTTTACTGGGGACTCCGTTTCCCCCTGTTCCTACCAAAGGTTTCACTCGGTAGATCTCCCCCCAAGTCTGACTTGAATTTATTTGAAGGCACCTTGTAACGTACCATACATAGTCAATTATAGTAATTCCGTTGCATAGTCACCCTCCCCCCGAAAGGAGACAAGACCGTTACATTTACATGTAGAAGTACCATTTATCTGATAATTTTCTCATCATTTAGCAATTTGGGTTTTGCATACCTGCCAACTTTTTCCAAAGAAAAATAGTAATGAAGGTACACGTGGTGATCGCCGGCCCGGGGGAGGGGGTGTCCCCCTCCCCTTTGAAAAATTTTTGAAAATCTTTGAAAAATTGTGCAACATTTGAATGAAACTAGAATAGATGTACTTGCAGGCAAGTACATATCGAAGCCAGGAGAAGAGATAGCCACATGGAAACTTTAGACTCAGGGGGGAGGGGTGAGGGAGGGGCACCAAGGGTTACTCTGTTTTGTTAAGGTGGGATGCGTGGGTAGATGATTTGTGGTGGAGAAGGCATTCCAAGGTTGGCAAATGCTGTAGCATCAAAGAGGTTTTGAAGGTATGCAGAGTATAACTTAGTAACTAGAAGAACATTTGTAAACAACATTCAAAATGTCTTCTGTAACTTTCTCATGTTTATTGTTTTTGAGGACATGACTGGTGACTGGAATAGAAAATGGCAAGCAATTTTTAGTAAAGATACACTGTTTTATGAAAGAAATTGAAAGAAAAACACAAAAGAACAACAAATCTGTGTTGAAAAAATTGACTTGCAAGACACAGTTGTATAATTTTTTTCAAGAAGTGAACCCTTTGTATACATATAGTATTTTTCAACTTTTTGAAATATTTGGCAAGGCTGTCTTTGGCAAATGGGTATGATAAGTATTGTAAGCAACAAATAATTTGTATGTGATCTCAAGGGGACAAGACAGTCCTTGAAAGGTTTTGAGTAGAAGTAGCTATGTACAATAAACAAAAAGTATGTAACAAAAGAGAAAGAAACTTTAACACTTTGCATGAAGAAATGAAAAGAAATGAACTATTTACATAGACTGAAATCTGTTACACATTCCAAACACACATGTCCAGTGCAGGATTACGTTTTCATGGATATGACACTTTTTCCAAAGCTAAGCCTTGAAAAAATAACAGAAGAAAATGTAACGAGACTGAATTTTGTACAAGGCAGATCAAAGTACTGGACAATTCCAAGCCATTACTGAAGTATGTGACTTCATATCCATTACCACTTTTGAGCAAGAATGGTGTGAATCTGTGGGGGAAATATCTGTAGTGATTTCAATGAAATAGGTCATATGACCCACATGGGACATTTCTTAAAATAGCAAAAAGACAGGCTGCTAGTGTCACAAAATGGACCATATGGGTCAGACTTACGTTTAGTGCTGGGTGTAAAATTGTTGAAGTGACTTTATACACCAGCAAATCTACATTTACAATGGATTTTGTAGGAGAATGTATTTTGCAATGAAATGAGACATAGGGCTCATGAAAGACTTGACAATTGCAAATATGGTATTGTTGATTACTAAGCAAGTACCGTCATGTTACAGACTGACTCTTATAACATTTTTAACTGCTGACTTGGTTAACAAAGTTGTGTCATGAAAAAGTTATGACAAGCCTTTAAACCCAAGCAGCTCTCAGTAGTTCTTAACCAAAACAACATTTTCCACATAATAATAAGCAAACTGAACGATTACATGACATGGTAAAGATAGTTGAATGAGCTTAACCACGCTATTTACAATGAACCAAAGTATGAAACTGGAAAATGATAAAAGCTAAAAACTTTATTTACATGAGTAACTGAAAAATGTAATGGACTATTTACATAGAGCCAATAGTGTAAAATGACTTGTCAGGCATACTGTGTAGAGCAGCATGTTTTGACAGGTAGTATTACAAGTTCTTGGAATTTTAACTTTTGAACACAGTAAGGATATAGTTATTGGTGTGGACTTTGCATAAGGCAGAGTAAAATATCCGACACTGTGGGGCATAGATTTTCTTTTCCATGTTCATAAATTTAGATGTTGGGTAGACTGGAAAATCTGGCAAAGTGTTTGAAATGCTTGGCAAATTTTTCATTTGTTTATTGGCAGTAATGAGTGCTTGAACCAGAGAAACATGTTCCGAAATTAATTTGGCAGTTACATGACAGGAATTATAAAAGTAGTACAGTTACACAAAAAAGTGAGGAGAATAAGTAAAATTGAGCTATTGTAGGTACAGTAAACCAAATTACGGAAGTGAAGTACAGGTGAAAGTTAAACACTTTACAGGAAAACACTAGAATCAGACTCTTTGTGGTATTTCACTAAATTTCAGGCTCTGAAAAAAGATTTTGCAATCTCATTGTTGAAGGGGTCTGGCTTAAGTGGTTTAGGAAACAACTTAAAACGTTTATTAGTATAACAGTAGCAGACTTGAAAGTTTAGAGTACTTTCTGGTGTTCAGTAGTGCAACAGATAGTGAAAGGGTCATATGCAAAATACTAGGTTTTCAAAAAGTGGAGTGATTCCCAATGAAGTTGTTACACTACAGATATCCTATTATGGTGTTAGTTGCCTGGCTTTAAGACATGAACATTAATAATATAGCATTTACTACGTAATGTCCATGCTATTTTAGTTGAAGAGTAACTTCTTTTGAGTTGTTAACAGCTTTGAAGTTTCCCCACTTTTACAGGAGGTGGTATACAGCCCGGTTTAACCAGCTTTAAACCACCAAGTTTCAACCACTGTCATTAAAGTTCATCATCCCTGTTATTTACATTAAGTGAAATTTGTGACTTTAGATAGATATTAAGTACTGCACCATGTTTTGACCATTTTTTTTTATAATCTTTGAGTGGATGCACAGTAATGTCATAGGGACAAACTATCTTATTAAGTGCAAACTCGTAACTGGTTACTGACATGATCCAGAATGATTGAAGATTTTGTCTTATGAGCACAAGAGCTGTCCTGTTTAATCTTGAACAACTTTGGTAACTCTAAACATGACTGCCTTCCCATCCTTTATGCATACCTGCCAACCATTCCGATATATGATATGTCAACGAGTGTATACAAGCGAAAGTAAAATTTTTGAAAAATGAGCAGCACCAGCTCAAAAAACACACGCCCACGCCAGAAATATCGGAGAGAATACTCGGAAGCGTTTCCTAATGTGATTACGCAGTCAAAGCGTGGAGATTGCTTTGTTTTTTGCATACCTTGCACTACGGACATAAACATCAGTCATGGAGGTATCGGTGACATTCAGAAACATGTGCAGACTAAGAAGCACCAGGCCATTTGCGAAGCTACGAAGGGAAAAAATTTGACCACCTTCTTCGCTTGTGCAACTGATATGTCTGTTATAAGGGCTGAAGTTTGTTTTACGGAGTTTTTAGTTGAACATAGTTTACCATTGAGTGTTGCTGATCATTGTAACAAACTTTTCCGCAGAATTTTTCCAGACTCGGAAATAGCTAAGAAGTACGCATGTGGCCGTACTAAAACATCGTACATAACACAGACTCTGGGAAAAGATAGTATGATGAAAATCGTGGATATCATTCAAGTGTCACCGTTCAGTTTGGCCACGGATGGGAGTACTGATTATGACGATGTCAAACTGTACCCAATATGCATCAAATACTGTGATCCAGATGAAGGCCGAGTCAAGTCGGTCCTTCTTTCCTTGAGAGAATGTGATAAGCCTTCTACTGGAGAAAACATCTTTAAAATTTTAGAAACGGAGCTTGATAACCTGAGAATTCCATGGAAAAATCTTGTTTGTTTCTCAGCGGACAATGCATCGGTAATGTTGGGAAAGTTTAAAGGAGTTGCAGCATTTCTTCTCAAGCGGGCGCCATGGATGTACATCGCTGGTAAGTCTGTTGCTGGCCAAGTTGCCATCAAGCCTTAGGCCTATGCATAATCTTATTGAGTCTAGCCTACAATGACTGCTGTATACACTGTACAGTGCAAGCGCCTACACATACACCAGCCCACAGTCGGTCTTTTAGCATTAGCTATACTCTTAATGTAGCCTAACGGTTTAGGCCTGCATAGCCTATAGTATAAGGCTAGGCCTACACAGTACAAAGGCCTAGCCTAGTCAATAGCTATAGGCCTAGCCTAGGCTACGTCAAAATCAGGTGTATAGCGCTAGGGTCACCTGTGTACTACTAGCTTGCCTGAGCATTAGGGCCTAGCCTAGGCTTCATGTAGCCTAGCCTCGGCCTAGCCAAACAACACATCAGTAGCTTGCTCTCGAATCGTTTCAATCTTGGCTATAGCTTAAGGGGGAAATCACCATTTAGCCCAAGAATATTGTGTTGCAAATCATTACGGAGCATAAATGCCATGTGGTTATACTGTTAGGCTTAGTCGGTTACAGCATGGTAAGGCCTACACTTAGGCCAGGGCTTTGTGACTGTATGTACAGTGCTGTACAGTATGTTGGGTTAGTGTGAGGTTCTTTATCTCAGTCTAGCCTAGGCATATGTTTTATTGTACTGTGCATGTGTTAGGCCAATACTAGCTTTAAGCATTACCCTAACGTATGGACAGTACAGTAGACATAGACCTAGCCTAAGCTTATGTTAACTGTTGCCTTCAGTGTATTTGCTTGGAAAACGTAGAGATATAGCTGAACAAGGCATTGGTTTTTCTTTCATTATTCAGGCGTCCCGTGTCATTTAATGCATGTTGCTGCTGGTAGAGCTGCCAAAGAACTTCCCGTGAGGGTGGATGATCTTCTTATTGATATGTTCTACTACTTGGAAGAAAGTAGTAAACGGAAGCAAGAGTTCAAGGAATTCCAGAAGAGAGTTGGTGTCCCAGACCACAAAGTTTTGAAGCATGTGTGTACACGCTGGCTATCTCTTGGGCAGTGTATTACGCGACTTCTTGAACATGAACCATTTTTCAAGGAAGAAGTAAAGAAGACCTGTCGAAAGCGAGCTGCATCTGAGCCAGGCAATTCACCTAGTTCCCCTAAAAAGGCAAAGAAAGCAATTGGTACTGCAAGTAGTACACACACAGCACCAAATAAATGTCCACTTTCTGCTAAAGGAGTTGATTTACCAAGTGCAAAGAAAGTGTCGAGCAAACCATTAAGTTCAAGTAATGTGAAAAAACACAAGTCACAAACGCTTTTTCACACAACTCATTCTACTGTTAAAGGATCCAAGGCATCGTGTTCCGTTACAAAACCTTCATCAAAGAAAGCAAAGCATACACCAGCAAGCTCTTTGATGGAGCAAAAGGTATCAAGTTCTAAAGCAAAAACTCTTTCTTCTCATAAAGACAGCGCCTCTGCAGCAACAAAATGTAGCAAAACAACTATGCGGCCAAGTGCTGTGAAAACTAGTGTGTCACATACCAGTCCTAAAGAACACCAGCTTTCAAAAGCTTCGAGGTTTGTGGATGCTGGTGTCAAAAGCAGTGCTATGTCTTCATGTTTAACTCGGACATTTGCAACATCAGCAACAATTGTACGTAAATCAGGTGCCTTATCAAAGTCTGCCAGCACAAAAGGTCCTTCTAAATTGCAACCTGTGCATGCTGATGACTAATCTGAACCTAAGCTTACATCTGATGAAAAGTCTCCAACCAAAGCGCAAAATGTGGTGAGGATGATGTCTGACCCAAATGTTAAACTGTACTGTTTGTTTCTGAAGAGAACAATTCCCATTTTTGAAGAAGCAAGTTTGTTTTTACAGAATGATGAACCCTGTATTCACCGTGTCCACAAGGTTATGAGCAACCAGCTGCATGAACTCCTGATAAGATTTGTCAAGCCAGAAATTGTAGCTGGTCAGTCGAAAGTGTATGAGGTGGAATCCAGCAAAAGCATCAACCAGAAAAGTGATGGTGAACTGTTCATAGGGCAAGCTGCTCGTGCATACCTTACTGAGAATGGGGAGATGTGTGATTAAAAGAAATTTTACTCTAGTGTTCGGAATTACTACACAACAGCATGTAGCTACATGGTGAAAACTTTTCCATTCCAAGAGAAAGTTCTTCAGAATGCTGTAGTTTTGGATCTGTCACTGCGTAGAGAAACAAAACTCGAGCAGTGGCTGTTTTATGTTGAGAAATATCCCCATCTTCTCTCTGCAGATGAGAAGGAGCAAGTTGAAGAAGAAGTTTGCAGGATGCAAGCTGACAATTTGTGTACAGATATTTTGCAGCATGGTAGGAGAATTGACTTTGTGTGGCATGAAGTGTCAAAGCTGAAGTTAGAAGCAACAGGTAGAGAGAAGTACCCTACCCTTTGCAAGTTAGCGAGGATACTTCTTGTTATGTATCATAGCAATGCAGACTGTGAGAGAATATTTAGTTTGGTGAACAAAAACAAGACTGAATTTAGAGCCAGTCTTTCAACGGAAACGCTGGGAAATTTAATGACAAGGCGTATGGATATTATAGCAACAGGAACACCCTGCCACGCCATTGAACACTCTGTAGAACTGCTGCTGCTACTGGACTGCAAGTGCAATAGTAATTCATCCACCTCATCTTTGCTTAGTTGTTAGTTTGAAAAGAGTTGACTGTTTCCTGCTTTAAAATAAAAAAGAAAAACATAAAAAAAAACGAAAAAATGGACTGACTAGAGCATAGACCTACACGTTTATCTTGTGGGGAAGTATTCATGGTACAAAAGGTACAGTAAGCAAATTCATCAAAGAGGCATTAATTTTTGTTCCTTTATTTTGTTATTTCAAACATTCAGAAGTTTAAGTAGCCAATCTGTACATTTTTGTCTCCACCATAGTAAAGTTTCCTCACTTGCTCCTGAGTGAAACCATGTTGTCTGTCTATAACCTTTGAATAAACCTAAGATATTTTAAAGTCAAGGTTAATTTTGAATGTGGGAAGTTTGTTTTGAGTCTTCCAGAAACTAAGAAAATCGAAATGGAAATTACTCCAAAAGGTTGCTTCTGAGACTCTATCCACCTAGAGCCTACGGAGGCAGGCTCCTTGATAATCCCAGCCATAATCTTAACATCATCCCCAAAACCACCACAATTAACATTCAAGATTAGTTCTGTCAGGGTTGAAAATATTGCACCATATTGCATCTAGGCTCCTTGAAAAAGGCAAAAAATTTTCAAAGGGGAGGGGGACACCCCCTCCCCCAGGCCGGCGAAACTCCTACTGAATACAGGATACTGAATTTTTTATGTCTGAGGTTGGCAGGTATGCTTTATGGTGAAATTGGCAACAATGTTTCCAGAGTTGCCTGCCATTCTCCTGTGCTTTTAAGTGCATTGAAACGTCACGTACAAAACAAAAGCTCAAACCGGATCGGGCAAAAACATAAACGGAAACTATTTACAGACTGCTAAATGAAACAGAAAATTATGTTCATTAAAGTAATAAAGCTATATATTTACAAACTATTTACAACAACATAAGCACCTTTCCAGAGTTGCCTGCCATTCTCCTTCAGCTGCATCTAGACCTTGGTTGAGGATGTCTCTGCTTATTTTCACAACCTTATCGTTTGCCAGTAGGAGCTCTATGTGTTGTTCTTCCTCATTAAAGGCAATAATTTTCCCACTCTGTTCATGAGCAGGCAATGCAGTTTTCTGTAGGAGAAAAGAAATTCGAGCATGGTTGTTTTTATATTGATAAAGAATAATGATTGTTAGTAAATATAAGTGAAGAATGTAAGATTTAGATCAGTGTAATAAAGATGAGCTGTATGCTTAAAATTTTGTACATGATTGAGTTAATAGACAATTGTTATGCATCCCCTGGAAAAGAAACAGTTATAAGGGGACAGGTAAAATACACTTATTCAGTTTCTGTACCATCCGATATGAATGATAAGGTACAAACATTTGCCACAATATATATTGTAAAGAAATACACACACCTGTACTTTAGTCCTTGATGTGCTCGACAGCTGGTTCTCTCCTAAGTAGGATTTGACTACAACGTTTGTGATAGCCAGACAGTCTCCTGATTGTTTGGAGGACTCTGCTTCTCGTCTCCACAATGAAACTTTTGTACGATCTTCATTTTGTTCAAGTGTAATAGTTCTGACTGCAACAGGCTCACCGCGAACAGTGACCTCTCGTGGAACTTCATCCTGACAGAAAGAAAAAGTACAATACATTTTGTGAAGAAAACAACCAAAGTCTTAAGTATTCATTTGTTCCATTTTAAGGTATAAAACTGTTGGATTGTACTACTGATGAGAGTTACAGATAGGAAGTTGTGAGTGAGAGATACTGCTAGGAAGTTGTGAGTGGTGATTGTATTTTCTGAACTTCATATGGGGAGGTGTACAGTATATCCCCCCTATTGTGATTATTGTTGCATTGGCAGTATTTTTGTGGCAATAAGGTACAGTAGGACTATTTTGTGTTCATTTTAGTCTGTTGTCTCAGAAATTCAAAAGTTAACCACATACAATTTTTTTTGCAGCTGGGACCTCGTGAAATTTTGTGAAAAATCAGGCATGATTATTTCATATTGATTTTACTGTAGTGTGTACTCTCAGGAATAACAATTCCAGTACATGAAATGTGACAAAAATATGAAGAGGGCATTTATTTAGAGACTGAGCATAAACAAGGGGAAGTACTGTTACTGAAGATTTTACACAACAACTGTGACTTTTGGATGTGTAGACAAAGAATTATACAAACCTGCTGAACAACACCAATCACGGAAGCCATAATCTTTACTGGGGAGTGCTTTAATTCTGATATGGCCATTGTTGGAGGAGTTGCTGGACGGACGCTATTGACGGCTTGAGTCATTAATTCATCTGGTATTTCAAGTGGACTTGTCTTGAAAAATTTTGTTTGTGATGTGAGGGCTAAGGTATTGTCATTTCGGATAATGTAGTTGTTGACAACTACTGTAGATCCATTTTCAATTGTTGCAATTTTTCCAGGGTCATAAAGTGTCGCTTTGACAAATCCAGACATGTCACAAAGAGCAATGTAAACCATGCTTCTGTCAACATTGTCCTTCTTGTACATGATGACTTCTGATCTTGTGGCTATAACAGCTTTTAGTGGTAGCTGGTATGGTGTTTTCCCATGGGAGGTCACACCAATGTTCTTGATGTCCTGCATCTGTAAATATGAAAGGAATGTAAGAAAATGAAATAAGTCAATGTTGATGGAGAAGCATGATAGGTGGAGATTAAAATGTAATAATCTTAAAGCAATAAACTGTGTTTCTTTACACAATTTTCTTTACAGTAATTCTGACTGCAATATGACATGCAATATAACATTGAGTTAAAACTAGGGAAGGATAATCAAGATCATACTGTATCAAAAATGTGAAATATTTGAAGAAAGTAATCAAATTTTTGAAAGTTTGCGAAGAATTTGTAAAGTCTGGAATATATCAGTATTCAATGAATCATCGATGAAGTAACAAATATTCATCAGTGTATCATATTTGCTTGTGATGTCAATGCAATTGTCTTGTCATTACGAAGTATGTAATTTTTAATGATGACTGTAGTTACATTTCCAACATTGTCAATTTTGCCTGGTTCATATAGGGTTGCCTTTTTATATCCGGAGTTGTCAGAGAAAGCTAAGTACATCGTGGTTTTGTCAGTATTGTCTTTTTTGTACTTTATGACATCTGACCTTGTTGCAATGGTCACTTTTAGTGGCCATCGATAGGGACTTTGTTGGTCATTACTTGATGTTAAGTGTTTTATGTTCTGCATCTGAAAAAAGAAATGGACATAAAATGATGTGTCAAAGGTGCTGACGGAAATTTAAGCAAATTCAAACTGGGTACAAATATCTGTTTGACAAAAGAACATGAAAGGGTGTACTGTATAACAATAAGTACTTTACCAATTGTGTGCAGGAATACTTACAGTATGTATACTGTTGAAGTGTGTTTGTATGATGACCAAGATGTGCGTGGTAATGTTGAATGTTGGTATGTTCAGTATTCAATGTGTGTTGCAAAGTATACTGGTTCATGGTAACTGTAATATGTATTTGATACCCCGAAAGTATAAGTTGAAGGCACTGGTGAGATGTAAATTGGGTCAAGGATTGTACTGTGTGCCGTGGTTGATGCACGGATAAGCTGAAGGTATGTCTGTAACTGTGAAATTGGTGACTTTGTTGCATGGTCATGATTGAAGTCACCTAAAATTATTTTGTAGTCAGCTGGGAAGAGTTGCAGTTTTGGCAGTATTGTACATAGGATTTCTGAAAATTCTGTAGATGTGACCCCAGGAGGTCTGTATATAAGTAGAATAAGAAATGATGGTCTTGTATTGATAAGTAGAAGAGAGGAACATTTGCCTGCAGCTATGGAATGCTTATCATAGAGGTATTTTTGTTTAACATAAACCACTACACCATTGCCTCTTCCTTGCAGGCTTGATGAATGCAAATTGTACCCTGGTATTTCAAAATTGTGGTGTTCTTGAGAAGTGGGCCATGTTTCAGATAAGCATGTAACATCTGCGACCATGAACTCTTTGTTGGCTATCATATCTTGAAAGTGAGCTGGTAGAGATTGCACATTGTGATGCATGATGGAAAAGTTCATATTGGTATCAATTGCCAGTAATGGACTGCTTAGAGACACATCACAAGGACTCATGGTTTTCAAGCTTGTTTCCACTAGACTATTACAATAGATTGTACCAGGTAGAAAGTCATATATTTTTAATCCCTGTATGCTGCTGACTCGACTAAGTGCAACATATGCCATTCCTTGTTGAAAAATATTGTCTAAAGATATTGTTGCTCTGGGCATGGTCATTCCTTGCACTTTATGTATTGTCATTGCCCATGCAAGTTTCAAGGGATATTGGTAGCGTGTCACATGGTGGATATTGTATATCTCCTTATGTGGGTGAATGACTATACTGGATCGATGTGCATCCATTGGTGGTGGGTATTTCTTCTTCCACTCTGTTCCAACACGAGTGTCATCGAACACTACACAAATAGCTTCAGGCTGATCATTGGGCATTGTACCATCTACAATTTTCTTGATTTCCATCTGAAACATCAATGTTAGCTGTTAACATGACTCTTGCACCTACAGCTAATTTAACTTGTACTGGTAGTAATGTTTTTTGCATTTGGTTGAGCCTTTTGTAATTTTTTAAGGATTCCAGATTTAGTGCTATATATGTCAGCTGCCTTTATCAGTTTTACCTGACCATCAAGAGATTGAAGCCTTTCTTCATTATACATGTCAACATTATTCCTCCTTGCTGCAATAAATGGTGCATCATTTGGTATTTGTGAAGCAATGCATGATTTCAACAAAGTGAGATCATCTGATGCAATACTTGTATCTTTTGTTTGAGTACCTAACTTGTTGAGTAACTGAGCAAAAACCAAGTCATCCTTGTGGATAGTGTAAATATGGAGAACATAGCCCATAAATTGACAAAAGACCCAGGGTCTTGATTGTAGAGTGGTTTTTCCTTGACTGGTTGGATTTGATGGAAGTCTCCTACTGCTAATATTGCAACATTTCCAAAAAATTGATTGTTTATTAGTTCTTTTTGTTGCAACCTAGAATGTATGTATGTGAGCATACCTTGATCAACCATGGATATTTCGTCAATGATCAGCAATTGAAGGCTACGGTATCTGATACGTAAAGTGTTCAGCTGATCTGCACCTAATGACTTATACGGTAATGAGGTATTGAAGATACTAAATGCAGAGTGAATTGTCTGTCCATTTATATTAAAAGCAGCTGTTCCAGTGTAGGCCACCAGTAGGACAGTTATATCATCAGGTGATTCTGCTATTTTCACAAATAGCTTTCTTAATTCATGGGTTACGCATTTGATGACTTGTGATTTGCCTGTGCCAGCACCCCCGGTCAGGAATATGTGTATAGGTTGTGTCTTGTTGTCATCAACTTTTTGTTTTGCCCACTTTTGTACATGATTGAACAATTGCCTTTGTTCTTTGTTACGTTGTCTGAGCATTGCTGTTATTGTATCTTCATTGAATGGTGTGTGCAGAGTTTGAATAGATTTCATAATACCATGATTATCACGGTTGGTGGTAATGTTACGACTGTCTTGATTTTGCAATTCTAGAATGTGTGCATTTTGTGGTACTTGATCTATAGACTGAGCGCCTTTCTAACTGTGATTGGGGAACCAAATTGGCCCAAGCATCTTCTTGATTACCACATGAGTGCAACTGTTCCCATAAGTTGTCCATGTCCTTTGCAAGTGGTTCGAAAAGAAGCATATTTTTGGCTACAATTTCATGAATGGGGGAGTTGTCATATGAACCATGAAGGAAATAATCCTCATATGTGTGGTACTGTTGCGGTTTGAAATTTTTGTCAGTGAATGGTAGATATAAGTGCATGATGTTGTGGTAATACTTTTCACGGTCTTGATGAATTCGGACTTTCGCATATCTTATAACTGCACACCTCTTGAGACGTTTCTTTGGTGTCCCTAGAATATTTCCCAATTGTTCAGTATTGTCATCAATGTCATTTATCTGTTGTTCAATTTTAGAGGATGTGGAAATGAACCGGTACTCAGAAGCAAATGTGGCCAAACACATAGATCTGAATTCTTCATTGAGCGGTCTTTGTAGGTATTTATCTATGTTTGGCAACCATATTTCATCTGTGTCTTCTTTAGTCTGGATCAAAGACAGTGGGCATACTCAACCTATGGGTATCTGGGTATGTGGGAATGAATACAGTTTGTCTAGAGGATTGTTTTAGATGCATTCCAGTAATCCTGTACACTGATTCCATAACACTGACTTCCCTATGGTTTAGGTACACACTCCCCAATTGTTTTAATTCTTCCATAACACTGGGATTGCCTTCACGTGCTTCTTGATGTGCATTTTTCAGCAATTGTCCCATCTCACGTTCTGCTTTACTGATGTATCAGACGATGTACCTGATACAGCTATAAGGATCTAAAATGTATTGGATATCCATGTTTGCATTCCAAGACTGTAGTAATGTTGGATTGTAGTTGCTAACCCAAATACTACATGGTTGTCTGTGATATATGATTACTTCCTTTTGTGTGTTGGCTTGAACAGACTGTTCTAATTGTTCTTGTGTTAATTTAACCCTCTGGAGAAGTTCTTGTGTGGAGGTTGGGTATTTTTAATCATTTATGAATGATTTCCACAAATTTCTGAATGATTTGAGAGGCAAGCTGTTTATCCATACCAGTACCACTGTTACTCCTTTTTAAAACGTACATAAAAAAGGGCACGTATGAACTAATAGACCTAGCTCAACCCGGCCGGACAAAAACACAAACGCTAACCACCAACTAACCACACACAAAACACGGAACAAATAGGTTTGTCTTAAAGGGAAACGACACACCAACCCCACCCTAATACCCGAACAAGTCGCCAACTCAACCACAACCGCCCTCAACAACAACCATCGCCCCACACCAAACCCCCAAACAACAAAAACCAAGATCATCCCACACCACGCCCGAAGGCAACAACACGCCCGAAGGCAACAACACGCCCGAAGGCAACAACACGCCAAAAACACTGGGCAAATACAGGTACACCTTGCCCAAGGGTGTCCCGGAGGCAGTTGTGGCAAAGGGTAACCTCATTATTCCCACGTTGAAACTACTCCACAACCGGGTGCAGTTTAACGTCCTACCCAGGACACCACTGTTAGTACTGCAATCTTTATCTGAGCCTGGTTTTGTAATGAATGTTCTCTGGGATGGTAGTTTTGGGAAGTTGAAGCGACATACCTTTCCTCCTTTGCGACAAGATTTTGAATGATTCTTGCTGTGTGTCTGCACACTGTTGACAATTTCATGCAATACTGGATTTTCTGATTGGGATGGCATTTGACAAGAAACATACTGGTCTATAAATGATAGAACCTCATGATCTGGTGACAATGGATATGTGGCCAACCTCGTTGTTGAAATTCTACCCTATAAAAATAGTCCATAACTTCTCCAATGGGATGTGCAGGTGACAAAATGACCTTGTGTATAAATGCTTGCATTCTGTGTTCAATCATTCAGCAGCAGTTACTGGATTGCTTGCAATTATTTGTGTTTACCCTGCTGTTCAACAATGGATTCAACTATTTCGGGCCATCTTCTATCTGCAGCAGGAAAACTGCAAAACCAAGTTGGTATACCTAATTGCCTAACCATTACAAAAAGATCCCTCATTGTAGTTTCCCAATATGCTGGTGATCTCCGAATTTTTTTCATGAAATAATATCCATCATTCTTCGATAATATGTCATTCAGATTGTGTTTGTCTTGTAGCATAGAAGATGTTATCAGTTGACCCGTAGATGTCCTCTTTGAACCTTTCCGCATTGCAATGGGAATTGAGGACAAAATGTCATGAAGTTCAGTAGTGTACTGTGCAAAGAATATGTACTCAGGATTACTGGCAAACCTGATGTCTTGTGATAGGAGGCGGGCATTGAAATACCTCTTGGGGGATATAGGAACATGTCTTTCTTGTTGATATGTTTTTCCCATCAGGGAACAATGTAACAAAAGATTTACCTTCAGTCTTGAATACACTGACAAATTGTTGATTCTCTGCTGGGGCTACACATAATATGGTTTCATGAATGTTATCTGCTATGTAATGAGCTAGATCCACTGGTTGTAAACATATATAACATGGTGCAGATGTTTCTGTTATATCATCCAACAATGAATGTTTTGTATTTGGATGTGATCGTGACTGATTATCAGTATGAGCATGTAAGCTGTCAGTCTGTGTACTGTCACTGTTTATACCGACTAATGTATTGAGATAACATGAAGGGCAAGCCATATAATCATGATTCTCTGAAATGTGACTTGAATGGTCATGTCGTGTACTATGATTACAAGCAATATCGACATTGGCATAGTGCGGATTCACATGTTTCAAATATAGTGTTGCTCGATGGATCTTATTTGGATCAACAGTTTGATATAAGTGGTGACCTTTGTACTGCAACTTTCGTTTCAACTTGACCTTAATGGGGCTCCCATTATCTATTGTACGGGGTAGTTTTTGGATAGTGTCTTCGACATTTGACTGTACACACACAACTGGCCCATGGATTCCTTTTTGCAAACCTGTGGGTAATGCTACAATTTTCATGAATGGTATTACAGGTGTAATCAAATGCCTTTCAAGAGAATTCAACTGTGCCAAAAATGGGGGTTGTACATTAAGGTGCATGGAATTGATAAGTGCTTGACATGGTATCTTTTTTTTTCAAAAGTGTTCTATCACAGCAGTGGCAAATACATTTATCACTTTGAGAGAAAGGTGTGGGGGTGTTTGGAAAAAATTGGGAGACAAATGACATCTCATACCTGGTTTGGTGAAACTTTCTTACGCAATTCTTGAAGAGTAGTCGATTGCAAATGCAACAAACAAATACTGGCTTTTCCTCACATAACTTCTTGAAATGTGAGATTAAAGTATTGTTTACCTGCACTGTGCTTGAAACCGGAGAACAAAATGTAAATGTGCGGTCTGCAGGTTTTGTTCCATGTTTTGCAGAAGTGACATTTGGTTGATGTTGCCCATTTTCTGTGGCAATGGTGGGAAGATCATTTGGCTGGTTGACATATGGTTCAATTTCATGAGGAACATAATGTTCACAAGAGGGAGGTGGAACACACTTTGCAAGAATGTTACTTGGCATACTTCCACCTCTTGAACTGAGGACATTAGTTGTCATGCTCATGACACACCATTTGGAATTTTTTGGCAACCTCTTGAATGTACTCTCTTTGATTGGCTTTACTTTCGTTGAATGTAGATCAAACTGGATAGGACTATTACATCCAGCAATTGAAATTGCCAAGGTCTGAACATGCACAGTGAGAGTATGCAAGGAATGAAATTTTAGGAGAATGCTGTTGCCATCCATTACTGGAAGGCCCTTTGAATTCCTACTATGAGAATCAAACAGGTAGAATAATGAGGTCAAGCAGTCCTTATATATGGCAGTGGCATTGCCATTTGCGACCAAAATGGCACATGTATGGATTTGGAATGCTTGCTCCAATGCACATAGTAGAGTGTGTGTACTAATATTGTTGGGTTTGTTCGATTTGTATGGGCTAACAAGTCCTGAGTAAGACCGAAAAATTTTGTTATGGAAACTGAGATCATCAAATGAATAGTATTTTGGTAACTGTGTAAAATACAGCCAATCATGTTGTTGTTGATGGTGTGATTGTATCAAGGAGTACATTTTGTCCCCTTGGATTAAGATATCATCTAGCTCTGAGGAAAGGTATCTTTGTGGAGGACTTATTTGACAAAGTGACAAGAAGGTAAGAGAATTTGCCATACACTGTCGACCTCTTGTGTTTTGCGAGAAAAATTGGAAGACCCTTGGTGAAATAAACCAGTTGTAATGACGATATTGCCAGGCCTATTTAATGATGCACAAGCAAGTGGAGTTGTTGGAAATTTTAAAATTTTGGACATTGTTGGCATTTGAAATTGAGTTGTTTCTTTCTTTTGCTGTGACATTCATGCATGAATTATCTGATTGGAACTCATGTTCTGCTGTGGTCTGTGATTTTGTCATGTCTGAGTAAGTATTATCTTGGTCAGTAATAGCATTGGGATTTGAGGATTTCTCACTGCAGGAAGGAAATGGACTAGCAATCATTTCTTTTATTACACACCAGCGGTGCCCCTCTGGTAACCTCTTGAAAGTTGTCATTTTGATTAATTTCACCTTAGTAGAATAAA
Source organism: Holothuria scabra (assembly GCA_037179385.1). Classification (NCBI taxonomy): domain Eukaryota; kingdom Metazoa; phylum Echinodermata; class Holothuroidea; order Aspidochirotida; family Holothuriidae; genus Holothuria; species Holothuria scabra. The sequence goes on from CM074179.1 coordinate 29,960,401, forward strand.
GATCAAACTGAAGTGGACCACTGCTGTTTGTATGACAGCTTGTCAACATTTCAATATGCACAACCAGATGGTCTAGAGATTGAAATTCTAGAAGGACACTGTTGCCATTGACAACTGGAAGGCCTGATGAATTCCTACTGTCAGGACTGAACATGTAATATGCTGAAGACAAACTCTCTCTAAATATTGCAAAAGTATTACCACTAAAGACCAAAATGGCACATGTTGCAATGTCCTGGAATGCTTGTTGTAATGCTTCTCTTAATACGTAAGTACTGAGATTGTCAGGAATGTGTAATGTGTTTGGTTTGACTAACCCTGAGTACCCAAAAAAAGAAAAGTTATGAAAATTATACCCAGAAACTGAAAAATATTTCGGCAACTGACTGAATTGTAACCACTGAGATTGTTGCATAAGCACTGATTGTAGCAAAGAGTACATACTGTCTCCTACAGTTAAGATGAAGTCTAGTTCAAGAGACTGGTATGATCTTGGAGAACTGATTTTACAGTGTGATAGGAACATAAGAGCATTGGTAAGACACTGCTTACCTCTTGTTTCTGGTGAGAATATAGAGGGCGCCTGATGGAATGAACCTGTTGCAATAAGCATTTTGAATGGCAATGGAGAAACGACCTTACTAAATGAAAGAACATGTTCATGTATAAGTTTCAGAGTTTTGCCCCAAGGGACTCTATTACCTACAGTAGGCACACAAAAATTAAGCTGAAATTACAACGTTCATGCAAAATACAGCAGTAATGTTTAATCAAGTATTGCAAGTGAAAGGAAGTATGAGTGGAGTTGTGACTAACGGCCAAAATGAGGATAGAGTTCAGTGTGGTACAGAATATATAATAAAGAAGAGACAGCAGATTCATTGATATCAGTATGTCATTGGAAAATTGGGAACAGTATGAACAAACTGAACGGTTTGGAAGCAACTGGAACAACAAGACGGAAACACAATGAAACAGCAAGGTCAGCATATAAACACTCCAGTATGGAAAAACACAACAACTGAAGAATTTCCGAACAATATGGAAACAACTGGATCAAGAATGAGGAAACAGCATGGAAACAACCAGATTAAGAATAAGGAAACAACGGGATCAACAATTAGGAAACGAATATGGAAACAACCAGATAAAGAGGTTCAAAAGTGAAGGAAATGGCATAAATCTGAACATAAACAGTTTCAGTTAGTACAAAGGGCTCATACATTCATGTAAAAATTTGTGAAGTGGTTAATTGTTGAGCTACTTATACTGTACTTTTCAGAGCAGTCTTGGACTAGCACTTTGCTTTTGATGCCTTAGACACAGACTAAAGCACAGCTTGCTATATTGTTTCGCTGCAGTGTAACTAAAAATGAAAGCATGGCAGACAAAACAAAGCCTTAATGTATTTATTGATTGCAAAAGTTCAAAGTCCTGAGTGTACTGCACGTTCAATAAAGAGTGATGTGGGTATGGGTTGTTGATGCTGGGGTACGTATTTGACTGTCAGCACTTTACTGGATAAGTAACTGAACTGTTAAGAGTGCAATGACTATTTGGCTTGTTTATTTTGTTGAGGGTATGTAGGACTGACAACTATTGTGTGCAATACACTTTTAACAAACTTGTTGTGTAACACTGTAAGTGCGGCTGGTGAAGTTAGTAATTTAGAGCATATTTCTTACCCACAATACTGTATTGTGCTGTATATGCAAAACACTTTTTAAAATAAACCTGTTGTGTAACACTGTTGTGAAGTTATGTATATGCCTCAAATTCTTGAACCTTAGCTTTGACAGGCTGAAGACTTAGGCTAGTTATATCAATAAGAATTGTTGGCTATGTTGATTTACATTGTACAAAGTCTAAATAAAAAAAATGTTAAACAATCATGAATGACTCAAATAGATCAGTATCACATCATTCCAAACTAAAAATGAGTCTCAGATGTTTTGATTATTTGCCCCAATAACCAGTGTTAGCAGAGGAAAGTAATGTTTTGCAAATTGCAGGGAGAAACATGTTTTGTAAGGAGGGGAAAGTAACTGGTCCCAAACCTTATCAATTATCAGTAACCATCTAGGGCCCAGGCTTGTAAGTTGTAATGGGCCTCCTCAGTTAATGGCAACCCAAATATTCAATCACCTGCACGTAACAATATCGATAAGCTATTCAGTTAACCCAACCTGCATGGGTGTAACCGTACCGATATTGATAGGCTATTAGGCCTAGGCCTACTTTTATAGTTGCCCTGAAACCTTTGCTCGTTGAACTTTGTCTCAGAGTCACACTGTGTAATACACTATTGGTGATGACACAGGCCTAACACTACGCAAAATAATAGACCCTGGACTTCCTTGAATACCCTGTAATAACCTTTAGTCTACAGCAAACTAGCTGCAGTGTCTACGCTGGGAGCACCTTTCGTACTAGGACAGGCCTAACAGTAACGTAAGGCTATAACTTGGCCGGCTAGCCTTAACTGTGTTTGGGCAAGCCTACGAAAACAAAACAAGTTTTATGTACCGTGGGTACGTTGTCCTCCGTTTAAGTTGACAAACTAAAACCAAAATTAAAAATACAATAAATAAGAAGCGATTTACAATCCACACACGGTATGGAATCAATGACAAATTACCTTGGACTTGGCTACTGGCCTTGGTCACAGTCGTCGCAATAGCAATGAGGCGGTACGGTACAGTACACTGTATACTATCTGCTCTATGCGAAGGCAAGTTGGTCGTCAATGAAGTTGCTTCATGAAACAGTTCCGACAAAACAAAGTTGTCCTATGTTGGAAAATACAATCTTTCCAATTCATTTTGAAATCCTTGCAAGGTATAAATTGATTTCAAACTATATTTCCACCTTTTCTTAACCAGACAAGAAGTCTCAATGCAGAGCGATAGCTTTGAATGTGGAACTACTTCTTAATTGCACATTACCACCTTACTATACAGGAGTTGTTCGGAGAAATCCCCTTATAAAGAAATAGTTAAACTTTGTTGAAAAACCCCCTACGGAACAACTTAATATAACTGCGCAGCTGTTCCACTGTACCAACGAACAGCGTGCGATTGCAATATCAATCCAATGGGAACATGGATGAAACATTCATCCGCACCGACCGCTTGCGAAGGCACGAAACCACGTGACTGAACGAGCAGTTCCTACAATCGAAGCTGTGGCCTCGATTAATGAAACACCCTCCTTTATTTTTCTTGCTTTGTGAAATATCTTCAAGGAGAAAGTTGCATCTTTACTTACATGCAGTTAACTTTAAATCTGTGAGGAAACAAATGCATGAATAGCCCCTTCCCCCATCTACATTCCCCTGGCCATCCCAAATCAACTGTAGGCTAGATACCTCATAGGAATGGCTATTTGTTTCCCTTTACTAGGCTTTTCTACACTCTTAAAAAGTTGGTTAAAAAAATTCACCAACACTGGTCACGTATGTCAAATACCTGGAATTGGTTAAATTTTACCCAATAATTGGTGATTAATGGGTTATCCAAGAGGTTTTGTACCTCTTTATTGGGTAAACAGCCTGTGGGGTAACCAAATAAACAACACATATTGGGGAAAATTTAACCAATTTCAGGTATTTGACATACGTGACCAGTGTTGGTGAATTTTTTTAACCAACTTTGTAAGAGTGTAGGCCTAGATGTTGTGCACATTTTCACCCTCCAAAACTAAGTTACTAGTAAGACATAGGCTAGGCCCTACTACATTACATTTACCTACAAAAAGGCTGGGTGTTTGGGTCTAGTGATACTATTCTTCATAGTTTGACACACATTCCAACAAACCAGAGAGTGCAGAGGCCTATCATTGAAATGGAATCCTCACTCTGTTAATTGCGTCGATATAATTATTAGCCAGTCAGCTAGCCTATACCAGGAATCTCACGTTACGCTAAGGCATACTGTATAGGCCTAGCCTACACTCAGATACTACAATAGTAGCTTAAAGTTCAATGAAATACATCGTGCATTACTTCACGGTCACATACAGTAGCCTAACGTTAGGCCTCACTGAGAAACATTCCAAATTTCGCTAACCGGGATCGATGTTTCCAAACGTGGAGCAGTAAGGCTGTTCGTACAGTAAATTGAGGTTTGAATTTTGAAGAATATTCACTGGTAAGAATCTCAAAAAAGAACGATGTTTACCATCAACAGAGAGCGCTACGAAGCATAACCATTAAAACGTCATTGACATATGCACAGCCAGCCAAAGGCCATGCGATATGAACCACTGCACCAGAAGTGCAATTACATGTCACCGTGTTACATACCGTGCAGCCGTATTGAGTGCTGGATGCATGCTATATAGAGCATGTGTGCTGTATCCGTACGTACACACAGAAGCAGCGTGGTATTGCATAACACACACAGAAGCAAACTTAACGTGTTAACGAGGTTTTCAGACTTTGACTCCTGATGACCCAAGATGACCTTTGACCTCCAACAAAAATAATAGGGATATACTTACTATAACACATCCACATACCAAATATGAAATCTATCCAAGTTTCCAACCTTGAGGTATTGGTAACAAGGTTTTCAGACTTTGACCCCTGGTGACCCCAGATGACATTTTACTTCCACCAAAAACAATTGGGACCGTCTACTGACTATAACACATTTTCATACCAAATTTGAAATCTATCCAAGCTTCCAAACTTGAGATATTGTGTTAACGAGGTTTTCAGACGTTGACCCCTCGTTGAACCCAGATTGACCTGTGACCTCTGCCAAAAACAATAGGACCGTCTACTGACTACAACGCATCCACATACCAAATATGAAATCTATCCATAATTCCAAACTTGAGATGTTGTGTTAACGAGGTTTTCAGACGTTGACCCCTCGTCGAACCCAGATTGACCTTTCACCTCTGCCAAAAACAATAGGACCGTCTACTGACTACAACGCATCCACATACCAAATATGAAATCTATCCATGATTCCAAACTTGAGATGTTGTGTTATCGAGATTTTCAGACTTTGACCCCTGGTTACCCCAGCTGACCTTTGACGTCTGTCAAAAACAATAAGGACCATCCTCTGACCATAATGCATCCACATACCCAAATATGAAATCAATCCAAGTTGCCATTCTTGAGGTATCGTGTTAACGAGGTTTTCAGACTTTGACTCCTGATGACCCAAGATGACCTTTGACCTCCAACAAAAATAATAGGGATATACTTACTATAACACATCCACATACCAAATATGAAATCTATCCAAGTTTCCAACCTTGAGGTATTGGTAACAAGGTTTTCAGACTTTGACCCCTGGTGACCCCAGATGACATTTTACTTCCACCAAAAACAATTGGGACCGTCTACTGACTATAACACATTTTCATACCAAATTTGAAATCTATCCAAGCTTCCAAACTTGAGATATTGTGTTAACGAGGTTTTCAGACGTTGACCCCTCGTTGAACCCAGATTGACCTGTGACCTCTGCCAAAAACAATAGGACCGTCTACTGACTACAACGCATCCACATACCAAATATGAAATCTATCCATAATTCCAAACTTGAGATGTTGTGTTAACGAGGTTTTCAGACGTTGACCCCTCGTCGAACCCAGATTGACCTTTCACCTCTGCCAAAAACAATAGGACCGTCTACTGACTACAACGCATCCACATACCAAATATGAAATCTATCCATGATTCCAAACTTGAGATGTTGTGTTATCGAGATTTTCAGACTTTGACCCCTGGTTACCCCAGCTGACCTTTGACGTATGTCAAAAACAATAAGGACCAACATCTCACTATAACGCATCCACATACCAAATATAAAATCTATCCAAGCCTCCTAACTTGAGATATCGCGTTAACAACTTTTTCAGACTTTGACCCCTGGTGCCCCCAGATGACATTTTGCCTCCACCAAAAACAATAGAGACCATCTCCTGATCATAACGCATCCACATACTTAATATAAGGTTGGAGATATTGTGTTAACAAGGTTTCAGACTTTGACCCCTGGTGACCTTTGACCTCCACAAAAAACCGTAGGGACCATGTCCTGACCATAATGCATCCACACACCAAATATGAAATATATCCAAGCTTCCAAACTTGAGATATTCTGTTAACAAGATTTTCAGACTTTGACTCCTGGTGACCCCAGATGACCTTTGACCTCAGCCAAGAACAATTGGGACCGTCTACTGACTATAACACATTTTCATACTAAATTTGAAATCTTTCCAAGCTTCCAAACTTGAGATATTGTGTTAACGAGGTTTTCAGACGTTGACCCCTCGTCGAACCCAGATTGACCTTGCCAAAAACAATAGGACCGTCTACTGACTACAACGCATCCACATACCAAATGTGAAATCTATCCATGATTCCAAACTTGAGATGTTGTGTTGACGAGATTTTCATACTTTGACCCCTGGTTACCCCAGCTGACCATTGACCTCTGTCAAAAACAATAAGGTCCAACATCTCACTAAAACGCATCCACGAACCAAGTATAAGATCTATCCAAGCTTCCTAACTTGAGATATCGCGTTAATAACTTTTTCAGACTTTGACCCCAGATGACCTTTGACCTCCACCAAAAACAATAGGACCATCTCCTGACCTTAACCCATCCACATATTAAATATGAAATCTGTCAGAGCTTCCAAACTTGAGATATCGTATTAACGAGATTCTCAGACTTTGACCCCCGGTGACCGCAGATGACCGTTGACCTCTGGCAAAGATAGGGACCATCTTCTGACTATAATGCATCCTCACACCAAATATGAAATCTATCCAAGTTTCCTACCTTGAGATATCACGTTAACAAGGTTTTCATACTTTGACCCCTGGTGACCCCAAATCACCTTTGACCTCCACCAAAAACAATACAGTTCTTCCTCTCAATATGGCCCATCTATGTACCAAGTTTGAAAACTGTCAGACATTCCTAACCTGAGATATCGTGTTAATGAGCAAAGTGTCACAAACACACACACACATTCATACACACACCATGAATGCATAGGTTTCTCTTATCATCGAAACCAACAAAGCACTCTTGTAAATTATTCTTCGTTTGGGGCATTATTATGAAGTAAAAATTTTATTGCGAAAGAAAGCTCGAAAGCTGTCTTCTTAAATTCTGCTTTCGAACACGGAAGTCCTATTTCCTGCTGTCTGGGGATTCTCAATTATTCGACAATTTCTCGTTCTCGTCTGAGATGGTCTTTCGGTGATTACACTCTTCGGACAAAAAACAATTTTGCTCCCTCCCAAACTGAAACACTCCAGTACGCCTATTGCAGAAACATAAAATATGAAACTTGTGAATATATGCGAAGCCAAACTTTTTCCTCGGGAGAATGTACCAATATGGTCTGAGGGCCTGAATCTGCATGATGATATTCAGTACACGCAAAAAACATCCTGGTGAAAAAATCCTGGTCAACTGAACTTTACAGAACTGTGACCAAACCAAATTATTATAAACAACTTGTGAGGTCCATTTTTTTCCGTACCGTGATTGGTTGAAATTCCCAGCGCGAACGAGGTAAGTGAGCTGCCAGCTAGCTAGCGCTACACTAGCTGACCAGCACATGCACATATTCTTCTGTACTATACCGGCCATATGTACGTACGCATCTGTGACAAGAACCTAACATTTCAAAGTCATAATCGTATGTTCATTCGGAATTCCAAATGACAGATTTTGTTGCAAGAAACTGGAAGAATGGAACTTGAGTGAGTGAAAGATGTATTTGAAGGTATGCGCATTCTAGTTTCTTTCCGAATGATGTTATGCCCCATTAAAAGGCCCCAATCTATAACGAGCGAGATAGGCCTATACAGTATACAGTACTGCATGGAAAATCCGTTTACACGTCAAATACCAAGAGATGACGTTCCGAAGCATGGCAGTTTGAGCATTTACGTTAGAATTTAAGTATTAGTAACATAATGGTTACTTGATTGGAGTAGGCTATTTGGGTGATTCCTTAAATATGGAGGCCAATATGTGACACGAGTGCCAAATTTTAAAACTTTTCCAATACTATTCTCTTCATCTTTTTCAGGAAGAGGAACATGTATCTTTCTGTGGAAAATAAAGCATTAACAGATTGCTGATGCTGTCTTGCTATGACAAAGCAGCATATATGATGACTCAATAAAAAATTACACGTGTAACAGAGAAACCAAAACAATTTGCATAAAGCAATTTCTACACTGCATAACTAATACACATAGGTCAAATGCACTTTTTTGTAGCGGATTCATCCATCTCATCCACAGAATTACTTGCTGCAGTCGCAATCCTCAAAGTGAGAAAGATAATTTGGATAATATGTTCGCGGCTTCGTCAAGTCTACCACTAAACCAAAATAACTGAGATGAAAATCAAGAGAAATACTGATAGGTGGAAATAACAATTCTTCAAGCAGTCAACATTAATTTATTCATCAGCTGGTGGTTCCAAACTTGTAGCACTGATAAAAACATCTTTACACGTGTAACAGAGAAACTACACGTGAAACAGTATCCTGCTAGTATGAGCTCTGGCTAACCTTATGTGATAGATCATCTTGGGAACCCTTCAAATGTTCCAAAGACAAGCACATAAATGCATGGGGTGTGTGATGATAGGTGAGGATGTTGAGGAAGTGAACAGTGACTGGGGGTAGCTGCTCTTATATGTAATTGCTTGATGTATACTTTTTGGATGCATTGTTCCCCATTATTCCATCATCCTTCAATAAAAAGTACGAGTTACCTGATAAAACAATGAAATGGGAATGCTTCAAGAATACGTATTAGAAGCGGCACAATATACGTTCACATCACCTTTAGCACACTGACCTATCCTGTTCATGCTGGATTGTAGACCTCCAAAAGGTTTCTATATTTGCTGCTTGGGGTGCACCAGATCTTAAAATGTGGATCTGACTGGAACCGGATTTCATTTTTGCCTGATCTTCATCGAAATCGGGCTGGACCAGATGTTTAAAATATCGATCTTCGACATAGTTAATGTCTTTCACAATGTTGAAGTTCTAACTGATCAGGCAATTCTTACCAAATACAGAAAGGGGGGGGGGGGGAGGAAAATTATTCAGTTCCAATCGCAGTTCCAATCGTATTTTGTCTAAAGATGAAATGTCTCGTAACAAAAAAATAAAACTTATGTCCGGATCCTGGTGAAAGGGAGAGCATTCACTTGCCTTGACTTGGATTGCCAACCAATTTGTTACATTATCTTTATTGTATCGAATCGGTTGGCAATCCAATTCAAGACAGTGAGTGCTACTACGTCATCCAAGAGTTGCCATACGTTTTTAATTGCATTTGTGCGAGACAACAAATCATCTTTAAAGTAAGGCCAGAACGGAACAAGAACCGCATAATTTGTCATTGTCGGGTCAGATACGTAGTCAGACCAGACCAGATATCTGGTGGATCCCTATTTGCTATTGATTGAGTCAATGTATACAAATGCAAACTTACCATTGCCATATAGATCATGTTCTTGTTACGACCAGGGAACTTGGCAGCTACGTAAGTATTCACTTCGATCCTGTTGGTATGGAACAGAAAATATGGTCAACCTTTTAGCAGCATGAAGGTTAGTGGAGAGGAAAGGATGGATGCAGAATGCCAACTACAGAAAGAAGCTTGTTTTTTCAGATTCAATGATTTCACATTGACAGATATTGCCATGGAGATAGGTGGGGTGCAAAGACAAATGTTTGCAGGATCTGACTCAGGGTGCCCTTCCTCCACTGTAGTCATGCCATGTGCGTAAACATTATGGTCCATATCCCTACTAACCTCTCACGGGGGAGTGGTCCAGGTAGGGGATTATCGTGATACATTTCTACAATACTCCAATCAAAATATTACAATTATTCACTCACTTATAAGTTAGGTCCTTGTTGCTGTGTGGGATGTCACTAGTCCCCTCTTTGCTCTGTGTGGGAGGATCACTTAGTGGTGGTAGGTCATTGCTGCTGTGGGGGGCATCAGTAGTACCCTCGTAGTTGGAGAGATCACACTGTGGTGGTAGGCACTCACTGGGACTCCTGTTGGAATGAAAAAAAAAATGTTTGTACAAACTTAATGCACAAATATTGCCCAAGGATGATAAAGTACTCCCAGTAGTTCTTCCACTGAGTGTATTCAAGGGGCACACGTTTCACATCACCCCATTTGTATAATGGCAGTCAATCACTGGAGGTAGCTGCCTGTAGAAATGTTAGGCCTATCCATTGTTCAGGAATCTGGACCTGAGCAGATGGTATTAATTGTCCTACTACAAAATATGACACAGTGTCTCTGGCAAGATTTAGACTTCCAATCTTCTGATTAAGAGAATGATGCAATATTTGGGCAGTGCATCTCCTGATAATTCAATTCCATGAGAATCAATTTATGTACTTACTTGTGTGTCAAGAATTGGCTGCTGGGTGGAAAGTTGGCAGGGGTCTTTCCATACAGGCGGACTCCTTTCCATGCATCCACATAGAGACTGTTGCTGCAGGTTGCGAAATCCTTCTTAATACAGACCTCACAAAAACAGCTCAAGTTCCTCGTGGCTATGACTCCACTCCACTGCTCTCACAGAGTGTAGTTTTCGTGTTCCCTCCACTTGCTTGGTGAAAAAATTACTTCTCTGCCTGTTGATCTTCTCACTCCGAACAAAGAAAACTGTGCGGAGATGGTGTTTGCATTTGTCTGCTAAAGGCTCCTTGGTGAGGTTCTCCTTGGCATACTGAAACAGTTCCTTGGCATTTCTGATTATAGCTCGGCCCGCTTTGACTGCAGTACTGGCACTGCTCTTGATCACAGCACTTTCACCGTCACTGGCACCTTTGCCGTGTCGTGTGCCTGAATAGTTATGGTGGTATATCAATCCAAAATCTGCCAAAGCATAGCTGATGTCTGATATGGGTCCTTTAGATTTGTTTTGGGCCCCACACCTATCAGAAAACCTGTAGATAGTGTCCAGATTAATACTCCGTGTGTCCTTCAGATGACTGTTAGCTACTGACTGAAACTCATGAACAGCATGGTGGTCAGGGACTCCGTGGTTACATCATTGCAGGTAGGGCATCGGTAATATGTCACAATGGGGTGGACTGTCACGGATTCGTGAGTCCAGTATGCTGCCTGGGCTTCATCCTGGTGCTTGCAGGTGTAATTCTCCGCGAAGTCTAAGATGCATGGCGCCGACTTTTGAGGAAGGTTTGACCGGAGAACTTGGGAGTTGGGCATTTTGCCAGTCCTTTGCAAACAGGTGTGCCGGGAATGGATCAGCTTCCTCGGTTAGCTCCCCCAAAAGCTCCTCCATGCTGCCAGATTTGGACACAAGTACCCTTTTCTTGACACTCTTACAAGTCTCCCCCTTGTCAACTTGCTTCACTAGTTCCAATCTCTTCCAATGTACTGTCAGGTCATTGTGCCTTAAGGCTGCAAACTTTCCATCTAACTGCTGTACACCACAATCACTGCATGTTCTCTTCAAGCATTTAGGCTTGTGGAACTTGCTGTCATCTGGTTTGGGGCACATTGTCAGGGCACTAAGCTCATACATATCTTTGATTGGCGACAACTGCTTTGCCACCAAATGAGTATTGATGGCCTTCACTTTCAAGCCAATGTTCGCACAGTATTCGCCTACACATCCTGCAAATTCAGCTGCACTCATTGGCCTCACATGCTTCGGGCGTAGCGAGTTGTTTGAGAGACCAATTTTGAGAGGTGGATTGGACTCACAGAACTGCTTGAAGAGCTTTACCATGGGCTGGTCTATTATAGCAGTAAGCCTTCCCAGACCGCTTACTGATAAACTTCTTGTCCGGGATGTCCCTGCTGTTTGCCTCGTAGAAGTCGATCACTAGTTGAACATTGGCAGCTGAGAGTGGCTTGCGTCCAGACTGATATCGCTTCGCTTTGCCAAGTAATTTCCGGCTGACCCTAAATTCTCTGGCTGCTTTCCTCTGGAATGCTTTCAAGGAATTCAGTGAGCTTGAAAGATCTCTTCTAGTGGTTGAATTCATCGGCTTCGATAGGCTAGTAGGGACAACATTCCTAATTGCTGCATCAAACAGTCCCTCCTTCGCTGTGCACACCTTATTTTTCAATCTTGCTGCTTTTCGTGGGGATGACTTTTCAATCAAATCAACCACAGTAGTCACAAAATGTGCAGGAGTTCTGGGGATTGCGCTACGGGCCCGCTGCAAACTCTTCCGCTTGACGGCACTGGACCTCAAATCTTTCCCAGCCTTCTGAAGCTCATCTGTAGCTTTATTTCAACTGTTCTTGTTGCTGCTGGAAAAGGGCCTGGGCTTCAATCAACTGTCGTTGTTGTTCAGCTAATCCCCAAACACTTGCTTCTGCTGTTTCTTTAGGCGATACTGTTCCCTCCGTTTCTGGTTGATTAGTTTCCTCTCAGTGGCAGTAAGTCGGTCTGCTTTTTCCTTCTTTGCCTTTCTCCACTTTTCTTCTCTCTCTCTCTCTCTCCAGTCTTGTGCAAGGTTTGCCAGTGCACCCTGTTTTCCTTGGGATTTGAGTTTATTTTTTGCCCGCATCTTCCTCATCCTCAGCTTTGCACCTTCATTGTACTTTCTTTTTCTTTCCGGGAGCATTCTTTTTCATCCTCTGACAAATTACGTTTCGTCTTTATGCCTTCTGCTATTGCCATTTCTAGTCGATATATCTGACAGGAGGCTTTGTTCAAATGAAGTAGCTGTTTGTACCTTTCAGGATTGTTTGTTTTCATCCTCTGTCTCCAATTTTGCACAGAAGCTTTATTTGGTTTATCTTTCTTTTATAATTTCGAAGAATTCTTCAGCCTACACCGTAACTGGTAAGGGCGTGGCATGATGACAGTTCAAATTATCTTGCACCTGTAAAAGGAGGTTAGAAAAAAATAACTACTGCAAATTGAGTGACCCATCAATATTCCCAACCAGTGGCAAAAGAAGTATCAGTCGAAAGTAGTCATGAATTATAACCAAGTACCTGACCTTGTCCAACGTTCGAAGCTTTGCTCTCACAATCAATTCCCAATTCATGTGACCTACAGTAGGTACCCCTCAACACAAGTTTCCTCTCCTCCATAGTGAGTAATGTCTTGGCTGTATTCTCTTCACTTCACATGTCATGGATTGAACAGTAGACATTTTCATTTTTTTTTTTTCTGCTGTCAACAATCGTGGTGGGTAATGAAATGGTTATGAGGGTAAATCTAGCATTCAGTTTTTACAAGTTTCCACTCCCCTATCACTTGTGTCATGAACAGTGGCAGCAGTAATCACCTATAGTTATTATAACACATGTGTGCATGACTAGGCTTCGAGTAGAATAAACTTCCCACCATCTATAGGTCTAGAAGTACATGTCTAATAGCTGACACATGGGATCATTCAATGGTTAAGACAACTTAATCCATTTCCCTTGACCATGCTCCTCTTGAAGATCACGGAAGATCTAAATGATATGACTTCAAATGTGATATTAGGGCAATAGTACCCCCTGCCCATTCATGTGGTAGATGTGTGACATGCAACAACCACGTCCATCATGGCACAAGTTCATCTGATTATGAAATTACACACTACAAAATAGTCATTCATGTAGCCTAAGCCCATGCTACAAACGCCCTCAACAAAAAAATATATAATATAGCCAGGGACCTAAGCCACCCTTTCACTCTTGAATAAATACAAAAATTACAGCTGGGTCGATAAATGGAATCCACCAGTCACCATTAACATGCATAGTACTACAACTAGGCTTCCATGGTTATCATAACAAACAATATAATATTAAAAAGCACTGCTTCAGTGTTGTAGCCTAGGCTATAGCCTAAGCTTACCAAGCCCATAAACTGTTAAAGCATTTAAACAATATTATTTGCAGCCCTAGACCTTAATCGATCGTAACGTTCACTTCGACATTCTATCAACAACGTTCACTACCAAAGTCTTAAGTTAAACTTTGTTTCTGCATATGATCTCATTTGTGGCTGAAGCATCGTCACGGAGTTCACTGTACAAACATTAGCAGCGAACATCATAACTGAGAAACATTGCATTGGTTTCTAGCAAAGAACTGGCACGAGTTCATCTGATTATGAAATTACACACTACAAAATAGTTATTTATGTAGCATAGGCCCATGCTTCAAACGGCCATATATATACATACATATATATATATATATATATATATATATATATATATATATATATATATATATATATATATATATATATATATATATATATATATATATATATATATATATATATATATATATATATATATATATATATATATATATATATATATATATATATATATATATATATATATATATATATATATATATATATATATATATATATATATCCATCCAGGGACCCTTTAACTCTTGAATAAATACAAAAATTACGGCTGGGTCGATAAACGGAATCCACCAGTTAATATTAACATGCATAGTACTGCTACACGGCTTCCAGGCATGGTAATCACAACAAACAATATAATATTAATAAACACTGTTTCAGAGTTGTAGCCTAGGCTATAGTCTTAGCTACAAATCCTTTGCACTATTGAAGCATTTAAACAATATTGTTTGCAGCCCTAGACCTTAATCGATCGTAACTGTCATTTTGACATTTCATCAACAACGTTCACTACCAAAGTCTTAAGTTAAACTTTGTTTCTGCATATGATCTCATTTGTGGCCGAAGCATTCGTCTCGAACATCGTAACTGAGAAACAATGCATTAGTTTCTACCAAAAAACTGTTACGATGTTATGTATTCCCTTGCATTTTAGCCCATTACTCAACAAACCTTTCGACAAATGTCTCCCCATTACTTTGGAAATACTGTGAAAATATAGCAACGCCGCGAATTCCACAGCGCAGCCAAGGGCAGCAAAGTAAGTGAACAACGTAACTGTGAAACTATGCATTTTGGTTTTTGACAACAAACTGTTACGACGTTATGGATTTCTTTGCATTTTGATCTATTTCTCAACAAATACTGGTGAGAAATGTCTCCCATCTACTCTGGAAATACTATTAAATAAACCAGGGATAAAAAGTAGTAGCCATAAAATGTCGTCATGCTCACAAATATTGGTTTGTTGGTCCCATCGTGACATGAGAATCGAAACACGATCGTTTCTATGCTGGGCTAGGCCTAACCAACACATTAAACGAACATGTACAGATATCACTTGCTGTTACGGTCTTACGAAACGTAATTTTACATACCTGAAATGTCTTCAAATAATGTTTTTGTCACTAATCCATGAAACAACAAAAAATACGTCAATTATACTGCTGTACCCGGCTAACAACATCGTAACATAAGCAACAGCGTAACAACAAGAAACGGCGTAAATTTTAGGTCCAGCCTACAACTCCTGGTGTGGAAAAGGTATGCTGATAGATATCAGTTACGTGCGTTAGTTAGTGGGCTTGCAAAACAATGCACAACCCGCTGGAGTTTCCCTTCTGCAGTTACGTGCGGTATTCCAAGTGTAACGTCGTAGGAAACACGAGAAACGAATGCAAGGGTATGCTACTGTGGCAGAACAAATGGATAGAATGTTATTCTGAAGTACATTTTCCAACGAAAGAACAAGCCCAAAGGCAGTGAGTGCTATTTTAGTACCAGTATGACAAGAAGGAAGGAATGCATTTCTGTCGTAACAATGTGAGAAACGATGTGTTACGATGTTGCACGGTACTTTACGAGGCCCATTCATATTGACGATATGGTATAAACTGCTAGAAAATGAATTTCTGTGGCTAATACCACCCCATAGATTAATGTGCTAAGTGGATAAGCATGTATGGCAGTGTTTTATGGTTCCAAAACTTCCTTACTTTGGAGAGGTATTTATGTCACAGAACTTCAAAATAAAACAGAGAAACGAAATAAAAAAAAACACTCAGAATCATAGCATTCTTCAGTTTTTATTTGAAACCACTTTGGTACACATCTTAAAAACATCAACTTCATGATATAACCTGAAAAAAATTCACAAAATGCATTTTAACTATTAAAATCCTTTGGCATAAGTCAATGCAGTTTGGATTGAGGTATGGTCTCCATATTTATGGAAACACCCATTTACGTTAAGGTCTGTTTTACTGGCTAGGCCTAGGCTATGCCAAACATTACTACTTAGCAACTGGCCTGCTAGTATGCCTAACGTTAGGCTATAGCCCTAGGCTATTACTACTATTACACTAGCTGACTAGCACACGCACATATTCTTCTGTACTATACCGGCCGTATGTACGTACGCAGCTGTGACGACAAGAACCGAACATTTCAAAATCATAATCGCATTTTTGAAGTCTAACTTTTTGTTCACTCGGAATTCCAAATGACAAATTTTGTTGCAAGGAAACTGGAAGAATGGAACTTGAGTGAGTGAAAGATGTTTTTGAAGGTTTGCGCATTCTAGTTTCTTTCCGAATGATGTAATGCCCCATTGAAAGGCCCAATCTATAACGACCGAGATAGGCCTAACGTTAGGGCTCACCTTAGGCCTATACAGTATACAGTACTGCATGGAATATCCGTTTAGACGTCAAATACCAAGAGATGACGTTCCGAAGCGTGACAGTTTGAGCATTCACGTTAGATTTTAAGTATTAGTAACATAACGGTTACTTGATTGGAGTAGGCTATTTACGTTAAGGTCTGTTTTACTGGCTAGGCCTTACGTTCGTACTTAGCAACTGGCCTGCTAGTAGGCTTTACGTTAGGCTATAGCCCTAGGCTATTACTTTTATAGTGGATCTTGAGTTGGTCAGTATCCTCAGTTGGTCACTGTGTACAAAAGGTATGTCACGTAGACTACACAGAATACAACGCTTGTTGATCCACCGACTCATGGTATCACGATACATGATAGCACAACCTGGCAATACCACACTAACAAGCCACTCTAACTGGGCCTAGCTAAGAGATTTTTCATGTTCCTTAAAAAGGTGAATCTTTTGGCAAACTTGGAACTTAAATGTTTCAGTTTGGGAGCCATGGATTCTTATCGCAGAATTTCTGAAACTAGCCCAGCCCTTGTAAGGATTTAGCCTAGCTAGGCGTAAGGGCTATCCAGTCAAAACCAAAACGGGGGCTACCAAAACATCCCCGTGGTATTTTATATGGTCAGCCCAAACGTCCCCGAATAGACATCAAAACATAAAATTACAGAATCAAATGGAAACTTCCAGCAGAATGTGCGGGAAACATGAAAGGAATTGAAAAATGGGGTGTGGGGCTGTGGGCTTAAGCTAAGGACAGATTTAGGAATAGTCCATTCAAGTGCTTGCTTTTTACGTACATGAAAACGGGCACGGAGAACTAGTGAGAGGGCCAAGTCGAAAACGCGGAAATCGAAAAACCGCGAAGGTTGTCCAAAACACTGTCCGCGGTTTCCGCGTTTTTGACCTGGCTATATGGCCTGGTCGAAAACGCGGAAAGTTTTTTTTTTTTTTTTCAGTCCTGCAATAGAACTAGAGTCTTATACAAACTGCGATACATGCTGTTATTCTACTATAGCTCATTGCTAAGAACGGAAATGTTATGGATGCACTGCCGATGCAGTCTTTCGACGTAACATAGTCTAGCCTGCATTACACGGCACCACATACGTAACTTGTGCGAGCGAATGCCAAAGCATACTGTGCCAATTAATTGACATCAGCTCATACCACAAACTGGATGCTTAACATAATCCATATGACCTTGGTACTGCATGTGTGAATGGGATTTACCGTAGCGCACTGCTGGATACACCAAGGAGTTGTAGCTCCCTGGATACACACATGGAAACTGGTCCAGTGTTGAAACTGGTCCGTGCTACGTGTTTCATTTTACGATATTGATAACGGCAGCTTTAACGCAAAGCGTACATGCAGTAAAGTGATGGATAACAACCAACTGTTCTGTCTAAATGAAAGAGTGCAATGTACTACCTTGATTAGATTATGCAAATCCCCCCCCCCCTTATTGGGGTAAATGTACATCAGAAGTCTTCAATTAATTCAATCAATCAATTAACTCGTTCAATTTGTTGGTATCATATTACACCCATTTTACACCGATGTCACTGGTTGCTCGTGAATACAGTGTGCGTTTTAAAGGATTACTGCTCTGTTTTGATTGTCTTAAGGGAGCCGCCCCTGATTATTTAATACAACTTTTCAATATCTATGAACCTATTCGTACTTTGAGGTCTTCTCCCAAGTTCGTACTAATATGCCCAAATTATTTTCTAATTTTGGAGATAGGTCTTTTGAAGTCTATGCTCATAAAGAATGGAATCAGTTACCCCTTGTAATTCGATCTCTTTTGAACGAAATTTAAAGACTTCCTTTTTTTTTTTATCGATGGCAAATTTTTGTTTCTTTTCGACCAAAGGTGGCGGAGATTTAGAGTGAAACTCACAAAAAACGGATTGGAACCCGATCGTTGTAATACTCTGTGCTTAAGTTAGTAATATGGCGAAACATCGCCATCAAATAAGATTAAATTAGGTTATAAGATATAACAAATAAAGATTAAACTTGCAATATTGTTTTTAAAAAAAGTTCAGAACGAATAAAATGTTTCATACCTGTTGAAAGAGGAACATCAGATCGCATTTTAGCAAATTTCATCCATTTCCCATGTTAGGCTCGCTAGATATAAGCAGATGAATTTGACATATTTTCTACAAAAAGTGAACTTGGAGCAGTCACATTTGTGGCATATGTCTTCTTTTTCTTTAATATTTAGTACCACTTTTATACATCTAGGCTCCGATTTATTGATAACAATAGCGCATACATGGCGATGAAACTTTAAAAACTTAACATGCCATGAGGCAAGATAGCATGCCTATTCCAATCAAGGTCAAGGCAGTAGGTTGTAAAAAAGGGAACAGCAAAACATGTTAATAATTTGAATCCAGTATGTCACACCTACTGGTTTCAAATATTACTGTTTTTAGAAAACCGGACTACTCATTTATTAATATTTTGAGAAATTAGTTGTTTACAAATGAAGTCCAAATTTGCTGTTTAGTAAATCGCGGTGAGAATGATGACGCTCTGACTTGACTGAATCATGTATGTAAAGGTATTCAGAGGTAAAGTACCGAGAACGTGGTTTTTTATGCATCTCTCACGATCGGGATGGTAATACCTGGTAGTTTCCTTGTTGGAAGCCCTCTTCTTCCCCCAATCTCCCTGAACAGGAAAGTGCCATCTTTCTTTATGCGCTAGTACTAAATCAAAGGGTCTAATTTTTTGCCGGTGACAAAAGTGTACTCCGCATGTCTTGCACTGTCCTGCGTCTGAAGGCAGAAACTGAACCTCAAACACATTATCGTTGTGGTGGATGAGAGAGTAAGATGCACCATCTGCCTTGGATTCCTGCTGACTCTGGGATGGTTTCCATACTACTTTTTTGAACTTGTGTTTGTTTCTTATCCCCTTCTTCCCTGCGACCTCTTTGTCAACGTTGCCTTCAAGTAGGTCTGTCCGAGATAGTTTGGCCCCTCTTTTCCTTTTCAAATTGGCAATGGGCTACTGGAGAATTCCTTCTCGTTCTGCAACTGTGATGGAGTGTTTCAACTCACGTGTTCTTTGTTGTGGGTGCATTCTACACGTCCGTACTTTCTGGTAGATGTGGCAACTTCATGATTTTTTTATTTCTTGTTGGCTGAAGCGAGGGTTTTCTTTGAACAGCTGTCGGTTTTTTTCATTAATTTCAAGACACTTTTGTTGAGGGCAGTTGCTGTTTGACTTGATTAACCAAAGTCTTCTTTGAGGCATTTAATCAAATCTGTAGAAAGTCCTTCATTTGGGATAGGGGCAATCGGGAGTGGAGGCAATCGAAACGGTTTTTGGTTTGCATGAAAAGAGAAACCTATGCATTCATGATGGCGTGCGTGTGTGTGTATGTGCGTGTGTTTGTGTGGGTGTATGTGTGTGTGTTTATGACACTTTGCTTGTTTACACGATATCGTAAGAAAAGATCTGTCAATTCTCAAACTTGGTACACAGATACCCTATACTGAGAGGAAGAACCCTATAGATTTTGGTGGAGGTCAAAAGTCATCTGGGGTCACAGGGGTCAAACCCAGAAATCCTTGTTTACACGATATCTCAAGATAGGAAACTTAGATGCATTTCAAACTTGACACGTTGATGTGTTTTAATGTAAGGAAGAACCCTTCTTATTTTGTTGGCGGTCAGAGATCATTTGGGGTCACATGGGGTCAAACCCCGAAATCCTTGTTTACACAATGTCGCATGGTGGGAAACTTAAATTCATCTGAAACTTGATATGTTGATGCGTTATGATGAAAGGAAGAACCCTATTAATTTTCTTGGTGGTCAAAGGTCATCTGGGGTCACAGGGGGTCCAACCCTAAAATCCTTGTCTACACAATATCTCATGGCCGGACACTTGGATTCATTTCAAACTTGATATGTTGATGCGTTATGAGGTCAGGAAGATTCCTATGTATTTTGGTGGAGGTCAGAGGTCATTTGGCGTCACATGGGGTCAAACCTCAAAATCCTTGTTTACACGATATCTCAAGATGGGAAACGGATTAATTTCAAACTTGACACGTTGATGTGTTATGGTGTAAGGAAGAACCATAGTTATTTTGTTGGCGGTAAAAGGTCATTTGGGGTCAAACCCCGATATCCTTGTTTACACGACATATCAAGGTGGGAAATTTGGATTGATTTCAAACTTGACACGATGATGCATTATGATGTAAGGAAGAACCCTATTGATTTTGGTAGAGGTCAAAGGTAATTTGTAGTCGCGTTGGGTCAAACCCAAAAATCCTTGTTTACACGGTATCTCAAGATAAGAAACTTGGATTGATTTCAAAATTTATGTGTTGATGCATTATAATGTATGCAAGGACCCTACTGATTTTGGTAGAGGTCAAAGGTCATTTGGGGTCACATGAGGGTCAAACTCAGGAAACCCTGTTAAACGATATGTCAAAGTAGGAAGCTTGGATTGTTTAAAGCTTGGTTTGTTGATGAATTATGATGGGAGTGGACCTTTTTTATTTTGGTAGAGGTCAGAGTTCACATGGGATTATCTTAGGTCAAACTATGAAAACCAAATTTTGTTTTCTATTTAAAGATAGAAAACTGGGATAGAGTTCAAAGTAAGTATGTGGATGTGTTATGGTAGGAAAATGGCATCTGCAGTGCTTGGTGAATTGTTACGTTCATTTGTTCACACCAAAGGTCAAACTTTGAAAACCTTGTCAAAGGGATATCTCAAGGTCGGAAACTTGGATGGATTTCATAATTAGTATTTGGATGTGTTATGGGTGAGTTGAGAGTACCTGTTGTTTTTGGTGGAGGTCAATGGTCATCTAGTATCACCTGGCATTAAACCTTTCTATCTCTTCTTTGGCATCTTCCAATAACATCATCAACTCGTTCCCATCCTCTGCGTCCAACATACCTTTGACCTTACCTTTGAGACCAAAAACTTTTCGAATAAAGAAGGACTGGTCTTTTCGAGATTGAATCCCAATGCCGTGAAGCTTCATCCGGCAGTTATTTTCAAAATGTTTGAAACATCTTAAATGTGTAGCCAAAGGAAGGTCTGCGATAAACCTACTTCTCCATATGTTGTGAACCCTTTGGCGGCCCTAAACCTTGTTTGCAGAATATCTTAAGTCACAGTATGAAACTTGGCTTTTTGAATATAGAAGTGTTTTGGTTAAAAGAAAAACCAGTTACCTACTGGTGGAGTCAAAGGTCACTTTGGGTCACCGGGTGTTACAAGAAATGTAGCATTTTATTGAAAAGAACATGTATGTTTCATCGAAACCTCAATGCATTTTTGCAATCTGCTTGGACACGGCGTTCTCGATACTCATCTCGTGAAACTGAATTACATACAGTTCCCTCTCTTCGTTGACCATTTCGAACCATGTTTCTTTGGAGAGTTCACAGTGCTTTGCAACCTCGGCTAGTTCATATACGTCACTTAAATCGGCGATCGCAAGAGACACCTCTCGTCTTTGGTCTTGCGTAACAGTTTCAAATACATCTTTAGTAAACTGTAATTTTTTCATGTTCTGCTTTGCGCCAGCTGTTTCCATATGTCCCTTAGTCTTCTTTAGGACGTTAGTGGTTTCCCGTCGGATCCAGGAGGTATACCGGCGTGACGACGAGCATTGCATATCATGTTGTCTCGCATCATTTCATAGTGGGAGAGAAGATAATCGAAGAATACTGGTTTGTACTTTTTACCCTGTCCAGACAAAGATGTTTCGTTGTTTTCTATCTCTTCTTTGGCATCTTCCAGTAACATCATCAACTCGTTCCCATCCTCTGCGTCCAACATACCTTTGACCTTACCTTTGAGACCAAAAACTTTTCGAATAAACAAGGACTGGTCTTTTCGAGATTGACTCCCAATGCCGTGAAGCTTCATCCGGCAGCTATTTTCAAAATGTTTGAAACATCTTCAATGTGTAGCCAAAGGAAGGTCTGCGATAAACCTACTTCTCTATCTGTTATGAACCCTTTGGCGGCCCTAAATTTTTCGCAGTTGGTAGCACACACTGTTGATAATATCTTGTATGTAGTGTAGTAACCTTTCCGATGATGAATCATCATAGTTGGTCCCAAAAACACTGGATGTTCCCCTGTTACTTTTGATCTCAGAACAAGGTGCTTGTAAACGACAAGTGTGACTTCAAAGGCACCTAGACTAAATGTTGGATCCACAGAAAAGGGGAAGGTAAGACGGGGAGACGACGTGAACTCTCCCAACTTGTGACACATGATACAATCCCCCAAAACCCACACGTCAGCTGGTAGATCGGTATGGTGTAAAACAGTTTCCTCGTTCCTTTGTTTTGCATAAATCAGGAGTTCTTCAATTGGATCTTCCGCCTTTTTCGAGCGACTTTTGCATTCATATAGTTGGTGTTTTGAGCGCGGTTAGAGTCCGGCGTTTTGCTGTTTCATTGGACCGCCCGATTCTTCGTGAAGAAACTGGTAGACCTTGGAAGGCGCCTCTGTTTTCAATTCGTCTTAAGTCATTTGTTGAAGGCTTTTTGCACTTGCCTGGGTTTGAACTGCTGTGCTGAAGTTTTCTCTCAAGTTGCTGCGTGGCCTTGTGCCACAAACCTTTGCTGCTATGCCCGGGGGTCGGGATAGCAGTATCGTTAAGTTACAGTTTGAGTCGAGGGGGAATGTTACACCCCAGCATGTTTTTCTGTGTTGAAGAACAATAACGTAGAGGTTAAGGATATCCAGATGTTGCAGGCCCTTGCATCCCGGAATACATACGACCTGAAATTCCGGACTGATGCCGCCCGATTGAAGGGGGTTTCCTCCCTGAAGGGAGTGGAGGGTCTGACTGTCACCCCATATGACCGCTCTGTGGTGGTGACAGTGTTGTACCTCAATTTTGAGGTAGGTCAGAGCCTGGTTGCGAGGGTTCTAGGACAGTACGGAACTGTCTCAGACTGGCGTTGGGTGAAATACAGTGAGGGTGAATTAGCCTGTGTTCTCAACGGAAAGAGAGAGTTCCGTATGGAGCTGAAACGAGACATCCCCTCCGTCCTGTTCATAGGGTTCAAGGCCCACATCAGGTATTTTGGCCAGCCCCGCACATGTTTCCAGTGTAGAGAGGAGGGGCATGAGGCCAGGTCATGCCCAAACAAACGCTGTGGCAGATGCTTGCAGTTGGGGCATGACAGGGCAACATGTCCCAATGAGGTGCGGTGTAACCTGTGTTGGGAGGAGGGACATGTCTCCGGTGCCTGCCCCACATCGAACTCTGCGCGTGCAAGCGCAGATGTGGAGCCGGCAAGTGAACCCTCGCCTTCAGGCTCAGAACCAATGGTGGAGGAACCAGGGTCCCCTTCACCCGATGAGGTGGCACATCAGGTGGAACAAGAGTTCTTAGCGTCGAAGGGATGTGAGGTGATCTGTGGGAACCCTGAGGTGGGCCCTTCTCAGCCTTCCCCGTCAGTACCTGAGGCACACTCCCCACCAGCTCCTGGGGAGGCTGGAATACCAACAGTGGAGAGTGACCTTAGACTGTCATCAGACTCGGAGTCTGACACTGCCATGTCAGATGTGGGAGGACCTGCCTCAGAGCCTCCACCAAAGGACCCAGAGCCTCCACCGAAGGACCCACCATCTGGGGAGGGCTGGTTTGATCTGTGTGAGGCGGTTGCCGAGCCTAAGTTGAAAAGGTCGGCCTCAGGGGGAGGTGTCCGACCAGGGAGTTTATCCTTCTATGCCACCAGCACCAGACCCATGTAATAAAAAGGCCAGGTCAGAGACGGTTTTGTAATTCCACACTCCACATTTCATGAACGGTCCCTTGTCCCTCATGACCCTGAACGTCAACGGCATGAGGGACAGTCGGAAGCGGTCCAGAATATTCCAATTTTGTAAATCATTAGGTGTGGACTTCGTTTTCCTGCAAGAGACTCACATTGTTAATAAGGACGATGTCTACACCTGGTCCTACGAATGGGGTGGGGGTTTGCACGCTTCCTTTGGTTCTGCGTCTTCCTGTGGGTCTGTCATTTTAGTTGCACCAAGATGGACTTCCCTGGTCGAAAAAGTTGATCACGATCATGAGGGCCGGTTGGTATGCATCACCATCAAACATCCTTGCGGGAACTTCTTCCTGTGTAACGTTTATGCACCCAACCAACCAACAGACAGAAGGGATTTTTTGCTACCCTGCCATCCTTTGTTCCTGGCTGTGCCCCTTGTATCCTATCTGGAGACTTCAACTGTGTCCCTGACACACAGTTCGATCGAATGTCCACCTTCACATCTTCAAGCTGTAGTGTGGGTATGGTGGAGTTGGACATGTTCACAAAGAGTCACGACATGGCTGACGTTTGGAGAGTGCAGCATCCTGGCTTGTCATTGTTCACTCGGCACCGCCCTGATGGCACGGACGCCTCAAGGTTAGACCGGGTGTACGCTCCACCTGCTCTGTCACCAAGTGACTGTGAGGTTGTGGCATGTCCAATTTCGGACCATGATGCAGTTACTGTCTCATTCCAACCCCCAGAGTCATGGCCGGTAGGGAGGGGGTTCTGGAAAATGAACACAGATATTCTAACTGAGGCTGAATATAGCAAAGATTTTAAGGCCAGATACGAAGGGTGGCGAACTTTGAAGCCGGCCTTTTCAACAGGTTTAGAGTGGTGGGATGATGTACAGACCCGCATCAAACAGTTTACAGTGGAATATTGTGTAGCAAGAGCTCGTCGAAGAAGGGAGGAGTTCCTTTCACTTTGCTCTAGGGAGAGGAACGGGGACCCCTCCGCACTTCATGCAATCCAACAGTACCTTGATGGAAAACTACACGGGGCTCGGGTTCGTGCTCGTGTGCATTGTGTGGAGGCGGAGGAGAAACCAACCATTAAGTTCTACCGAGACGTCACAAAGAAAGCCATCGATCGCAGTATAAAAGCTGTGTAAGGACCCTCTCGACATTGTAGAAGTGTATAAAAACTTTTATGAGCAGCTGTATACCCAGGCAGATGTTGATGAAGACCTTCAAAAGTCCCTATTAGATAATATTGACAAAACCCCCTCTAAAGATCAGAATGATGAACTTGGCTCCCCTTTGACTATTGACGAGCTCTGGAAGGCAGTGGCGAAGATGAAAGGCGGAAAGGCACCTGGGTCCGACGGTATTCCAGTAGAATTCTATAAACGCTTCTGGGGTACCGTAGCACATGATCTCCGTGACGTATTCGTCTCTGGCTTCCTTGCTGGCTCATTGAGCCACTCGCAGCGCACAGGCATAATCGCAACACGCTATTACGGGCGGAAGGAATGCTGGGAATTACTTAATTTATGCAAGATAATAATCACCGGAATTCACAAGATTCTAGGAGCTACGTGTACAAAACGTCCACAGACATGTATGCTAAGTTTTGGAATTAAAAAGGGGCGAAACACTGCAGCTCGATAGTGTGCTTTGTGCAGAACAGTTTGTACAGCAACTTACGCGGCGCTTTTTGCGATAAGCTAGGAAAAACTTTGCTGCCTAAGTCCGGAGATCCCCTCGAACCGAAAAACAAACGGCCAATCACCTTGTTAAATGTAGATTACAAGATTCTGGCGAAAGCCCTTTGCAACAGGAGAGGCACAGTTATGCCAGACCTTGTAGGGTCCTTTTAGACTTCTGCGGTGCGGGGACACAGTATTCAGCAGAACCTCTGGGTGGTGCGGGACTTAGTTGAATACGTGATGGACCGTGATTTTCCATGTGCCCTTGTCTCCCTCGATCAGAGGGCCTTCCACATGGTTGATCATGGATTCCTCTTTAAAATTTTAAAGAAGTTTTGTTTGAATCCAGTTTTTGTTAAATGGACCTCCTTATTGTACAATAGTGTAAACAGTCGGGTTATCGTTAATGGCCTACCGTCAGACCCCTTCAGTGTCCAACGTGGCGTACGGCAGGGGTGCCCCCTATCACCTTTTTCGTATTGTTTAGTGAATCACTAGCAAGAGCCTTTCAAGTAGAGCCTTTGTTTCAACCATTTCACATTCCCGGTGGTGTTGAAGTTAAGTGCCTTCAGTATGCTGATGACGTCACATGCGTAGTCTCCGACCTAGCTTCCTTCAAGGCCCTTAGTGGCACGTTGTCTAAGTTTCAAAGAGCCACAGGTGCCAGACTGAATCCCAATAAGACCAAAGGACTTCGCCTAGGTAAGTGGCGGTCAAGAAGACTGTCCTTCGCTGCATCATGGGTAGACGACGCCATAAGGATAAACGGCATATGGTTTGGTTATGGACAAACCGAGTTACTTACCTGGAATGAGAAAGTGGACCTGGTGGAAGCTAGGTTGAAGGACTTCGGCGAGCGCCACATTAGCCTGTTCGGAAAGGTGACAGTTATCAATCGTTTTATTTATCCCCCTTTGTGGTATCCAGGCACCGTTCTGGCTGCTCCAAAGGGTGTCCTGTTGCGTCTCGAGAGGGCTGTGTTTAGGTTTTTATGGTCAGGGAAGACGGAGCTCGTAGGAAGAGGGATGCTATATCAGGATGTTAGGCGTGGTGGGTTGGGCCTTGTGCGTTTTCCTTCCAAACTCCGTTTTCTCCTGACCAAGTGTGTTTATAGTGCTGTAGACAGCAGAATGCCTTTTGCCTATTTTGTCCGTTATTGGGGGGATTATCATTCCGTCGGTTCTTTCCCTCTCTGTTTAGTAACAGTGAACCCCACTGCTGGAGTCCCTCGGAAGCATACAGTCAAATGAGAGAAACGCTCCTAATTATATCTAGAGTTGGGGACGTTTCGCAGTTAAGTGCAAGAGACCTATACAAGGCTGTTTTTGAAGAATTGGTTGGCCAGGTCCAATCCAATCACTATGGTTCAGGGTCGGAAGTGTGGCGTGTGGCCCACAGCAGATCATTAGATTACCGCAGGCGAGACCTGTTGTGGCGAATCGCACATGATGCGATTGTTACTAATCTCAAGCGTCTTCGGTGGCGTCTTGGAGATGGAATTTGCCCACGCACTGGATGCACGAAGTGGGAGAGTGTGTCACATGTGTTTTGGCAGTGTGAATTTGTGGCCCTCTTCTGGGAATGGTTCCAAGTCCTGACTGATCGCTTGACGATGGGCAACACGTGGGCGGTCGGCCGGGACTATGCTTTGTATGGTCTTTCACCCCCGCCATGCAATACAAGTATTCAGGGCATACTTACCTTTGCTTCGGCCTCCATAAAGCTGGCCTTATGGAGAGACCGATGTAACGTTGTTTTAAGGGGGATGGGGAAGCCTGCGGACGTCGTCCTGGCGTCGGTGAGGCTGAGGGTTGTGTCCGACTTCGTTCGTTTGCCAAGGTCGGCGTTCGGTAGGCGATGGGGTCCACTCGTTTCGGTGAGGGGGGACCGTGTGGTGGTCAACTTGTAATAGGGTGGGTCTGTAAGGTGCTTGTAAATAGTTGTAAATATCTGTATGTATGGCTTTATTACTGTAATGAACATAATTTTCTGTACATAGTTTTGTAAATGTTTGTACATATAGCTTATTGCTGTAATGAACACGATTTTCTGTTTGATTTAGCAATCTGTAAATAGTTTGCGTTTATGTTTTTGCCCGATCCGGTTTCAGTTTTTGTTTTTGTTTTGCATGTGCCGTTTCAATGCACTTAAAAAGCACGCTTTTTGCACTTGGATAGAAAGGCTTGCGGGTTGTTTTTGCGTTTCCATTTGGTCCAACTACCATGAACACCATTTCCACTCGATATGTAGTACTGCAGCAACACACATTTGTTCACTATTGTGCCATCGATATCGCGCAATACAAATATAGAGCGTACAAGTTCGGGCCAGGATTTGTTTCCCTTTAGAGTAATGTATTAGATGGGATTGACTTCTGTCTTCAAGACACTCTTTCCTTCGATACAATACGCTACAACGGTCATCTGTGTCCTTCGTCGACGCTGAATCTTCCACTTCTATGGCCCAGGTGACATTGCGAAGAACCTTGTTGTAAACGCCGTTCATATCTGCTTTGACGTCTTCCCAGTTTTTATATTTAGACACGTCGATCAAAAAAGAAGCATTCTCTCGTACCTTCAGCGGATGGGTACTGCATATCTCTGATTTCGTATTGTGAAGAATAATATTCACAGCGCTGTAACACTGTGTTCTCGTGTTCCGTTTCAAAGACAGGGAACTTCCACAGATTGTTCCAAAATTTCTGATGAACATAACGAAAAAGGAAGGCAGGTATGAGGTATTATCGAGTGCAAAATTAAAATTCAACTGAAGCCTTTTTTGCAAGTTTGTGTCCGTTTTCCTACGTACTGTGCCTGAGGAGGACTGCCTATTTCTATTTCCTTGGGAGTGCTGGATTTCTGACGAGACTGGTTAACTTTCTAAGCGGAGCGTAAAATTTGTTGCGGCGAAGCCTACATAGAAATTTTGAAAATCAAGACTCATACGACCACTGTTGAGGGCTATAAACTGTGGCTGAGGGAAAATTGCTTCACCAAAGCGCAACTTTACCTAATATCCCATTATATTATTGAGAAGTTAAGGTACATTTTTTATAAAAAAAAAAAAAAACTAGAGAGTTAAATATTTTTCAAATGGACGGTTTTAGTTAAAGCATCCACGTAGTAGCTTCCTATGAAATGCACTCAAGCTTCTTATGTTGAGATATCGGGTAAATCAGATTCTTAAATTGGACCCTCCGTGACTTTGACCACCAAAAACCAGGGTTCTGCTCATAAAATTATTGTCCTAGACACCAACTTGAAATATTGTGTAAAAAATAGATTGTAATGAGACTTCGATCCATGATGACCTCATACCACATTTATGCTCCAGCAAAAGCGATATGAATGCTCAGTATAAGCCATCTGCATGCCAAGTATACGGACCGTACAAGTTACGCTTCTTGAGATACAGTGACACAATGGTTTCGGTCTTTGACCCCCGGTACCCCACATGACCTTTGACTTCCACAAAAAACAACATAGATCATTGATTTAATATTGGTCGTCTACATTTTTAGTAAATGGCTTCTCACCCACGTTAACCGTCTTGACATATCGTGGATACAATTTTTCGTCAGAATTTTACCCAGGTGACCCCAGGTGACCAGTGACCTACACTAACCAGAATGCAAAAATGCATTGAGCTTTCGACGATACATAAAGAACATCTGTTTTTCCACCTGGTGACCCAAAGTGACCTTTAACTCCACCAGCTAAGTAACTGGTTTTTCTTTTCACCATAACACTTCTACATATTCAAAAAGCCAAATTTCATGCTGTGCCTTAAGATATTCTGCAAACAAACATACCATCTTATAATGCATCCACATACTACTGTATTTATGAAATCCATCCAAGTTTTGTACCTTGAACTATCCTTTCAACAAGTTTTCATAGGTTTTCGGAGTTTTACCCCCTGTGACCCCTGATGACCTTTGAACTCAACGAAATTCGATGGGGTTCTTAAGATTTCATGTTAAAAGGGAAAGTGTCTCAAACACACGCACATACATACATACACACGCCATCATGATTGCATTGATTTCTTTCATCATCGAAACCTAACCACGATAGGCTTTTCCTCTCACCTGAACGATCTGCATACAAGTATGAAATCTATCCAATCTTCTTACTTTCAGATATTTTCTGAGCAAGGTCTTGAGCCCTGTTGGCCCCACCCGATTTTGACCTCCGCCGGAAGCAACAGAGATCATCTACTCAATAAAAACCATCTACATGCAAAATATGAGGCCCCTTAAAGTCACCCTTCTTGAGATATAATGTTGGTAAAGTTTTCACATTTACCACTGGTGACCCCACATCACCTTGACCACCAAAAGTGGTAGGTTTCTCTGTCTCAAATAATGCATCTACCCAAGCTTCCTACATTTAGATATTGTGTTAAAAGGTTTTCAGACTTTGACCCATGGTGATCTCATATGACTTTTGAAGTCCACTAATACAATAGGGATTGTCTACTTTATATGACCCATCTACGTACCAAATATGAGGACCCTCCAATTTACCTTTATTGAGATATCGTCTGAAAGAGCACAAACCGTCAAACACACGTGCGCATGACATTACTATCGCATAGATACATTGACTACCTTTGGCAGAGGAACCAGTATCCCGAATTTTAAAGTGAGATATCTTGAGTTAGGTAAACGATGTTGGTACAGGACTGGGAGGTTATGGTCTGAAATTTCTTTTACTTCATACGAAACCCCAACTGAGAACCACCAGAATATGCGTTAACGGTTTCCTCGGAAACGCAGAAGGGATTGAATGACTCATAGTTTATATACAATGATAAACATGAGAAATTGAAGAACAAAAGGGCGGCGAATCGATCTCAATATTGAGGGACAAGACTAAAAAATACTGTGTGAAAAGCTGAAATTAAATGGACTTTTTCACAAATACCCGGGGGCATAACCCAGCCACCCTTCCCACGGATCGCCGCCCATTGAAGAACACACGCCACCAATGCGATCGTGCATCTTGTCAAAATCTACACGGTAGAACTACTTGAATATAAATGTACCTGCACGTTTTGCGTGGAACCATCTTCCACTTCATCCACATCATTTTCTCCTGGTTTCTGGAAAGGACATCTTCTACCTCATGCACGTCATGTACAGATTGAATTTCTTACTGATGAAGTGAGAGGGGATTTTCCATCTCATGTACATTGTGTGAGGAGTGAACTGCCTCCGTGTGACCAGCTGGAACAAGCGAATTCCTGTGAATGTCATAAAAAAAAAAAAAAACAAGTCTCCCTGAAAAACTGCAACCCCGTCAAGTTTGTAATTTGGCTGACAGTCTTGAATGTGTTACCGGACAGAAGCACTGCTACTACACCTATTAGATTACCCACTGGAGCTCTTCCAATTTTTGGTTGGGACTCCCACTGAAGTACCTCATAACCACAGCTACAGGTCACTACTGCTTTAACCAGTGTTCCCACATAACTCTTATAAACATTGTCAATGTGGCCAAAGGTGCACTCTGAACACTTGAGTGAATAAAAAAAACATCTTCTTTTGAATCAAAGACAAAGCAATTCTTCTCCCAACAGA
The DNA here is from genome assembly GCA_037179385.1 of Holothuria scabra. Classification (NCBI taxonomy): domain Eukaryota; kingdom Metazoa; phylum Echinodermata; class Holothuroidea; order Aspidochirotida; family Holothuriidae; genus Holothuria; species Holothuria scabra. Next base: position 29,992,053 of record CM074179.1, read on the forward strand.
ATTCAAGTTCCTCTGAATCTTGCTCCTCTGCTCTTGATGATCCTGACTCAGAATCAGGCTTGTATGACGAGGAACTATCTCTGTCAGGCATGGGAGGTGTGTTCTCTGACAAACCAGATGAAGTCTTTCCGCCATGGCTTGAAGAAGTCTCTTTCTCCTCACTCTGTTCCTCTGGTTTCTTAACTTTACTACCCTCTTCACTAGATGATGGAGATGAAACGGAGAGGTGGTAGTTAGATGGTGCTTAGCGACACACCAACACGAATGTGTTATATAGTGTCACCAAGATAGACAAAGTAGCAGTGTTGGGGTAAAACTACTTAAAAAGGGTAAAAAGTAAAAAGAAAGAACGGGTGGTCAATTTCTCGAAAGAAGACAGCTTAGGCGGGAGTCATGTCTGAAATGTGTATAACGTTTACTTTCCTTAAAAAAGCCAAGAATACGAGAAGAATCTGTTTGTTAAAACAAGGTTTTCAAGTCGGGCACGGTGTAGTATTTCTGACGGATATGGGAGTATTCATAGCAGTCAATGAGAATGTGGCTGACGGTAATTGCACAGTCAGATGGTATACAGTAAGGTCATCTTTCCCGTGAAGTAAATAGGCATGGTTAAGGTAAGTGTGACCAATGCAGGCCCTAGTCAGGACCAAACCTTCCTCCGTTTACTTAGGACTCCGTTTCCCGCAGTTCCTACCGCACCTTTCACTTGGTGTGGCGGTCAACTTGTAATAGGGTGGGTCTGTAAGGTGCTTGTAAATAGTTGTAAATATCTGTATGTATAGCTTTATTACTGTAATGAACATAATTTTCTGTACATAGTTTTGTAAATATTTGTTCATATAGCTTATTACTGTAATGAACACAATTTTCTGTTTGATTTAGCAATCTGTAAATAGTTTGCGTTTATGTTTTTTCCCTGATCCGGTTTCAGTTTTTGTTTTGCATGTGCCGTTTCAATGCACTTAAAAAGCACACCTTTCACTTGGTACAGTTTGTTTTCGGGAAAGGAATCCCACAGTTCTTGCCAATTTGATTTAATAAAGCCATTGATGTGAGGGCGGTTTTCAGTGTGAGGCAAGCAAGTGTTGGTGACGTTCTTCTCTAGGGCTTCTTCAGCGAGTGTCTCGACTCTTTGAATTTCTTTTATGCCCACGTGACTAGGGACCCACGCAAGCACAACTGATTTTTGAAGGTGCGCCAAATAAGGGTAAGCTACACGCAGAGCTGTTACTGAGGAATGTTTAAACTCATTGCCTTTAAGTGCTAAGAGGCTTGATAACGAGTCTGTGAAAACAATGAACTGGTTACTGATTGAGGCTTCAATCAGATCGAATGCCATCTTCAGTGCCTGAAGTTCGGCAGTAAAAGTCGATGCATCATTCGGTAGTCTGATTTCCGAGGATTCGTCACGACTTGGTGCCGCAGCCGCAACCCTGTTTGTGGCTTTGGAGCCATCAGTATAGATTGAATGACACCGTTGATATTTGTGTCGAAGCTCATTAAAGCCAGCACGAAACACAAGTTCATTAGTCGAGTTCTTTGTGTATTCCCTTAAAGGTCAACAACAGGTTCTTCCGACTTCCAAGGGGGAGTGGTGGGCAACGAAAAAGGTGCCACAGAATCAGGGTCCCTGCACACCCGCGTAAGAGCTTCCCTAATGCGAATACCAAATGGAGGAATAGCAGATGGTTTCCTCATATAAATGTCACTAAACATATGCTTGAAAGCCGTCTCAAACGTGAAACTGAAGAGGATGATGGCTTTAATGGTGCGAGGACGATGAAGACTGTGGCTCTGCTGAGGAGTGAGATGAAGAATCTTAAGGACTCTGGCGTAGCTTCTTTAACACCCAGTGTCGGCTCCTGCTCTGTTTTAATTTGAATTCAAACAGCTGGCATGTCACTTGAAGTGGGAACTTCATCGATCGGAACCATTACTGGTACATCTGGAACAAGCTGTTCTGCATGGAACCTAAGTGCAGTCTGAGGGGGTGGTTATTGTAGTGAGAATGTTGGTAGAGCTTGCTTTTGCTTGATTGATCGAGCAGAGTAGGAGTGTTCGAGATCAATACGTGGATCAGGTTCTTCAGGAAACTGACACGCAAAATTGGCTACCGAAGTTTCTGTCTCAACTTCAACCTCAAGCACATCAGAGCTATCAGTCTGGGCACAGGCCACTGCCGAAAGTGACTTCTACAGAGCATAAAATGTAGAAAAAAGGAGGAAATTTAGTTTGATACAAAAAGTGTTTTGTTTCAAGTCTATTAATAGGCTTTTGAAACTACCCACATAACTGTTGGAACAAAGGGAATATTATCTTTGTTTTACAAGGGAATATTACCTTTGTTTTACAAAAAAATTTCATCCTTTTAAAAACAATGCCTCTGTTAAATCGAAATGGGAAGAAGTGTGGGATTCCTTTCCCGAGAACAAATTGAACCGAACCAAACCTACGGTTGGAACTGGGGGAAATGGAGTCCCTAGTAAACGGAGGGACGATTTAGCCCTGACTAGGACCCGCATTGGGCAAACTTACCTTACCCACGCTTATTTATTTCACGGAGATGAAAGACCATACTGTATACCTTGTGACCGTGCTGTCCCGTCAGTCACATTCTTGTTGACTGCTTTGAATACTCCCATATTCGCCAGAAATACTACACCGTACCCGACCTGAAAACCTTGTTTGTACAATCAGACTCGTCCCTTATCCTTGGCTTCCTCAAAGAAAGTAAACAAACTTTTTGGAAATTTCTGACATGACTCCCGCTTTGCTAAAATTTCTGAAAAAAAATCTCTTTAGCAGAAATTGATCCCCCGTTCTACCTTTTTACTTTTACTTTTTAGGCAGTTTTTCCCCAACATTGTTACTTCATTTAACTTGGTGACACTATATAACACATTCGTATCGGTGTGCCGTTAAACCCTATCTAACTAACTAACTCCTTTTAAAAACAATATTTTATTGACGATGAGTGATAAATGAATAAAAATAATAAAGTCTGGTAGCCTTCTGTTCAACAAATCAGTTTCTCTTAGACTGAAATTCAATTGTGTGTTGATCAAGAATCATATGTTCACCCAGAATTCAAAAATTTTAACTGATGCACCTTCCACAACTCTTCTTGTTCAAAATATTTTTGAGGAAAACTGTTGCTGGGGTGTATGGTTGACAATGAACGGTTCGATGATGGCTCGAGCTATTTTCTTTGAATGTTATTTTAGGAACATTTCAAATGCAGTATTTCCCTTTAAAATATTGACTATGGCTGGAGCTGGATTCTTTCAAATGATATCCAAGATGATGTGAATCTTTGAGTTAATAAGACCTTATCTGAGCCATTGATCCAAATGACCCACATCAACTTCACACTATACATACTATTGGATCTGAATAATGAACTGAAAATGCCAACTTTGAAATCACATCAAATGCTACCCACACTTGAGATGAGCATGAGGTACCACTGCTGTTAGGTTAAATAGTAACACAAATAGTAACACTGAAATAACCGAATCTGACATGTAGAGGTATGGAATGGTAGGATCAAATACATACTTTGAAAGAGGCATCATAATGCTACTACTTTATGTTACTAACTCTCAACCTATATTAGCGTAAATGTAATTATAATGGGTCAGGTAGTTGACATTTGAGGGGAGGGGGCTATTTACCAAACTGAGTGGCCAGTATTTGTTACAAACCATTATTTGAACATGTAACAGGGAATCTCCGTAGCACTTACTTACAGCGTTCATTTTTTTTAACATATTTACATTACTTAATAGTCTCATTTTACTTGAGTTTAGCTACAGTAAGGTCTTTAAATCTAATTTATTTGTAAGCTTATTCACATCCCAAAAAAAGATATAAATTACTTTTCAGTCTAAGAACATCGCTAAATCCTTGGTGTTTCTACCCCAAAACACGCAGGACATGTTGCACTCTTGAAGCATGTTTTTCATTTTTTCTTACCTTCACACGTATATTCTTTGTCTTCTTCCCCTTCTTGGATTTCTTGGCAGACTTAGTAGGCAGCTGCCAAGAAAACAAATGCAGGGAGGGAGCTTAAAGAAATGTTCTTGTTCCGTAACATGAGCATTACATCAAAATTTGAATGACATGACGAGGACAGAATTCAATATGAACTAAAGATTTGGTTTAGTCAGAAAACTTCACCACTTTACCTCAAGAAAAGCAATGAAAACACATTTATGAAGACTCAAATGTATAAGAGTAAGTGGGCGTGATTGGTGCTACAGAATTCGACACAATAGAAGCTCTCTCTAAGACAGCCACATTGAAAAGGGCATTGGATACTAAAAAAGGAGAGGTCACATAAGTGAAATGCAGCCGCCCCAATTTGAATTTGCATTGTAGACTGCCATGTTTCATCATTGACTCTCAAGTATCATGTGTCAATTGTGACATTTACTAGAAATAAATGCTTGATTTACCTTGAAAATGCAATATTGAAGTCCTGAAATATGTTGACACATTGAGAGAGGGAATAAAAAGGAAATTGTGGGATTTAGCTGTCGCTTCAAAATAAGTCTGGGCGACTTGCTCTGCCATTATTGGTTTGCACATGTTACCCAAACTATGAGATGCCTGCCAGAGCACAATATGGGCACATTTTGTATTTTTAAGTCTCAAATTGAGCATGAACGACATGTATTGAGATACTGAAAATACATGCCATGATTGGTTTTCTAAATCATTTTTACAGCGTTTGAGAGGGTTTAAGCTGGTCGGTCGGTTAGTCAGTTGGATGGGAGGAAATCAACGACACACCTTTAGTCGGTTCCTTTGTGTTTTTGTCCGACCGGTTTGGGTTGTCGTTTGGTTGCAACGTGCCTGTTTCGATGTACGTTTAAAAAAAAAAAGCAGTCGGTTCGAATTTTTGTTAACAGCACCTGCTATGGTATTGCTTCACACTGGGTCAAGTAAACAACATGCACCAGGTTCAGCACCTGTTGTAACATATTTGTGTCCTCAAAGAGGACCTCCTACAGCTATGCAAATACCAGTAAAATGATTCTCAGCATTTACCTCTGATTGAAGATATTTCTCCTCATCTGGAACAGCCTGTAATTGCTGCTGTGTTTCACATTCCTCAACCTTTAACAGAAAAAGATATCCTCCATTTTAAATTTTTGGTTCCAAAACAAAAACTCGCATGTTGTCTTTCTACTGTCATGTAGTATGGTGCACACTCCATGACCTTTAGCTGACACCATCCTGTTATTTAAGAGCAACTCTCCCTTCCTTTTGTTCTAGATTCCCAGGGCCCTTCCTGTTTCCCGTCACGTGTTACCGGTGGGAACAGCCTGTAACATGTTCCACGTGCATGCTGTAACCTTAGTTCCACGTGCATGCTGTAACCCATATTTTCAAGGTGTGGCCAATTTCTCCCTTTGCAGTCTCCTCATTGATCATTTAGTTCAGCACACTCACTAACATTGATGCGTAATAACCTTTGACCAATCAGGGGACCGCATACGTTCGGATCTCTCACGAGGTTTCCAAGACCGAGCCTGCGAGCTGGGCACGCGTGCATCAGACTTCAGACGAGGAGCACTCGAGTATCCTTGCTGTAGATAATTAACTAATCCTCTTTCTGCCGGCAGAATGATTAAAACTTTATCATCTCTTTTGGAACTTAATCAAGGAATAAATCATCATTAAATCGATTGGAACCCTCCATCTGTGTTTCCTGTTTCTGGCTACTACGCAGGATCCCCGTACTGCATCGACTTACTTTGCATGGCGAAGTCGCGGGGCTTCATCACTTTACTTGACACTTAGAAGACACCATCACATCTACAGTACCACACTACAAGCACTGAACACAGCTCCCAGGGTGTAACTAGACCGATTTGAGTGCAGGACTCCAAGTAACAAACCCAACCCGACAGGTCTTATTAAAAAATGATAAACTGTTGAAATGACTACAGGATCAGCAAACTTAGCTTAGCAAATCACCTGACTATCTCCTTTGAAACTTGAAATTACTGTTTTCTGTAAACCCATTGCTGCCGCAATGGCTACTCCAACTAGAACATTGTCCATTCATGTAGCTCTTGCCATTTGCCAGAATTATCACAGAAACCAGGGAGTTGCGAGGAAGGAGATACAACGCTCCAAAACCGCTGTTTTGACCATAAAATTTGATCCTCCGCTCGTTAATCTTTCCTTAGCATTCCTGTGTAACTCAATCATGCCCTCGGGGATAAAAGCAGTCTTTCCACAGAGCTTTCTTTCGGCTTTGAAAACTGAGGGCGCTGCTAAAGCGGGACTTCCCCATTATGTCATAGCGTCTCATCCGGTTTTTTGAAGAAATATTAAGGGTGCGCAGTAGGAAATAGAACACCCTAGCTCTGTCAAAAGGCATGTGCAGTTGTGAAAAATGACAACAGAAATACATATTCTTTCAAGATTTCCGATCTTACAGTCATAATGTATGTTATTTTACATATTAATTTTAATCCTTTTAGGTAAAATTACAAAAATGGTTCCCCAAAAACGTCCTATTTTCTCTTCTTTGGAAACGAGGAGAGCGTTCCAAACGTACAGGTAATCATGTATTAATCTGTAATATACCCTATTTCACTATTTATATGGACGTCGCATCGCGTCAAAGACATGAAATATTGCATTTAATGTGGCAATTTTCAAGGCCGTTTGGATTTTGAAACAGTTTTGCATGATGTAACATCAAGGTCATTTTTAGTTTGTTTATAAGATCGCTTCAGAAAACGTAATGTTGGTTGTTTCACTGACCAAATTGTTAGGAGTAGCCTGACGCTAGGCCTAACGTTACAGTGGGCCTAACGCTAGGCCTAGTATAAACGTTAATCAATGATTGGCCTACAAAGCCAGTAATTAAAGGCCTAAGCTCTAGCTAACAATAACTTTGGAAAATAATTGAAAGCTTTCCCCAGGCTTGGTCATCTTTTTGACATAGGCCTAGCCTAGGCACCTAATAGTAATGGTGAACCTTGCTTGGGCCTAGGCTACCTTATGTTTAAAAATGCCTTGATTTGCCTAGGCTAGGGTCGAACTTGGGGTTTAAAAAGAGTTAGGCCATAGTCCAAGCCAAGACTACAGTGGTCTTAGGCCTAGGCCCCGAGGCCTATTCTATTTTCTGTTTCCTGACATAGGCCCAGGTCTAGGCCCAGCCTACCCTAATTTAAGGGTGGAGTTGGCTGGTCCCGAGTTGGCTAGGTGGTTTGAGCGTATACCGCCTCGTATGACGAAGGCCCGGATCAAATTCTGGTGGAACCACTTGGATTTTTTTCTGGGGTCTAAGTACAAATTAGCTTGTTTAGCATAGCTGTTCACTGTGATGCTGAGGGGATTAAAAAGTTGGGTATTTGGTTGTCCGTCGCAGGAACTTGTCCATTTGCTCAGTTCAGCTATAGGCCGTTCGGCCTATAGCAGTGGTGCAGAGCAAATAACCTCCACCCCCACCCAGCCTTTGGGAAAGTGGCTAAAGACTGGGGATACGCACACGTCCATCAGCTGGGGACGTTAAATTGCTGTCTCGAGAGCAGGATTGGGAGCAATTGGGAACACCAGCCAATATCATCTAACTACAAATACTAATATGCGGGCAAGGGGACATTTCAAATTGTGAAAAATTGTGTGCAAATTCCTAAAATTTTCCAATGGAATAGCATACTGTATTCAGATGGATACAGTAGTATCTTAGTTATGACCACCCCCGCAATTACATTTTAAGAATAGCTCAGTCTCCATTTTCATCAAAAATTGATTAAAAGTTTATCTCATTCTCATGCAACTGTAATAATTCAAGTATGCTAGCTTTTATCTAGCTGTCTGGCTGTTGATCATCTAAAGGGAAAAAGGAAAACTTACTGAAGTATGTAGTCTATGGCTTAGCCTCTTAGAAGAAAGAAATAAACCATAGCCCATGACTGGCAAAGCTATTACCATACCTGAAGAGGGCTAATATTGCTAGTCATAAAATATGAACAGGTTTCAAGTGAAATTTACTCTTGCAGTGTTAGTCACAGTGACTTATGTAGTCACAATACAACAGGGAGTTTCAAGAGCAACTTTCTGGTCAATGTCAAAACTTGAACAGGAGATGACAAAATGGCAACGGTTTGAGATTGAGTTTTCAGGATGAGTTGACGTTGGACCATGTCCTTATTACAACCACCTACTGTAACTAAGGCCCATCTGGGCCATTTTAACTTACAAGTACGATTCATGGAAAAAACATAAAACGTGGAAAAAACATTAATTTGGAAAGCTCATTACTGTGAAATTTTGGTAAAATTGGGAAGGAAATTTGAATACTCTTGTAGTAAAACCATAAAAAGCCAGTGTGAAATTGTTATTCGATTGCCAAGGAATTCAATTTGCTTTTTTCCAGCCCTACAACAAGACGTAACCCCACACAGATCTGTGGACATGAGCACGAGTGTTTTCCAGGGAATAATGTAGCATTCAAATTTTGCGTAGCAGTTCTGAAGATATCTGAGGTCTTTCACACATTGTTTGTAAAAACTAACCCCTTCCAGACCTGGGGGCATGAGCACGAGTGTTTTCCGGGAAATAATTTAGCATTCAAATTTTGCGTAGCAGTTTTGAAGATATCTGAGGTGTTTCACACATTGTTTGTAAAAACTAACCCCTTCCAGACCTGGGGGCATGAGCACGAGTGTTTTCCATGGAATAATTTAGCATTCAAATTTTGCGTAGCAGTTTTGAAGATATCTGAGGTCTTTCACACATTGTTTGTAAAAACACAAGGGGTATGCACACAAAAAATTGCTACACAATTTTTCATTTGTGTAGCAACTTGACCTGTTTGTGTAGCAAATTGCAATGCCATACTGGATAAATTATTCCCTGTTTTCATAAAGTTGCATATTGCCAGTGCCTAAAAATTACATTAGGTACAACATATGCCATAAAGGAATTGCCTTACAGGAGGGGTGCTGCACCTCACCCCTTGAGGGCTTGCCATACCCTGAAATGTAGATAGTAACTGATACAGTACTCCCGAAGTCAAGTTCCCAGCGTAAGGCCTGATACCAGGGTATACAAACTCAAGTCAAAGTGACCGCATCTCCCCTTAAATTTCATATATAGTGTTCATCCATGTGCTGCCAGGGAGTTGCAAGAGTTATCACAACCCCTGGTGGTATATACAGTACCTAAAATGAATTTAATTTGGTGTATTTCAACAATAATTTATTTACATATTACTCACAGATGGAGTTGCACAAAGGATTACTTAATCTTTTGTGTCGACTGTGTGGAGGCAATTCTGCAGAGAGAAACTGGACTGAAAAATTTAAGAAAGATGTGTTGAAAGCCTTTTCGATTGACCTTAGCAATGACAATAGTGATATCCATCCTCCATCCATATGTGACTGTTGCAGGCTGAAAATTTCAAGGTGGAACAAGTTCAAGGCAAGAAAACTACTAAATATTGCTTTGTGTAACTTCACAGTACACGGGGATAGTTGCTTGGTGTGTCAGGAGCAACAGTGGAATGTTGACACTATTGTCAAATATTGCACATTGAGAGGCCTTCACACATGGTCCTACAGGCACGGAAGGGTTGTTGCAATAATAACAGATGATGATGAGAACATCCACATTGAAGTAGTCGGACATCATTTTGACCACTCAATAACTACAGTGGAAGGAGCTGTGTCACTCACCCAGTCTTTGAATAAATGTACTGGAAACCCAGACTTCCCTTCCATAGCTGAGGAAAACATCGTAAGTGGTATTAAAAACAGAGAGGGTCAGCTTTTTCCTAATGTTGAAAATTCATACCCTGTTGACCAGAAACTAGTTGCACAAAAAACTATAAGACATGTTAAGTGTGAGCTACTTGTGCATCCTGATGATCTGAGGAAGGGTAAACCGCAATGTAAGGTGTGCGTGCTATCAGTACAAGGGTACACTCTCAGCTGCGGCTAGCCAGAGAAGAAGCAAAGTCCAACAACCGAGCAAATATACAGCCAATGTACATTTGTCCAAAGAGCAATTATTGCAAAAAATGCATCTTGCCAAGGACAAAGTGAAGTTGCAGGTTGAACTACAACCTGTGACAGTGTGTCTGATGTGAATGCTTTGTTTCCCGAAGGAACATATAGTAGACTACTATGGAAACAGCAACTGGAAGCAAAGAAGAAGGCTAAGAAGTAGATGCGCTGGCATCCCGACATAGTTAGGTGGGCCATTGCAATACAGTCTAAGTCAAGCTCAGCATACAGTTTACTTAGGGATTCTGGCTTTATGGTGCTACCCCATCCGAATACACTATACACTTACACCCATGCAGTTCAACCAGGCTTGGGCATTATACCAGACCTACAAAGACTACACAGTGATTTTGATATGGGAAATCTAAGTCATCATGAAACTTACGTCAACCTAATATTTGATGAAATCAAAATTAAATCTGGACTGTGTTTTTCACGTAGTACAGGTAAATTGGTTGGCTTTGCGAACTTTACATTCCATTACCGAAGGAATGGAAGCCTTTGAAAGAAGATGCACAAACAGTGAGGCTTCTGATCCCAGACTAGCATCACATGTTCTTCTTTTTATGTGTGTAGAGGTTTGACATCTAAAATAAAGTTTCCTTTGGCTTATTTTGAAACTGAGAGCATAGGAGCAAATGAACTCTACCCAATGGTGATGGCCTGCATCAAAGCTTTAAAGTACATTGGTTTAAATGTCATGTCAGTAGCATCTGATGGGGCCTCTTGTAACAGAAAATTGTACATGTTGTTGGCAGGACTTGATACATCATCACAGGCAGTAAATAAAGGGCAAAATCCTCCTTCAGAAGACCACATCTATTTTATATGTGACCCACCACATCTTATCAAGGCTGCCAGGAATAATCTGGAGAATTCCAACTGGAACAGGAAGTCAAGGAATTCAGTGGTGAGTTTTATTTTTAATCCCCTTTTAACTGGTGAAAAGAATTCAGCCTCATTGAAAATGCAGAGGTCTTGAATATTCTCTACAGTTTCAAAGACTTTATAAGGTTGATTGAAAAATGAATGCATTTCTGCTTTAAAACATGGACCTGTTCAAATACTTCATAAAGAGTTTTTCAGCGCTACTACAATGAAGAGCAGACTGCATGCCCCTGAGGGTACACCATCATGTTTCTAACCAAATTGGGTTCGTATTACAGCAGGGCGTTGCGAGGAGTAAACATCTATTTCAGGTTCGATTATTTTGCTATATGTCTTGTCCTTATTGCAGTATAAAGGAAAAGCAATAGCATGGACCCACCTTCTACATTTGCAAGAACGGGATCAAGGGCCAGAAAGAAAAGCACCCGGACTACAGCTTGTACCCAAACTTTCGTATGATCATTTGCATCTCACTCCTGGTCTTCGTATGAAAGTGAACCTGGCTGCTCAGGTTTGTTAAATACAAAGTGAAATTTTGAGTGAATGTACAGTTTTGCAGTTCCAGAAGTAAACCTAAGCCTTAAAATTTATTGCCTTGGCATTTTTTGGCAGTGCCTTTTTTTAAAGGGTAGGAGCAGTCACCTCAATTTGAATAAGTGCAGTAGTCCACACTAATTCATTAATGGCTCATGACAATCACATGACAAAGTTTTTCACAATAAACTGTAAAATATATGACAAGTGAACCATAAGTTTACCTTAATTATTGGTATTTAGCAATATTAGGAAAGATACCTGGAAGAGAAAGAGAAAGAAATTAATGACTTTTGTTTGAACAGGTTTAGGGCAACTGCTCTTGTCCTTTAATGATAGGTTTGCCTTGTGCCCTCAATTATAAACTACATGTAGCTACAACCCTAAATCAGAATTATAGAGAAAATCGCCTCAGATATTTCAGAATTTTATGGAATACTATGTGAGTCAACATTTCTTCTCTCCTCAGAGGCAATGTTCTTTTGTGCTTCATCTATCTACGAACTGAACTTAAAAAGATAAGGACTGCATGCATGACATTAACACTTGTCAGATGTCTTACCAGTGGCGGGATAAATACACCCCTGACATATCACCCTCAGGAGAATATGCAGGTTAGGGTTAGGGTAAAATTTTACTGTTCAGATGCAGTTTACTAATTATGATGATGATACCCTTGTTCCACTTCAAGGTACTGTCAGCAACAGTGGCAACACTGGAGTCCATGAAAAAGGCCGGAACTGACATCGATCATCCATTTCATCAGGATGATGAACAAGTTTTTGACTGTGCTATCGTGTGTCGTCAATGCAATCCCATTCTGAAAACATTTCATTGTTGAGGAGAAAACAGGTTTTAAAGTTTAAAGAAAATCAAAAGGCTACTCATCAATGTGAGGCTTTGGCATCATATGTACTTACTCATGTTCACTTTGTGTTGAAAATGTGACATCTTTAACTGCTGATATCGTGAGAACCACACATTGCATCCCAGTGGAAATTTATCCAGATTTCTTAGGATAAGTACCTCTCTAATATATCAGAACTTGATTTGTGCCCATACACTTCTATAAAATATCCAATGACTGAGCCATATTAAATCATGTGAAATGTGTATAGAGTCACAATGGTAGCCTTCTGTACCGTAGATCATAAACCAAAGTAAAAGAATCATTTACCATGTGGTCTGCGTAGTGTGCAGCACACATTGATGTAACTACCACTGCATCACTTCATGACAGGCTGGCTGCAGTTCTCTGACGCAGTGCCTTGGCGAGTCATCTGGGTGTCTTCCATGGTAGTATGGTAACAATCGATGCAGTGTGCTGTTAATGCCTCTCTCACAAAAGTGGGGGCTAACAACTAAACATGCGCAGGTAAAACTGGAGCAGTTGCTGCAACTGGCTTAATAGCGAAACAGCACTTGCAAAACTATGGGTATAACGAATTTTTGCAAGACTTTGATAGCTTTTTCTCCTTTGAAACATTACTTTATGAAGATTTGGAACTGCTAAAAGTTTCCAATAATTCACATCAGGTCTCTTGAAATGGGCTTTTCCCTTTGAATCATATTTGCTTGCACCGCACAGCTCAAGACAGTATTCAATGTGCCATTGTGCTCTCATTCTGTCTCTGTCTGTCAACAGTGGCTACAAGACAATTTCCTTGGCTGCCTTCCTGAAAGAATGGGAGGATGAAGCATCTGGTTCAGAACTGTCAAAGACAGAAAAAAGCAAGCTCTGTCTCGGTCATGCTACTCTGACAGGGCTGCGAAAAACTGGTAATCCTTAGTTTTTGTCTGTAATATTTCTTTGCATTTGATGTTGTTAAAATGAGGTTGTAAACCAGTGTTCGCGCTAAGCTGCGCGATTGCGGGATTCCCGCAACAGAATCAATAACCCCGCAAGAAAAATATTTGTCTGCGGGAAATTCCCGCATTGTTTTTCTTGCATAAGCGATAGGGTTATAATCAAAGCACAACTTATTTACTTGTCCGTTATACGAATAAAAACTCTGAAAATCGATGAGTCATCGTTTGTATGAACGTTTGTGGAAAACGGAGCTCTACACAGTACACCCTGACACCCATACTGCATGAACTGGGTATGCATGTACTAGCTCTACCTATAGTATAGGGCTGTAGGCCTAGCGTACGATCGCGCAGCAGTGGCAGCTTGTTCTGTGCAGTGTGTGTACTGAAGCTAATCGCTCTGTGTGCAAACATCGGTCGTGTTTTAGACTGTTGTGAAGTGTGAAATGGCCTCCAAGTCAAAGTTGGATTATTTTTCAAATCGCTACAGAGTAGCGATAATAACGTAAATAGTAATACTACTAGTAAGTTAGGCCTTATACTACTACTACAGTAGTAATACAGTACTAGTACGGGGCCTAATGTTAAGCCTAGGTCTGCTAACAAAAGTAGTAAAACTAAGATTAAGAAGAAAAAAGCTGACAAGTTTCAGTTAAATTGGCTGAAAATTTGGCCGTGGTTATGGTACGAGAAAGGAGAAATATTCTGCGCCACATGCAAAGAAGCCAGGCCAACTGATAGGCTACATCTAACTTTGTTGAAATCATGTTTAGTCATAGGCTACTCATAGGTCTAGGCCTATCAGTTATTGGCAATGTTAATATGTACTTCATTAATCTCTTTATTGGTAAATGCAGATTGCAGACTCGACTTAACTTCTCCGAACTTAAAGACTCCTCCCCCCCTAAAAATGAAAATCTCCCCCTAAATTTTTCAGAAGGGGGGAATTTCCCCCCCAAATTTCAAGTCCCAGCGCTAACACTGTTGTAAACAGAAATTCCTTCGTATATGTGAGAAGAACTAAATATAAGCATTTTGGTGAAATTTTGATTAAAATTGGATAAGCATTCCTTGTGATATCAGCAAAAGAAGTTGTGACCCAAAGTGAACATGAGGCAAAAGGGAGCTTTATCACTAGGCAGTTCCCTAGGAATTCTTTGTTTCCGACGTTGTGTTGACTTGAAGTTAATGGCAATAGGACCTCCCTATGAAGAATAAGAAATTTGTAATTTTCCCATGCCTCTCATGCAATCACACTTACATAATGTATGATTGTTGATGAGAAAATTGGTTAACTTAAGAATAACAAAAGGCTGCTCATCAATGTGAGGATGTGACATCCTTTGTGATTGCTTTAAGTTCACTTTGTGTTGAAAATTTGACAAATTCAACTTTTGAAAAATTATTGGCATTTGTCGTCACTGAGTGAACATATGAAGTGTTTGCTTCCTTGGAATAAAAGTTGATGTTTACACACACTTAATTGCAGATCTTGTAAAAAATTGTTTTGATAATTTTAATGAGTAGAGATCTTGTTTTACTGATTAGTCTTAAGTGGTTCTTTTTCTTTTAACAGCAATGTCACTCTGTGAAATGATACCCATTATTCTACAAGGGGATGGCGTCAAGTTTTTTAAGTGAGAAACTCGACCAAGATCTTGTGGAGGAGTTCTTTGCCAAACAAACAGGAGCTGGCGGGAGCTTTCACAATCCGTCATTGGAGCAGTTTGGTCACTTCATGATGCAAAATTACATCGCAGGTAGCAGTGTGCTTTTTAAGTGCATCAAAACGGGCACTGAGAAACAAAGGGACAGGAACTCAAACCAGACCGGACAAAAACACAAAGGCAAAGGCTATTTACAGAACCTTAACATTCACCAAGAAACAAAAATTTGTGTAGCTATATACAAAGCTATTTACATATTTAATCACACATGGTTACAGGTTAACTACCACCCGCCCCGCCCTCACCGAAATAATTGGCCCCCACCGCAGGTAGCAGTTCAATGGCTTCACTTCGAGCAAATGTTAGAGTGAGAGACGAGTCTACAATAAACACTGGGGAGAAGCCTTTGCCAAAGTCACCGAGGTCAAACACCAGACGGGACAGTTTTTTCATCGTTACGTCACTAGTAAGCTCCGCTCAGCTTATGTAAATACGGAAGTGTAGATGTGACGGTGCGACTTCTAAGTATAGAAACTGAAGAAATTGTTAGAAGCGGACAGAGTCCCATAATTTTCCCATGATTTTTTTTTTTTTTTTGTAATATTCGTCTAACATTGGCAGCCTTTGCCCTAGTAAGGAAGACGATATCACCAAATGATGAAAAACTGAGGTCCGAGCGGGGTTTGAATTTGAATTAAATTGACCAGTTCTTCCAGCAGAGTTCCGACAGCTCAGTTGGTAGAGCGTACTGGTAGAGCAGTAGGTCGTTGGTTCAAACCCAGCTCGGACCTCAGTTTTTCATCATTTGGTGATATCGTCTTTCTTACTAGGGCAAAGGTTGCCAATGTTAGACGAATATTACAAAAAAAAAAAAAAAGAAAATTAAGCGACTCTGTCGGCTTCCAACAGTTTCTTCAGTTTCTATATTGAGACCCGCACCGTCACATCTACACTTCCGTATTCACATAAGTTAGTGACGTAATGATGAAAAAACTGTCCCGTCTGGTATTTGAATTAAAATGACCAGTTCTTCCAGCAGAGTTCCGACAGCTCAGTTGGTAGAGCGTACTGGTAGAGCAGTAGGTCGTTGGTTCAAACCCACCTCGGACCAGTTTTTCATCATTTGGTGATATCGTCTTTCTTACTAGGGCAAAGGTTGCCAATGTTAGACGAATATTACAAAAAAAAAAAAAAAGAAAATTAAGCGACTCTGTCGGCTTCCAACAGTTTCTTCAGTTTCTATATTGAGACCCGCACCGTCACATCTACACTTCCGTATTCACATAAGTTAGTGACGTAATGATGAAAAAACTGTCCCGTCTGGTATTTGAATTAAATTGACCAGTTCTTCCAGCAGAGTTCCGACAGCTCAGTTGGTAGAGCGTACTGGTAGAGCAGTAGGTCGTTGGTTCAAACCCAGCTCGGACCTCAGTTTTTCATCATTTGGTGATATCGTCTTTCTTACTAGGGCAAAGGTTGCCAATGTTAGACGAATATTACAAAAAAAAAAAAAAGAAAATTAAGCGACTCTGTCGGCTTCCAACAATTTCTTCAGTTTCTATATTGAGACCCGCACCGTCACATCTACACTTCCGTATTCACATAAGTTAGTGACGTAATGATGAAAAAACTGTCCCGTCTGGTATTTGAATTAAATTGACCAGTTCTTCCAGCAGAGTTCCGACAGCTCAGTTGGTAGAGCGTACTGGTAGAGCAGTAGGTCGTTGGTTCAAACCCAGCTCGGACCTCAATTTTTCATCATTTGGTGATATCGTCTTTCTTACTAGGGCAAAGGTTGCCAATGTTAGACGAATATTACAAAAAAAAAAGAAAATTAAGCGACTGTCGGCTTCCAACAATTTCTTCAGTTTCTATATTGAGACCCGCACCGTCACATCTACACTTCCGTATTCACATAAGTTAGTGACGTAATGATGAAAAAACTGTCCCGTCTGGTATTTGAATTAAATTGACCAGTTCTTCCAGCAGAGCTAGTTGATAGAGCTTACTGCACGTTGAGCAGAAGGTCGTTGGTTCAAACCCAGCTCGGACTACAGTTTTTCATCATTTGGTGATATCGTCTTTCTTACTAGGGCAAAGGTTGCAAATGTCAGACGAATATTACAAAAAATAAAAAAATTATGCGACTCTGTCCGCTTCCAACAATTTCTTCAATTTCTATATTGAGACCCGCACCGTCACATCTACACTCCCGTATTTACATAAGCTGGGCGGAGCTTACTAGTGACGTAATGATGAAAAACTGTATTTACATAAGCTGGGCGGAGCTTACTAGTGACGTAATGATGAAAAACTGTATGAGAAAGTGGACCTGGTGGAAGCTAGGTTGAAGGACTTCGGCGAGCGCCACATTAGCCTGTTCGGAAAGGTGACAGTTATCAATCGTTTTATTTATCCCCTTTTGTGGTATCCAGGCACCGTTCTGGCTGCTCCAAAGGGTGTCCTGTTGCGTCTCGAGAGGGCTGTGTTTAGGTTTTTATGGTCAGGGAAGACGGAGCTCGTAAGAAGAGGGATGGTATATCAGGATGTTAGGCGTGGTGGGTTGGGCCTTGTGCATTTTCCTTCCAAACTCCGTTTTGTCCTGACCAAGTGTGTTTATAGTGCTGTAGACAGCAGAATGCCTTTTGCCTATTTTGTCCGTTATTGGGGGGGATTATCATTCCGTCGGTTCTTTCCCTCCCTGTTTAGTAACAGTGAACCCCACAGCTGGAGGCCCTCGGAAGCATACAGTCAAATGAGAGAAACGCTCCTCATTATATCTAGAGTTGGGGACGTTTCGCAGTTAAGTGCAAGAGACCTATACCAGGCTGTTTTTGAAGAATTGGTTGGCCAGGTCCAATCCAATCACTATGCTTCAGGGTCGGAAGTGTGGCGTGTGGTCCACAGCAGATCATTAGATTACCGCAGGCGAGACCTGTTGTGGCGAATCGCACATGATGCGATTGTTACTAATCTCAAGCGTCTTCGGTGGCGTCTTGGAGATGGAATTTGCCCACGCACTGGATGCACAGGGTGGGAAAGTGTGTCACATGTGTTTTGGCAGTGTGAATTTGTGGCCCTCCTTTGGGAATGGTTCCAAGTCCTGACTGATCGCTTGACGAAGGGCAACACATGGGCGGTCGGCCGGGACTATGCTTTGTATGGTCTTTCACCCCCGCCATGCAATACAAGTATTCAGGGCATATTTACCTTTGCTTCGGCCTCCATAAAGCTGGCCTTATGGAGAGACCGATGTAACGTTGTTTTGGGGGGGATAGGGAAGCCTGCGGACGTCGTCCTGGCATCGGTGAAGGCGGAGGTGAGGCTGAGGGTTGAGTCCGACTTCGTTCGTTTGCCAAGGTCGGCGTTCGGTAGGCGATGGGGTCCACTCGTTTCGGTGAGGGGGGCCGTGTGGTGGTCAATTTGTAATAGGGTGGGTATGTAAGGGGCTATGTAAATATCTGTGTATATAATTTTCTGTACATAGTTTTCTAAGTATCTGTATATATAGCTTATTACTGTAATGAATATAATTTTCTGTTTGATTTAGCAGTCTGTAAATAGTTTTGCGTTTATGTTTTTACCCGATCCGGTTTCAGTTTTTGTTTTTGTTTTGTATGTGCCGTTTCAATGCACTTAAAAAGCACACGTGTTTTCACGGAGCTCTCGTCGATCCGTGTGTATCTATGTGTATAATTTTCTGTACATAGTTTTGTAAATATCTGTATGTATAGCTTATTACTGTAATGAACATAATTTTCTGTTTGATTTAGCAGTCTGTAAATAGTTTTGCGTTTATGTTTTTGCCCGATCCGGTTTCAGTTTTTGTTTTTGTTTTGTATGTGCCGTTTCAATGCACTTAAAAAGCATGATGAAAAACTGTCCCGTCTGGTATTTGAATTAAATTGACCAGTTCTTCCAGCAGAGTTCCAATAGTTCAGTTGGTAGAGCGTACTGCACGTTGAGCAGTAGGTCGTTGGTTCAAACCAACCTCAATTCGGTCCTCAGTTTTTCATCATTTGGTGATATCGTCTTTCTTACTAGGGCAAAGGTTGCAAATGTTAAGCCCGGGTCAAACTTACGCGATTCAACTTGCGATTGAACTTTCAACCAAGTTGATACAAAAGTTGCGTAGTGGGACCGGGAATCAACTTTACAATCGATTCAACTCGGTCGAGTTGATTCATAGTTGCAGGAAATAGAACATGTTCTATTTTGCTGCAACTTCACAATCAACTTTCGAACTGCGCATGCGTTGAACGGTGCTTTCCGCGAAATTTGACTGATCAAGCGAACACAAAGTTGGTAAATATGGCAGTAAAGACAGCCCATTAAGTTCGCATTTAGAGAAGGCGCATGTGCTTTAACAAGTTCTCTGGCAAACGGACTCGAAGGATTAACAGTTAGCAGACCTATTAAAGACAAGCTTTGGAAAATTTTGCCACGAAATTTGGTACAGCAGGTACAAATGCGATCGAAAGGTGAGTTCGAGCAGCGAGTGTACAGCCTAGCATACATACATAGTGTACACAATGATCAGTACAGCCTAGCTGTTGTAACGTTGTCGTTGTTTACAACATATCAAGCCAGCACTAGGCTATATCGCTACTGCACTTGGCCTTAACTCAGTCTAGTACAGGCGGGTGACTTTTGTGGTGCTTGGAAACGGGCTACTTAAACTTTCAATTACACGTTGTACCTTGTGAGTATGACCGATCTTGACATCAGAACACACATCTTATGTTACCAACGTCATAGTTTACCTCAGGGTCTACAATCTTATGATGATATAGTAAACCTGACGATCGGCAGAACCTAAATCAGTCGTGGAATTTACCTAGCCTAGGCTAAGCTAGGTCTAGGCCTAGCACTCAGTCGTCCGTGCCTACGTTATGCTTATAAATATGGAGCGCGTGTAACGTTAATTCATGAAGGAGGACTGTAATTTACAGTACCACAACGCCATTCTCCATAATCATTATGAAAATACGTCCTTCATATACGTCACCTTTTGAAGTCACACAAAACACTAGCGTCTTTAAGTGCATGAAAGCAAACATGATGACACTAGTTAGCGTTCAATTCAGTTTCAGAATTTACTAGGCCTAGTTAGACGTGAGATAAGACTAGTAGTAGTACTAGCCAGACTACAGTAAATACTGTCGGCAAGAGGACGGTCTGGTCAAAACTAATTAGTATTCACAGAGAGACTACAATCCTGGACAAATTATCTGGGGCAAATTCAAACGCCAAACCGAAAGTAATGTTGTTTTTGAGGGTGAATAAAAGTTGCGAGAGGTTCAAAAGTGTCCCAATAATTTTGTCAACTGAATGTAGACCTATAGGGTGTGAATGTGATAATCCAGAATTTAGATCACGATGATTTCTTTTTACAATTAGGGCGTTTTTACCCCAGTTTACCCTATTAGCCTAAGAATCGACCGCGGGTGCACCGGAATCGGCATTTTGTAATTTGGAAACTGAAACAGACAGGGCTTGAACATTTCCAATGCATATACTGTAAAAAAAAGAAATACGCTTAGGGCACTTTAAAATTATATTTCTTCTTTTGTCTACACTGCAAAGAATTAGGTAGCTAATGGACCGTCTTTGAAGTGTAAATTTTTTAAGGACAATCAATGTACCCCTAGTCCTCAATCAGGCCCTACACACTACGCCCCATTAGCACTTTGCTTTCATTCGGAGCGTAGTCTATGGAGCGCATTAGCCAATAACAAGACACCGATTGAGGGCTAATGTACCCCCAACCTTGTGCACCATTCTGTTGATCCGCCTATATCTGCACCATACTTGAACTTCGCAAAGAATTTTCCCTCAAGAAAATACTTTGTGGGAAGTTAAAGTTACCGGTAATGGGCGAATTTTCAAGTATTGGGGGACATGTCCCCTGGTCCGTTTCTTGAGAATCGGCGCTCACGATATTACCCAATTATGACAAATACGAAAAGGGACCGCGGAGATGAAGGGGGGGGGGGACTAGGGGGGCTTTAGCCCCCGCACGTTTTTGCTGTGAGTATTTTGGGCCGCCTGAAACTGCATTTTGGGTCGCCTTAAACTGCATTTATTTTATTGGCACTCTTTTGCTGTGGGTATTTTGGGCCTCCCGAAAGTGCATTTTGGGTCGCCTTAAACTGCATTTATTTTATTGGACATATTGGGCCGCTTCGATGATTAGCCCCCGCACTTCAAAATTGGCTCCGCGGCCTCTGCGGCGAAGTACGATATGACGTGGGAGCCTGCATTTTCTGTTAACCTGTTTCGTTTAAATTAACATCACACTTATTATGCCACTATTACTCATGAGATAGATTTTGCTTGATTCGTTACGGTAAAATTTGGGTTACAGTATAAACGCTCACTTCCGTCCTTGTAATCTGACATTGGAAAACAACGTCCAACAGTTTTGCAACGATCACCCAAATGTTCTGTTTACCATTTCGAAAAAATTTTGCGTACGTTAATGAACAGGGGTGAGAAAAATTGTTTGATTTTACCCAGTTTAAGCTGTGTCGAATATTTGTATAATCTTTTCTATTTTTCTTGAAGGATTAAATGTGACTATGAAGGATGACATTTTTTGTTGGGGGGGGGGGGCAAGTTTTGAAAGCACGATATTGGGATATTTTAGAAAATTGTGTTGCGCAACATTATAGATGACAAAGTACTGAGAGATAATTATTTTTATAAGCTTCTCACCTAATGTCTCACGAATATTTATTTCTTGATTTTTCATGATTAAATCTGACCTTGACTGTGATGCTTTTCTATTCTTCTGGCAAGTTTTTGAGAAAAATTGGAAATTCAGCCATTTCGAGAACTTACCGTAGTAATTGTGAAGGAATATGAAGTTAAGCTCAGTGATGATTGCTTTTCATAAGCTGTTGTATAATATACGTATAATTACACATGCCAAACTTTTTTAGACGCGAATTTTTCTAGACACTTCCACAAAACTCATATTTTGTAAATATTGGGACTGGCCTTCCCTCTTAATTCCTACTCAACTCAGTCTGGCCGACAGGTCATGACAGGCATGTGTTCTATGATTTATCCGAGGTAGTTCTTCCAGACAGGTTTACTTCTATGATACGGTCCACACGCCTTCGTAGGCCTATAATCAAATCTCTCAGATTCCTTTCGTCAAATGACCAGGAGGGGGACAAATGCCTTCTTCCGGGAATCTTCACCATCACCTATATTATTATTCCAGTCGGGTGACCTCTCCATAGGCAACACAAAATAATGTTGCACGAGAGTTGCGCGTGTGGGAACAGCACACAGTTGCGCTGAAAGTTGCTTGAAAAATCGCGCAACTTGTTGAAGGTTGAATCGCGTAAGTGGGACCCGGGCTTTAGACGAATATTACAAAAAAAAAAAATATGCGTTTCTTGTCCGCTTCCAACAATTTCTTCAGTTTCTATATTTAGAAGTCGCACTTCCGTATTTACATAAGTTAGTGACGTAATGATGAAAAAAACTGTCCCGTCTGGTATTTGAATTAAAATTGACCAGTTCTTCAAGCAGAGTTCCGATAGCTCAGTTGCTCAGTTGGGTGAGCGTACTGCACGTTGAGCAGTCGGTCGTTAGTTCAAACCAACCTCATTTCGGACCTGTTTTTCATCATTTGGTGATATCGTCTTTCTTACTAGGGCAAAGGTGTCAATGTTAGACGAATATTACAAAAAAAAATATGCGACTCTGTCCGCTTCCAACAATTTCTTCAGTTTCTATATTTAGAAGTCACATCTACACTTCCGTATTTGGGTTTCATAATGATAATGATAATAATACCTCAGATTTATATGGTGCACATGTCGTTCACCATCTGTTCATTCAAAAACTCCCTCTTGGGCCCCTGGGGACTATACAAACCTGACTGCCATTTCAGGGCTTACGATTTTAACACTCGACATGTGTTATTAAACTGCTCCTATCTCTTATGCTGAGCACCAAGCAAGAAGGCAACAGGTTCCCTTTTTCAAGTCTTTGCGATGACTCGACCAGGATTTGAACTCAGACTCCCAACTGAGAGGCGGATGCTGTAACCACTTGGCCAACCTGTCGGTTATATCACCACAAGCATTATTGTACTCGTTAGTATTCCCTTAAGTAATCGCAAAAGCCATCTCTTTAGGGAAGTAGTTTGGATTTTGTTGTTTTATGTACTTGCATGAAAGACTCATCGAATGTAAGAGAGTGGAGACTGGTTCAACTATTTTATGTATGATGACGATGGTTGCACCATTGAGTATTCAGGCAATATGCAAGTTGTAAATGACATACTGCTTAGTTGAATAGATGGACTGGTACAATATGAAGTAGTGTCTTCAAATTTTCAGGGCTATACAAAATAGTTTCGAGAATACTGTGGACCAATTTAACCCAAGTCAATAGTTTTTAGTGCTCCGCTGCATTGCCCATGCCCCTTGGCACAAAAATAGAGTAAGAGAGATTCCATTCGTCCTCATTTTAATTTTACAATAGCTTGCATTCTACTGTGCTCCAGGACAAACAAAAAAGTGGTGGGAGATCAGTGAAAGAAGAAAGAGAAGGAAACATAACTTTTGGTCTAAGCCTCCTACCACTCTGTGCTGATATTAAAGCCAAGAGGGCATGGCTAATCATGGTTTATTTTACCACAGAGAGTTGCGAGTCATCGCAACTCTGTGCTTACACCAGTGGATTGTATACGCATTTATTAAGTTGCCTTTGTTTGGCAAAGACACATGCCTTCTACCTCTACTTTCAGAAGTTTAGGCCATAATTGTGCCATTGCTTTTCAACTTTGAGTCCGTCATAAGTACGTACAAAAAGTTGTGGGGTACAGTGGTACTTAATCTGAATTTTTATGGATTTTTGAGATGGTGGTATTAAGTTTATCCAGGGAGTTGAGGGTTCCTCGCAACTCCCTGGTTTATCATATGCTAATGGACTAGTCATTACCATTCTGAAATTTTCAGAGATCATTCCATAAAAGATCATTCCACATGTGTGGGTTACATCCCTGTTATTTTTATTTTTTTTTTTTCAGTTCAATTTGCTATCTTCTCTGCCCCCCCCCCCCCCCAACCCCATCTCTTTTCTTCTTGGAAAATTCAACATTATTCTTTATCCCTGAGGAATTATAGTCTTCCTAATCTAAACATGGGTGAGAAAACAGCAATTTGGGTAGCTAATTGCAGGGAAATTTTAGTGTATGATGGAAAATTTGCCTGGTTTTGCATTTTTAACCATGTAAGGTGTTTGGGAAATTTTGATTTGCTTGTTGAGAAATTTGATTTGCTTGCAGGAAAATTTATGCTGTCTTAAGTTATCAAGAACCAAATGTCTTCCTAATCAATATTGGTTTACATCACTGCATTGCTTATTTTCCATGTAGCGTGTGAATTTCTATGATGATCAACGCCATGTAATAGACTGCTTTCAACAACTGTTGTATTCAATCAATATCAAACTGTGAAATTAATGTTCTGGTGAATCAGGAGGGCATTTTGTGTTGACCAGGAGACGGTGGCCATCTTCCATTTGTGTAAACGTCTTCTGTATAGGTCATATTCAAGAAGAACAGGCACAACTTTTCGTAAAAGAAATGGTGCCTGGTAACGTAACTAACCGTTTTGGAGGTCTAAACAGTTGCTGTATGGCAGGAAACAGCTGGTGACCCAAAGTTGATTTCACCCTTAATCAGTGTACAATTATAACAATGATTTAGCGAGGTGATTTCTTATGTGCAACACTCTGAATCGACAACATGGGGTGTAATCTGTAGGGAGGGGGTTTTCAATTCGAAGTGAACATGATAATTGTGGGACATTTAGCCCTACTACACCTTGTAAATGAGGTGGAAAGTAAAACTTAAAATAACTGGTGATTGCAAACTCAGTCAACATACACAGCGTGTGAATTACTCTTTTAAATTTTTGGTGGGACATTGCTATTGGTTGTGTGACATTTGTTGCACAAAAGAGACTGGCTAAATCACAGATAACATTCTGTAAAATCTAAAGAATATACAATTTTTCTCAGTCATTGCAGTAAGCATATGTATTAGACTGTTGCTTTTTGTAAAATACACGTCAGTTTTCTTCCTTTTAGATGTGTACTGTTTTGACAAGCAAAGTGTTAACAAGGTAGCAAAAATTTACTTCAATGAAAAATTAACAAAAAAAGGGGAATGGAATATTGACAGGAAACAACAATTTCTTCAAAATTTTAGTAATATCAGGGAGACATATTTGCCAAGAGTCTTCAATGGTGTAATAAATGAAAGTGTACAGCCAAAATTGTTAAAACCAATGTCTTAAAAACACCATCTTTTGTTAAGTGAATAAAAAACACCTGTTATTACTTCGGGGGCCCATTTCACAAAGACTTACTGTGCGCACAATCTTAAGTTTGATTCCCCATTCTTAAGTCAATGTTCAGTAAAACATACTTGTGCATAAGATATAACATAAGATTGTGCGTAACTCTTTGTGGAATGGGCCTGTGGTCTATAAATTATTGAGAGCTAACATATATTTAAAACTTTGGACCTTTTGTGTACCCCCCACCCTTGCAAGAATAAAGAACTATCTCCAGAAAAATTACACTCTATGTTTCAATGAAAATTAATCAGTTAAAGGACTGCAATTGAAGTGACAAATTTTAGAATGATTGGCTATTGCAAAACCTAGTCAACATACAGCAGTTGCTTTCAAATGACATGTGCTACAATTCCCCAAAATTTGGGGTGTGACATTCATTTTAGTTATATGACATTGTCTAAAGCATTGAATCAGTGTATGAATAATGAAATTGAAGTTACTTAATTCTAAGGAACATAACATTTTTATCTATCAAATGCCAACAAAAGTTATTTAACTGCAGGAAAGTGTAAAATACATGTCATTGATGTCACTTGTTTTTGAATTCATGTTATACATTTCAGAAGTTATCTTAAAATTGTGCATAGCCATGCTAACAAGATTCTTCCCACTTTCAATCCTCTTTATCATCCCCTTCCCCTTAAGTTTTACACTTCATCCTTTGTTTAATTTATTTTGCCAATTCTTTCCTTAGACCATTCTGACCTTTTTGAGCAATGCTTGCTTCCTTCTCTCTCTTTATGATAAGGTACACCTTAACAAGGCTTCACATCTCATTTTTGCAAATGATTTAAATTTGTAGACATTATCGTTGACCTTAAAAAGTCCACCTCTGCTTTGCAAATCAAGCCAGTTCTTACTGAAAGTTAAGAAGTTATCACCCTCTGCACGTTCCATAAGTTTATGTGGAATGTATCCAACTGCATATCTTAAAGCCTGCTCCTAATGTGAGTCCATTGTCTAAGGGGGCATCTCTGGTATACCAGTTGGCATGTCACCCTCCATTGGTCTGTTTAGCATTCCTGTGTGCACTTCTTCGAAGATGTGCTGAAACACAACACAAAATTCCCTACCAGACGACTAAATTGAATCTCCATATCTTTTAAAACATTCCATTGTTCTTTAAGTTAGGGCTACACCGCATCCTGTGGAAGGCACTCCACATTTTGCTCTTTCTTTCTTCAGTCCATTGCTTCCCTTGCAGAGGTTCAATACAATGCCACACCCTTTCCCCAATATCTGTGGCAAATGACTGAAGACTCCCACTTTCTTCCTTTGCCTTGATGGATGCTGAGATGCTTTTAAGTTCTTCTGTAAACGAAGTTCTTATGTTTGAGAGCTCACCAGGGAAAATATTCTTTACCGCCTTTTTCACATCCATAAATGCTTGCCCTACAGCAGTGGTTCTCAAAGTTTGTCAAACTACCGCCCCCCATAAGGCATCCATGGCTGATCCAACGCCCCTCCCACTCAACATGCCATCATATTTATATAAGCCTTCGACTTCGAGCTTTCAATTTCCATTTTCCAGCGCCAAAATGACCCAGGTAAGTTTTATATTGGGTAAATATTTGTCAGTAGTTGCTAAACCTTTCGGAGAAGACAATCTGTGTCAACCACTCTGCAACCTGTTAGGTTCCTTTATTTCACGAATGTATGAGAACCTCCAGGGACCCCCTAGTCAATGCCAACGCCCCCTATTGCTTGCAAACTCCTCAGCGCCCCCTTCAAACTTTTCAACGCCCTCCAGGGGGCGGTAAGGACCACCTTGAGAACCACTGCCCTACAGCATCCCCTCTCTCAAACACTGGTGTTGGGTAAACCATCTTAGCTGTAAATGAAAAGGAGTTAACAGAATTTTTATTTTAACCTGAACACAATGTCTTACATTGTCTCTTTTTCTTTCTTTTTTAAAAAAAGAACTTAGCCAAAAACACCAGTTCGATCCTACAGCTGCTACTCACTTTACCCATATTTTTCCAAAAAAAAAAAAGGATCATTAAATATAAATTGAGGTCTCTGAATGAACTAATCCACATAATATTTACAGATTGTCTTGGATTGTGAGAGTCATCTCTCACAATTCCATGGCTTAGTGAGGAGCGTAATACAATGCTACAGAGTAATACAAGTTATTCTTGTCAAAACATAAAGATACAGTAGGCATGGCTGTTAATATTTGAAATCAAATTGCAATATTGTATTGCAGTATAGTGGATGCAAAAAAATGTGGATTTGCATTGCCTTTTTTATGGCGCAAGTGATGACCAAAACTTCTAACATATCTGGTGGGAAGGATGTGGTTTAACATTACCGTAGGGCTGCCATGATAATAATTTTTCATTTTTCGATATCACCAGCATTTCCACAACGATATCGCGCATTTAAAACTGTAGTCATCAGCATGCTAATATTCCCGCATCAAGGTCATATATACTCAGTATACATCAACCAAGTCGATAAAATTCAGATAAAAGCTCAACGTTTTATCAGAAATACATTAAATTTACGTACTTTGCCTTAAAAAAAGTGCAGTCATTTATTTACCATTGAGATAACACATCTTGACTAAACATGGGTCGATTTCGCCGGGGCAAAATTTTATCGACGATATCGTGGTATGGCAATTATTGTGGCAGCAGTGGCGTGCACAATAGGGGGGCAATGGCGCCCACCGCTGTATGTAGTCGGGGAGAACAACCCAGTCGGGGGAATTTACACGGGAGCAATTCCCTTTGAATTGATCTCCACCTCCATATCAGTCTGGGTGATAGACATACTGGTCGCCCCACCTCAAAAAACCCTGCGCACGCCACTGCGTGGCAGCCTTGCAGTACTTAACAGGCATTTGCAGACTCTAGCCTTTACCTTATTATTTCATATAACAATTTTTTAACCTGGCTTTTTCTGTCGTCAATATTTACGGCCGAGCTTCAGGCAGTCAAGATGGCATTGACTCATAGAAATCAGCTCATTTTGTTCACGATTCACTCTCAAGCCTTTATTAAACCTTTGGTTACAGATCAACGTGAAGTCTACTCGAATTTGGTTCAACTACGTATATCAGTTGTACTTGCGTGCGTGGGTCCCTAGTCACGTGGGAATACGAGGAATTGAAAGAGTCGACGCACTTGCTAAAGAACGCCACCGACACCGACAAATTACAACAGGTACAACCTACGACAGGAACTGGGGGTAATGGGAGTCCCCAGAAAACTGAGGTATCATTTAGTCCTGCCTAGGGCTTGCATTGGTCATAGTAACCTTGCCCATGCCTGTTTAATTCATGGGGATGAAACACCATATTGTATACCTTGTGCAGTGCTGTGACAACAGGTTGATTCCTCACTGACACTTCCGCCTGAGACGGTCGATGTGGGCTTTGAGGTTTCGCTTACTGCCCATTACAAAGCCAGGGAATTTAGTCTGGGAAAGAAACTGGGATGTGAACACCGCTTAAATTCCGGGTCCGGGTCGCACCTCTCTGGTTGAAATAGTGCATCCATTTTTCTATTCCCATTACTGGATCTTACTGAGGCAGTTTTGCAGTTGTCTCTTTATACACCCCATATTCCTTCAGGAGGAGCAGGCAACAGGGAAGCCGTGACCGCGTGTTTGGTCTAACGGTTGAGTATCCAGCTCTCACGCGGAAGGTCCGGGTTTACGCAACGATCGATGCACTTCCTCACCAATGCCGGTGCACTAACTATCCAACATTTCCTTCGCAGATGCGACAGTCCAGTTTCTTCAACTATGGTGGAGCTGTACATGCATCTCCCTTATTATCATCTCCGACACAAGAGACTGCTTCGGCAGGATATATGGATGTTTCTCACCCTCAGGCATAGCTGACTTATTGAGTCGACCTCGAACTCTGAGCACACCATTTTCTATTTCGGATCCAGTTTGTAGATAGGACTTGTTTTCATTACTAGTCTTCCTTTTGAGTTGTCACTCAAGGTAATCAATCACAAAAGACTTGTTCCTGCAAGAATTTCACAGCTGCCAATTCTGCGTCCTTCAAATCTGCAGTTGTCAAACTCATATTAAGCTTCCTTTGCCTAGCTTGTCTACTTTTGTCAGCAATTTCTTGTGGGTCTTGGCCAACCAAATTTTACGTAGGCCACTGAGCTCTTTGAGCACTGCCTTAAATTTCAACATCCAAGCCAAGTAACATCTTAGTTTGAACCAACTGGGATTAATCTCCTGCAGTCTTTAGACTTATCGGCCGTTCGTTCTCAGGCCACCAGAGAAAATATGATCCATTTGTCCATCTGTGTTGTTGAATTGTGTCATCTGCGTTCGGCCCTCTCGATGCATCGTCAGATTTTGTGACGATTCCACATATGACCACTGGTTGGGGTGTGATGCATAAATAACGGTAGCTACCCTGTTCGCCTTAAATGTATGATACCTAGCCCAGTAGGACGTTAAACTGCATCCGGTTGTGCAGTTTGTTAAAACGTGGAGATAATGGCGCTACTCTTTGCCACAAACGCCTCCGATACGCCCATGGGCAAGGTGTACCCAGGGAGTTGCCACTAGAAGGAGAACCAACGAATCCACAGTCCTTTGTAACTTTCGAGTTGCCGACAGGCAATAAAACGGCGGGGATTCCTCGCCCAAGGCTGTGACAAGTCATAAACCTGTCCACCGCACGCGACCGTTTATGGGGTATTACGTAACGACTTGTACTCATTCAATGCACAGTGTGTTTTGCATTGTGAGTTACCTATGTATATTACAACGTGCACATTGCACTGATAATATATAGGCCCTATGTGCTATTCTGTTTGCAAGTACGGAGCGGGAACTTCGAAGTTTGAAGGGTTTAGACGCAAGAAGTTTGCTATGGAGGCAAAATTGCATGAATTG
Organism: Holothuria scabra; assembly: GCA_037179385.1. Classification (NCBI taxonomy): domain Eukaryota; kingdom Metazoa; phylum Echinodermata; class Holothuroidea; order Aspidochirotida; family Holothuriidae; genus Holothuria; species Holothuria scabra. The sequence goes on from CM074179.1 coordinate 30,022,248, forward strand.
GACTTAAGTGACAGTGAGATTGAAGAATTTTTTAGGGAAAACGACGCTCTTTTGGAAGAAGAAGCTAAAAATGCCAGGCAAGTCGTCCACCAGTGCTATTGTGGAGTGCCTTCTACCTCAGAGAAAGTCATACGTTGTGATAATACTGCGTGCCCAAAGCAATGGTTTCATCTCGCATGTGTTGGGTTAGAAGAAAAACTTGAAGGCGAATGGTTCTGTTGCCCCAAGTGTCTGGAAGGTAGGTTTTCTGTACCAAGAAGAAAATAGTTAAAGGAATGGCCTAGCTGCCCACGTAACGCAAGTGACGCCAATACGGAAGATTACCTCTATTCTAGAGCCTGCACAGGGCCTATACAATGACAACAGGGGTTGGAGGAACTGGGTAACACTTACAGTACAGTAGGCCTACTAAGTACTAGGCAAGCGCTAGTTTATACATTACAGTACAGACACAAATTGGGCTAGGTGAGTTCAACATTTTGTTTGTCGATCTGTAACTTATAAAAAAAAAAAAAAATGTGTGTGATAACTTGGCCAGTGGGATGCTACCATCCTGTTAAAATCTGCATAACCCAGCCCTGAGCAGCCAGAGTTGATATGATATGTACCTGTAAATCTGGACATGGACTAGCTCCCCAATTACCATGCCAAGTGTCAAAATTGGAGGAGGAGGGGGGAGAGGGCAAATTAAGGGTAAGGATAATGTTAGGGGCACAGCGTGAAACCGAGTCCAAAGCACCCGTTCCTGAACTTGGGTGGGTGTCCAGTTGTCGAAGCCTCTTGGAAGTCCTGAGGGTTTGGTATATTATAGGATTAAAAAAATTAAGTCTTTGGAGAGGTCGGCCAATATAATCTACTTTTTCAATTAACACACTTCTAAACTGACATAACTTCCTAACTTGGGGGAGGGGGAGGGAGGGGACAAATGGGTGGCAGTGGCAAAGTGTGTGGGCAAATGAGCACTCTCCCCCAGCCCCCCACAAAGGATTGTGAACTGCATTTTTAACCTACTGCAAGTGCAGGTCTAGGCCTAAGCTTAACATTTCATGAGTTGCAGAGTTGATTAAATGTCATAAGGGTATTCAAAAGGACCTGGACCCAAAAGGAAATGTAGGAAAAACAGTGTTGCACATGAAATGAAATACCACTTGAAATTCAGTGCTACCATTAGAACTGGATATGCCCAGTCATTGTAATCTAGTCATTGTCAACTAGAAAGTAATCAGTCAACTTGTATTTGGGGGCAAGTGTTCCACAATTGAAAAATGACACTAAAACTTAAAATTTTTCTTACACAGATTTTTATTTCAATGTAAGCAATCTACCATTAGAAGGCTTGGAAGTTTATTTATGTCTACTTGTTTCTTTTCTGAGGGCAACTCCTTAAAGCACAAATGTATTATTCATAGTTTCAACTTTTTACAGCTACTAAATTTTACCTACTGATTATTACAGTAATGTATGCTCTTGGGGTATAACTGGATTTGCATCACAAATATTGGAATTACAGAATTGCAAACGAAGTCACCTTTTGGTAGCAGTTCTCTTCACAAGCACAGATCAACTGTTAGATTAGATGACTAATAGAGATGCTCTAAGACTGAATTTGTCTAGAAAGAGTTTTAATCAAATTTTTAATTTAAAATTATGGCCTGGTTTTGTGAGAAAATCAAGTTGAATTTTAATACTTTAAATTTACAGCTCTTTGATCCAATTCTTTTACAGAATCTGTCACCACCCAAGCTGCACCAGACTCAGTACCATCAACTTCAAGTGCTGATGCTACCCCTCAAAGGTCATCTTCAAAGAGAAATGTTAGCAACCCTGCAAAAGGTAAAGATTACAGTACAATAGTGACAGTAGAGATCTGCTATGGTACAATAGATGGAACATACAATTTACTTTTGAACTATGTTTGGTTTATGAGCAGCATTTTCTTTTATTAAAAGGCAGTACAGTAATACCCATGATCATACACTTGTCCATCCACATTCCAGACAACCCTCTTCTGTAAGGCACCATGCTTTAAAAAGTACAAAGTGCCTGCTGCTTAGCACAATGATATTTCAGAAATGGTACCTAGATCTAGCACTACCCTTTACCATATAGAGAACTATCAACAATATTGCTTAATATTGCCTGAAGTGGAACCAAAATAATAAATTAATTGAATGCAATGACAAAATAGTGTGCTGCAATGACATCACTGATTTCCCATGATGCACCAAATCTCAAGAAAAATTGCACTGTTTTAATAAGAAACATGTACCTTCCAAATGCTATATGCTATTGAGGTGCAGTTTTCACCTCTTGAAAGAAAAAATCTTTCTACATAATTTGAAATTAACCCTTTACCGTTGTGCTCCGATCGGGGCATATTTGCGCGCCTCGGGATTGGGCGGAAAAGCGGACGTAGCCCGCCCCGCATTGGCTTCCTTAGGCCATTGACCCCGTGACCTTACACTATTGTCTCTCTCGCTCTTGTGGCCGAATTTTCGGGTAGCTACTCGCAGTTTCGAGCTCCGCGTGAAACAGTGAAGATGTGTGACAGCCGAGCTCTCCGCATGGGTCCAAAAGGACCCAAACAACGGTAAAGGGTTAATGAAATTTGTCTTTGGAATCTATGCTTTTAATAAGAAAAAGCAAGCCATATAAATTTTCTCGTCCGTTTCGGACAACAAGGACTGTTTGTGTACCTAGTGAAATGAATAAATGAAACTTTGTCTTGTTTTCAGCAAAAATGAAATACCCGCCAAAAAAGAATCTGGAAAAGGATCAGGTGGTTGCACGTGCCATTGAACTTCTTCATGCAGCATTGGAAAATCTGTCAAAGAGCTATGTTTTTAAGATGAACACTCCCACAGCTGTAAGTGTCCAAAACCTTTGCAAGAAGTTCAGGGATTTAACCAATGCCAGCAATGTGAAATCCTTCACTGATAATCTGATAGGGCAGTTATGGGACATAGCCAGCTCTGTGCGAGGCAAAAGATGGACTGAAGAAGTGAAATCAAACATGTGGCATGAGATGCATGTTCTGCGCTGTAGTGCAAGAATTCAGAAAGAATGGTGCGACCTGTTGACGGTTCTTTCCATTGAGAGAAAAAAAGATGAAGAGCTGTTCTTGTTTCAGCATATTTTTGAGGATATTTTTAAGTCACTGTTGACCATTATTATGGAATATGACTTGCCCCCTAAGCAAGTTGATACCAGTCGTGAAGGATTAGATGCAAACGAAGAGCAGGCCCTACGCTATGCAGCAGGTTATATTCCTTACAAGTTGAAGAAACGATTCAAAAACATGAAGAAAAATCAAGTTGCAGTTAAGTTTCTGGAGGTTTTAGACTCTTGGACTGATGCAGACAGCCGGACTGAGTCATTCTTAGACTACACAAAGGAATGGATTAAACTTCAGAACAGGGGCGGATTGTTCAAAGTAAACAATGAAGCGTATCAGTTCTTCAGGGCCATTGAGTTCATTGTTAGATCAGTTTTACACACAAAGAACATTTCCCACCTCCAGTCTGTAGACATTCAACAGGTTTTGTTTTGCCAAATGCAACAGGAAAAAACTGTTTTAAATACATGGAAGAAACTGTCAGTGCCTCTCTTCCACCAACTCTGAACCAGAAACTATTTGAAGAGGTGCTTAAAGCTTTTTTGAAAATGAGGTGTGAAGCATTTGTTAAAGTTTATTTAATGATGCAGAAGGAAAATGAATTGCATGTTAGTAGAAAGGCTGAAAAGAGTCTGAGGAAAGAACTAAATAAATAGGAACTTGAGAAGCATAATTTCTCTCTTTTTTTTTTTTAATTTATTAATTTGTATCCAGTATCCACCTATGAACAGTGCATGCGTATGGTCTTAAGCATTCATCAACCTTGGGAACAAAATTGTTAAGTTCATGCTGAACATTCATCAAAGAAGGGGTTCCTAAATGTCTGAGTAGTTCCCAGTCTACCCCCCCCCCCCCCTCCAAAACTTTAAAATTAGAAATTATGATCTGTACTTTTGCTTAGCCCCATGTTTTTAGATATCTTCTCTGGTACTGTAAATTTTGCTTCTTACTACAACATTCTTAAAGTACAGAAGTAAGAGTATACTAGTTAGTATTATAATCTTCAATGAAAATCATTACTTGCTCAAAAGAGGTTGGGTACAGTATTAACAAGGCTGTATGGTGAAAAACTTAATGAAAAAGGTAAAGAAAATCATGAGGAGGAAATGTGCAGCATTTGATTTGCCTTGTGATCTCTATAGAAGTTGAGAGGCAAATATCAATTTGATCTCAAAAGTAGTAAATATTATACAGTATTTCTTATTGTGTTGATGGATCTGCTCAAATGCATTTCATTATTTAAATATTGTAAACTAAAAATGCTGCAGGACTGTAGCAATAACAGCTGAAGATCACTAATTATTTGTAGAGAAAACAACAAATTTTTACAGGGATGTTTGAAAGAGAACATCAAGATGCATAGATTCCATACTGTAGAGCTCTAAATCACGAATTCCTTCAGCCGCGACTGCTATTTACTATACCATACATCAGCGGAGCTTTTGTCGAATTGCTGAGCTGAAGTACAGTAACCATGTCTAATTTTATTTCTGAGGGGGGTTATTCAGATTCCATTTTTATATGTAAACTATCAATGTCACAATATGCATTGTACTTTACAAAACTTTACCCCAGTTACTTTCCTTTTTCATCCTTTGCAAGTAAACTTTTTAATGTTAACTAAATAGCAAATACTGTTTTTAATAATGTAGTTAACTCTACGTTTTCTCCTTTTTTAATTTGTGTGACTTGTAAAAACATTACCGTACCTTGTGAAACTATTTCTATAATCCTTAAATTTAATTGTGAATTACAGTATGGTACAAATTTATGTCATTGAAAAGACTCCTCAAACTTCATAACTACATTAAAGTAATGCATCACAATAGTACAGAAATTGGTACACTCAACACTGTGTTATATACTGTGATTAATGCTGCCAGTGAGCCACACCTTGACAAAAGACCTTGGCAGGCTGGACTTGATTGAACCCACACCTACAGTACTATTAAGTATGCTGTACTACAGCAGTCAAGCTTTTGCCAAATTGCTGCAAGCAGAAGTAGAGTAACCATGGCTAATTTTATTTTTGAGTGGAATCATTCAGATTCCATTTTTATGCGTAAACTATCAATGTCACAATATGCATTGTGCTTACATTACCCAAGTTACTTTCCTCTTTTTATCCTTTGTAATTTTACTTTTTACTATTAACTAAATATAGCAAATACTGTTTCAATAATGTAATAATGTTTTCTTTTTTTTTTAGTTTGTGTCACTCTTGTGAAACCATTACTTTACCTTATGGAACTATTTATATTATCCTTAAATTTAATTGTGAATTATGGTACAAACATAAAATGTCATTGAAAGACCCCTCTAACTTCATAACTGCATTAAAGTGATTCACCGCAACACTGGAATACACATAACAATACTACAGGAATTGGTAAACTCAAAACCATATACTGCGATAAATGCTGCCAACTGGACAAAAGACCGTGGTAGCCTTGACTTGAACCAACAGGTTGGAAACTGGGCCATAAAACTCCATCTGACCAGCATACTTGCTGTACCTGCACTGGCAGTCAACCTACCAGATATTAGCAGCATTGTTAGCCCTTTGACAGGGGAATGTATTGGTGGGATTGTGTCAATCCCATTCTCAAAAGACATGTTGTACAGCTGTGAAGAAAATGTAAGCTCTTACAATTTAATATTGCTCCCAGATAAATCATTCCAAAATGTTGCTTCAAATATACTGATGATAGCATACTGTAGTAATGAAAAGCCCAGCTACAGTACAAAAAGAAATGAATGTGAGAAAAGTTGTGGCACATATTCCTTTTGTTAATGACATTTAAATGTGGAAAGAATAACAACAACAGAAGAACTGCTGCTCCATGATTCATTGCACTTGCTTTTGGGAAATGTGCCTTTCCCCAACAACAATATACAGTCATTATGAATAAACTATGGTGACCAGTAATTTGCAATGAAGTAGCCAACTGCCATGATTATACCACATTTACCCCTGCCATGCTTTGCCGAAGATTTGGTACCTTTCATAGATGGACAGTTACATGCAACTTTCATCAAACTGGGAGGCAAATGTTGCACATACTTACTTGGCACTGTCAGTTCATTGCATCCTATTCTTTCTAATCATTGCACATCATTTATTCCACTGCAGCCTTCCCAAAAGCAAATTTTTTAAACTGGATACCAAAATTGAACTTCAACGATAGCATTTCCTTACATTCTTACATATTGCATGCAAACATAATTGAATATTGATCCGTCTCGTGATCAGCACAAATAAAGTCATCTTCTGGTTACACAAAATTCAAGGGAACCCAGAGAGGCTGTGTCTGATTTAGCTGACCATACATTCACCCTTGCCACCTTCATGAAAGTGTATATCATGCCATAAAGTTATGCAAATGCTCAGTACAACACCACATGTAATTTGAGTGGTACTGTACACCCATAATTTAAATGCTTTTGCCTAAATGAAAGATCAAAAGAAAAAAAGTAATATAAAGTTAAAAGCTGAAGTAACATGCCTTCTACAGAAACAACACATAAGTTATATAATTATCAAACATTTAATTTGGGATAACAGACTCCATGGAAATATCCAAACTCGCAGCTTATGAAGGGCACTTGGCTTCTGTAAGAGATGTTGATGTCAACCCTTTACCGTTGTTTGGGTCCTTTTGGACCCATGCGGAGCTCGAAACTGCGAGTAGCTACCCGAAAATTCGGCCACAAGAGCGAGAGAGACAATAGTTTAAGGTCACGGGGTCAATGGCCTACGGAAGCCGATGCGGGGCGGGCTACGTCCGCTTTTCCGCCCAATCCCGAGGCGCGCAAATATGCCCCGATCGGATCACAACAGTAAAGGGTTAATGAACTTTTCTTTTAAAATTTCTGGAGCACATCAAGAGAATCTGATCATGGGAGAGTAAACGGCTTCAAAGGAAGCTCAAAACTCTTAGTTTGGAGCTTCCTTTGAAAGCAAAAACCTGGCACTCCCACGCTTCCTCTTTGGGAGTGGTTCCTCAGCGATAGAGGATGGTGCATCTGTGTGCAGCCTAACATTTGCACGTAATGACCCACGTGCACTGCTCCCAGCTACGACATTTCTTAGTAAACTGTGGCCAAACTGTTCAACAGTGGGGTTGTCATGATGGCCTCCGGCACCTCTTTGTTTCCCAAAAAACTCTTCCAAGGGGTCCTGATTCAACTTATCACTCAGGACAAATTTTACCCCTTCCATCTGGAGAAGTTGTTTGGTTATTTCAACAAATGTTTTCACTGTGGGAAAAGGAAAAAAGACACCTGTGAAAAAAAGGTAGTGCTCAGAGTTCCAAGCATTTATCACTGTATGCTGATGCTCCAAGGTCTACAAGTAACTTAAATTGGTGCATCTAGCAAACCCCTCCAGTACAGTGGGAAACTTATTCAGTTGAACTATGAAAATATCTTATAGAGAAGACTACTGAAGCATCTAATGTTACAAGAAAGGCTTGAAAACTGTCTGGTTGTGTAGTACATGTTGCTATACATTTAAAATACCTTGCATTCATTAGGTGAGGTGTTTGGATCCACCACATGATTTATGATCTTTATTGCTTGGGAGACACCACCAGTTCCCTCTCTAGTTACATTGCAATCCAGTTTAACATAGAAAAACAATGGAAGGCAGTTTCACAAACAAACACACAAATTGAATGGTCATAACCGAATGACAGACAGACAGGCATACTGACAGAGAGGGAAATGTTGGCAGGTAGCTCCTCACAATACCTTGTGCAATAGCTTAAATTCCTCACTGGATATACCAAACAGCAGTGAGAAAGAATGGTTAGGATATAGCTGTTTTTATGTAAGGAACCAAACCATCTTCCCATTTGCCTTAAGAAGCAGCTTTTCAACAGAATACTCACCAGATATGTGGCAGCCAGTCACTGTAGCTTGGCTCATGCACAGCTTCTGTTTCTCTTTTGAAGATAGATATCCAAGCTTGTCACCCTCTTCTGCCCATTCCCTCAGGAATGCTAGGAAATCTTCCTCCAACCACTGTAACAAAGACAAAATACCAAGATGAAGAAATAAGGAGGAAACACCAACAACAATATACTGTAGAAGGAAAATGTGGGTCATTCCATTATTATTGCTGTCTGCAATTTTCCAAACCCAACAACAACAAATAGCACAACTTATGACTGTACACTCTCAAAAATGAGATCTGATATAAAACTTCTAACATCAGACAGTTCAGCCAAACTTTCAAAACATTAAATTACCAACATTTGAATCTGATACACCACACATAGTGCTAAATGTTAATCAAAGGAGTCAACTCTCACTCCAGACTATAATTTTTGCCAAGAATCCACAGATTTCCTCAATTAGCACAGCTTTAAGATTGACAGCAAGTTAAAAAAAAGGGCAGAGTACTGCAGCTTGTATTACACAACAAGCCCTGTCCTAAGGGAGAGCATTGATTTTGGCATTGACATTGGGGTCTTGCATACTCACCAGGGAGCAATAAACAGAGGTTGTGTGTGGATGAGGATGCGTTTTAGACAGTTGTGCAAAGGGCTTAAGTCAGACATGTGGAATTCTTTGGGTGGAGAAGATGAGACCTTAACGTCCATTTACTGTAAAAATTTAACACTGACCTTCAAACGTGGATCTTCACAATCGGTGAAAGGCATCAAGTCAGGATTTCTTTTCCTTGTTCCTTCTGTTGTTCTTGAATCATTAAGGCAGTCGAAAAACTTGTTGACTTTGCGGATAAAAAGGATGGTTGATTCTAGACCAGGCTTTTTCCACACTTCTAGGGCATTTGCCACAGTACCAGACATGACCTTAATGAAAAAAAAATGCCACTGATGTTAAAGTTAATAAAAGTAGGATAGTGTGATGATATTAACAGTAAAGGCATTTCACAGCAGAGAAAGGAGTGGTGCAAATACAATAAAAAATCACCCTTTTCATGATCATATTTGTTTGCATGCCTGGTTATTCAAAATGCAAACATCTATCTTTGAAAATTATTTCTTCACAGTTAACCTTCCAATGGATAAGGCAGTACACAAGTCTAACCACAGGTGTAGAATTACTGAGGTAAAAAAGAAATTGGTGTTGAAACAACAAAAATATTTATATTATGCTGAAAGTATGCAATTAAGATTGAGACTTTGTTAAAAAGGATTATGAAATGTCGCTTTATTTTATCAAAGGTGGTAACATACGACCCTACCATTGGTATAATGAGATGTTCACTTAAATTTCTGTACCTGTGCTGCAAGACTGACTTTCATACGCAACCCTGGAGTCAGGTGGAGGTGCTCATAGCTGAGTTTTGGAAGCAGCTGCAATCCAGGTGTGCTTCTATCTTTACCTTTGTCCCACTCGTAGAGTTCAACAAGTTGCGTCCACTGTATATTTTTGCTTCTAAACTAAACAGGGTAAAAAAATAAAAATAAAAAAAAATTAACAAATTACACAGTTAAGAAATCCAAATCTAGCTACTTTACATAAAGAGTAAGCATGGAGCAAGCTCCTGTTCATCTATGGAGACAGTAAGCACCTTGCAAAGGAAAGTGTACTACATTTCTTTGCATTTCCAAAGGTTCTCTCAATCACAGTGGCATACAGTAGATACAGGGGAGGGGCAGGGGGGCTATTTCCCCCCTAACAATAAAGAGTGAAAACTTCGGAAATTTGCCATATGAGCCACCCCTCAAACACAGTCCAATTTTTCCAACATTTCCTTCAAAAAATTCCAAAATCTTCCCAATAAAATTTCATACTTGTAATTATTTGTTTAAAAGAAGGAAAATTCTCCAAGTACTTTGTGCATCCGGTATTGCTATCTCTTATGCAGTGAGTTCACAATCATAAATCAGTCTGGTTATCTTCAAGCAGTTACAGTGTCATTTCCCTAAATTTTCTTCAATATAAGCCCTTGATTTTGATATATTTTGTCTAAAAATTTAGGCAAAAAGTTTCCAAAACTTTTTAAATGTCATTAGAGAGCCTCAGTCAGCAAGCCTTAGATAACATAAGTTAATTAAGAACACAAATTTTCAGCGCACTCTGTTGGCTGCAAATTACATACAGTATGTGCAGAAGTGTTTGCACAGCCGCTTAAAAAAAATTGGAAAATTTGGGGGCTTGCACCTTCCCTTCTCCTTTCCTGCCCAGTCAGATACAGTAATTCATTGCAACTTGCTTGCCCCATCCCATGAGAATCAGAAAATTGAAAGGAATTTTTAAAAAGAAATTACTTTACTGGTTGGAAGAAGACAACTGTTTGTTCTATTCATAAAAAAAAAATACAATTTGTGGCATATATCATCAAAAAAATGATCCAGCATCATTCAGTATCCCAGACAATGGGACAGTGGGGAATCCGTGCGCCCTGTGTTTAATGGGTGAAGCGAGTTCCCCTGCATACTTTAAATTAATTTGATATCAGAAGATTTACCAGTTGAAAATGTTCCCTTTTCCAAGGAAAATGCATTCTGAGGTAATGAGTGTCTGTTTTAGTTGTAAATTATGTCTTGTACCACAGATCATAACTTAAAATTGGTATATGAGGTCAGACACCATACGGTAAGAGACTGTTACAGTACAATATATCCAATAAAGCAGTCTCCATATGATTCACTGTCAACTTCTTGTATAAATACACTGTATATTCTTCTTATCACTGCAACCTTACTGTACAGAATTTGCTGTGCAGTTCTTATGCAGATGTTAAAAAATTAAAATTATGACATGCAAACATGCAATTGTTCACAGTATCCCTATTAAACTGACTCTAGTACTGCACAATGCCAGCACTCTTTACATGATACATGTACAGTAGTACTGTAGGTACAGTAGGCAGGTACTACAGTATATTGAACATCACTATAACACATGTGAGATCCCACCTCTGCCCCTTTCTGACAAAAAGAAGTAACCCACATTTTCAATATTTTGAGTTATTTACCAAAACGCGTTACCTTAAAGCCAACAGAAATGCTTCTACATGGCACAAGGACACTTGCTATAAGTAACTGAGCAATTTATAACTTAAACATTGGAAAATACTTTTTTCCCAAAATTCATTGCAAAAGCAGACTTATGTGGTCTACTTCCTTTTGTGAGAAAACAATATCCATGTGAACACGTACACTTTTCTGACAGATAGAAGTATGGTATTTAATGTTTAATTTCAATATTCTGTCATATTTTTTTAAGAGAAAAGGTTTTGTTTTGTTTTGTTTTATATAGGAGATATTGTAAAAGTTGATTACCAAGATTTTTAATGTGGATTACTTCTTTTTGTATGAAAAAAATCAGTTAAAATATTCCTTACAATTTCTGACAGAAAGAAGTACAAGCCTTTGCTTCATTTTGTCAGAAACAGTTTGGTCAAAATAACTCTTGTATTTTCTAACAGAAAGAAGTAAAAGCCTTTGCTTCTCTTTGTCAGAAACAGCATAGTGAAAATAATAGTTGTACTTTCTGACAGAAAGAAGTACAAGCCATTGCTTCTTTTTGTCTTAAAATAACTAGTTTTCCATGTGGGTTACTTCTTTTCTTGGCTGATTATCTCAGAAAGTAGGCTACATGTTAGAATATTTAATATCAGAAAATTTACGTTTCAGTAAGAGAAAAAAGAATATGAAATAAAATCAATTTTGAAAAAATGTGGATTACTTCTTTTTGTCAGAAAGGGGCAGACCTGTTGCAAGTTTCATTTACATTCTTTGACTCACCAATAAGTTTCTTGTTTTTCTGTTCCAATTTGAGTTCTCAAAATTGTTCCTGATTGTCTTTAACAAATGCGGAGGGTCACAATAAAAATAAAGTCTTCCATTCTCATATGGTGATGAGGAGAAAAAAGGAGGTGACAAAGAGGACTCCACTCGTCCACCCAATATCTCGTTCAGCTTTCTGTTGGAAGCTGCTCCATCTGAAGTAAGGCATATAACTTTTAAGCCAAGCAACTTTACAGCCCTGATAACTTCAAGTGTAGTTTGGTACAGCTCAGAACCAGTGACGTTAGTTGTTGCATAATATGCTGCAGGAAACTTCATTGAAGATGTTACTCCTCTCACCATGAACAACAAGACATGAGATGCCAATGGTGGAGAGCTTGTATCCTCTGTGCCATCTGTACGTCGCTTTTCAAATTGAAGCATCTCATCTGCAATGGTCCCTACACTTGAAAAGCCTACTAACTTGCCACTACTTCTGGAAAATACTAGCCCTGATTTAACCTTCATTTCATCAATGAGCAATGTCACTAATTTCTCATGAGGCTTCATTGACTCAATTTTCCAATCAGCATAGAATCTCAGTAGTAACTCCTCATTGATGCCAGTCACTGGATTGGTAAAATGAGTGTACTGATACAATGTGTTCACATGGGGTAACCGTAGAAATCCTGAATTACTCAAAAGGTCATATGCAGAGCTAGACTTTGTATGTATGGCAATCGCCCAACGAATAATTGCTGGGTGCCATCGCATTTGCTTTGCCTTGGTCTTTCTTGCTTTCATCTGTTCCTGCCACAGTAGATGACAATAGCTTTCTGGTTCAAAGAGAGATATCAGTTCAGTTTCTGATGACTCAACTAAACCCTCAACCTTTTCTGATGCTGTTTCATCTAAGTCTACTCCTTCATTCTCCATAAGTGACTGAATCTTGTGACTCAGCCTCTTGTTTCTCTGGTTGAGATTTTTGTTTTCCTTTTTCAAATCCTCAACCCTTTGTTTGAGTTCATCCATCCCAAGGTACTTTGTTGCTTTACTTCTTTGTCTTGGAACAACTGAAGCTCTCTGTTTGCTTGCAAGGGCTGACAAAGTTGGCCGATAAAGAGAACAAACACTGCATAGGGCATTCTGTCTAGTTGATGATGCAAGGTCATCTTCAAACAACAGTTTACAACTGACATGGCGCACTGTCAAGTATGTATTGGAGCTGGCATGCACATTACTCTTCTCAACTCTGGCCACAATGCTCCCATTTCTACTTTGAAAACCTGTATCCTGGTGTAATGCAGCAAGGTCCATAAAGTCAGTGTTCCCATAACACAATTTCCCTCCAACCAGGTACAGCAAAGCTTCATGAGGCACTTGCATGCTTTCAACTTCCTTCCCGAAAACATACATACAAATTTCTCTCTTGTTAGTGTCAAATATAATACGCTTCAATATACTACTTCCTTCATCATCTACAGTTATGCCAATAATCTTGCTATCTTTTCTCCAAGAGAACATACCCTCACGCTTACAAGCCTCAATCAGAGAATCGCCTTCCCATTGCTTTACTTCACAAATACTGCAGTTAGGACCATGTGGCAAAAATTGGGCGAGCTCAATATTTGGCAACTGTGTATTTTTTCCCTTTTGCCTCTGTTGTTTTTTCCACCGAGATATTTTCAGCCTACAAGATGCACAAATGGCTGGAGGATGGATATCCCTTTCATCAAGGTGAACATCTATATTCCATATTGTAATGATGTCTCTGTGATGTTCATCCTTAGGCGAAGATTTTGAATCTCCTGTGTGGGAACCACAAAGCCTGCACAAGCTATTCAGAATAATTGTGTGTAGCACCATGATACAGCAATAGGGTCTGAAATGAAAAAGTAAAAATACTATAAAAAGAGTGATTGAGATGTTTGTGTAGGAGCACTACAGACTGTATTTTCATATTTTCAAACTGGAAGCATAAAGAAATCAAACATGAAAGATGCAGCCACAGAGAGGTACTGCCACTCCACTCCGAAATAGTACTATTAAATTGGTCAAGTTACTCTGCAGTTACTCTCAAATTATACTAACAAAGCCAGGCCTTCAATTTTGAGGTGTGGTGTGTGAGTGAGATTGCACACCATCACTCACATCAAATCACTGCGAGGAGTGTGACTTTTGGCACACCTATAAAGAATTGGAGCTCACATTTATCTATTTAAGTTTCATAAAATAGCACACCTACCACACCTCTTTATTTTCCTGAGGTTGGAGTGCCATCTGGAATACACTTGGAAATTTACAGCTCAATGCCTGCAAAGCAAGTTTGAAAAAGTGACGAACTAGGACATATTGTACTTAGCTGCCTTTGACCTAACCTAAGTAAGTTGCGTATGCCCTATGGCACAACTGGAATCACATTATACTGATTACTGTACGTACATGTAACAGTGAGGAAGAGGTTTAGGCATAGGCCTACCCCAAATGTTACTATTTTGATGAGTCCTACATGCCCAGGCAAGGGTCTACATTGTTTCTTAATTACTACATTTTGTTAGCGTGATAAGCTGGTTAGATCTATGAGGTCTTTCATTTTATTGGCTACTGTAGGCCCTATAGGCTTAGGCCTAGGCCAACATGTAAAATGCTTGGTATGCCACAGTGACATCATATTTTACTTTACATGTACTAGGCAAAGATTTCTTACAGTAGGACAGTACAGCGATCACTTCAAGTTCATGACAAAGAATTTTTACACAATTCCATATAGGCTTACTATAGCCCCACATTAGGCTTTCTAAAATAATGTCAGTGACTCACGATGCTTGAAACGAATTGCAAGTTTTAGCCATCTCTAACTGACAACATTAATCCAGAATCTATCAAAGAATTTCTTGTTTCAGCCTAGGTTTCTTGATGTTAATAACATTTAAGGGGTTTCATATGTTTAAAGACTGTTTCCTCATTGTATCAGGCTTGTTTGTAAGATGGATTAACTCTTGCAGTTTTAGATATAAACTTCACCAGGGAAAAGTCTTTTTCTCTGGTTTTGTTGGCTAAAATGTCATATTCAATTCTAGCAGCATGTAGCCTAGGCCTAATGTATGAACTGAAGTAGGCCTAAACATTTTTTGTTGAAAAGCAGGCTAGGATACAATTGTAAAGAGGCATAGGCCTAACATTATGCCTAGGCCTACCAGACCTGTGGTATGTTTCTCATATAATGATGGGAATGTCCATCCTTTGGGCCACATTGTTCATACTCCAGATATGCCAATACTAATAAGCCTAGCCTAGTAATAGGCCTAAATAGGGCCTAGCCTAGGCTACCATTGTTAGTCTAATCAGGGAGTGAACATTAACGTTAGACTGAATAGGAAGTTTTGGCTAAATTTTGACATCCAATTTCATCAAACCGATTATCCTTGTTTCAAAATAAATCGCGCCAAAATCTGTCAAAGTAATTGAAAAACAAATAACACGTTTTCTCACCATAGCAACGCCTTGAAATTTTGAAAAATCCTCACCCCAAAAAGTTCTAAATAAAAAAGTGGGACGTCTTGGGACGCGACAACAGGTATGCTACACAGTTAGATATAGGCCTATTCCACCTTTTGAACATGGTCTAGTTGTGCAAGCTTTTGCGAGTGAACCCGAAAAACTATGAAATTTCGGGCCAGTTTTTCTAAATATCCCTTCTTTTTCTTCATGAACCTACCTCGTTTCATACCTTATAACTCTGCAACGAAAAGTCCGATCAAAATGCGTTTTTTTTTCAGAGAATTTAGAAAATTATTTTCCACAACTGCACATCGTTGACAGCAACATAACAGCAACAGAAAAATACTGCGCAGGCGCATTTCTCTCGAAGTCCTGACTGAACAACAAAGATGACCTGAATGGGTCAACTGTGTTACGTAATCACAAGGTAATAAAATGCGGCAACTACAGCGTCCGTAAACGGTGTTTGATGTGTCCCCAAGGAGGAGGGCATGTGGAGTGGAATGTGAAGGAATAGAATAAGGGCACGTGGCATCTATAAGTGGTAGTGAGTGATAGAAACTATAAAATTTTATTCGTTGGTTCTCCTTCTAGTGGCAACTCCCTGGTGTACCTGTATTCGCCCAGTGTTTTTGCGTGTTGTTGCCCTCGGGCGTGTTGTTGCCTTCGGGCGTGGTGTGGGATGTTCGTTGGTTTTGCTGTTTGGGGGTTTCGTGTAGGGCGGTGGCTGGTGTTGAGGACTGTTGTGGTTGGGTTGACGGGTTATTGGGGGTGGGGTAGGTGTGTCGTTTCCGTTTATGACAAACCTTTTTGTCCCGTGTTTTGTGTTGTGGAAAGTTCATGGTTAGCGTGGGTGTTTTTGTCCGGCCGGTTTGAGTTGTCTATTTGTTAATACGTGCCGGTTTCTATGTACGTTTAAAAAAGATGATACCTAGCTGACCTGTTACGTATGTACCGGATTACTGCAGTACTGCCGTCCAAAACCTCACCTTGTCAGCTTTCACGGGCAACTCTTGCTCTTCGCTTCGGAAGTGAGACAAGTTGATACAAGGTGTATCATAATTTTTGAAATCTCTGAGATCTTATCAGTTCATGTGCACCACTCTGTTGGACAGTCGGACATCATCCTCACTTTGTTTTGGACTACTCTCATATTTCTTGTACAGATTTACCATAGCCTCTGCCAACTTCATTTCAAATTCCAATTCATAATCTTCCTTTTGGTGTTGAAGCAGCCTTTCACGCTCTTCAACATGGTGCCACTATATAACACATTCGTGTTGGTGTGTCGTAAAGCCCCAACTACCTAACTTCACGGTCTTCAATTTGTCTCTTTTTACTGAATGATTCGGCTCTTGCTTTCAATTTGGCCAACTGGGCTTCCTCTTACATTCGAGCCGACGATGCCTTGGATTGCACTGAAGATGACTCAGAAGTTTCAGAGCCTCTGAAAACAAGCCACTTGGAAAAAGGCCTTGGCCGTGGCCAGCTCGACCTGAACCAATAGGCTGTAAACTCTGCCGTAAAAGTCCATCTAACTAAAAAGAGAAGTCAACGAACAGACTTTTCAATCCAAGAGTTAACCACATTGGCTATGGTGTTGATTTTCATGATGGAAAGAGTAACTGACAGTATGCTGCCTTGGGGAACACCCCATCTCCTGTAATGGATCTCTGACAACACGCCACCTGGACACTGCACGCGGACTCGGAACCACGATCTTTGAGAAAGTGTTGGATAAAAAGCGCGGCATTCTGCCCCTCAGGCTGGCACTCTGTAAGTCCTTGAGGATGCCATGTTTCCAAGCCGCATCATATGCCTTCTCCACGTCGAAGAATGTAGATACTACGTGGTGTCCGCTGACAAAGCCATCACTAATTGTCGAACCTAGACACACGAGCTGGTCGGTGTTGCTGCGGCTTAGTCGAAACCCACTTCGGTAACGGGATATCAGGTTGTTGGCCTTCAGGAACGGAATCTTTAATCATACGTTCAAATGTCTTGCACAAACAGCTAGTGAGGAGAATAGGGCGGTGGTTCGTCGCGTTTGTCGAGTCCTTAACCGACGACGGGAATGATGGTGGCCTCTCGCCCGGCAGCCGGAAAATTGCCATTCATCCAAATACCGTTGAAAATATTGAACATCACCACTTTTCTTCAATAAACTAAACACTCGAGGAGGTGACACCTTTGCCTCCGACTCAAATAACAACTTAACAAGGCTACTATCCGTACACGCGGGCATAGTAGCAAATATTGAACATCACCATTAAGGAGGTATCTGGAAGGTGTTTGGTGAATTGGTAGTGAACTGGGCCAGCAACAGTGTCATTGCTTCTTTCGGGAGCAATGCGAAGTTCCGAGTTGAAGCAAGATCACTCAGGAGGAAGTGGTATATGGCACTGGTTTTTTTTTTTTTTTTTTTTTTTAACTTATACCAATTCTTCCTGATTTGGATCAAACTGTCAACTGTCATCTCAAGAGTGGTGTTATTTGGGGGGAAAGTAGAAACAATTAGTTTTAAATAAACAGAAAAGTTCATAGCTTCAATCATTACTACTTTTCTGTCACAGGGACTGGATTTCCGCTAAAAACGAATTCCTAGAGCAAAAACCTGAACTAAGTGAAGCTAGCCTGCTTTGCTAAAAGTTAATCAGAAACATCTTTTAATTCACTGATGTAATAGTAGACAGGTTGGCAAATAATGCGTGTGATCCTTTTCACTAATTCTAGTGACAAGAAAAATTTCAAAGCATAAATTGCCTAGATTTTAGTTATCCTACATCATAAATTTTTCATTAAAACCACAGAAATCAGTTTAAATTGATTGTTTCCTCACTCTGTAATACCGAAGGAGTCCACCGTATAACAGAACACAAACAGTTGAATAGCTTTTATAAAGTCTTGAATTTGTCACTAAACACTAATTTCATTACATAGTGTTCGTTCCCGGTCTAATGTGAGAATCCCGTTCAGCAACGTCAGTCAGTGCGTTCAATGAACTTCGTCGGTCGGGTCCACGTTCGATCACAAAGAAATTAAGTTTCGTTTTTTCGTGTGGTTTTCAGTTTTTCTCTGAATTTAGTTGGATAGTTCTGTTGGATTTTTGTTCCTGTTACCTTGTGAAGGGTCGATCGTGTATTTTGATCATTTGTATGGAAAAATTTGATAATTCTGTAGCTGCACTTGGCGGGAAGCCAGAGTCTATTGCTGCTACTGTACAGTCCCAGGCAGGTAACATGCGAGTGGAATCACGTACTAATCCTACCACAGAGCCTAACAATGTGAACATAACGCTAGGCCGTGTTCTTCGAAGTCGAAAGCTAAGACTCCTTCCGAAAAGGGAAGCAACCCAAAGCAAATACTTTGACCGTTTCGACATAAGATAATAATGTCATGGATGGTAGCGAAACTAGTAAGAGACTTGATAGTCTGATCGAAGGCATGGTTGCATCTATGGCGGCTCAGGCCCAACCAGTGTATTATCAAAGTGAGGGTGAAGCTGAAGTACAGTTTTCACCAAATCCACCAACGTTGGTGATCTGTCGCACACCGTCGGTGATGTTGACCAAAATGACTTTGACCTGCCGGCTGGAAGCCACGACAAAGCAACAACAGAAAACACAGGTGCACCTATCCCCGATCAACTAGCATCAAGTGTAAGTTGGATTATCTGTTGTCCTTACAACTGGAGGAAAAATATCTTACAGAGACCATGGATAAATATCCCCAACCCAGCAATCGTAGTACCTTCTTGTTCCAAAGGTCAATCCGCTTATGTGGGAGAACGTTCTCAAGAAGATTAGGCCATTGGACTTCAAACTCCAGCGCTGCCAGAAGCCACTTGTAAAAAGGTAAACGGTTTTTTTTTTCTTTCTTTTTTTTAAAGCCTTTTAAAGATACTGAACCTACTGAGACACAACAGGATGCAGTTCAAATGCAGTGTTCGAACTTAATATGATACTGAAACAAGGTCTCTGTCGTCTGAGCTGCATCTCAATTAGGGTTGCACCGGAACCAAAAATTTGGATCCGGCCGGAACCAGTATTTTGGATGCATTGTATAATGGCTGTAATAAAGTTATGTTACTAACGAGGGAAGGATAACCTTCATTTGTAATATCTACACTGTGTGAAGCTGACTTGTAGAAGGTTGAGGCATTTAAAATCAGAAAACCAAATTGCTTAGTGGTTACTTGCCATTGAAATTGTTTGTTTTCTTTTTAAGACAGCTCAGTATTTCATCTAACATCCACAAATAGTATTTATCAAATGTATCCAACCTTCTTACATTGAGATATCATGTACATCAGGATCGGAGATGTGGACCCTCCAACACCTCAGGTGACCTTTGACCACAAAAAACATGGATCCTGTTCAATACAGTACATCACATCCACACACTATGAGTGAAATAAACACTACTTACAGTAAGACTCCCAACTAATTGAAATATTGCGTAAATATGGTACTGAGATGGTGACCTCATATTAACTATGACCTCCACCATTAACAAAAGGAATGATCTACTCAATATGAGCCAGCTCCATGTCAAGTATGAAGATCTTTCCCTATCAGTAAATAAAAGTGTACATTTCAATGAAGGAATGCGAGTGCAATCATGGCTGTACGGGACAGGGGGCACAGCAGCCCCCCCCCTCCCCAATTAGCCAAAACCGTGCTCAATCAGGCAGACTTCGGTACCTCATTTGGGCAGAGATTATGTCCTGGTTAAGGATCCAGGCAAAAGTCAATCCCCCTCTGAGAGAAAGGGTTCATATGGCCATGAGTGCGATAATAGAAATTATGCTGATTCTCAGGGTACTACTTTTCTAATGAAGCATGGATGTTATCTTTACTCTTTGATGAATTGACTGAAATTTGACATTTTGTTGCTTGTCTCTAGAGCACCTAAGAGCGTATGGTATTTATTAGGGTCTGTTGACAGTGTGATTTTTTGCATTTGTACTTGCAAGAAATTAATTGAATAATTGATTGTACCATTCTTTGTCAAAAAAAAAAAAAAAATCAATGTCAGGATACAACAACCTAGAGACCTAGCTCTGCCTGCTATGGGTAAAGTCGATGTCTATCGCGAAGGGGTCAGAGTGCTAATGTCCATGATTAAAAGGAGGAAAAGAACAAATATGAACTAATAGGGTTTATACCTATTGTGTTCAAATTGAAGATCACATACTGAAAAAATTAAAGAATTACAAGATAGTTTTGGATTGCAGTTTTTTTAACTTGTTTGTGAAATGAGAATGAAAAAGGGTATAATTTCTGATTTTCACATAATCATGCATACAAATGAGCTTAGTATATTTTAATGTCCAGGGATCTGGATCTTGGGACATGCCATATGGCTAATGTTTTATCATAAATTTTTTGCAACCTTTTGTCAACTATAATTGTAACATTAGTTTTTTCCTACAGGTTTTATTTGGAAAGTGTAAATTGGATCCTCTAAAATTTTTAGTGTATCAATTACCAAATAGTAATGTATTGAATGAGTAATTAAGAAATAGTATAGGGTTAAGAAAAGAAATGTCAACATTGTGCAACATTCCAAGTCATTTTAGCGCTTTTTACTAAAACATCCGAACTTTGAAGAGAACTGTCAAAGATGCAGGCATAATTCCAACTGATCTGATTTTTCCTTAGGAAAGGTAATTCCCTAACTGCAAAGTAAAGTCAGGAGTTTTTGATGACATGTCAAGCTACGTTTAAGCTAAAGGAAGTACTGTATTGCCATTACTCTTCACATGTTCAACATACAGGGACCGCGGAGACGGGAAGGTTCGGGGGCTTTTTCTCCCGCACATTTTTGTTGTGGACATTTTGGGGCAGCCTTTAAGAGGCAGTTGTGGTAAAGGGTAACCTCGTTATCCCCACGTTTAAACAAACTCCACAACCGGATGCAGTTTAAAGTCCTACCCAGGACATGGTTGATCACGGATTCCTCTTTAGAGTCTTGGAGAAGTTTTGTTTGAAATCAGATTTTGTACAATGGACCTGTCTACTGTATAATAGTGTATGTAGTCGTGTCATTGCTAATGGCCTACCGTCGGACCCCTTCAGGGTCCAACGTGGGGTTCGGCAGGAATGCACCCTGTCACCATCACTCGCAAGAGCCTTTCAGGTAGAGCATTTGTTCCGACTTTTTCACATCCTTGGTGGAGCCGAAGTCAAGTGCCTCCAGTATGCTGAATTCACGTGCGTCGTCTCCGACCGAGCTTTCAGGGCCCTTACTGGCACCGTGTTTTTTTTTTTTTTTTTTTTTGAGAGAGAGTGCGACAGGTGCCAAACTGAACCCGACCAAGACCAAAGGACTTCGTTTAGGTAAGTGGCGTGCAAAGCAGCTGCCCTTTGCTGCATTGTTGGTTGATGACGCCATGAAAATCAATGGCATTTGGTTTGGTTACGGCTCAATGAGTAAGTGGACCTGGTGGAAGCTAGGTTGTCAGACATCGACGGTCGGTTGAGAAAGGTAGCAGTTACCAATCGGTTCATTTATTTACCCTCTCTTGTGGTACCCGAGCACTGTTTTGGCTACTCCGGAAAGAGTCCTGGTACGGCTTGAGAGAGTCATATTTAGTCATATTTACACAGTCAGAAGAAAGGTGGTGGACCAGGAGTATAAGTGCGGAGGTTAAGGCCTCGTGCACCTTCCTTCAAAGTTCCGTTTTACCTGACCAAGTGTGGTTTTTAATGCCGTCGATAGCCAGTCGCCGTTCACATACTCTGTTCGTTATTGGGGGGGGGGGGGGGGGGCTTATCATTTCGTTGGTATTTCCCCTTCCCTTTTAGCAAAAGCGTGCTCCATTGCTGGAGGCCAACAGAGGCATATTGCCAAATAGCCGGCGCGTTATGTCAGCTTTGGGGGATGTTACCCGAAAGACTGTCTGTTTTTTTTGTCTGAAAATCTCACGATACCATATCTCAACATATGAAGCTTGAGTGGATTTTACTCTTAGTATGTTGATGCGTTATAGTTAGGAGGTGGTCTCTATTGTTTTTCGTGGAGGTCAAAGGTCAGCTGGGGTCACTGGGGGTCAAAGTCTGAAAATATTGTAAAGATGATTTCTCAAGGTAGGAAGCTTGATTGAATTTCATATTTGGTATGTTGATGCGTTATAATCAGGAGATGCTCCCTATTGTTTTTCGCAGAGGTCAAAGGTCATCTGGGGTCACTGGTGGTCAAAGTCTGAAAATACTGTAAAGATGATATCTCAAGGTAGGAAGCTTGCGTGGATTTCACATTTGGTATCTTGATGCGTTATAGTCAGGAGATAGTCTTTATTGCTTTTCGCGAAGGTCAAAGGTCATCTAGGGTCAATGGGGTCAAAGTCTGAAAATATTGTAAAGATGATTTCTCAAGGTAGGAAGCTTGATTGAATTTCATATTTGGTTATGTTGATGCGTTATAATCAGGAGATGCTCCTTATTGTTTTTCGCAGAGGTCAAAGGTCATCTGGGGTCACTGGTGGTCAAAGTCTGAAAATACTGTAAAGATGATATCTCAAGGTAGGAAGCTTGCGTGGATTTCACATTTGGTATCTTGATGCGTTATAGTCAGGAGATAGTCTTTATTGCTTTTCGCGAAGGTCAAAGGTCATGTAGGGTCAATGGGGTCAAAGTCTGAAAATCTCGTGAAGATGTTATCTCGCGGCAGGAAACTTGGGTGGATTCCACATTTGGTATGTTGATGCGTTATAGTCAGGAGATAGTCTTTACTGCTTTTCGCGGAGGTCAAATGTCATCTAGGGTCAATGGGGTCAAAGTCTGAAAATCTCGTGATGATGTTATCTCGCGGCAGGAAACTTGGGTGGATTCCACATTTGGTATGTTGATGGGTTATGGTCAGGAAATGGTGCCTTTTGTGTTTGGTGGAGGTCAAAGGTCATCTGGGGTCACCGGGGTCGAAGTCTGAAAATATTGTTAACACGATATCTCCAGATCGGAAATTTGGATAGATTTCATACTGGCATGTGGATGGGTTATGGTCAGGAGATAGTCTGTGTAGTCTTTGTCGAAGGTCAAATTTCAAGTGGACGTACTTCTCTCGAGTTAAGAAGGGTAAGGGGGGGGGGGGTGTCCTGCAGGTTTTCAAAGTTCCTTTCCGGTAATAATTCTCTGTCTAACTGCAACTACGTAGAGTTTTGTGCTGATAACCGTGTTCGTGGCCATAATAAGAAGCTGCTGCAATGTTTCTGTAGACTTGACATCAGAAAGTTCAGCTTCTCTGATAGGGTTGTCATGAGTGGAACAGTCTCCATGAGTGAGTTGGTTGCTAATACCACTTTAGTCAGATGCTTCAAGATTAACATCGAATATTACCGTGACAGTGGCAGGTTCTGATTGTATTGGGTTTCTTAAGTTTTTGTTTGGATTAGGTGATGGTTTGGGTCTGTTCTTAAGGGCATCTTATGAGGTTTTTAACCTCCCTTGCCCTTTAACTTGTTATGTTATGTTATATTAACTTAGTTCAAGGGCTAGGCAGTTCTACATAGGCTCGGCCTAGTCAACTAATATAGGCTTACCTAGCTTAGGCCTATACAATACAAATTGGCTGATAAATGATGTCATAAGCCGACGCCTGTCAAACTCAGCCTAGCTTAACGTTGGGTCTAACACCCTACCTTAATGTACAGTGACTGGTCAATGGGTTGTGAGTCTGAGCCAAGGCCTATAAATATAAAGGCCAAAGGGGACCACAGGAGGTTTAGGCTATAGGCCTACGTAGGCTAGTAAGGAGCAATTTGGGAAAGGAAATTTGACCACTGTTGTATATATGTAAACATGTGAAGTCTGTGGAAAATTTTGATTTGCAACTCTTCAAGCGGGCACTACCCTGAAACATTCCAGGCTTTAAAGCATACCGTTTAAAATCAACACATGAACTTCACCTCGGATAACTCTGAGGACTACAACAGGCTCTTTACCATCATGGAACTTCGAATAGCTGTCAATAGAAGCAAGGATACTGCCGCTGGTCCCGATGAGTTCACTAGCAGTTTCTAAATCACCTTCCAGATAGTTCTTTATTGGTGTTTGTAGATATTTTCAACAGTATATGGGTTAAAGCCAAGTTTCCAACAGCTTGGCGAGAAGTAACCATCATTCCCATCGCTAAGCCAGGAAAAGACCCGACCAAGGCTACAAACTGTCGCCCTATCTCTCTTACCAGCTGCCTTTGCAAGATACTCGAAAGAATGTTCAGTGCCCGTCTGGTTTGGTATCTTGTACCCCACGAGGTGATAACCAGATTTCAGAGTAGCTTCCGACGTGGTCACAGCACCACTGATCAACTCGTTCGCCTTGAGTCTACTGTCCGGGATGGGTTTGACCGTGGACGCCACGTTGTGTCGGTGTTTTTCGATCGACAGGAGGCATACGACACCACCTGGAAGTATGACATTCTTAAAGACTTGTACAATGCTGGTCTTTGGGGAAGAATGCCGCTTTTCATTCAAAACTTCCTCGAAGATCGTGTGTTTCGTGTACGGATGGGAAGCGTGTTTTCAGATTGACATAGTCTAGAGATGGGTGTTCCCCAAGGCAGCATCTTGTCAGTCACTATTTTCATCCTGAAAATAAATAGCTTAGCCAATGTGGTGAACACTGGGATTGAAAAGTCCTTGTTTTTGGACGACTTTTCAATTACCTGTATCTCACGGAACATGAGATCCATGGGGAGATTGATGCAAAATTGCCTGAACAAATACAGCGTTGGGCTGACCGAAACGGGTTCCATTTCTCTCAGACCAAAACTGTTTGCATGCACTTTTGCAACCAAAGGGGTGCCCACTGTGACCCACACTTGAGTTTTAACGGGGTAAACATACCAGTTGTTCCTCAGACTAAGTTCCTTGGCCTGGTTCTTGACAATAAACTCAACTTGAAAGCTCACATCGAGCATATCAGGCGGAAGTGCCGAGGAGCACTAAAACTGTTGAAGGTCGTCTCAGAGAGGGACTGGGGCGCTGACCGCCCGTTCTTCTTCGGCTTTACAGATCCTTGGTGCGGTCTAAACTTGACTATGGCTGTAATCTTTACAGTTCTGCACGTGCGTCTGACGAAAACTTCTCCCCATACATAACCTGGGTATCAGGATCTGCCTGGGAGCTTCCCGCACCTCCCCAATGCAGAGCCTCTACACCGAAGCGAATCAACCGTCACTCCACCTAAGATGGAAAAAGTTGTCACTCCAGTTTGCCCTAAAACTGATGAGGCATAGACGCAACTAAACGGCCTTCAACAATAAGTTGCATTTAAGTGACATTTATGTGAAGACACCATCAGCTATCCCTCCATTTGCTATTCGAGTGCGGGAAGCCCTGCCGCAGGTGTGCAGCAAACCCTGGCTGTGTAAAACCGTTTTCGTTTCCCACCCCTCCACCCTGGATGTTACACGAACCGGATATTGACCTTAGCCTTAGGACATATTTAAAGAACTCAACTAATGAACTTGTGTTTCGCGCCAGCTTCAGTGAGATGAGACATAAATATCATCAGTACCACGCCATCTTTACTGACGGCTCAAAACCACCAAACAGGGTTGCGGCTGCGGCGTCAAGCCGTCATGCATCATTGCAAACCAGGCTGCCGGACGATGCATCAATATTTACTGCCGAACTCCAGGCACTTAAGATGGCATTCGAGCTGATTAGAACATCGAAAAGCAACCAGTTGTTAGTGTGCTCAGACTCACTTTCCAGCCTTTTACCAATAAAAGGCAATGAGCTTAAACACCCTTCGGTTACAGCTCTCCGTGAAACATACTCTATGTGGGCTGCACTTCGAAAACCAATTGCGCTAGCATGGGTCCCTAGTCACGTTGGTGAACGACGTAATGAAAGGGTCGATTCACTTGCTAAAGAGGCTCTACAGATGAATGTCACCGACCTTTCCTTGCCTTACACTGATTACCGACCAAAAGATCTATGGCTTTGTTAAATCAAAATGGCAAGAAGTGTGGGATTCCTTTCCCGGAAACAAATTACACCTGGTTAAACTAACGGTCGGAACTGGAACCCAAAGTAAGCGTAGAGATGATTTAGTCATGACGAGGGCTGGCATTGGTCAAACTTACCTTATCCATGCTTATTTACTTCACGGGGACAAAAGACCATATTGTATCCCCTGTGACTGTGCTGTCACCGTCTGTCACGTTCTTATTGACTGCCATGAATACTCCCATATTCGCCGGAAATACTACGACGTGCCCGACCTTAAAACTCTATTTGAACAGACGGATTCCTCCCTTATCCTGGGATTTCTCAGGGAAAGTGGACTCTTTAGGAGTTTTTTACTTTACTCCCGCTTTATTTACCCTTGACATTTTAGAGAGAATTGTCCCCATTTTTTGCTGTCTGTATGTTTATTTTTCGTATTGGTTTGTCGTTAAATCCTAACTAACAAATTTTGATTTGCTTGCAGGGAAATTTAACGTTACATTTTTTTTTTCACACATTCCACCCTGACTAAAAGGTTCCAAGGGCAAAGGAGGGCTAGGCCTGATAACCAGTCAGAACGTCCCCTGACCGAATCGTCTCTGTTCTAAAACGTCCATGCTGTTGGTCAATGCAGAATACGCAGCATCTACTGTTAGCTACGAAAGTATTTTGATTATACACTTTTAAGCTTACATTTTATATGCAACTGATTGAAGCAATAAAGTGAGATTGCCTCTGAATGAGGATGAATTTCAGAAAATTGTGGGAGGGGCTTGAGTGGGAAAGTAAGGAGAATTGGTGCTGTTCGGGTGAGAGAATTGGGCCTTTAGGTAAAAACAATGAAATGCACAGAACTCGCCATGTTGATGTTTACTTGGAATTTTAAGACAGCTTGAGAACCATTACTCACGACTGCACTGTGCCCCTTCAAGTTAAGATTTTGAAGCTAATCCAGGGCTAAGACTAGGAAGAGTTTGACCCCTGACAAACTGTCAAGTAGCTTGGATCGAGCCTTTTCTTAAACTTGTTTGGTCTTGTGGCTCAGCTAATGTGCCTCCAATTTCCAAATCTGTAATTCATTCAAGGTTAAATTATGTATTTTTAAAGTGCTTTTGAATGACTTTTGTCTTATTGTGTCACCGTTTTTTGTAAAAACTACTTTTAGGCTTACATTTATCGAAAATATCTACTATTCCACACCAAGAAAAACGCTGACCCTTGTGGAATTTGTAGCAACACACAAATCACTTCTTTTTGGTTCTGGTGGAAAGGGCTCTGGTACAGAACAGAAGATTAAAGGTTTGTCGATTCCTTGCCGAAGGCAGGCAAGGAATCTATGCGATGGTGATGTCGTGCGTGTGTATGTGTGTGTGTGTGTGTGTGTGTGTGTGTATGTGTGTGTGTGACGCCTGCTTGTAAACACGATATCTCAAGAACGGTAACCCCCAGGGATCTCAAACTTGGCATGTAGATTGTCCACATCGAGTAGATGGTCCCTATTTTTTTTTGGTAGAGGTCAAATGTCATTTGGGGTCACCAGAGGTCAAAATGTAAATACCTTGGAAATTGCTTGTAAACACAATATCTCCAGAAGGAAAAATGTGAGCAATCTCATACTTACCATGCTGATTGTCCATATTGAGTAGATGGTCCCTAATGTTTTTGATGGAGGTCAAAGGTCATTTGGGGTCACCAGAGGGAAAAAGGTCAAAACCTTGTAAACACTGTATCTCAAGAAGGGTAAATGTGAGGGATCTCATACATAGCAGGTGGATTGCCCATATTAAGTAGATGATCACTATTATTTTTGGTGGAGGTCAAAGGTCATTTGGGGTCAT
The DNA here is from genome assembly GCA_037179385.1 of Holothuria scabra. Classification (NCBI taxonomy): domain Eukaryota; kingdom Metazoa; phylum Echinodermata; class Holothuroidea; order Aspidochirotida; family Holothuriidae; genus Holothuria; species Holothuria scabra. The sequence goes on from CM074179.1 coordinate 30,050,367, forward strand.
CAGAGATGAAAAGCTCAAAAAATTGTAAACACCATATGTCAAGAAAGGTAACTGCCAGGAATCTCATATTTACTAAGTGGAATGTCCATATTGAGTAGATGACCCCTATTGTTTTTATTGGATGTCAAAGGTCATTTGGGGTCATCAGAGTTCAAAACATCTAAACCTTGCAAACACTACATCTCAAAAGAGTATATAACTGTTGAAGTTAATACCCATGAGCGGTTAGGGTGAAAGAGTAAGAATAATTTGGCATGGGTAATGTAATAGGCATAGGGTATATAATTTTTTTGGAACAGTTTATTAACTACTTCACTATATAAATTCTTTAGTGAGGTAATTTTGAAAATGCATTTGTAAAGTACTGAAGCAAACTCATAGGAAGAAGGTCTAAGGTGCACAAAAAGGCACATCACATGGTAGTTACTGTACAGTATGTTGATTCTGGCATGAAATTGTGCCCTGTTATTACATTAAGTTCCAAGTATTAATACATGAAAAAGTGGGCAGAGCAAAATATAAAATCTTGAAAGCGAAAATCTGTTCACCAGGCTGGCATACATGCTTCAATGCTCATGGGTATGCTGATTTTGCAGCCACAAGTAAATAGATTTTCATGAAACTGATGTGGAACATGTGAGTTTAAACAGTCTGTATAAGGGTCATTTAGGGACATAGTCTGAAAATATTAGAAGATGCTTCTGTGCACACTAAGTAGATGACTGATATGGAACTTCATAAGTATAAACTTTGAACAGAGAGTACTCTGTGTGATGCACAAGAATCTCTTTTATAACATACCTACATTGCTTTTTCAATAACCTTAAAGAAAACCTGAAGAAAACATTAAATTTAGTGGCAAAAAGTGCTAATATTTGACAAAGCTTGTGCCTACTGTCCTCATGAGGACATGTGCATGCAAGCATGCATTAATTGGAAGTGGGAATTGATTAATTAGATATACCACAGTTAGTTTTACAAAAAAGAACCTAATTTACACTGATCATATGGTATCAAATACCCTTCAGCGCACATGAACTGTCATTGCCTAATAGAGTGAATCAAATTGTGACTGACCCATTCTTTGCCATTTGGTCACAGTTATCTCGCCCAATTTTTCACAGTTGACTGCCAGTTATCCCCACAGTGTCCTGAAGGATTACCTCATACAAACATACAGCTCAATTGACTAAAGCTTTTTACTGTGTAAATGGTGTTAATTAACTCTTATAAACCCTCTAAAGAAAGCTTATTTTTATCTCAGTACATAACCATGACAGCCCATTGTTTGTATATACTCCTATTTCCTGCCATTCCCTGCAGGCATTCAGTACTCTAGTTGTGGTCAAAATGTCAGACCTCCATGAAAGTCACACCTCTGCTAAATCCAGCATAAAATAACTGTCCACATTATCTTGTCTCATCTGACCACAAATAAAAGTTGTTTGCCTAGCCATTGTCTGGAGATGGAGAAGTTCATGTACACTGATCAAGTTTCTAAACTGAAAGTCATCTTAGAAATACTGTAGATTGACACCCTTCAGAAATTAGTGTCCTTTACATAGAAGCTGGTGGAATTGAACAAATAGTGTGTTTGTATAAGGAATTTTGTTGAACAAAACTTTAAACATTGGTGTCTGTCTAGATTGGTGTTTCTGCTTTACAGTTTCAATATGCTCTACAGTGATTATTTGTCACTTAGTTTCATTCTAGAATTTGTTTTAAATTTTTGATAGCATAAAATGTATCAGCATACTACTTGCTTCATCTCTGCTTATATCTGGATAACTGCACCAAAAAAGTAACCCCTTTGTGAAGGATTATATAGCTATGTCAAATATCATCATCGAGTGGGAATTCTTGTCTCACATTTCATTTTTATCCATGTCACTATCCCCCCCCCCCCCCTCAAAAAAAGGGTACCATAAAGCTTAATGCATAGAACCATTGCTTCAAGATTACCCTTTATGACACTTTTCAAAAATATTAAGATTTTATTTTGCATTGCTGCTGTCATTTAAAAGTAGTTCAGGTAATAAGAGCAAGCATAATGTTGTATACTGTGTATCAAACAAGGAAAACTTGTACTGTATGTTATGCTGTACCTACAGTATAAGTAGACAAAAGGCGAATTAAAAGTCTTGTTAAATTATGGATTAATAGGGATATCTGCTTTTGTTAATTTGCAAGGGATACCATAGACAATGGGTGGGGCATTTCCCCCATAAAGCAAAAATTGCCGTCAGTAATAGCCCAGGTTACACATCTCTGTTCAGATGTCTCTTTAGGCTTGGTCTCACATACCCCGCAACACCCAGTGTTAACTCGTGTTTACAATCAGACAAAACCACAGGCTAACCCTGTGTTTTCCAGTCTGTGTTCTCACGTACCCAGTGTTTCGTTGATTGGATAGTGTTACCATGGTAACGAGGCCAAATATTTCACACACCGATTACAGCAAAATGTAAGAAAATACCTGTCATCAGTGCGATAAATACCTGTGACCTTGCTTGATTAAAACAAACACGATGTTTAAAACTGCTTAACCCTGCGATCTGAGGTGGATCGAAATTTAAACACCGACCCTGCGTTAACCCGCGTTCCCACGTTACTCGAGCGTGAGGTAATACAGTGTTACCTCGAGCGCGGGGTATGTGAGAACACAGTATTTGATCCAATGCTTGTAGGAGAGTGTGTCGATGAGGGCTTGTTTAAACACTAACCTCAATGCAGACTTTTCGAAACATAGAGGCATCGGAACATAGAGACTTCAGAATGGAGAGCTGTCCCCATTGACCAAACTTTTGATAAAATGGTTTCAAAATACCGCTTTATCAAGTAATGAGACAGTTTTCTGGAATATTAAAGCTGTGTGAGAAATTCCTCTTGTGTGTGGAGATCAAAGGTTTGAGGTGACAGATCAAACTTTGTAGACATAATATTTTTAGGGGGATAACTGTGAGGGATCTCATACCATGGTGGTAGTACTTCCATGCTCATTCTGTACTAAGCTTAATTTTGAATTACTCATGTTGATGGACGTGTTGGTAAGGTGATCACTATTGTTTTTAAGGGGTCGAAAGGTCATTTTGGGTCACATGAGGTCAAAAAGTTTTGACCCTACTAGTATTATATCTCAATTAAGTAGGATAATTGTATGGGATCTCATGCATGTCATGTTTGTTTCCATGTTTGCTATGATATATCATACGGCAAGGAATCACTAAGCCTGTTGGCTTTCTAGTTAATTACAAAGTGGGGAGTGGCATTTCAAAGTTTAGGGTACAGGTGCTTAAATGGAAATACAACACCATGGCACAGACACCAACAAGACCTTAGTGTTAACTGTGCATTTATTGAGCAGAGGATTTTAAATGATATCATTTACAATTAAGCATTGTATTGTAGATGTTTATTCATTGGAAAAGATGATTTTCAAATTTTGGCAAAGATTTTACTGATGTTTTCTGAACACATGTAGCTAGGCAAATGATTTAAATCTAAAACTGGAAAAACTTACTATTTGATATGTCAATCGTACTCAACAGAAACTGGAAAAGGGCAACCTCTGCCTTACAGACTGTCGGAGGACCCATGCATGAGTGGACAGCAAGAAGAAGTGGGGAGACTACAAAGCTTCTACTGTAGTTTCAATAACAAAACCAACACGTCTTGATATCTTTGTTTTCGGGAAACTAATCCCTCACTGTCGATGTTAATATTGAAGCAACTGACTGAAGTGGAATTAGCAACCCACTCAGGGGAGACTGTTTCACTCATGACAACCCTATGAGAGAAGCTGAACTTTCTGATGTCAAGTCTACAGAAACATTTCACCAGCTTTTCATAATGGCCACGAACACGGTAATCAGCACAAACCTCTAAGTAGGTACAGTTAGAGAATAATTACCGGGAAGGAACTTGAAAACCTGCAGCATATCCCCCCCCCCCCTTACCCTTCTTAACTCGAGAGAAGTACAACCTAGACATTTAAGCTTATGAAAAGGGAGATTATGTGAAAACATTTAACCACCTTGGAAGGAAATGTGCAAACATAAGGACACATTGTGAATAAGCCTCCTCTGAACCTGCTCTAAAAGAAACTTGTCCTTTTCATGAAAAGGGTTCCATGCATGCAGAGCATAATCAAGATATAGCCTTACTGTTTATAATATTTTACACAATATCTTTACTGAAATTATTGAATTTCCTCTTGATCAAACCAAACGCCCTATTAGCCCTAGCAGCAGCTGCTGCACATTGCCTGGAAGGCTTCAGATCACTTGAAATGACAGCACCCAAGTCTTTTCAGAAGTCACATTACCTAGAACACTACCAGCCATGGTATTCTTTTGACTCAAATTCTTGGATCCAAAGTGAAGAACTTTGCATTTATCAGCATTAAAAGACATTTGTCAAGTCTGAGACCAAGTAACTAGCCTATCTAAATCCCTTTGCAACAGAGAAGCATCCTTTCCATCATTAACATTACTGTAGAGCTTAGTGTCATCAGCAAACTTACTAATACAAGATGAGAGAGAGCTTCAAATACCATTATTAAGTTGAAAGTTGCTGTAGCCTGTGTATCATTAACTTGAACAGAGTGCTTGCATAGGCCTAAGCTAGTCTGGGCTTGGCAGTGTGCATTAGTTCTTCAAGAGTGATGTGCTGGACTAGCCTACTGTAGGCTAGAAGTAACGTTAGAACATATTTGAACATAACGTTGGGCCTTAGTTTCGAAACAACCATTAAGACCTGACATATCTTTAGAGGATATTGTAATTCATAAAGATGAAAACAAAACGTTATTACTCAGAAACCCTGTCAAGTTCATATATGCTATTCCTAACGTTAGTCCTCGTCAAATTGTGGGTGTGAGAATTATACTGTAGCCTGTAGGCCTAGTCGGCTTCAACTGCAATGCTGTCAATGCTATCTTTACTAGCTTGTACAAATGCTTAGGCCTTTGTATCGCCAACGTCTCGCTGTTTGGTATCACAGATAAGCACAATCTCTGGATTAAAACATCAACCGAGACAAATAACATGTCGTCATTGTTGCATGCTAAGTGTGTCCTGTTTTTTCTGTGGGGATAATACCTTTACGGTAATTTTGGAACATCAAAATGACCACTAAGGACAAGTTTTCGCTTTCTTACCTTTGCCATTTTCCCTCTTGACACGAACGTTGTCTTAAAACACATTTCGCGGTCAAACTTCTCATCCTCGTTAGCGTTTATAAAAAAAATAATGCGTAAAAATACATACGCATCTAAGGACACGTCTTAGTGAAGGACAGTTTGATGAAACCGAAATTTACACAGGACTTCAGTAAGACGCATCTTACTGTAAGTCGAGTCCTTGGATCGTTAATTACTGTTCCCGTAAGTCGAGTTTAGTGAAACAGGCCCCTGGTGTACAGTAACATGAAGGACACGCAGTACAACACACAGCCCACTACTCATTGTGAGAACATCACCTCATTACTGTATGAAACTGGCACAAAAAGGAGTACATTTTGAACAAAGAATTTTACAACTGTATCTTCTTTTTAAAACGTACATAGAAACACGCACGTTGCAACAAACAAACAACTCAAACCGGCCGGATAAAAAAAAAAGCTAATATTGGACCATCCACACACAAAACGCGGGACACAAACGTCTGTGACAGCGTGAAGGACGCACCAACCCACCCCGACACCCAAACAACCCGCCATGTCACCCACAACCACTCCAACACCAACCCCCAAGACAAAAACCAAGAACATCCCACACGACCCCAAAGGCCACCACACGGCTGGAGCAACACCTCCCCCAAAGCATGGGCAAATTTACAGGAACACCTTGCCCAAGGGTGACCCAGAGGGAGTTGTGCCAAAAGGTAACCGCATTATTCCCACGTTTACACAAACTCCACAACCGGATGGACAGTTTAACGTCCAACATTTGCATCACTACACTACAGTAGCTCACTGACAGCTTCATACAGTGGCACTGTAATGGTTGAGGTGGCATGTACAGTAATTAAGGATCCCCCTCCACCTTGTGCCTTAATGCTAAGCACTTTAGTCCAATATTGAAAGAGACCGTTCCTGATTTTGAACCCATAAATTTACCTATGATCCCATTTGTATTTTTGTTGACCCTCATACCCCAGTGAACTCCATCCAACCAATCACCACCCCCCCCCCCCCATTCTTTCCCCAGAACACAAATACACTTACATTCTGCAAATGCCTAAGCATAAAAATCATTTCAGGGTCAGATTATCAGCAAGGAGCAGCATTCATGGATGAGAGTGTTTCATCATGGTAAAAACCATTTTACTGGTAATCATAAACCTTATTGTTCCAGTTTCATCATCGAAATTATTCACATTTTGTGTACTATCACCCATAAAAAGTGCAACCATGTTCACTGTTCCCATTTACACTCACATTATTCCTGCATCAAGTAGTATTCATATAGATTCTAGCACACTAGTGACAAGTGTCAACATTTTGTGTTACGTCCGAAACAAAATAGTGCATACAATGTGATACTAAATTTTTGGTACAAGCAAGGCATAACGGCAAAGAATTCTATTCAAGTGGGTGAAAAAACAAAAAGTAACTTTGTTAACCCCTCACAGGCACATTTATCCTACATATCAGTGTTGAGACCAAAAGAACGGAATTTCAGGTATTTTCCCCCATTTTTGACCTACCAGGTGCACCTTGTGTTTGGACATTTCCTTCCAAGGTGGTTACAATGTTTTCACATAAAATGCCTACTAACATTATTACATAACAAAGGAATGGCAATTTTTTTAAGAATATGAAACAGCAAACAAGTTTCTGTCCATAGTGTACAAAAGATCACAAAACTGAGTGAACGATAAACTGCAAAGCATGGCTTTTCAAAGACAGAAATGGGTAACAACTATTCCACCCTACTAGTGTAGCTTCATTAAAAATTTTGAGATCTTTCATTCTAATACTTGTTTCGGATGTAACATTGTTTTCGGACGTAATATGTGTTGACGGAATCTTCTTTTGTTGACGGTGGTAAGAGGAAACCATTGAAGTTCACTTATTGAGGAAATTAGCTTTGTAGTTATGTCAATATAACCAGACATTAAATTTATTTTTTTGGTCGTGTAAGCCACATAAGAGTGTTTTGAATGTAACAAAAGTGTTCAAGGAAAATTTACCTTTTATTTTTTCATGAATTATTAATTACTGGATATAAATTATGCAAATGCCCTTATAAATTAATATAAATACCTATAACCTGCTACAGTCAATGCCTTCCAATTATTATTTTGAGCAAGCTGTGTAAGCTTCAGGTGTGTAGCTACAGGTGTTGCCGGAAAATGTTACGTCCGAAACAGTAACTTTACTTCAACACCCTGATTCAGCCATGAATGCTCACGAAGTTTGATATGTGTTAGTATGTTGACACCTTGCTCACTATTGTTAGTACCAAAATTCAGGGGTAGGTAGCTTTTGTATTGTTCATTACACTTGATTTTAAATTGACCTTGTAATTTCGGCCATATTTTCCGTCAACAATTTGCAAGTGTATCACATCAGGTATATACTGTAGAAGAACAATATTGGTCAGGTTAAGCTATGGGAGCTCAAGCTAGATAGATATTTTAAATTCAGCCTGCACAATGTAAGACAACATCTTGCTGTTGAATTGTGCACTTCCAAGAACCCCCATTAAGGCAATTGGTATAAGTTTTAAAGAAAGCTAGTTTGTGTAGTATTATACACTTTTATTGTATAACATTATTGCTGCCCTTCCTTCTCTACTCTCTACCATCTAGTTAAAGTATTCTGTGGAAACAAAGAATGAATTCGAAGGTATATAAACAATAGTGCCGACAAAAGTGGCTCAAGCCAAAAAGAATCCCACTGACAGCAGACACTGTAAAATTAAAAACATTTGAAACAGGAGGTTACTCCACAAATATAGAGGGAGGCATCTGACAGCTCTGACACTTACTCAGGTTATCATGTTCAATAGGAGGCGACCGGAAAAACATAAGAAATCAGATCACAGGACTATAAAGCACAAACAGAAAAAGGGCGAATTCCAGGATGACATCTTCAATCTACAATTTGCTACCCTTGGTTCAAAAACGGCCTCCAAAAGACTTCCTTCTCTTATCACGAGGGAAAAGATATCGAGGAGTGCCGATCATGATGAACCCCTGCATGAAGCACTCAATTAACACACTTAATCCAAGCAAAGAACTTGCTGGAATTGATAGTGACAACCCCTAGCGTCTTTGCTTGCCCCACTGGGTAGTCAGTGCGGCCACTTCGTTAGTACGACTGTCTACACAAATATTCAGGACTGTGCGGCAGCAAATTCCTTCCAAAAGACGCAATGCGGCAGACTTGCTTAAGTATCTGGTAACACTATCCCGAATTTTAACCTGTCGGGATCAGAGTTGGAATAGTGGGCTTATCACTTAGGCCACAACATAAGTGTTCGTAAAGACTAGTTTAGGCTCCCACAGAATGTTATTGTTCTAGCGAAAATTAGTAAACTTGTGTTGCTAGCTGAGAATTGGCAAATCCATCAGCATCAAGGGCAGTCCTTGCATGACATTGAACTTGATGGAAAGAAGCTTTCGTGATAACGAGAGCAATCAGAAGGAAATGAAAGTGGTGACATGTCTGTTTCAAAGGAGGAGAAACCTGAGAGTAACACAGATCACAGTAACTTAACAGGCAAAAAAGGACCGTTCCTTCTCGGATTAAACGGAGTACAGATGAGGAAAGGGCCATGACGAATGTCACAAGTCTGCAAAAGGCAATCAAGACAATGCATCTCCAAATGTCCAAGACTGTCTTGAGGCACAGGATTCAAATGCTTGCTTGCAGAATTCATCTGTTAGCCAGATCAAATCAAAAGTGTGATATTATCATGAAAAGTGCTTAAAAGTAGCAAACATTAAGGTAGTACATATCCTCCTTTAAGTACAAAAATATTACCAATTTTATTTTTACTCAATATATAACTTAAGATACTCTGAACTTTATTCAAATTATATTGAAAAATTCATTAATTTTAATCCTGAGCTATAGTTAATTAAGAATACCCCCCCCCCCTTAAAGTAGTCCTATTTACCCCATTTTGTAGTGGTATGATCCTATGACCTATTGATGACTCATGTGTTGGGGTCAAACATGAGCTCTCACCTTGTTTGCAAATTAAGAATTGTCTATCTTTGTCGACTGTGTCAAGCCTACAAGTCCATTTTTGAGTGCAGTTAAATAAGATTATTGAAGATGGATAGAGAGCATGGGACTGTGAAATCCTATGGAAAAAGGTTTACTAAAAGAAGCAGGATATTGAAAGAAAAGACTGCAGGGGCCAAGGTGGGTGAATCTGTTCTGTTGCCAAATGTACATGATAGCGTAGGTACTAGTTCTGCTACTAATACTGATCAGGCAAACTTACAACCAGATTCTGGGCCAGTTCGAGGTGCCGCTAAGAGACAGTTTGGACAGTTGTAAGGGGGAAGTGAAGTAGATCCACTCAAAAGAAAGGAAAAGATAATAATGAGGAACATATATCCCCATCAGGCGATTAATAATCGATGGAGGCTTCCTCTCGGAGCTAGTCGATGAAGTCTGCCAAAAACTTTAAGGTTAGAAGTTTGTTAGAGAAGTGGGCTGGCTTCTACAATGAAATTTGTGTGGTAATGAGAGAATGTGGCATACTTCAACAAAAGTAGGCAATAACTCATCTGCTACTAACCAACAGTTCCTTTACGCAATGTCGTGCATTGGGAAAGGCCGGACAACCAGGGAGGAACTTTGTGGCGTCGTTAATATAGCTTTGCATGCTACTGAATCAATTTCCAAGGAAAGCATGAAAGCTGCAGCTAGGCAACTTCAGAATGGGGATAAAGTGACAGACACTGCCGTAACATGTGACGGCACTTGGCAGAAAATGGGTATTCGTCTTTGCATGGTCTTGTCACTGTAGTATCCAGTGAGACGAGTAAGGTCCTTGACTATGAGCCGCAAAGCAGATATTGACATGCTTGTTCCAACAAGAACGATATGTCAGCTGAGGAGCAGAAGGCACAAAGAAAAGTTTGTGCTCACACTATGATGGTTCTGCCCCAGCTTTTGGAACTTGTCGGCATGGTCCGAATTTTCCACCGGTCAGAAAGTAGCGAAATTTGCGATACGTTACATATATTGGCGATGGCGACAGTAAGTCGTTCCGCACATTAAAGGAGTTCAAACCTTATCCAGAGAAGGAGATTGAAAAGAAAGTTTATGGGGCGTGTCCAGAAAAGGATGGGCACGGCATTGCGCAATTTGAATGGAAAAAAAACCGAATGGCAAGGGCATAGGAGGAGCTGGAAGGCTGAGAGATAAAGTTACTGATTGTCTTCAAAATTGGTATAGGAGGGCTATCCGATCCAACAAGGGGAATTTACAAGGGATTAAGGATTCGGTTTTGCAACATGATACCATCAGGGTTCTACTGATGAAGCGCCACAACACCATTTGTGCCCTATCGGCGAGAATTCGTGTACAAATTCCGGAAGGCTAAAGCTACAGGGAAAGAATACAGCCATAGGCATGGAAGCCATCAAGCTAAACTATACCCGACTCTTTGCTGATGACCTGCTGAAGAAAATGCCTCCACTGTATTACGCAAAACGCTAATGAATCCCGTAATAACGTTACTTGGAAACGGTGTCCAACGGACATACTTGTCGGGGCAAAGCGTATCCGTTGGGCTGCTGCTGATGCACTCAGTACCTTCAATGATGGCATCCAGGAAAAGTACTTGCCCTCTTGAAAATCAGTGACAGGCAGAAGACAAACACATATCTGCAATGATGGACCGAAATCGACTTACCCAGGCCTAGTGTTCGCCCAGGTATAACACAGCAACAGAGAAGGCGAAATATCAAAAAAGGATTTGAAGAGGCCAAAAAAGTAAAAGAAGGGGAAACTTATGCACCAGGAGGATTCTAGTGCTATTGAACCAACTTGGCACATGTGAGGTAACAATCTAACCCTAATAAAATACCTTCCATAGTGACTACATCGCGAATGTAATTGGGTAATAACGCTGATTTGTATATTAGCAGCTATTTACGTATGTAAATCCAAACACATTCTGCTGTTTAGTCGAAAAAGCAACTATCTTACCATTTTTGTCCATAAAGGCTACCTCCCCCTCTTGAAACAACCCCATTAAGCTATATTTTTCAAAAGCAGTTACCTTCTGATATTAGCTGATCATGCGAAGAATATTAAATGCATTGTCTCGATGAAATTTTGTAACACCCTTGACAAAATTGGGGGAGGGCAGGCCCCGCGCCTCACTGGGCTCGACGCAACTACTTATTTATAATGGTAATCATTCATAAAATACGGTAAATTCGACTCTTTAGGGATTGTGCCCTGTTATTTCAAATTGGTAAGGTCGGGTTCGTTTACACCACCCAACTCTTACACCGAGAGAAAAGCGCACGATAAACATCTATATAATTAATGTAACGCAAAAAGAAGGGGTTCCAATTTTTCTTGATAAAGTATACGGTACGATATCGGCAATTGAAGGAGTAATAGCTGAAAACCCCCTCCTAGCCCGGAGCAAACAAAATAATTGTGGGCATTAAGACCATATATGTCCCTTTTAGAGAAAAATTCAAGGTAATACCGCCAAGCATGAAAATATCAGGGAAAACGACACCCCATTTTCTTGTGGAACGACTGATACGTCTACAAAAATAAACTCCCGTTTATTCGACTGGTGGGATATATATGAACGTCTACACAACTCAGTATGACTTGGGTTTCAGCGTCCCATTAAGTACGGACTCGAGATGGTTTACAAATTTGCAGTGTTTCAGAAAAAGAAAGATTAGAGTGTGTGATAACCGGCGGGCAGGGGCGGGGGGGGGGTGGTGCTACCAGAGCTTACGCCCCCTTTTCCAGTGTGTTGTGGGCATTTTAGCCGTCTTACACCGGGAACTGGGGCATACCCTCCCCCCTCCCCCTCCCCCACTCCAAATACAGTTTAGACTTGGCGACGGCAATTACTGAAGTTTGTGCAATCTACAGTGCAAAGCAAGAAGCCTATGATGGTAGTTTTTAGTAAAACAGTGCCGAAGCATGGGCAAAAACTTTAGGGAGCATTCAAGCATTAGCACTTACCACGTGGTGTATTACCAGACTTTAGGATTTCTGTATTCGAAAACAACATGACGTCACGTTTGGGTGCAGCTAGATTCTACAAGTACGAAAGCCTTGACAACGCACAGCCACACGCACCGAGCATGCCGTAATCTTACAATACTTAAGCTGAACTATTTATAACGAGGAGTAAGCTTTACCCAGTCCTCAGCTCAGGGCGGCTGGCGACTGATATATACGATGGATCGTCATCAGCTCACAGCGGACGAAGCTCACACTCTTCTAAACGCTGAGGGCAACAATATGAAGAAGAAAGAAATGGTACCATTCAGACCGGATGGGGATCAAATATATATATTCGAGCCGAACGATAAAGAAGACTGGAGAGCAGACGGACATCGTTGGGGTAACCAAGGTTCCGCAAAGTTACCACTCTCATGTCCCAAGGTAATAAAAAAATAATTTTACATAAAGTAGCAAGAAGGGGTTGCCAGCAAAGAATTTGTGCGTAACGTTACCACCTGGAGAATCGAAGTAAATATTTGATTCAGTATGTAGGGGACTCATCCGTATCAAAGAACACCCACACGGAAATCGCAAAAAAGACAGACATAAAGAAATTATTCCGAGTAACATCCCCCAAAGCTAACATAACGCGCAGGGTGTCCCTCATCTGGCAATATGCATTTGTTGGCCTCCAGCAATGGGGCACGCCGATGCTAAAAGTTGAAGGGAAGTACCAACGAAATGATTAGCCCCCCCCCCCCCCCTAAATAACGAACACAGTATGTGAACGGCGACTGGCTATCCGACGGCATTAAAAATACACTTGGTCAGGAGAAAACGGAAGTTTTAAGGAAGGTGTTTGAGGCCTACACCTCCTCCTTTTTTCGGTTCAAGGGGATCATCTGAAAATGTTTTCACGCCTGTGCGCTGCGAGGGGCTCAATGGAGCCAGCAAGGAAGGCAGAGACGTATACATCGAGGAGGTCATGTCCAACGGTACCCCAGAAGCGTTTGTAAAATTCCACGGAAATACCTTCTGACCCGGGTGCCTTTCCGCCTTTCATCTTAGGCACTGCCTCTTCAGAGCTCGTTGACTGTCAAGGTCTTAAGAGCCCAGTTCGTCATTCTGTTCCTTAGACGGGGTCTTGTCAGTGTTATCTAACGGGGACTTTTGGGGGCCATCATCGACATCTGCCCGGGCATTAAGTTTCTCATAGAAGCTCCCAAAGACTCCTACGATGTCGAGAGGGTCCTTCTGTACCGTATCGTTGACGTCACGGACCGCCTTTATGCGATGGTCGATGGGATACTTTGCGACGTCCCGGTAGAACTTAATAATTGGTCTTTCCTCCGCCTATACACAATGCAGACGAGCGCGAATGCGGGCCCTGTGTAACTTCTCATCAAGAGACTGCTGGATTGCGTGAAGTGCGGAGGAGTACCCTTTCCTCTCTCTGGAGCACAGCGAGAGGAACTCGCTTCTTCTTCGACGAGCTCTTGCTACAAAATACTCAATGGTAAACTCTTTAATGCGGGACTTTATGTCATCCCACCATTCTAAACCCGTTGGAAAGGCCGGCCCCACCATCCGCAACCGGCCTTAAACTGTTCGTTATAGTCAGCCTCTGTCAGAATATCCGTGTTCATTTTCCAGAACCCTCTCCCTGTTGGCCATGACTCTGAAGGCTGGAAGGAGACAGTAACTGCATCGTGGTCCGAATTTGGACACCCCACAACCTCACAGTCACTCGGTGACAGCGCAGGTGGAGAGTACAACCGGTCCAACCTAGAGGCGTCCGTCTCCTAAGGTCGATGTCAAGTGAACACGGACAAACCAGAAAGTTGTTCCCACCAAACGTCAACCATGTCGTGGTTGTTTGGATGTTGGGGTGGGTTGTTCCGTCCTTTCCGTTGTCACAAACCTTTGTACTCTGTGTTTTTGTGTGTGGATGGTTGAAGGTTAGCGTTTGTGTTTTTGTCCGGTCAGTATGAGCTACCTGTTCGTTCCGACGTGCCTGTTTCTATGTACGTTAAAAAGAAAACCTTTTGTTGCTATGCTCGCGTGAAGGGGAGGAGCAACGTTAAGTTGCAATTTGAGTCGACGGCAAATGTGTCACCTCCTGAAGTGTTTAGTGTGCTAAAGAATCGTGGTATTGAGGTTAAACAAATTGAGATGTTGCAGGTGCTTCAAATCCGCAACACGTATGACCTGAAGTTCGGAGCAGACGCAGCCCGGTTGGATGGTGTGTCTCGCCTGAAGGGACAGCAAGGACTCACTATCACCCCATATGGTCGCTCTGTGGCGGTGCCGGTGGTGTACCTGCCCTTTCAGGTGGGACAGGGTCTGGTTGCGAGGGTTTGGGGGCAGTACGGGACTGTCTCAAGCAGTATGCGGCGCCCCTACGCTGATGGCGAGTTAAAGAGCATACTAAACGGCAAGAGGCAGTTCCGTATGGTATTGAAGAGGGACATTCCATCCTTCATTCCATCCTTCATTCCATCCTTCCTCTTCATAGGGGGTGCCAAAGCTCATATGAATACGCTACTTTGGTCAGCCCCGCGCCTGTTTGAAGTGTGGAGAGGAGTAGGAGGGGTAGGAGGCCAGGTCGTGTCCCAACAGACATTATGCAAATTCCCTCAAGATCCTCTCTACCAATTCAAGGAAATCATCCTACTGACATGCAGCAGAGTTTATTTTCAATTGATGTTGTAACAGTTCCTGTATCATTGCTCTTTGGAATGTGTTCTGAAGGGCATACTTTACTTGGCTGCTCAACCTGTATCCATGATGCCTGAAAAGAATATTTCGGCGACTGTTTTTTGGTTATTCGTTTCCCATGTGTGGTTCTTGAGATATTAGACATATATGGCAAATATCTACACAGAATAAACTTGAAGCAAGCAGACGTGATGTCATATATTCACATTTTTGGTCAATCCTTTGAATACCATCCCTGATCACTTCAAGGTCAGATGTAAGGAATTAAATATAAAGAAAACAAAATTTTGGCCAACAGGGTAAATCCATGACATCACACCTGCTTGGGTCAAAGTTCACTCTCTTTGTAAAATATGTCAACTTTAATTGCCAATATCTCGAGAACCAAACACTATATTTGAATGACTTTCACCTGAATGCTTGGAATATCTTCCTCTTTAACACATCAAAAATAAATTTGGTTTTTTAAGTGCCCTCAATAAAAACTTTTTACTCCTGGTATTTTAAGTATGGAAGTTCATTTTGCCACTTGACAAATTTTTAACAAAATCTTTCTTGAACTAGAATTGTTATCATCACAGTACAGTATTGAGTCTCACCAACTACTCATAAGTAATCTCTTTTTAAATAGCCTTAATGTCATCACAGTTGTTTAAGATAATCAATGAGACCCTTGATTGAAATTGTGAATTATGCAAGGACACTTAAGAATGGCTTTAGGCTCAAAAACTGTTTATAATATGTACTGTAATACATTTTTAGTGTAAAAAAAAATCAAATTTATGCATACATGTGGGCCATCTTTCAGTAAACTTGGAAAGAAAATGAAAAAATACCTCCAAATTTGTATTATTAATTAGAAAACATGTGGGCGCAGTTTTTCGCAAACTTTGTCATTGAGTCACGTGATCCACGAGGTAAAATTTAGGTCAAATGAAAGGTCAATAGATCAGCAATTTTACTTTCCTCCAACATCAACAGAAATGGTATATTTGGATTGGTTACTGAATTGCCTTTCCAAAGATATCAATATCAACACATTTGGCTAACAGGTTACCGGTACTGAGATATAGCCCCTCAAAGAGTGGCGACCACACCCATTTTTGTTCAAATCGTTGAAAAAAGGGATCCTCATAGCACGAAAACCGCCCGTCTCTTGGGGCTGAAATTTGACACTTCAGCTTTTTCAGTCACAATTTTGCCCCACACCCTGTTTTATCTAATTGCAAGAGGGTAAAGTTAAATTTTCTTTGGGGGGGGGGGGGTGGTGGTGATTTGACATAATTGACCCTCCTTCCTACATGTAAAACAAGTACGTGGTTGCCCAAAATAACGAACGTGGGCTTTGCACCCCCCCCCCCCCCTTTCTCTCCCCATAACTTTCCTTATTACCGTACGGAACTTTCTCTTTCCATTCAGTTAGTGTGTTTATAGTGCTGTGGACAGCAGAATGCCTTTTGCCTATTTTGTCCGTTATTTGGGGGATTATCACTTCGTCGGGATTATCATTCCGTTGGTTCTTTCCTTCCCAACTGCTGGAGACTCACGGGGGCATACAGTCAAATGAGGGATGTTTTTAGTGAATTGGTTGACCTGGTCCAATCCAAATACTATGCTGCAGCAGTCCGGACCGACCGCCCCATAGAGCGTACATGCTGTATTGAGCGAGCACGCTCCAAACACGGTGAAACACGCTATACTCAGCGGGACTAAGATGGCAAGGTATAGTGATGGAACACAAGATTTTTCGAAGTAAGCAAAGGGTGGAAACATTCACATCTTATATTTTATTTGACGTTAAACTGTTATATACACTTGTTAAACTTTGTTACACTTTACACTTTATTGTTCTGCTTCAGAGTTCTTAGAATGAAAAAAATGTTCACTTGATCAAAGAAGAGATGTTGCATTATTTATTATTTGTTTACTGCCACGTAGATAATTAATTCCCATTTAAAGTTAGAGCTGATCCCTTAATGATCATGATGATCAGTCTCTCGTAACGGCCGTGTAACTAACTTTTAACGCACTGGATGCACGATATGGGAGAGTGTGTCACGCGTGTTTTGGCATTGTGACTTTGCAGCCCTCTTCTGGGAATGGTTTCAAGTCCTGGCTGATCGCCTAACGATGTGCAACACGTGGGCAGTCGGCCAGGACTATGCCTTGTTTGGTCTTTCATCTCCGCCGTGCAATACAATTGTTCGGGGCATACTTTGTTTTGGCCTCCATAAAGCTGTGGAGAGACCGTTTTGATATTGTTTTAAGGGAGTGAGAAGGCCTGCGGAAGTCGTCCTGGCGTCGGTGAGGACGGAGATGAGGCTGAAGGTTGAGTCCCACTTTGTTCGTTTGCCAAGGTCGGCGTTCAATAGGCGATGGGGTCCAGGTGGTAGTCAACCAGTAAAGATTGACTTTGTTTCTAAGTATAGAACTACTATAATTTGTACATATAGTAGTGTTTGTACATAGGTGTTTTGAGAGGTACTTCAGTTGTAAATATGTGTATGTGTATCTGATGTTACAATGGGTTGTAAATATTGGTTTGGGTGGCTGGAAGGAGGATTGTCTTCTTAAGTTACTGTTAATAGTTTGTACATATCTTTACTTATAGTTCTATTCCTGCAATGAACAAATTTTTCTGTTTCACTAAGTAGTGTGTAAGTAGTTTGCCTTTATGTTTCTTATGACCTTTTATTTTTTGTTTGTGTAACAAGGGCAATACTGGTTATATGTCTCTTTGTGTATTGCTTTGATGATTGCTTGTGTTTAACCCATTTGGCCTGTTTACTTTGCTGGTATTCTTTCTTTCCTATGCTTTAGTAAACTTACGCAAGGTTGATGTTATTTTTGTCTGTATTGGCTGAGCCTTTTTTTTTTTCAAATTTATGGCATATTTCAAGTGACCCTTTGTGACCTCTTGTCATTTTCTACCATTCTAGCCCATTTAGAGGAGAGGACCTGTTTCACTTGGTCAATGCTACTCCTGGGTCTATGTAGGGGGTGGGAAATAGAATGCAGCCAGGGACAGTGACGAATGGCGATAATTTAGCCACTCTGGCAGCTTTTCGAGGGAAGGGTTGCTGATATGTGGATCTTCTGGATGGAACTATGCCGGTTCATCCAAAGTTTATGGTGACTATGCTGAATATTTATTTGTGTTGGTTGGTCAACTGATAGGATGACCTACTCTGAGGCACAAGGGTTAATCTGGAGTATAGGGATTGCCTGTGGGTCAACTGGAGGCCTACTATGGGATATCCTTAGGATTGGCCTGCAAGATTTTGCCTGCAGCTAGTGGTTACTGTGTGCAAGGTATGGGAAGCGAGGCTAGATACCAGTTTTTCAACATTATGATACCATCACATAGCAATTTTACTATTTTAGTGTAATTCTAGTTTGTTGGGGTAGAAACTTTTTAAGTAACAAAAGAGAGAGTGCTTGCAAGAAACTTTTCCTGTACAGGCTGCACTTGTTGTGTTAACTTGCGTCAGTCACTTGTTACGGCTTGGTCGCAATTCAAACCAATAACAGCGAAAGACCACAGAAGAGCGAGATTAAAATCAACAACTTAATTATTATTCACCTCTTACTTCCTTAAATTTACAACAATTAATCTTAAATCCACTTACAATCTTTTACAGCTTAGTTAAGGTATCACTCTTTGTCTAAGGGGTAGTGTTGGAAGCGTCGATTGTACAGCAGCACAGCGTAGGACTCGGTTCCGCGAAGGCAAGATGAAGACTATAGACTTAGTAAATGGCGACACAATTACAGCGTTAAGCGGCGAGGCAGGCGTCTGGTCTCTGTATTATCTGTGTATCTTCTGTTCTCTTCTCTCTTTGTCACAGTTCTTGCATGACCTTTTATACGCCTGGTAGTTCTTCCACAAAAGTCTGGAACTCACTCTAATGGAAACGTCTCGTTTGATCTCGTACAAAACAAACAGCGAATGTTCTGGGCTCAGTAACCCATAATCACAAGTTGGCTATTATTAGGCCTTTACATCATACAGTAGTTTCCAGTAACTGTGCGAATGTTCTCTGGGGTTACCCGTTGAATATGCTCGAGACTCAGACAACACCGATGCTAGCACTTTCTAGAACTCTCCACTTGCTCGTCCGTGGATTCAATCTGGTTGATGTCG